>CM067170.1:129543722-129696126 GCA_034093135.1 Erigeron breviscapus | reverse complement strand
TTATTTGCTCACTGGTCTTCCATTATTTCTGGACAAATCTTCAGAGGGACTCAAGATTCCAAGTCTGGAGTAGGTCCAGTAGAACACGTTTCTGGACAGATCTTCAGTAAGGCTCCAGTAGTCGAGTCTGGAGCGAGTCCAGTAAATCTGGACCTAACAAATTCCCCCTATTTGTTTAGAAATAATGCAAGGGTTTTCAAGCTTATATCTATACAACTTTGTATGCTTGAAAAACACAAGTTTTACAAGTTTTGATTTTAGTCTAAAAAATCTAAGTTACTGGAAAACACTTTATAGATCATGAGTGTTTTCAGTTTCATTTTTTAAGTTCTAACTTAGACTAAATCTGATCATTTACTTTTATGAATAAAAAATTGCAACTAATATTACATACATCAACTGATAAATAGTTACAATTTTCATCAAACAATAAATTACAAAAAGTAAATGATAAGAGTCAGGCCCTTCTCTTCGATGTCTGTCCTGGAGCATCTTCAGAAGCCTTTCTCTTTGGTGATGGAGAAGATGGTACTGATTCTGGCGATTTCATGCCTATTGCAACTTCCATCTGTTGCTTTCTTCTCCATACCTTCTCAACCCTCTTCAAAAATGCTTTAACATCAGTCGACACATTTGTCTTCCCCCTGAACGTTAAGGCAATCTCCTTCAGTTCAGTCCATCCAAACGCTTGGACTGAAGTACTCTTTCTTTCATCAGTAAAGTTACCTTCACTGGTCAACTTTACTTCAAACTTTGACATACCTTCATGATTATCAGCAAGCTTAATCTCTGCACCAGTGATCCTTCTAGCATCAGCCCTGAAATTCAACATTTCATTATACTTGTCTTTCAATTTGGGTGTCTGGATCATTGCTTCAGTTTCCTTTGACACTCTCTTTTGTTCTACAGCAGACTGGAGTTGTTGACGATTGATTTTCAGAGAAGTGTCCAGGGGAATGAATCTGCTTACATCAGCATCTTTAATTGCTTTGATCTGTTTGGCAGTCAGTTTTGGTAAGCCAGTCAATTTCTTTCTGTACTCTAACTCCAGAGCACCAGCATTTTTCCTTATCTTCTTCTGGAGGTTCACCAGTTCCTCCTTCCTCTGCCTGATCAGTTCTGGTACACTGACAGCATAAATAATCATAAATTTGTTCTTCTTCAGCGTAAAAGGAGCGTACATGAACATCATTCAATGCATTCAGACATTGATGAACTCTGGGGTCTTCCTTCATCTTTTTATACACATCAATGTTTATGCCTAACCTGCCAGCATTATAAGAGTCCAGAGTCCCCATAGTTGCCATCTCCCTTTGATGGGCCAGCAGTTTATCTCTTTGATTTCTCTTAAAGATCTCTATCATTATACATTCTTGTTCCAGCTTCTTAGAGGTTTCATCATCAGTAGTGGGAAACTCTGATGATTCTTCAACAGTTTGCTCTTCTTCTCCAGATACCATTTGTTCTTTTCCTTTAACAGACTTCAGAGTAGTTGGTATATCTGGGAAAGATTCAAACTGGGGCTCACTGGCTTCAGTACCAGCAGCTTCTTCAGTCAGCATAGTGGCTTCAGTGCCAAATGCTCTTTGTGCTAATCGTGCACTGGCATCAGTACCAGTCACTTGTTTTTGTTGCACAATGCTTTCAGTAGCAAAGGCCTTTTCAACAGCACTGGCAACAACTTCTTTCTTCTTTCTAATCAAACCTTCTTGGACACCAGATGACTTTTCCCCCTTGGAATGATCACCAGTTTTGGACTTGAGATCATTCCATAATTGTTCTAGCATGTGTCTGTCCAGTGCACCAAAGGTTCTTCCAGCCACTGGAGTTGTATCAGTCACAATTTTCTTAAGTGCCTGCACTTCCTTTTTAACAGTTTCAACTTCTTTAGGCAAGTGCTTTGGCAATTTTTCTTCCATCAACTTCTCCACTTGGGGTAACAGCCCATCTTGAATAGTTCGAAGAACAGACTCAGAAATTTCTTCAGATAATTCTTTCAACATACTAATTTTGAACTTCTTTGTACATTCATCACTAATTGTGCTAACAACAGCAGCCTGATCAAGTGTGGGCCTGCGTTAGGACCAGTTCACCTGGAACTGGCCAGTCACCAGTTCACACTGACCAGTCACCAGTTGCATCTGGTGACCCAGTAAACTGGTGACCAAGAAGATTTGTCGAGAAATATATTGAAGTCCAGTTGCACCATACAGTTAACGCAACTGAAGACTTCCTCCAGTTGAGAACTGACCAAGTTGAAGAAGCATTCCAGTTGAAGTCGAAGACAACAAATAGAAGAAAGAGAATGGCAATGGCAGCGAAGCCTAGTTGGCATTCTAGTCAGTTACAAACTGGAGACCATCAGTGGAAAGCCCTTACAAAGCTTTACACTGATTACGAGGAATTGACTTGTATACTTTATGTACCTTTACCCGGATAATAAGCCTTATCTTATTATTTAAGTATTAAAAGGTACATAAAGGTGGTTATGTAAAGTCACTTTAACATGCGACTTTACAATGCTTTTTAAGGAATTAAATGCTATTCCTTAAATGCTCCCAACCACATTTGTACGGCTAAAGTTAACATCCCAATGTTAACTTTGCCTATAAATACAAGTCATTGCACAACCAAGAATATCAACTTCTTCGAATAAACTTCGATAGAATTCACACTTTGCAAACCTGCAATATTCTTGGTGAACTTGTGCAATATTCTCTCAATCGCTAAAAGGAACATTTCACTACTTTAAGTGTTTCGATTGTTGAAGAGAAATTCCGAGTATAGATCAATTGTATTTCATAGGTTGTTAGGATATTTACATTCGTGTATTATCTTGGTTCCGCATCAACCTTGTAATTTGTTTAATATCAATAAATAAATTACACATTGAAAACTACATATTGTCTCATCAAGATTGTTTACAAGTTATTTGTATTATTGCATTGTTCTTTACTTATTGTCTTTTATATAAGTAATCTATCTAGAACTTGGTATATACCTCTGCAACTGGTCGTCTCCAGTTCAGCAAGTATATTGCAAAGTAACTCCACCATCGACATAGAGGTGTCTTCAGTAGTACCATCTAACAAGTTGGGACTTACAAGTGGTATCAGAGCAGAAGGCTAATAAACTTGCCTAGATCTGCAAAGATGAACACTACTGAAGGTGGAGATGGTTCTGGTTCAGGTGAAAACCCATCGAACACTAATGCACAACCTTTTCTAAATGTTAACACCAACCCTCCTCCTCCTACTGCCCCAAACCATGTTCATGTACATTACTCTAACACTCCTGTTCCAAAATTTGATGGAAACAGTGAGACTTTTGGTACATGGAAAGCTAGAATGTTGTTGCATTTTGGTGGTATTGAGAGGTATATGTTGAAAATCCTTAAGGATGGACCATATATACCTATGTCCATTGGGGTGAGTCCTCTTCTTGATCCAACTGGAAGAAGAGGCTCAAGGGAAAAGCCAGAAGACCATTGGTCTGATGAGGATCGCAGACTGGTGGACTTGGACACCAGACTGAAAAACATGATCCTTGGGCTGTCCCTGAAGACCTAATTCCAACACTTGTGTTGTTTCCCAGTGCCAAGTCTATGTGGGATGAATTAGTGATTCAATTTGAAGGAGGTGATGACACAATCGTCACCAGAAAAGTTGCTTTGAACAAGAAGTATGAATCCTTCTTTGCCTTACCCAATGAAAGTTTAACTGGTACATATACCAGATTTTCTAGCCTCATCAATCAGTTGAGAGGTTTGGGTGTAGAGAAGGATAAGGATATTCTTCTTGAGAAGTTTTGTGATATTCTTCCTTCCAAATGGGAAAACATGGTTCTTGTCTTGAGACAAGGTAAAACCTTGCACACTCACACTCTTGCATCGCTCTATGGAGCCTTCAGATTCACTGAAGATAATAATGCTGCAAGACTTGTGGCTGAGCAAGATGCCATGAACCATGCCCAGAGTCCCAAGGTTGCTAATACAATTGAGCGACCTTGTGCTGCTTTAATGTCTGCTGAGAGTGTCCAGGTACACTCGATGAAGGAGATGTTGAACAGTTTCTTAAACTCTGGGCTGACCACTGAAACAGTGATGGTTATGATGAAACTGACGATGATGATCTGGTCGCCATGATTGCTAAAACCTTTAATAGGTTTAAGCATAAATCTAAAAGATTTAATGGCACAAACTGAGGGAAAATGGGAGTACTCTGATGACTCATCTGATGATGAAGAAGAGGAAAGGGACATGTGTTTCATGGCCTTGGAAGATCAACAACAGCAGCATGTGGTGAAAGATGATGTCATCTCTGGAAGATGGGTGGACATCATACTGAAAAAGGTATGTGATTATGATCACCAGGTTGACCCTGAATTAAAACTGGACCTGGCTGAATCATTAAGTGGTGATTTGGCATTTGTAGAAACTGTTAGAGCTGATAGTGAACGATATCTTGACACTATCTTAATTGAACTGAACAATGTCAAACCACAACTGAATGATTTGCAAAGTGTCCAGTTGGCTCTCAAGGAGTCAGTTTTAAAGATTGAGGCTTTAGAACTTGATAATCAAAAACTATCTTATGATTTTGAAAAAGCTCAAAAGATTATCAAGTCCTGGGTAAAAGCATCTGGCAAAAACTATGATGCATTTTCAAGAACTATCGATGCCCAGAAAAATGCATGGAAATCTGAAGATCTGGAGATGGCAGCTCTTATACCAGATCTTCATGCATTGCCTCCAGCTCTCCAGGTTGAAACACCTTATGATCAACCTGAAGCTGTTGAAACTGAAACCAATGAGACCACCCCCATTGAGGTTAAAACTGGAGCCAAACAGGCTAAAGCTCCAGTCAAAAAGGCCACTGGTAACAAGCCTTTACCTCATAAGTCTAAGGAGCCCAAGACCCGACAGACTAAATCTCCAGTTGAACCAATGTCCAAGGTTCAACTGCCTGAACAAAACAATATTTTGGTTAATCTGGAAAGGCAACTCCAACTTTTGTCTCGGCAGGTTCAGAGTTGTACTGCCCGGATTAACAATCTGGAAGGAGGTTCACCACCTCCAGTTTTAAAACAAAATATTAAATCACTCCCTTCTATACCTAAACAAAAGAATGTTCCATCTGGAACAAAATCTGGTAAACTTAAGGTGAGTAAGTATCAAATACCAATCGTTTTTACTTCTGCACCTGGAGCTGGTGATAATGCTCCAGATGTAGCCTCCAGTTCAACACCTCAACAATCAACTGTGGCTTCTGTAGAGAAGTCCAGTGGACCCATCAAGAAAAGATGGGTTCACAAAAATAACTAATGATTTTTGTGTGTGTGTAGGGCGATCGAAAGAAAAATATCTGGTATCTGGACAGCGCTGCTGGCCGGACTATGACCGGATGTAAGCCCCTACTGGAAGAGTTCACTGTCCAAGATGGACCGACAGTGACGTTTGGTAACGATCAATCTGGAAAGACTGAAGGATATGGTGTGCTCAATAATGGACAAGTCGAATTCAAAAGAGTTGCATTTGTGAATGGTTTGAAATATAACTTGATCAGTGTAAGCCAACTTTGCGATGATGGCTTCAGAGTATTGTTCGATATTGCACAAGGCACCATATTTAACAAGGATTGGAAAGTGGTGATGATTGCACCAAGAAAAGGGAATGTGTACATCATGGATATGGAACCAGCTCCAAAAGAGCAATGTTTCTATACCAAAGCTGATGAGGACACCAACTGGCTATGGCATAAAAGGTTATCCCACCTTAATTTCAAGAACATTAACAAGTTGTCTCGCAAACAACTGGTTGATGGGATACCCCAGATTTCCTTCAATAAGGAAAAGCCATGTCCAGGGTGTGAGATGGGTAAGCAGAAGAGAGCCAGTTTCAAAACTAGGCAAAATTTTAGCATCACTGAACCTCTTCACATGCTTCATATGGATCTTTTTGGTCCAGTGAATGTTCAAACTAGAGCTGGAAAGAAATACACTCTAGTTGTGGTTGATGAATTCACCAGATATTGCTGGGTGGTATTCATCAGATCCAAAAGTGATGCACCTGCTGAAATCATCTCGCTTATCAAAAGAATTGAGCTCAAGTACACTCGAAAAGTTTGTCAGTTGCGAAGTGATAATGGTACTGAATTCCAAAATAAGGTACTTGAAACATTTTGCACTGACACTGGCATTTCTCAAAACTTCTCATCAGTTCACTCTCCAGAGCAAAATGGAGTTGTGGAAAGAAAGAATCGTACACTGATAGAAGCGGCCAGAAGCATGCTATCTGAATCTGGTCTTCCCACCAGTTTTTGGGCTGAGGCAGTTGCAACTGCTTGTCACACCCAAAACCGGTCAGTCTACATCAAGAGACATAAGAAGACTGCCTACGAAGTACTCAGGAATCGTAAACCAAATATTGGATATTTCCATGTATTTGGTTGTCCAGTTTATATACTGAACGATTCCAGTCAGCTTGGAAAGTTTGATGCAAAAGCTGATGAAGGGGTATTTTTAGGCTATTCAGATATTCGAAAGGCCTTTAGAGTTTATAATTATAGACTCCAAAAGGTGCATGAGACAATTCATGTCACATTCGATGAATCAACTGAAGCAATCAACAAGAGACCAAGCCTTGATATTTCTCCAGTCATTCCAATCAACTTTGGTGAAACTGACCAAGTTCATCGGTCAGTTGTTTCACCAGAAGATGCTTCCAGTTACAACAAACTGGAACCAGTCAAGAAGAAGAAAAGCACCAGTGACACATCATTTTATCCCTCCATCAATTTTAACTTACCACAAGAATTGGTGATTGGATCAGATGTACGTGCCACTCCAATATCAGCACCAGTTCAATCACCTACTTCTCCAGTTACTCATGAATTACCTTCAACTGAGGAATTTCATGATGCCAATCGAGACCTCATTGACTCTGATGAGGATGTAGAAGTTGTTTGGACTGATCCTTCTCCAGATGCTGCTGCAACTGAAGAAGATCTCCAGGTGACTTGCACTGATATTGTAGTTCACCAGCCTAGTCAATACACTAGATGGACTAAAGCCCACCCAATTGAACAGATTGTGGGTAATCCAACTAGTGGGGTTCAGACTAGAAGAGCCACCAGTGAGCAATGCTTAAACGTCACCTTCTTATCTTTAATTGAACCAAAGAAGATTGACGAGGCTATGGCAGACCCAAGCTGGGTGGAAGCTATGCAAGAAGAGCTCCTCCAGTTTGAAAGGAACAATGTTTGGGAGCTTGTTCCTTGTCCACCAGGGTTAAAGAAAGAACCTATTGGTACCAGATGGGTCTACCGAAACAAAATGGATGAAGATGGCCATGTTGTAAGAAACAAGGCCAGACTAGTTGCCCAGGGTTATTGTCAAGCAGAGGGCGTTGACTTTGATGAGACTTTTGCTCCAGTTGCAAGACTTGAAGCCATTAGAATATTCTTGGCTTATGCAGCCCATCTGCAGTTCAAGGTCTTCCAGATGGATGTCAAAAGTGCGTTCCTTAATGGAACATTGGAAGAAGAAGTTTATGTTAAGCAGACTCCAGGTTTCATCGATGAGAAGCATCCTCATTGGGTTTATAGACTGAACAAAGCATTGTATGGTCTAAGACAAGCCCCAAGAGCCTGGTATGATACTTTAACTAAACATCTTCTTAAAAATGGCTTTCAAAGAGGTGCAATAGATAATACCTTGTTTATCTTGAAAGAAAGAGGTAATATCTTATTGGTACAAATTTATGTTGATGACATTATTTTTGGTTCAACTGATGATGCAATGTGTAAAAAGTTTTCTAAAATCATGTCATCTGAGTATGAGATGAGTTTAATGGGTGAATTAACATTTTTCTTAGGTCTTCAGATTAAGCAAACTGAAAATGGAATTTTCATAAACCAAGGAAAATATGTCAGAGATTTGTTAAGAAAATACAAATATGATTCAATCCCATCGAAAACACACCTATTGCAGCACCATTGAATTTGGACTCTGACCCAACTGGCAAACCAGTTAACATAACTGACTATAGAGGTATGGTTGGTTCACTGATGTACTTAACTGCCAGTCGACCAGATATAATGTTTGCAACATGTTTATGTGCCAGGTTTCAGGCTAACCCTAAAGAATCACATTTGCACGCTGTAAAGCGTATCTTTAGATACCTGAAAGGGTGTCCTAATCTTGGTCTTTGGTACCCCAAAGGCTCAGGATTAGATCTAATGGGTTATTCAGATTCTGATCATGCAGGTTGTAAGATTGATAGAAAATCCACAACTGGTGGTTGTCATTTCCTTGGAGGAAAACTGGTAAGTTGGACCAGCAAGAAGCAGACTTCAGTCTCTATGTCCACTGCTGAGGCAGAGTACATTTCTGCGGCCAGTTGTTGTGCCCAGATTCTCTGGATCAAGAACCAGTTACTAGATTATGGTCAGAAGTATACCAAGACCCCAATCTTTTGTGACAACACCAGTGCAATTGCTATTTCTCACAACCCAGTGATGCACTCCAAAACAAAGCATATTGACATCAGGTATCATTTCATTCGAGATCATGTTATGAAAGGTGATATTGAAATTCATTTCATCCCCACTGACAAACAGTTAGCTGATGTTTTTACTAAACCTCTCGATGAGAAAACCTTTAAACATCTCATCAGCGAACTGGGAATGTTAAACCCTTAACTGGAGCTTTCTTTGTTATTGAACGCGTCAGTGACACTGATGAAGTTCTCCAGTTGAGGAGGTCCAGATAATCTTTGCTCGCCAGGCTATCGAACGCCTTTGTGATACTATCTTGGCACTAATTGATTACTGGATCATCATTTTAGGGGGAAAGACTCAAAATAATTTTCTGACTAAAATTCGTTTTTGTTTGAAAATGCAACTGGAGAACTCTTCAGTTGGAAACTGGTACTGGACTGATCCTCCAGTTACCAGGTTCAGTCTTTGTCTAAATTTTTATAACGTTACAAATACCTGGTCAATATGTGTGACACGTGATGATACTCGAGTGTTTTAAACCACTTGATATCGTGATCTGACGTGTTTGAAACCATTTTAAGTACTTGACAACTGTTTGTATTGGGAAAACAAAAAGTGTGTGGGGTCATGGGTAAAGTAAGCCGTCGTAGCATTTAATGCTGACATGGTAACATTTAATGCTGACATGGTAACATTTAATGCTTACATGGAAAATTATATTTTATCTCAAAATTCAAAATCATTTTGTCAAAATATCTTCAAAATTGTTTTGGTTCAATAAAATATAATTTTGGTTTTACATTGGGATCTTGAATCCCCTTATAAATACCCTTATTTACTCCGAAACTCATTTACTTTTCTTTCTCTTACATTCCTTCATTTACTTCCAATCATAAACATTGCTTCATTCTTCTCTTTGCTTCACAAATCAAAAACCCTAAATCCTAAATTTCATTTTCATTCTATGGCTCCTAGATCATCCCGTTCAAGAGATGTAAATCTCTTGACTGTTGCATACAATCCCTCACCAGATGTCACCCAGGCACCTGGTGCTCCGAGTAGTGCTGCCCTTAAACTAAACCCTAATAATCCATTGGCAAGCCTACAAGGTTCTCAAGGGTCTAATACCCTTATTGGTAGAATCCGAAGGTTTTTGAAGGATTCTCCAATAGGACCCTTATTCTCTAGAAACCCACGCAAGATGTATCATAACTACTTGTGTGAGTTCTGGTACACTGCCACTCTTTCTTCTGATTGTTCCTCCATCAGTTTCACGTTAAAGGATGGAACAATCAAGTGTACCTTGACTGTTGAAGTATTGAGGGATGCTCTTCACCTCAACTACTGGAGAGAAGGTGAATCTCCAGTTGTCTTGCCCCCTAGTATCAATTTTCGTCAAGTACTCCTTGAGATGGGTCATAAGGAGTGTTTGGACAATGGGGTGTTGAAGACCAAGGGTGCTATGACCATGAAGGGTCTTACACCTTCATGGAGGTATTTCTTCGTACACTTGGTGGAAAGTTTAGGTGGGAGTTCTGGTGGTCTTGACCAGATCAACTCCTCACAAGCAGAGATGGCTTACTGCTTGTGGAACGGATTGAGGGTGGATTTTGCTGACATTTTGTATAGGAGTCTCGTACAAAAGCTGAAAGGCTCCAGGGGTGTGTGTATCCCCTTTTCAAGATTCCTTTCACTATGTTTCAAACAAATTCTGGGCGATGAAGAGTATAGAAATACAGATTCACCGTTCACAAGGCCAGATTTGATGAGGAATCTAGACTCTCTTGTTTCTGAAGCTGGAGAGGTCGAAATTCCAGAGCAAATGCGACTGGCATTTGCTAAAACTGATGCACCTTTGGAAAGTGAATCAGAAAGACAACTGGGCGGGCCTCAAAATAATGAGGGACCCTCCAGTTCGTCTCAAGTTGTGGTTGAGGATAGAACAACCATAACTGAAGCCACTCCTATCACGTCTATCCCTGGTGAAGATGCTTCGGCATCTGATCCTCAAACTGATGAAACCATCCAGGTAACTGGAACTGGTCATCAGGAGCCTGAACTTGATGTTCAGCCATCCCTATCATTTATGAATCTAGGCATAAATGAGGATGAGTTCCATCTTGAATCTTCGGATTCGGAAGGAACACAAGATGATCAAGAAATGGTTGATGCATCTGTACATGATCAACTCCCTTCTTTCTCTGATCAACCCCTAGAACCACAAGTTTCAGTTTCCCATACAGATACGCTCACAAATACTTCCCCACAAAGAACTCCATCAATTTTTGTGCCTAGAAATAGGCAAACCTCCCTACCGCCGCCGTTGGTCACACCTGAGCATTCTCAGCCTGACCAACACATTGAAATTCCTCAGCGTTCTTTTTCACTACCAATTTTTCCTTCTTTTGCCACTGGAACAACTGGAGAGGCTTCCTTTGTTTTACCTCCTCCAGTTGATCTCGTGCAACCTGCTACTGGTCCAGTGACAACTTCTCCTTTGTCACTGGAAACTCAATTTGTCTCATTCTCAACCGACATCCAAAACCTGATCAAACGGGTGGAGGGTGTTCATAAGACAATTGAGCAGAATGCCAAGTCCATTTCCAGATTCAACAAGGAAACAATCACAAATTCGAAGGTTGTTGATTTGGGAATAAACAAATTTGCTGCAAATGAGGACTTGGTATTTCAGAAGTTGAATGAGTTAGTCACCAGCTGTAACAATCTGTCCACATCGTTGAAGGAAGCTTTTGACTTAACTCATTCCAATGTCAATACATCTATCTCCAACCTATTGAGTAACACTGTTCGATCATCAGAGGTTGATCTGAAGGAGATAGAGAGGCAGGTCAAGGAGTTGTTTGAAAGACCTGGCCTTAATGTAGTTGAAATTGGACAGCAGGTGGCCACTTCAGTTGGCCAGATGATTGATGACAAACTGGCTAGTCGAGAAGATGAGTTGGTTAAGAAGGTAATGGCTGAAATTGCTAAGCTCCCCACTACTCAGGTTAATCTGGAGCCTCTGGCACTTGAAGTAAGACAGTTAAGGGGTGCAGTTAATGCTGTAAACACCCAGTTAGCTTCTCACACTTCATCCATTAACAAACTGGTAACTGAAGTAGATAATTTGAAAAAGAAGGATGCTGAAGTAAAGGAACAAGTGGTTAAAGGTTTATATGAAGATTCAAAGCTGTTGAAAGACTTGAAGACTGGTCAGGACCAAACTGCTGCAAATGTCTTGACCCAGTCTCAAGAAATTAACCACTTGTGGAGATCCTTCCGGATGATTTGCACTGTTTTTAGAGAGTGCAAGGATATGCAATCGTGGCAGCCTCTAGCCCGTTTGCCCTCCAGTAATGAAGATTGGGCAGCTATTCATGCAGGTCTCGATGCTGCCAAGGGGGAAAGGGAAAGAAGGAATATCCTTGCACCTGCACCAAGACTGCCAGGTCCAGTGAGTGCAAGACAGTTGGTTGAAAGAACTGTTGTTGGGTCAGATGAGAGTGATGACCAGCAGCATGTTATTGAACAGTTTGATGATGTTGTTGATAGGGGGAATAAGAATAAAGGAAAGGAAGTTATGCCGGCCACTGATGAACAAACAAAAGCAACTGGTACTGAAGCCAGTGTGCTAGAAACTGGTAACATTGATCAGCTGCCTCCAGTGTCAGAAGATGTAAGTAACCAACTGGCAAGACTTGGGGACGCAATCAAGGAGAGAAAGAAACAGATGAGGGTTAATCAAGCTAATGATAGAAAAACTTTAGCCCCAACTCTACTTGATATAAGTGATGCGCGTCTCCTGGGCATGACACTTGCAGAATATGCCAAAGTTAAAGCTGACCCCCAGAATTATCAATGCCTTAAAAGAACAGCTGGAGGTTGAGCTTGACAAACATTATCAGGAGGATGAGGCTGAATATGACGCCAGATGTCTAAACATCACAGTGGATAAGGCCAAGGAAGTGAGAACTGAAGGAATTCTCAAAAGAGCTGAGCAGGTAAAGAAAGTGGTCAAACAAGTGTTGAATCCACCCAAGTCTAGAGGTAAACCTAAGTTGCTGCCAAGAGATGCAGACCTTAGAACCTGGGTAGAAACAACTGAACCTTCAAGTGAAGATATCAAAGCTGCAGTGCACAGTATGAGCACTGGCCAGATCAAACTGGCCAATGAATCTGAAGCTAGAGAATACTTATCTGAAGTGCAACAGCGGAGATATCACCCTGGTAAGATTACTGATATGAAAGTTTTCATCAAACCAGGTACCAAACACTTCACTGTTGGGGTTCAACATCTTAATGGACCCTTAAGGCAAACTGAGAATCTTGATGTTACTGGATATGGTTATTCGGAGCTGGTGGAGATGGCAAACTTGTTGGGGGCCAAGCAACAAAAGAACAAGGTTGAAAGAGGATGGATGTTTGTTCTTCAAAGTCTGCTCAAGTTTAAAGAAAATATTGAAGAGAGACTAAATGTTGATCCAGAAGACAAACAGCCCATTTCTACAGTTGCCAAGAGAAGGAGAACTGGCGAAGGGCCATCTGTTTAAGTTCTTCTTCATTTTATCTTCTTGTAATTTGTTTTACATTCTGTAACTTGTGTAAAGTTCATTCCTTGTATAAATGAAGTTACCAGTTTGTAACCACAAGGTAGATAAAAGATTAAAATCTAACAAACATAAAAGAAAAACCTAAGGCATTTGTTGATCTATAAAAATGCCTTAGATAACTTAAATAGATTTAAATCGAACAAGTCTCTATAGTTCATACTTGTATAGATACAAGAACTAGAAAAGACTTAGACTATATTTCTAGAAAAATAGGGGGAATTTGATAGGACCAGTTCACCTGGAACTGGCCAGTCACCAGTTCACACTGACCAGTCACCAGTTGCATCTGGTGACCCAGTAAACTGGTGACCAAAAAGATTTGTCGAGAAATATATTGAAGTCCAGTTGCACCGTACAGTTAACGCAACTGAAGACTTCCTCCAGTTGAGAACTGACCAAGTTGAAGAAGCATTTCAGTTGAAGTCGAAGACAACAAATGGAAGAAAGAGAATGGCAATGGCAGCGAAACCCAGTTGGCATTCTAGTCAGTTACAAACTGGAGACCATCAGTGGAAAGCCCTTACAAAGCTTTACACTGATTACGAGGAATTGACTTGTATACTTTATGTACCTTTACCCGGATAATAAGCCTTATCTTATTATTTAAGTATTAAAAGGTACATAAAGGTGGTTATGTAAAGTCACTTTAACATGCGACTTTACAATGCTTTTTAAGGAATTAAATGCTATTCCTTAAATGCTCCCAACCACATTTGTACGGCTAAAGTTAACATCCCAATGTTAACTTTGCCTATAAATACAAGTCATTGCACAACCAAGAATATCAACTTCTTCGAATAAACTTCGATAGAATTCACACTTTGCAAACCTGCAATATTCTTGGTGAACTTGTGCAATATTCTCTCAATCGCTAAAAGGAACATTTCACTACTTTAAGTGTTTCGATTGTTGAAGAGAAATTCCGAGTATAGATCAATTGTATTTCATAGGTTGTTAGGATATTTACATTCGTGTATTATCTTGGTTCCGCATCAACCTTATAATTTGTTTAATATCAATAAATAAATTACACATTGAAAACTACATATTGTCTCATCAAGATTGTTTACAAGTTATTTGTATTATTGCATTGTTCTTTACTTATTGTCTTTTATATAAGTAATCTATCTAGAACTTGGTATATACCTCTGCAACTGGTCGTCTCCAGTTCAGCAAGTATATTGCAAAGTAACTCCACCATCGACATAGAGGTGTCTTTAGTAGTACCATCTAACAAGTTGGGACTTACAGCCTGCTCTCCAGAGAACTAACCCTAGTAACCAACTTCTGAACCTCATCCTTCAGACCTGCCAGTGGTTGAACAAGTTCACCAGTCACTACAGTCTGAACCGAACTAACCAGCCTTGTCTCTAATCCCTGGACTGCCACTTTGAAATTTTCAGTATTGTTGTTTGTGGCTAGTACCAGTTCATCAAGCTTCTCAAAAACAAGCTTCTCATTCCCAGCAAACACATTCATCTCAGATGCAAGGTTATTTGATAATAAAGATTTAAAGTCTGAAATAACCTGCGATGAAGTCTGGAGTGATCTCTTCAGGTCCGCCACCTTATTTAAAAGGCCTTGGACCTCGGCAGAAGATGAAGTGGAGAGACCACTGGGAGGTTCAAGATTGGAAGTCAATCTGGTCATTAATGGTACTTGTGCCCAGACCTCTTCAGTTGCATAGCTTCAAATGTTACAACTGTTGAGTCCAGCGCACGAGGTTCAGATATCTCGACTGGAGTTTCAATTGGTGGAGGTTGAGTTTGTGAAGTTTGAATGGTTGCAGGAGTGAAGTATTGAGTGTTTTCTGGAATTGAAGGTGGTGGTGGTGGCATGTTTGATTCTGGTGGAGGAATATTTGTTTCTGGTGGAAGTGGTGGCATTTCTGGTAGACTTTCAACTTGTACAACATCCTCACCCAGAAAGTTCATATTGACATCAAAATTCTGATCTTCTGACATGGGAGAATCAGCCTCATCCCAAAACATTTCACCAGTCACTACAGTCTGAACCGAACTAACCAGCCTTGTCTCTAATCCCTGGACTGCCACTTTGAAATTTTTAGTATTGTTGTTTGTGGCTAGTACCAGTTCATCAAGCTTCTCAAAAACAAGCTTCTCATTCCCAGCAAACACATTCATCTCAGATGCAAGGTTATTTGATAATAAAGATTTAAAGTCTGAAATAACCTGCGATGAAGTCTGGAGTGATCTCTTCAGGTCCGCCACCTTATTTAAAAGGCCTTGGACCTCGGCAGAATATGAAGTGGAGAGACCACTGGGAGGTTCAAGATTGGAAGTCAATCTGGTCATTAATGGTACTTGTGCCCAGACCTCTTCAGTTACAGCTTCAAATGTTACAACTGTTGAGTCCAGCGCACGAGGTTCAGATATCTCGACTGGAGTTTCAATTGGTGGAGGTTGAGTTTGTGAAGTTTGAATGGTTGCAGGAGTGAAGTATTGAGTGTTTTCTGGAATTGAAGGTGGTGGTGGTGGCATGTTTGATTCTGGTGGAGGAATATTTGTTTCTGGTGGAAGTGGTGGCATTTCTGGTAGACTTTCAACTTGTACAACATCCTCACCCAGAAAGTTCATATTGACATCAAAATTCTGATCTTCTGACATGGGAGAATCAGCCTCATCCCAAAACATTTCACCAGCCTGTTCACTTGCTTCAACATTCAAATCGATTTGAGCCTCTTGCTCACCAGATACTTGTTCATCAGACTGAACATCTTGTTCGACCTGCTCAACAACCTGCTCAATAATCTGAGCCACATTTTCTATCTGTTCATCAGTCACCTGCCCAATAACTTGTACATTCTCTTGCTCAAAAATCGGAGACCCATCCAAATTCATTACATCACCAGGATGTCTTTCTGGATTCACCTGAACTCCATCTCTCATCAGACGCCTGTTTGATCTAGGTCGTCTGGAAGGTTCAACATATTCTGGTCCTTGACCTTCAGGAGCCACTTGTCTAATGGGTTGTACAGCTTCTATAATCTGTACATCTTGGTCACCAGAGGGTCCTTCACCAACTTGACCTCTACCTGGAGCCAATTCTACTTCTTCCCTTTGAAAGGAGAGCATAGACTGAGGAATATCTACCTCATTCAGTGGAGATCTTAGGTTGGTCAGATCCCTCATATACTCACTCACAGAAAAGTGAGTAGTTTCATAATCGTACTGGTCTCCAAGAGCTCTTTTAAACATCAGTGAAAGAAAACGGATATATGGAACAAAGGCTTTTCTACCTTTCACTCTAAGACGCTCTACCAGATCATCAAACAGGATCTGAGCAAAATCCACTCTAAGTCCAAACCAGAGGCAGTAGGCAATGTGCGTGATTTAGAATCTCCATGAGTCTGTCAGTTTGCTCATGTAGACTGTTCCCTTCCTGGATAGCTGGCCATGCTCATCCACAATATCTGTGTGCCCCATCAGTCTGCACACTTCCCTTGTATTGATACCAGAGGGAAGTTCGATGGGCAACTCATTCTGTTCAAAATAATTCAACTGTAGAACAGACCTGAGTAGACTAACAGTGAAACCCAAGGATCTGGTACCTTGCTTCAGAGAATAAGTGATTGATGAAGTTGCATCATTATATTGTGCAGTGTACCAGAATTCACAAAGATAGTCATGGTACATCCTTCCTGGATTTAATGTCAACGCACCATATAATGGACATGAGAGAAAAAATGTATTTAATCTCCCAATCACAGATTGGGCATCATGAACACTGGAAAGTGAAAGTCTGGCCATCCAGTTATTCATGTTTATCCTTATGGCCTTTGCCTCTAATGTGATATGAGGTGCCCTGTCAACATTTTCAGTTGGATCATATTCAGCGGCGAGCAGATTTTTAGGAGATTTAGATTGTCTTGGTGCCATTTGAATATGAATAAATGAAGATGAAATTGAATATTTAGGGTTTTGATGAAGATTTGATGAAGAATTGAATGGAAATGGAGTAAATATGAAAGATGATTATGATTGGAAATTGAATGAAGAAATAAATGAAGGAATTTGAAAAATTTGGGAGTAAATATGTTCGAAGTAAATGTGAATGAAATTGAAAGTGGGTATATATAGGAGAGAGAATGTGGAACTCAAACGGTTTAATTTGAAATTATCAAATAAAATTTTGATCGAGGTTCTGAGATCCGCATTAGTTACATCACATCACACATAAATGTGTGACGGTTTACAGCCCACAAACAGTATCAAGTTGCACTTTTTGTCTTCCCAAGGTAAAAATACCATCATTTCTTTGAAAAATTTACATGCCACGTAGGATTATAAGATAAATATCTTTAAAAAGTTTGCTTACGTGGCACGCACAATGACCAAGTATTTAAAAAATATTATGACTCATTTCAGTGCATCTGGAGGTTGACTGGACACTCCAGTATCACTGGTGGATTAGTCCAGTGAAACATGTACTGATGGTACACTGGAGGGACACTCCAGTAAAGTACCAGTGAAAACCATTTGAAAGAGACTGGTGACCTCAAACATGCACGTCAACTAATACAGACAAATGAGAGGGACACATTTACAAGGAGACAAAAGTCATCTCAAACACGCACTTCAACCTGTCCAATTACCAGTGAGAGGGACACATTTACAAAGTACCAGTAATATTTTCTGAAGAATTTGTCTAGTGAGAAAATAAATTAATAAATTCCCCCTGAAACTTAAAACATTTTTTAAGAACAAAAATATCTTTCAAGTCTTTCCCCCTGGAATGTTGATCTAGAAATCTATTAATGCAAAGATAGTACACAACGGCGTTCAATATCTGAGCAGTTATAAATTTATAAATCTTTAAATCAAAGATCCTCAGTAGTACACAATGGCGTTCAATACCAAGGTTCCAGATTTAACGGTTTAACATTTCCCAACTCACCAACAAGATATTCAAAAGTTTTGACATCCAGAGGTTTAGTGAAAATGTCAGCGAGTTGTTTGTCAGTGGGAATAAAATGGAGTTCAATGTTGTTTTTCATAATATGATCACGGATAAAATGATACCTGAGATCGATGTGCTTCATTTTGGAATGCATGACTGGATTGTTCGAGATAGCAATGGCACTGGTATTATCACAAAAGATTGGGGTCTTTGAGTTCTTAATACCATAATCAAGCAACTGGTTCTTCATCCAGAGTATCTGAGCACAACAACTGGCTGCAGACACGTATTCAGCTTCAGCAGTGGACAATGAAACTGAAGTTTGCTTCTTACTGGTCCAGCTGACCAGTTTGCCACCAAGGAAATGACATCCACCAGTAGTGGATTTCCTGTCTATCTTACAACCTGCATGATCTGAATCTGAATAACCCATTAGATCCATGCCTGAGCCTTTGGGATACCAAAGACCCAAACTGGGGACACCCTTAAGGTACTTCAGTATGCGCTTTACAGCAAGCATATGAGATTCCTTTGGATTAGACTGATATATGGCACATAAACATGTTGAAAACATAATATCTGGTCTACTGGCAGTTAAATACATCAGTGAACCAACCATGCCTCTGTAGACAGTGGTGTTCACTGGTTTACCATCTGGATCGGAGTCCAGTGTCAGTGGTGCAGAAATTGGAGTGGGTTTAGATGGTGAAGAGTTCATATCAAATTTCTTTAAAAGATCTCTAACATATTTTTCCTGATTAATAAAAATGTCATCTTTGTTTTGTTTAATCTGGAGTCCAAGAAAATACGTTAATTCACCCATCAAACTCATTTCATATTCAGTTACATTATTTTCAAAAATTTCTTGCACATGTTTTCATCAGTAGACCCAAAAATAATATCATCAACATAAATTTGTACCAATAACAGATTACCTTTTTCATGAAGAATAAATAAGGTATTGTCAATTGCACCTCTTTTGAAACCATTTTTCAATAAATGTTTAGTCAGAGTGTCATACCAGGCACGTGGGGCTTGTCTGAGGCCATAAAGCGCTTTGTCCAGACGATATACCCAATGTGGATACTTTTCATCAACGAAACCTGGTGGTTGTCTAACATAAACTTCTTCTTCAAGCTTTCCATTCAAGAAAGCACTCTTTACATCCATCTGGTAGACCTTGAACTGATGATAAGCAGCGAATGCTAAGAATATTCTGATCGCTTCAAGTCTAGCCACTTGAGCAAATGATTCATCAAAATCGACATCTGACTAGCAGTAGCCTTGTGCTACCAGTCTGGCCTTGTTTCTGATTACGTGGCCATCTTCATCTACCTTGTTCATGAAGACCCATCTTGTTCCAATTGGTTCTTTCTTTCCAACTGGGAAAGGAACCAGATACCAGACCTTGTTCCTTTTAAACTGGTGAAGCTCTTCTTGCATAGCAGTCACCCAGCTTGGATCTTCCATAGCCTCGTCAATCTTCTTTGGTTCCATCAATGATAGAAAACTAACATATAAGCATTGATTACTGGAGGCTCTTCTGGTCTGAACTCCTCTACTGGAGTCACCTATGATCTGATCAATAGGATGAGCTTTTGTCCATCTGAAGTACTGACCAGGATTGTTACTGACAACAATATCAGTGCAAGAATTCAGTTGAGTCTCCTCTGGAGTTGCTTCAGGAGGAGGATCTTGCCAGACTACTTCAGCATCTTCATCTGAGTCATTTAATTCACGATTTGCATCATGAAATTCTTCATTTGAAGGCATTTCTTGAAGTACTGGTTCAGTTTGGAATTCTTCATAAGAAGACATTTATGGTATATTCTCAACTGACACTGATACTGGGGGAGTAGTACGAACATCTGATCCAATATTAATTTCAGAGGGTAGTTTGAAAATAATAGAAGGATAGAATGGAGTACCACTGGAGCGTTTCTTTTTCTGAACAGGTTCCAGATCAGGATGACTGGAAACTGTGTCTTCTGAATCTTCTTTATTGTAGTTGATAGGATCAGATTCACAAAAGACAATTGGAGTTACTGGGGGAGTGTCAAGGGCTGGCTTTTTGTTGATTGCAGGCATTTGATTCATCAAATGTGACATGAATTGACTCATGGACCTTATCCAGTCTCTTGTTGTAGACTCTGAAGGCCTTGCGAATGGCTGAATAGCCTAAGAAATACCCTTCATCAGCTTTGGCATCAAATTTGCCTAACTGACTGGAGTCGTTCAGGATGTAAACTGGACATCCAAAAACGTGAAAATAACCAATATTTGGTTTTCTATTTCTTAAGACCTCATAGGCTATCTTTTTGTGTCGCTTCACATACACTGACCGGTTCTGGGTGTGGCAAGCAGTGGCAATTGCTTCAGCCCAGAAACTAGTAGACAGACCAGATTCAGCAAGCATACTCCTGGCAGCTTCTATCAGCGTTCGATTCTTCCTTTCCACAACTCCATTCTGTTCTGGAGAGCGGGCTGATGAGAAATTCTGGGAGATGCCAGTGTCAGTACAGAATGAATCCAGAGTTGCATTCTGGAATTCTGTTCCATTGTCACTTCTTAACTGACACACCTTTCGACTGTACTTGAGCTCAATTTGCTTAATAAGACTGATGATTTCAGCAGCAGCTTCACTTTTAGACCTGAGAAAGATAACCCAACAATATCTGGAAAATTCATCTACTATTACCAGGGTGTATCTTTTACCAGCACGAGTCTGAACATTCACTGGACCAAAGAGGTCCATATAAAGCATATGAAGAGGTTCAGATATGCTGAAATTCTGTCTGGTCTTGAAACTGGTACGTTTTTGCATACCCATCTCACATCCTGGACATGGCCTTTCCTTTTTGAAGGAAACTGAAGGTATCCCATCTGCAAGTTGTTTTCTGGACAACTTATTAATATTCTTGAAATTTAAATGGGATAACCTTTTGTGCCATAACCAGTTTGTGTCTTCATCAGCTTGAGTATAGAAACACTGCTCTGAAGGAGAGCTTTCCATATCCATCACGTACACATTCCCTTTTCTGGGAGCAATCAACACTACCTTCCAGTCTTTGTTGAATACGATACCCTGAGCAATATTGAATAAAACTTGATAGCCATCATCACACAGTTGGCTTACACTGATCAGGTTATATTTCAAACCATTCACAAATGCAACACGTCTGAACTTGACTTGTCCATTGTTCAGAACACCGTATCCCTCAGTCTTTCCACAACCATCATTTCAAAAAGTAATGGAGGGTCCATCAGAAATGGTGAACTCCTCCAGCAGGGTCTTACATCCGGTCATCGTCCTGCCAGCAGCACTGTCAAGATACCAGATATATTTCTTTCGATCGCCCTGCACATCCACCAGATATTATCAATTAGATTTGGGAACCCATCGACTGATGGGTTCACTGGACCCTCCCTTATAGGTCCCTGGGGCAATCTGGTTTAGTTCACTTTCTTCAACAGTGGTCTTAGTTGAAAAGACCACTGGGGTTGATAGTTTTGAAACCTTTTTCTTTTTCTCAACTGGAGAAATAGATTTAACTTTCTTTGCAAAAGGTTTTGTATTTTGTCTAGGGCCAGATGAAGTACCCTCAATAAAGTTTAATCTTGCATTAAAACTTTGAAATTGATGAGTCAGTGTTTGAATCTGGCTCTCTAACCTAGACAAAACATTTCATCAGATGATACCTTAGCCTTTCCAGTTCTAGGATTAGGTAGGGGATTGGTCTGAGGCAAAGGTTTATTCCGATAAACCTCTTTAACTGGAGCAGTCATCTGGAATGCTCCAGTCTTAACCTCAGGGGATTGAACTGGGAAAATATTGGCCTTGGGAGTTACAGGCTCATCATAAACAGTGGTGGGCCTGAACCCCTCTGGTAATCGATCGATTACTGGTATTAATGATGCTACATGAGTATTTCCATCTAAATATGCACGTTTTTGAGCAGGAAATTGATTTACCCCAGCATCATATGGCTTTCTGGTTTCTAGCCATGATTTAATCACCAGTTTTTCTTTCTCTAAAATGACTTCAAGATCTTGTTTTTCTTGAATCAATTGTTCAGTTACCAGAACCTGGGCTTGAAATGCCAGTTCAATGTCTTGAAGTTCTTTTAAATTTGATTTTAAAACAGTTATTTCAGGAAAATCTGTTTCTAGACCATTTACACAATCAGATGTAACAGTTTCTACAAATATCAAATCAGAATTAAGAGCTTCAGCTATGTCCAGTTTTAATTCTTGGTTAGTTGCAGTATCGAAATTACTAACCTTTTTAATAACAATGTCCACCCATCGTCCAGATGTGACATCTTCCTTCACCAGGTGATCTTCGTCTGCCAGAGCCATGTAACAGCAATCTCTTTCTTCTTCTTCATCAGCAGATGATTCATCAGAAGGAACCCACTTCTCTTCAGTTGTTGCAATCATGCACTTATTATTGTTTTCCATTTGTTGTGCCATGGGAGCAATCTGGGCCTTAAGCTTTTTATATTTCAATTTATAGCTATCATCAGGCTTATTATTTGAAGAAAATGGACCAGGCTTGGATGCAAACTGGCTGGACCTGCAATCTTTCATGAAATGACCCTTTTTGCCACACTAAAAGCATGTCAAATTGGTCTTATCAGTTGAAGAACTGGATGCAAATTGTCCAGATGGCCTATTTGCTCTTGCTTTGAAATGGTTAAACATTTTAGCAATCATTGCAACAAGGTCATCATCATCAGTTTCATCACAACAGTCTGGAGAGATTTGACTGTACTCTCCAGAATCCATGAGTTCAGACACCATCTTCTTCATAGAAAATACATTCTCAGAAGATATCAGTGCTGTACTTTGTGGTTCAGTATGACTAACCACATTAGGACTACTGGAGGCATGGTTATAAGCATCTTGTTCTGCCACCACTCTCTGAGCTTGATTTTCTTCAGTGAACCTGAAAGCTCCATAAAGAGTTGAGAGAGTGTGTGTGTGCAGAGTTTTACCTTGTCGTAAGACCAGGATCATGTGAGACCATTTGGTGGGCAGAATATCACAAAATTTCTCCAGAAGTATATCCTTGTCCTTCTCAACCCCAAGACCTCTCAACTGGTTTATGATACTCATAAATCTGGTGTAAGTACCAATGAGAGACTCATTAGGTTGAGCAAAAAATGACTCATACCTCTTGTTTAAGGAGACCTTTCTGGTGACAATGGTGTCATCTCCTCCTTCATGCTGGTTTAGAAGTTCATCCCACATGGTTTTAGCACTAGGAAAAAGAACTAGTGTGGGAATTAGGGTTTCTGGAATGGCCCCGAGGATCATGTTTTTGAGAAGGGTGTCTAGATTCACCAATCTCCTCTCCTCTTCAGACCAATGTTCCTCCCTCTTTTCCCTTCCTCTTCTAGATCCAGAAGGATCAAGAAGGGGATTGAGAGGTGATGTAGGGACATAAGGACCTTCATTTAAGATTTTCATCATGTTCCTCTCAATACCAGTGATATGCAATATCATCCTAGCCTTCCACGTACCAAACTCATCACTGTTCCCACTGAATTTAGGAACAGGATTATTTGAATATTGCACATGCACGTGTGGAGAAGCAGGAGTAGGAGGAGGAGGTGGTGGATTAGTGTTATTAACAATAGGTGGTTCATTATTTTGATCATTAACATTATCATTAGGATCGGGACCAAAATTAAAACTTCCTTGTGTATTTTCAGGGGTGGCCATCAAAGAAGCAGATCTAGGCAATGTTTAGCCTTCTGCTCTGATACCAAATGTGAGTCCCTGAATACGATGGTTAACCCCGAAAGTGTAAAATACAACAAGTCTAATAATCACTAGAATGGACTAGTATTACTTAAATATAAATGCAAGTATATAAATAAAGTAATACACGACTTAAAGCAATAAACAAGTAAAGTGGAACATTATGTATTTTTCAAGGTGTATTTTATTTATGATGTTAAATAAAATACAAGGTTGTGCGGAATCAAGATAATACAAATAAGTATGTATCCTAACAACCTATGAATTACAAATGATCTATATTTGTCAAATGACTCTTTTGGATCGAGATACTTAAAGTTGTGAAGTATCCCTGTTTAAGATCGAGAGTATTTAGACAAATTCACTCTAATGATAAATGTATGCTTTAAAGTATTTTTCTCAAAGAAATGACTTTGTATTTATAGGCAACAAAATTCACCAGTGAATTTTGTGCCGTACAAATATGGTTGCATGCATTTAATGAACCGACAAGAACATTAAATGCATTGGTTAATGGTACAAGGATAAAGTCACATCAATATGACTTTATTCTTTTAACCAACCACCTTTACACACGTATAAACTTTGGTAAAGAACAAGTGGATTGTCCTTTGGAAAGTGTGTAAAGGCAAAAGTCAATTCCTCGATATCAGTGTTCAGACTTGTAAGGTCTAGAACACTGACAATCCTCCAGTGTACAGATCTGGTAAGACTTCCAGTGGACTCCGCCATTTGTCAGTCTTCTTTATTCTGACTTCAGTCTTTGACTTCAGTGAGAATGTCTTCAGTAGAGTAGATCTGGACTGAGGTGAAGTCCAGTGAGCTAATATGGAGAATACTCCAGATTTCCTATACAAGTATTTGCTCACTGGTCTTCCATTATTTCTGGACAAATCTTCAGAGGGACTCCAGATTCCAAGTCTGGAGTAGGTCAAGTAGAACACGTTTCTGGACAGATCTTCAGTAAGGCTCCAGTAGTCGAGTCTGGAGCGAGTCCAGTAAATCTGGACCTAACAGATTATACATTGTAAGTTTGTTCAAGTGGTGACAATTATCAAGAATCTCTTTATCGAGAAAAATATGGATAATAGTGATACAAAATAAGTCTTTGTATCTGACTTATCGTGTTCTCTAAGGAATTCTTTTTCGTTAATCATACCGGGTTCTAGAAAATTCTTGGTGAATTTTCAAAGTGTTAATCAAGTTCGTGAAGGTTGACTTTTAGTGAGTCAAGGTTCACATGAATCGAAAAATAGGCTAAGTGTAATATGAGTGTTTAGCCAAGTGGACTTGATTTGCGTGTTCTACCAAATGGGCTAGATATGCGAGTTTGTCAAGTGGGCTTACTTTGCGTGTTACACTGTTGGGCCTCATATGCATGTTGTGACATGTGCGTGTTTCATGACTTCGAAAAAAAAATTAAAGTGAAAAACTGTTAGGTCCAGATTTACTGGACTCGCTCCAGACTCGACTACTGGAGCCTTACTTAAGATCTGTCCAGAAACGTGTTCTACTGGACCTACTCCAAACTTGTAATCTGGAGTCCCTCTGAAGATTTGTCCAGAAATAATGGAAGACCAGTGAGCAAATACTTGTATAGGAAATCTGGAGTATTCTCCAGATTAGCTCACTGGACTTCACCCCAGTCCAGATCTACTCTACTGAAGACGTTCTCACTGAAGTCAAAGACTGAAGTCAGAATAAATAAGACTGACAAATGGCGGAGTCCACTGGAAGTCTTACCAGATCTGTACACTGGAGGATTGTCAGTGTTCTAGACCTTACAAGTCTGAACACTGATATCGAGTAATTGACTTTTGCCTTTACACACTTTCCAAAGAACATTCCACTTGTTCTTTACCAAAGTTTATACGTGTGTAAAGGTGGTTGGTTAAAAGGATACAAAGTCATTTGATGTGACTTTATCCTTATACCTTATCCAATGCATTTAATGTTCTTGTCGGATCATTAAATGCATGCAACCATATTTGTACGGCACAAAATTCACTGGTGAATTTTGTTGCCTATAAATACAAAGTCATTTCCTTGAGAAAAATACTTTTAAGCATACAATTTGCATTAAAGTGAATTTGTCTAAATACTCTCGATCTTAAACAGGGATATTTCACAACTTCAATTATCTCGATCCAAAAGAGTTATTTGACAAATATAGATCATTTGTAATTCATAGGTTGTTAGGATACATATCTATTTGTATTATCTTGATTCCGCACAACCTTGTATTTTATTTAACATCATAAATAAAATACACCATTGAAAAATACATAATGTTCCACTTTACTTGTTTATTGCTTTAAGTCTTGTATTACTTTGTTTATATATTCTTGCATTTATTTACAAGTAATACTAGTCCATTCTAGTGATTATTAGACTTTTGTATTTTATTTAACATCATAAATAAAATACACCATTGAAAAATACATAATGTTCCACTTTACTTGTTTATTGCTTTAAGTCTTGTATTACTTTGTTTATATATTCTTGCATTTATTTACAAGTAATACTAGTCCATTCTAGTGATTATTAGACTTATTGTATTTTACACTTTCTAGGTTAACCATCGTATTTCAGGGACTCACAAAAACTTTTACAAGTAAAATATGAAACATAACACGCATTGACCAGTCAAACCAAACACCATATGTGTGTATTGTCACCATATGAGTGTTTATAAGGAATTTGCCTGTTCTAGGACTTCGGAAAATTTTCAAAATGGGAAATTTTTTAAAAATGAGTCAAATTAGAAAGTGCAATTTACCTTATAAAATTGAACTTTAAAATTTAAGAAAAAAAATGGTTTTGGTTAAATTTAGTAAAGTTCAATTTGTCGATTATTAAAACTAAATGTTTTGGAGGATTATGAAACAAACGGTTTCACTATCTTGGAAAACATTAAAAGTTTTAATTTCGACGTGTTGATTCGATAAAATTGGTGATGTTTTGGAGGATTATGAAATAATAGGTTTCACTATCTTAAAAAACGTTAAGAATTTTATCGTTCAACTTATTTGTCGATGGTTAAAGTTGATAACATTTTCAGAGTTAGTGAAACAAAGGGTTTCAGGAGCTTAGAAAATGTTAGGAGCTTTAAAGTTTGGCTTTATTTGTTGTTGCTAACCTTTTATTTGTTGTTGTTTGTATCATTTTGCAGATGGCTGGGAGACGATTCCACAGGAATCATAACTATTTGATTAACTTGGACGTCCACCAGGATAATGCAGCCGAGTTTGTTCAGATTCTAGAGTTCTTTCAATGCTCTAGAGTTCGAAGGGTTCTCACTGCGGATCCAGTTATTTGACGTATCTTCGTCAATTCTGGGCCTCTGCTAGATACATTGCTGGAGATAATCAGAGGATTGAAGCTCGGGTGAATAATCAGGTCATCCAGTTCACTCCTGCGGATTTGGTCCAGATACTTGGATTGGGTACTGAAGCCCAAGAGGGAGGAGCAAACGGTCCCACCTCATACCCACTTGCACTCAGATATGGAGTTTACAGACGGATGGGTTATGTAGGTGAGCCTAACCGAAACACCTTCACGAAGAACTGTCTTCATGGGAAGTGGAAGTTCTTCAGTCACGTGATTTTGGTTGCTCTTAGCAACAGGAAGTCGGGGTACGACAAGCTGAATGTCGAGACCCAATCTCAAGTTGTCTCCCTTGTGCTGAACAAGCCATACAGCTTCTCTCGTTTCTTCTTCAACGAGAGTAGACGGCAAATTGGTGCAGCTGCCGTCGAGCGCTTCTTGATGTATCCTCGATTCATAATGATGATCATCAACGCTCGCCTGCCCAATCTACCACAGGTGGGTCCTGTTGAGCGAGTAACTACCATGCCGAATCGCATATTTAGCGATAGTTACTATTACAAAGGTCCACTCCCACCTCCAGCTCGACCGACAGACAGACAATTATTCGGTGCAGTGATAAATCCGGCATATGTGGCACCAGACAATGACGGATTTGCACACGATGGGTCTGATGTTGAAGAAAATGTTGTTGCAGCTCCACAGCATGTTCCTCAACCACCACCTGCAGCACACCAAGTACAACAACAACAAAAACAACAGCAACAACAACAACCTCTAGTGCAACAACCCCCACTTCACGCTGAAGCCGTTGGAGATATGTTCTTCCAAGTGGATCAGGGTTTGGGCAATGCTGAAGAAGCTGCCGAGTTTGCACACCAACTATTGGAACCTGACGATGTCATCAACCAGGTTCAACAGTATGACGCTCGGGCTGATCTAGAGGCAGAGATCGACGAGTTGTTCGAGGATCACGAGGCCGATGATGAGGCAAGTAGTGATCCTCATGCCACTGCGAGCGATCAAGAGGAGAGCTCCAGTGATGATGATGATGGTCATGAGGACCCTCAGGAGAGAGCACGTAGGCTTCTTCAAGCAAAACGTGCTGCTCGTTCTGAACGGGAACTTAAGGCTGATGCAGACTTCCAGCCGGAAGAGGAGGAAGATGAAGAAGATAGTCCGCCTCGACAGCTCAAAAGGAGGAGAAGGGCTGGCGAAGGTACATCGGCACCCATGAGTCAACTGGACTTGGTGCAATGATGGATGTGGATGTAGAAGAGGGACTGGGGCGTGAGTCTGAGCTTCAAAGACAAGAAGAACATGTTCAGAGAGTATCTGAGAATGTAGCTGATATACCTAGGGGAGTAGGTAAAGGATTGATGAGAGCACCGGTCGAGCCTTCAAGGACAAGAATCAGACTATCGGCAACAGGGTCTGCTTTCTCTTTATTTACCAGTGCTGCTTCAACATCAATGCCTCAAAGTTCGGTTGCACTTCCGGTTGTTGGAACTTCTGCAATCCAGCAACCACATGCTTCTACATCAAAGACCGTCAGTGTCCACTTCAACAACTCCACCGACTATCCCTCCTAGACCATCAGTGACTTCTTCTCAACCAAGCAGCTCAAGATCCGATGAAGACATTGTCTCATGGTTAGAGAAAGAACTTGAAGATATGAGAGTCTTGGTTGCAAGCTTGACGGAAAGATTTTCCAAGCAAGAAGAGTCACATCATCAACAGCTTGAAGAGTTGAAGACAGAGAGTGTTCAACTACAGACAAGGCATGAGGCTCTACAGAAGATTTAGTCTGAGACAACCGTGCATCTGAAAAGAGTTGTCAAGAAGCTGAATAAACACAAAGAAGCCATAGAGAGCCAAACTGCGGGTCTAGCAAGCTTTGATGAAGATTATAAGATGTTGAATGAGATTGTTGATAATCTTGGATCTCAATGGGAGATAGATCCAACCTGCAGAGATAGTTTCCTCAGGAAGCAAAGGAGAGAGGATGAGGACGATGATCCGAGCAGACAAGAAGAAGAGATCTCAAGATTATCAAGGGGCTTTTGGATTGGCACTCCGATTGCTACATCTCAGGGGGAGCAAAGCCAGCATGATGTTGCCGGTACCTCTCAGGCTCCCACAGCTCAAGACAAAGGGAAAGGTATCACTGAAGATACTTCCCCATTACCGACTGAGATGTAGATGTCGGTTTCCAGACTCATGCCTATGGCTCCGAGAGTGATGAGGAGCTCGTTGCCATCGATGCTATTAGAAACTTGGATGACATGGATGAAGAAGATTCGGAAGGCTCAGAGGAGGGGGAAATGGATACCCCACTCAGATTGGCAAGGAGTGATGGTATCACCTGAGCATAGGTTTGAATTTGAAGATGCACTTGCTACAAACCCGAATCTCTTTGAGTCTGAAGGTCAGAAGGAACGTAAAATAAAATCCTTTTATGAGCTTCCTGCTCAGGGTTTGAAGTTTACAGTCTATTACAAGAAAGGTACAGGAAGAGATGCTGAGCTTATTGGTAGCAGCTTCACAGATGAACCGGGCAGAGAGATTAGTGATACTTTTGCTTCTGGTGATGAAGGTGAGTATTATCATGTCTTGCCAAATGTTTATCGTGCAGATCCGAACCATCCATACTTGGTTTTGGATGTACCTCTTTCTCATAAGTATTTCGAATTTGTCAAAGATCCTCGTGCATCTTGTCTACAAGAACTCATCCTCAGTTGGACTTTTGATGAGGAGAAGAGGCTTTTCATGATGAAAAGACTTGATGGATGTCAGTACCTAGAGCCTTACTTAGGAGCTTTTAATTCAATGTCCAAGGCAGATTTCTATGGCCTTGCAGGGCTTAGGCTGATTGGTAATCACAAGCATGCGAAGTTGTTTGAGAGCTGGATCAAGAATGACAATCATCTCAAGCAGAGTGGAGAGTCAGACCCGAGAAAGTTCAAGTTCAAACCAACTCCGAGAAAGAAGCGTGTCACTCAAGGACCGAACGGTGAAGAGATCATTGTTAGATTTATAAACAAGATCAAGAATGTTCGTAAGGTTCCTCTGAAGAAATGGCCGCAAAACATGCTTGGTGACATGGATTATTGGAGAGTAGATGACTACAATGCAGCAGCTATTGTTATGTCTACAAGAGCTACTGGGCACAAGGAATTGATTAGAGTCTACGATCCACTTCAGCTTATTAATCTATCGAGAAAATACTTGAAGAGATTACATAGGCATCAGCTGACAAGTTCACAACTCCTTGCACGCATAAAGGGTGTCTATGAAAGGATGGTGAAGTTCTGTCTAGTTGAGTATATCCATGTTGACAGTCGAAGATTCTTTGACGAAATACCTAGACCGGTGCGAGCAGGGGCTCCGGCTGGGGACAATCAAAATGTGGTTCCTCCAGCAGCAGATGAGCCAAATGCAGAAGCAGGGGCTCCGGCTGGGGACAACCAGAATGTGGTCCCTCCAGCACAAGATGAGCCAAGTGCTTCCGCACCAGTACCTTAGACTGAAGTTCCTGATGACAGGGTTTTGGCCAACACTTAGGAGACAAACGAAGACTTGAAGGCCACATCTAGATGCTGGTGTCAAGGGGGAGACTGTTGGTGCATGTTTCTCGGTGACAAAAGCATTCTAGATGTGTTATGTTTTTCATATTCAAGTCTTGTAATTTATCTTGTAAATTACCGTTTGTCAATGAAATTACCTTGGCATATATTGTGATCATATTGAGATCTTTATATATATGTTTATATGTTTGTTTATTATTTGTGTTTTGCAGGTACTTGACATGAATGTAGACATTACATGTAAAGGGTAATTAAGTTAATGTTGTTTCTGCGTTTAAACAGCAGTAGAAACATTAACTTAATATACTTCCAATGGTAATCTAGTCAATGTTGGTTCTGCGTTTAACAGCAGTAGAAACATTAACTTAATATACTTCCAATGGTAATCTAGTCAATGTTGGTTCTGCGTTTACAGCAGTAGGAACATTGGCTGAGTTAATGTTGGTTCTGCGTTTACAGCAGTAGGAACATTAACTCAAATATTCCTAAGTGTCATTTGAGAGTTCTTGGGAACAAGCAAAAGTTTGCTTGTTCAGAAGAACACTCAAATGGTTTGAGAGTTCTTGGGAACAAGCAAAAGTTTGCTTGTTCAGAAGAACACTCAAACCTATATGCGTGTTCAGAGAAACACGCATATGGCCAAACCCTAATGGGCCTTATGGGCTGACATGGAAACACGCAAACCCACTAGGATTTGCGGGGTGTGTGGTTTGCGTGTTAGAACAAGAGCGTAGAGAGAGAAACGAGCAAAATCTTGAGAGAGAAACTACTAGATCTAAGAACACACAAATCTAGTAGATCTTGGGGTGTTACTCGTCTCACGCACGAACCGCAAAACACACACTCGTGTTGGTTGGTTTAGGACTTAAGTTACCAAGTGGGTATTGTTTGTCCGGAAAGCCGCCTCACTATATTAACCAAATACGAGTGTTTATGTTCACGCATAGATATATATATATATATATATATATATATCTTACAAAAGGTGATATAGAAACCGTGGGTTATCTCGAGGGATTCCGCACCTCGACATATCCTTAGTCAATCTCATTTCGACGGTCCGACAAACGAGGGCGACCTGAACTTACACTTTGTTTGTTGCTTCTGTGTGTTACTTACTCTCTTCTGTCACTATGGGTGATTATTTGGATGAAAATTTGAGACCTGTTGGTAATGATGGTTATGTGAATGATGAGTATGCTCTTGGTACTTTGATTAGTAGACTTGACTTTGGTGACCCATTGTATTTGCATGCAAGTGACACCACTGGAACTCCTTTGATTAGTCTGAAATTGAAAGGCACTGAGAACTATAGAGTTTGGTCTTGTGCCATGGAACTTGCCCTTGAAACAAAAAATAAAATTGGTTTTATAAATGGTGAATGTGAAAGACCTGATGATAATGATGTTCTTGCTAAACAATGGGATAGATGTAATTCTGTTGTGCTTTCTTGGATTTTAAGTTCTGTGTCTGAAGAGGTTTATCTTGGTCAAATTTTCTCTAAAGATGCTGCTTCTGTGTGGCTTGAGTTAAAAGAAACCTATGACAAAGTTGATGGATCCATTATTTTTAACTTACATCATAGGATCAATTCTCTAACTCAAAATGGAAGTCCAATTTCTGATTACTATCATAAACTTAACTCTCTATGGAGGCAGTATGACTCTTTAACCAAACTGCCTACTTGTGTCTGCAATGCTTCTGCTGAATTTAAAACTTATAATCAGAATTTAAAGTTGATGCAATTTCTTATGGGTTTGGATGAGGTGTATTTGCCAATCAGAAGTCAAATTCTGATTAGGGACCCTCTTCCCAATGTCAAAACTGCTTTTGCCATTATCTCCAGGGAGGAATCTCATAGAGGGACCCTCTCTGGTGATCATACTGCTAAAACTCAAAACAGTGCTTTTATTGCTAAAACTTTTGGAAATAAAAAAGGATTTGGAAGAGGTCAAAACACTCAAAACTAGAACCAAAGTCAGAATTGGAACCATAACTTTCATAACTCCTATAATCCTCAAAACAGAGGACCAAACATGTCTCTTAAATGTGATAATTGTCACAAATTTGGTCATACTAAGGATAGATGCTATGAGCTTCAGGGAAATCAAAACAGTCTTTCTAAAAGGCCAATTCATAACAATTATAGCAGAAATCCTCCTAGTAGTCACTCTGTTACTTCTGATTGTCAAAGTGTCAAGAATGGATCTCCTTCCAGCTCTGGTGCTGGTCACTCTCTGCCTAATACTCCTTTCAGTCATGATCAAATCAACTACCTGATGAAACTGTTTAATGAAAAGTCTGTGTCAAAACCTGCTCAAGCCAATATGGCAGGTACCTTTTTCAACTCTAATACTTTCTTTAACTCCAATTTCAGTAGATTCTTTTGTTCAAATGCTATGAAACTTGACACCAAGTTACTTCTCTATGTGTATTGTTGGATTATTGATTCTGGTTCCACACAACACATGACATGCTGTGATAAGTTATTGTTTAATGTTGAGGATGTCTCCAGTCTTGGAATGACTGTTGGACACCCTAATGGCACTCAAGCCAAGGTTCTAAAAATTGGAAATCTAAAACTGTCCAATAATATAACTCTCTTTGGTGTTTTGTATGTTCCTGAATACTCTATGAACCTTCTATCTGTGCATAATCTTGCTAGGGATAGTAGAATGTGTGTTAGTTTTGATGAAAATACTTGTCATATCCAGGATTTGAAGACAGGAACCTTAATGGGGACTGGTAGAGAGACTGGTGGTCTCTATACCTTTGATCAAAAAGGTGAGACTGCTATGTCATGTAATAGTATTGCTTCTGTTTGTCATGTGTCAAGGCACACTTGGCATAATAGGCTGGGTCATCCTGCTGAGCAAGTCTTGACCATTCTGCACAAGGGTCTCAACTTTAATAATACTCCTCAATCCTCTCCTTGTGAAATCTGCCATAAGGCAAAACAAACCAGGGAACCTTTTCCCTTGAATGAACACCAAAGCAAGGCTTTGGGTGATTTAGTTCACCTTGACTTATGGGGACCCTATAGAGTGCAAAGCAAAGAAGGTTTTAGGTACTTCTTGACCATTGTTGATGACTTTCCAGAGCTGTGTGGGTGTATCTTTTGAAAGGCAAAGATGAAACATTTGAAAATGTCATTAATTTCTTTAATCTCTTAAAAAATCAATTTCAAACTACCATTAAGATTATCAGAAGTGATAATGGCAGTGAGTTTGTGAACCAAAAGATGTATAGTTTTGTTAAACAAAATGGTATTATCCATCAAACTTCCTGTACTCACACCCCACAACAAAATGGTATTGCTGAAAGGAAACATAGGCATCTTCTTAATGTCTCTAGAGCCCTTATGTTTCAGGGAGGGTTACCTCTAAATATGTGGACTGAATGCATTCTGACTGCCACTTTTCTTATAAACAGGTTACCTACCTCTGTCTTATGTGGAAAATCACCTTATGAGATGCTTTTTAACTGTGTTCCTAACCTCTCCTTTTTAAGAGTTTTTGGGTGTTTATGTTTTGCTACTATCTTAAATAATTTTGATAAGTTTAGCTCTAGGTCTCACAAATGTGTTCTTATTGGTTACTCAGAGGGAAAGAAAGCTTATAAACTTCTCTGTTTAGAAAATAGAACCATCCTATACTCTAGGGATGTGAAATTCTATGAAAATATTTTCCCTTTAAGATGAACAATAATGAATATGTGAGTGATGACCCTGAAACTAATCACCTAAATTTCTTTGATAATATGTTCCTTGATGATGAAAGGAACATAATACCCAATGATGATAGGAGAGGATCTTCAAATGGTGATGGCAGTGGATCTGGTGTTCTTGGTAGCACTTACAGAGCTGCCAGAAGCCCTTCTGGTAGCACACCTAGAGCTGCCACACATCATGACCCTTCTGCAACACCCATTGTTGATAATTATGATTCTGAGGGTAACACAAACTTATTTCATAACACAAATTCTTCTCATGAGGCTGATCAGACCACTGAGACTTATGCCTTTGAACCCAGAAGGTCTGAAAGGACCAAAAGACTTCCTAAAAGTCTTGATGACTATATTGTGACCTCTAAGACCAAACATACTATTAATAATGTGGTTAATTATGCTAAACTGAACAGTGAGAATTTATGTTTTGTGTCCAATTTGAATAAACTTGTTGAACCAAAATGCTTTGATGAGGCCAGCAAAGACCCACATTGGGTTGATGCTATGAATTCTGAGATGGAAGCTCTCTATAAAAATAATACTTGGACTCTTGCCCACCTTCCAAATGGAAGAAGGCCCATTGGATGTAAATGGGTTTATAAGATTAAATACAAGTCCAATGGTGAAGTTGATAGGTACAAGGCTAGGCTTATGGCCAAAGGCTATGATCAAAGGGAAGGTGTAGACTTTGATGAGACATTCTCTCCTATTGTGAAAATGGTGACCATTAGATGTTTAATCTCTATTTCTGTGCAAAATAGTTGGCCTGTTTATCAACTTGATGTCAACAATGCTTTTCTATATGGAGATCTTGTTGGGGATGTTTATATGTTGCCTCCCCTTGGGTACCATACTGTTTCTGCCCCCAGAGTATGTAAACTTGTTAAGTACGTTTATGGACTCAAGCAAGCCCCCAGAAAATGGAATGAGAAGCTTACATGCTCTTTAATTGAAAATAGGTTTGTTCAAAGCAAATCTGATTACTCTCTCTTTACTAAAACTTCTGGCAATATTTTTGTTGCCCTTCTTGTGTATGTGGATAACATAGTCATCACTGGAAATTCTGTTGATGAAATTGAGAAGTGTAAAGGGTTCTTTAAGTCTAAGTTCTTTATTAAAGACTTGGGAAAACTGAGATATTTCTTAGGTATAGAAATTCTGGACTGTGAAAATGGTGTATGCATGTCACAAAGGAAATATTGTATGGATCTCTTGTCTGAATTTGGACTGTTGGGTTGCAAACCCACTCAAACTCCCATTGAAACCAATCTGGTTCTAAATACTGATGATGTAAAAGACTTACCCTTAAAAAATGTCACTGAATTCCAGAAACTTGTAGGAAAACTCATCTATTTGACTCTTACTAGACCAGATATTGCTTATGTTGTTCATATTCTTAGTCAATACATGCATAATCCTCATGAATCTCATCTAAATCTTGCTATAAGGGTGCTTAGATACTTGAAAGGGTCACCAGGTAAGGGCATTCTCTTTGAGAAGAATGCCAACCTCTCTCTCTCTCAACCTATGTTGACTCTGACTGGGCCAAGAAGGCAACTGCCAGGAAGAGCATCACTAGGTTCATTCTCTTTCTAGGTGGTTGGCCCATTTCTTGGAAGAGTAAAAAGCAGCAAACTATCTCTAGATCATCTGCTGAAGCAGAATTTAGAGCTCTAGGAGCTGTTACATGTGAAATCATGTGGGTTTTAAAGATCTTGAAAGAATTAGGAGTGCACAAGTACAATCCTGTTAGTGTCTTTTGTGATAGCAAGGCTGCAATACAAATTGCAGCCAACCCAGTCTTCCATTAGAAGACAAAACACTTTGAAATTGATTTGTTTTTTATTAGGGAGAAAATTTTGGAAGGTGTTATTGAAACTGTTAAGGTCACTTCTGAAGAGAACATTTATGATATCTTCACTAAAGGATTGCCACTTGATCAACACAAAAACTTGTGCACTCAACTTGGGTTGTTTGACCCCTTCTCATGATCAAGCTGAGGAGGGGTGTTAAAATATAAGCATCTTGATCACTCCTTTTCTAACTTACTCTGTTTCCTTGTTTCTACATCTTTTATACATTTATAGATAGTTGATGGGCTGAATCTGTACAAGGATAGAAGTTGGAAGCAGAAGGACTAAAAGAGACATGAGGAAGAAGATGAGGGGTGCTTTGGATTAATGTTGTTATATATATACACAATGGTTGTAACCTTTTAGGGTTACAACACATTTTCCCCCCAATTTAGCCGTTTTTGGCCGTTTCATATTTTCTCTCTATATTTCCAGTAATATGATCATGTTTGATCCTCTTCTTAAGATATTGGTTATGTAATTTATGTGTTTGTCCCTTAATCCTTCACTAGCAGTGTTGGTTTATTGTATCTTCTAAGATTCTGGATTATTGTTGTTGTTGATTCTCAAGTAATATCAGTTAATCTTTCGATTATATTGTGTCTTGTTATAATTTCTTCACTATTTGCTATATTGAAGGCGGTATTTGTTAACTTGGATGGTACTTGTTGCATTTCAATTAAGTATCACTGTATCAGCCACAAAAAAGTCAAAACCAATAATTCACAATAGCATTAAATGTTTATGAAACAGGATGGAATCATAAAAGTGAGAAATGTGATATGGGTGTCACTTTGAAAACAAAAGGTGTTGAAATTGTATCGAAGGTTAAAGAGAAACACGTTATATCTTATGAGATCGCCATTGAATACATTACAAAACATATACCCAAATCTAATTAAGTACGATCAAAATCTTTTCATTTGTCATTTCAGTTTTAGACTCTTAGAGGGTTGGCATCGTGTGGGTGGAAGGCGGGGCGTGGGTGGTCACTACGCGTGGAACACCGCCACCGATGGGTGTCCACGCGTGGGTGGTCGAAAATGAGTGGAGATACCACGCGGGTGGAGCATGCGGCGTTCGTGGCCGTTGGCTAGCCAACGGCTAGTTTCTTGTTTGTTTAATTTGTTTTTTTTTAATCCCCTTTTTCTATTTAAACACTCCCGCATTCACCCATTCATTCATCCATACACATTCATATTCACACATTCATCCATACACATTCATATTTACACACAAATTTACCCATTCATTCATCCATACTTTTTACTTCTGTTATAACACGATTTTAGCTACTGAATTCAATCCAACAATGGCGGTTTTCAGTGTGTGTTCTTGGTGTGTTTTGTGTGTGTTTTGAGAGAGAATTAAGTAACTGTGTGTAAATCTGGAATTAAAAGTGTAATGATTATTACAAGGTTATGTGTTAGTTATGATCTCTAAGGTATGAGATGGCTATTTATAGTCTAACTACTCAACTATTCTAATTTTCACTATTAGCCCCTCAACCTTAGTGATCATTTATCTATGACTTAACAACAAGAAATTTCTCAACATAGACTCTCATTCCATTTCTATCACCAACTATGCCTTGGAAAAGGATAGAGAGAAGGTATCATTTGAAGACAATACCAAATTCATCTCCGAAGCAAAAGCTCAGTTGACAAAGACTATGAATCAATCATAATATTTTCTCCCCCTATACACAAACTTTGATAAGCCTTTTCCCATTTGAAACACCCAAATACAAAAATTTCTCAACATAGACTCTCATTCCATTTCTATCACCAACTATGCCTTGGAAAAGGATAGAGAGAAGGTATCATTTGAAGACAATACCAAATTCATCTCCGAAGCAAAAGCTCAGTTGACAAAGACTATGAATCAATCATAATATTTTCTCCCCCTATACACAAACTTTGATAAGCCTTTTCCCATTTGAAACACCCAAATACAAAAATTTCTCAACATAGACTCTCATTCCATTTCTATCACCAACTATGCCTTGGAAAAGGATAGAGAGAAGGTATCATTTGAAGACAATACCAAATTCATCTCCGAAGCAAAAGCTCAGTTGACAAAGACTATGAATCAATCATAATATTTTCTCCCCCTATACACAAACTTTGATAAGCCTTTTCCCATTTGAAACACCCAAATACAAAAATTTCTCAACATAGACTCTCATTCCATTTCTATCACCAACTATGCCTTGGAAAAGGATAGAGAGAAGGTATCATTTGAAGACAATACCAAATTCATCTCCGAAGCAAAAGCTCAGTTGACAAAGACTATGAATCAATCATAATATTTTCTCCCCCTATACACAAACTTTGATAAGCCTTTTCCCATTTGAAACACCCAAATACAAAAATTTCTCAACATAGACTCTCATTCCATTTCTATCACCAACTATGCCTTGGAAAAGGATAGAGAGAAGGTATCATTTGAAGACAATACCAAATTCATCTCCGAAGCAAAAGCTCAGTTGACAAAGACTATGAATCAATCATAATATTTTCTCCCCCTATACACAAACTTTGATAAGCCTTTTCCCATTTGAAACACCCAAATACAAAAATTTCTCAACATAGACTCTCATTCCATTTCTATCACCAACTATGCCTTGGAAAAGGATAGAGAGAAGGTATCATTTGAAGACAATACCAAATTCATCTCCGAAGCAAAAGCTCAGTTGACAAAGACTATGAATCAATCATAATATTTTCTCCCCCTATACACAAACTTTGATAAGCCTTTTCCCATTTGAAACACCCAAATACAAAAATTTCTCAACATAGACTCTCATTCCATTTCTATCACCAACTATGCCTTGGAAAAGGATAGAGAGAAGGTATCATTTGAAGACAATACCAAATTCATCTCCGAAGCAAAAGCTCAGTTGACAAAGACTATGAATCAATCATAATATTTTCTCCCCCTATACACAAACTTTGATAAGCCTTTTCCCATTTGAAACACCCAAATACAAAAATTTCTCAACATAGACTCTCATTCCATTTCTATCACCAACTATGCCTTGGAAAAGGATAGAGAGAAGGTATCATTTGAAGACAATACCAAATTCATCTCCGAAGCAAAAGCTCAGTTGACAAAGACTATGAATCAATCATAATATTTTCTCCCCCTATACACAAACTTTGATAAGCCTTTTCCCATTTGAAACACCCAAATACAAAAATTTCTCAACATAGACTCTCATTCCATTTCTATCACCAACTATGCCTTGGAAAAGGATAGAGAGAAGGTATCATTTGAAGACAATACCAAATTCATCTCCGAAGCAAAAGCTCAGTTGACAAAGACTATGAATCAATCATAATATTTTCTCCCCCTATACACAAACTTTGATAAGCCTTTTCCCATTTGAAACACCCAAATACAAAAATTTCTCAACATAGACTCTCATTCCATTTCTATCACCAACTATGCCTTGGAAAGAAATGTATAACATTTTTCGGATTTCCTATGTATCATTGAGATATGCACAAAACAAGTCTCTAACATAGTTCGGTCTGCGGCTTTTCAACCACTAGATTGCTTCAAAGAATATAAATCATGGTTAACACTACCGAAGCATTTGATAACCACAATTTTATCCTTAAAGACTTTTAGGGAAAACCGAGGTCACTTAGACTTCTCGTTAGCTCAATAATCACATAAATGTAATTATGAGACCTACGTTCAACGTTGGAAAAGATGTTAGCATTGGTAGGATTTCCATTCGATCATCGTGGAATATCATTGCAGATATCACTACGAATGTTCCGGCTATATCACAAAGATATGACTCGAATGTGTCCTATATAGATAATGAATAATGATCAAAATAATGACCAATCAATATAGCTCTAGACACAGTGAACAAATGAAGTCGGGGACTGGAGCAGAATGTCGCCCTTTTTCAATATCAACATCTTCCAAAAGAAGAGTCAATAGAAGTGTGAAAATCTCCGTGAGAATAAAACAAGCATTTGTTAAGAAATACTTGAGTGGTTAGGAAAGATGTGCATTGCTTCACTGGGTCCATGAAGGCTTTTTCAATATCGAGATATCAACAAATGAAAATCCGATAGGGACGTGTTTTACCCGGCTTTTTGAGAATTTAGGGAAGGGTATCATTTCTTTTAACCCTTTTCTCACAACATATCACCTTAACCTCTCACTTTTCGACTTTACTCCCTCCATCCTATTTGCACGAAAACAACATCACTCAAAATACCCTCACTATCTAATGAAAGAAGTGAATACTCCGGGGTTAGAACTCATCGGCGATGATGAAATTCATGGAGTATAATTTGAGAAATACTTATCACTCATGTGCAAACTAATCACCGAACTCCATTTGATTGAAAATCATTGGAAAAACAAAGTTTTGAAGGTTGTTGAAATCACAAACTCCTCCTTAATCTATGCAAGAATAGATCAAAAATTTCCATAGAAAGGTAGAGCAAAAATTGGTTTTTGTGAGTTCAAACATGAGTAAAATCTTTGTTGTGATATTTCGGAAAAATTTTGCTTCAACAACAATGTTGAATGTAAGACAGCTAGGGAGTACACAAAGGCGTTCAATCCGTCGCAACTTACAACAACACGTTGGAGGCAATAAAACTTTTAAGCAAAGGTTAACTTCCAATTGTTCAAGATGAGACAGCAAGAGAGTACACAAAGGCGTTCGATCCCTCGCTTTCTCATATCAATAATTGAGAGTTTGAAAAACTTTATTTGGAAAAAAAACTTGATTGCTACTACACATACATATTCATATAAGAACACTTGGAAGTACACAAAGGCGTTCGATTCCTCGTTATCTTATATGAATCCATATGGATAATAACAATATCTTAGAATGTATAAAACATTCTGAAAATAAATATATCTTTTAAGAACGGGTTGCATACATAGTATATACAAGCCACAAATCACTGAACTAAAACGATCTTAGGAAGATCGTCTTGGTCATCTTCTTCATCTGAACATATTTCCAGAAAAACTCCATTAACAACTTTTTAAAACTTCGATATCTTATGAATTACTAGGAGTTAGATCACGAAATCACTTGCAAACTGTTTGAAATCATGTCCGCAACAAGATTATGAACAAAATTCAACACAAAATACAACTGATTCAAATCCCTGAAATTACGCGCCAAAACTCAAAATTCAATCTCGAGATTTAGATTGAATTGGAACTTGAAAATTGACAGGATTATGTTATCAATAACCACGAATCTATTGATGAACAAACAACTGTGATTTTATGTGATTTGATGTGTGAATTTTGAAGAACCAGTAGGTGAAATATTACGAACAGAATTTGAGATTAAAATTGATTTTGATGAAATTGTGATTGAATTCAGTTATGGATCGACATCAGATTGATGTTTCGCTCTGATACCACTTGTTATAACACGATTTTAGCTACTGAATTCAATCCAACAATGGCGGTTTTCAGTGTGTGTTCTTGGTGTGTTTTGTGTGTGTTTTGAGAGAGAATTAAGTAACTGTGTGTAAATCTGGAATTAAAAGTGTAATGATTATTACAAGGTTATGTGTTAGTTATGATCTCTAAGGTATGATATGGCTATTTATAGTCTAACTACTCAACTATTCTAATTTTCACTATTAGCCCCTCAACCTTAGTGATCATTTATCTATGACTTAACAACAAGAAATTCCTCTATTCTAGATTACAATTTATCACTATTTTTGGATTTCTAACAACTTCAAACATGGCAAACAACAGTTCAATGACCCTTTGGGATGCTAAAATGGCGATGCAAACCCACATGCTCAATGATGCCCGACACATAACAGAAGTAAACAACGTGATCCAGAGCGTAACCGACAGCAAGGCGGCTTTCATAGCCGAAATTGAACGAATTGAAGCTGCAGGCCGGATTCGTAGCGCCGCCGAAAATGAGTATCTTGTATATCTTCGACAGAAGATCGATTGGCTGGATCAAACTATTTTCCAGCTTACCGCTGCCTCTACCACGTTAACAGTCACGCTAGACCACGGGGTATTCTGGCAAGGCAGTGTCGGTGGTGGTCGGTATGTAGATTATCATACTGACCCGGGGGAGGAATACGTATCTCCTCAACCCGGAAACGCTGCCGAGTCTCCTGAACCGTATCGGTACATTCATCGCAACGACGGCGACAGTACTGTGGACTCGGACTATTCGAGTGTTAGTATTATATAATGTTTTTATTATGTTTTATTAGTATTATGTAAGTATTTTTTATGTTTTTTTAGTATTATGTAATGTTTTTTTATTGTTTTAGTAATTTATGCAATGGTTTTATATTTAATGAAATTTAGTTTTAAAAATAAGAGTTAATTGCATTTTTGGTCCCTGTGGTTTGTATGTTTTGGCAGGTTCAGGACCTTTTCAGGTTTCATTGCATTTTTGGTCCCTATTTCGGAAACTTTTTGCAAATTTGGTACAAACTAACGGTGGTTGTTAAATGAAGCCGTTAAGTGCTGTTAGAATTAAAAATGGTGTTTAATTGTAAATTTCTAAAAGTGTAAGGGGTATTTGTGTCAACAGTGTTAGTCAAAAAGTTTGTCCAGTTAACACAATTTATTCCTTTTATTGCTTTTATATCCATTTCTTTTATTTAAAAAAAAAATAAAAATAAAAAAAATTTCTGCAAACTTCCCTCTTTGATTCCGCTTTCCCGATTTGTCAAATTGATCTGAAAAACATCAGGTTTTGTACGCGATCCGATTCCGGTCATATTCATATTTTAAGTTTCCGATTCATCGAGATTCGTTGACAGTTACTTTTCCGGCGAATTTTCTGGCAAATTTTTTTAACAGAATAAAAGGCTGGGGTTTGTGCGGAATGCAACCTGAGCGTTTTGGTACCGGTTTCGTGTTTTAATTCGTAAAAACAAAGGAGAAATCACAAATTTAAGTTTCCCGGTGAATTGTCATATTTTCCGGCGACGGTTTCTGAAGTTCACTTTTGTCAGGATTTGTGCGAAGTGGAATTATTAGTCGATTGGTATCATTTCTTGAAGTACTGGTTCAGTTTCAACTGGGACTGATACTGGGGGAGTAGTACGAACATCTGATCCAATAATAATTTTAGAGGGTAGCTTGAAAATAATTGAAGGATAGAATGGAGTACTACTGGAGAGTTTCTTAGTCTGAACAGGTTCCAGATCAGGATGACTGGAAACTGTGTCTTCTGAATCTTTATTGTAGTTGATAGGATCAGATTCACAGAAGACAATTGGAGTTACTGGGGGAGTATCAAGGGTTGGCTTTTTATTCATTGCAGCATTTGATTCATCAAATGTGACATGAATTGACTCATGGACCTTCTCCAGTCTCTTGTTATAGACTCTGAAGGCCTTGCGAATGGCTGAATAGCCTAAGAAATATCCTTCATCAGCTTTGGCATCAAATTTGCCTAACTGACTGGAGTCGTTCAGGATGTAAACTGGACATCCAAAAACGTGAAAATAACCAAAATTTGGTTTTCTATTTCTTAAGACTTCATAGGCTGTCTTTTTGTGTCGCTTCACATACACTGATCGGTTCTGGGTGTGGCAAGCATACTCCTGGCAGACCAGATTCAGCAAGCATACTCCTGGCAGCTTCTATCAGCGTTCGATTCTTCCTTTCCACCACTCCATTTTGTTCTGGAGAACGGGCTGATGAGAAATTCTGGGAGATGCCAGTGTCAGTACAGAATGACTCGAGAGTTGCATTCTGGAATTCTGTTCCATTGTCACTTCTTAACTGACACACCTTTCGACTGTACTTGAGCTCAATTTGCTTGATAAGATTGATGATTTCAGCAGCAGCTTCATTTTTAGACCTGAGAAAGATAACCCAACAATATCTGGAGAATTCATCTACGATCACCAGGGTGTATCTTTTACCAGCACGAGTCTGAACATTCACTGGACCAAAGAGGTCCATATGAAGCACATGAAGTGGTTCAGATATGCTCAAATTCTGTCTGGTCTTGAAACTGGCACGTTTCTGCTTTCCCATCTCACATCCTGGACATGGCCTTTCCTTTTTAAAGGAAACTGAAGGTATCCCATCTGCAAGTTGTTTTCTAGACAACTTATTAATATTTTTGAAATTTAAATGGGATAACCTTTTGTGCCATAACCAGTTTGTGTCTTCATCAGCTTGAGTATAGAAACACTGCTCTGAATGAGAGCTTTCCATATCCATCACGTACACATTCCCTCTTCTGGGAGCAATCAATACTACCTTCCAGTCCTTGTTGAATACGATGCCATGAACAATATTGAATAGAACTTGATAGCCATCATCACACAGTTGACTTACACTGATCAGGTTATATTTCAAACCATTCACATATGCAACTCGTCTGAATTTGACTTGTCCATTGTTCAGAACACCATACCCCTCAGTTTTTCCACAACCATCATTTCCAAAAGTAATGGAGGGTCCGTCAGAAATTACGAACTCCTCCAGCAGGGTCTTACATCCGGTCATTGTCCTGCCAGCTGCACTGTCAAGATACCAGATAAATTTCTTTCGATCGCCCTGCACATCCACCAGATATATCAGTTAGATTTAGGAACCCATCTACTGATGGGTTCACTGGACCCTCCCTTATAGGTCCTTGGAGGTATCTGGTTGAGTTCACTTTCTTCAACAGTAGTCTTAGTTGAAAAGACCACTGGGATTGATAGTTTTGAAACCTTTTTTTTTTCTCAACTGGAGAAATATATTTATCTTTCTTGGAAAAAAGTTTGGTATTTTGTCTAGGGCCGGATGAAGTACCCTCAATAAAGTTTAATCTTGCATTAAAACTTTGAAATTGACGAGTCGGTAATTGAAACTGGCTCTCTAACCTTGACAAAATACATTCATCAGATGACACCTGAGTCTTTCTAGTTGACTGGACTCGAGGCTTAGGGAAGGGAACTGGTCTTCTTCTTTTGAACCTGGGGTTCTTTAGAAGCAGTCTGAGGCAAAGGTTTATTCCAATTGACCTTTTTAACTGGAGCAGTCATCTGGAATGCTCCAGTCTTAACCTCTGGGGATTGAACTGGGAAAATATTGGCCTTGGGAGTTACAGGCTCATCATAAATGGTAATGGGCCTGAATCCCTCTGGTAAACCGATCAATTACTGGTATTAATGATGCAACATGAGTATTTCCATCTAAATAAGCACGTTTTTGAGCGGGAAATTGATTTACTCCAGCATCATATGGCTTTCTGGTTTCAAGCCATGATTTAATCACCAGTTTTTCTTTTTCTAAAATGACTTCAAGATCTTGTTTTTCTTGAATCAGTTGTTCAGTTACCAGAACTTGGGCTTGAAATGCCAGTTCAATGTCTTGAAGTTCCTTTAATTTTGATTTTAAAACAGTAATTTCAGAAAAATCTGTTTCTAGACCATTTACACAGTCAGATCTAACAGTTTCAACAAATATTAAATCAGAATTAAGAGCTTCAACAATGTCCAATTTTAATTCTTGGTCAGTTTCAGTATCATAATCACTAACCTTTTTGATAACAATGTCCACCCATCTTCCAGATGTGACATCTTCCTTCACCAGATGCTCCTCGTCTGCCAGAGCCATGTAACAGCAATCTCTTTCTTCTTCTTCATCAGCAGATGAATCATCAGAAGGAACCCATTTCTCTTCAGTTGTTGCAATCATGCACTTATTATTTTCCATTTGTTGTGCCATGAGAGCAATTTGAGCCTTAAGCTTTTTGTATTTAGATTTATAGCTATCATCAGGCTTTTTATTAGAAGAAAATGGACCAGGTTGGGATACAAACTGACTGGACTTGCAATCTTTCATGAAATGACCTTTTCTGCCACACTTAAAGCATGTCAGATTGGTCTTATCAGTAGAAGAACTGGATGCAAATTGTCCAGATGGCCTATTTGCTCTTGCTTTGAAACGGTTGAACGTTTTAACAATCATTGCAACCAGGTCATCATTTTCAGATTCATCACAGTTTGGAGAGATAAGACTGGATTCTCCAGATTCCATGAATTCAGACATCATCTTCTTCATAGAAAATACATTCTCAGAAGATATTAGTGCTGTACTTTGTGGTTCAGTATGACTAACCACACTGGAACTACTGGAGGCATGGTTATAGGCATCTTGTTCTGCCATATCTCTCTGAGCTTGATTTTCTTCAGTGTATCTGAAAGCTCCATATAGAGTTGACAGAGTGTGGGTGTGCAGAGTTTTACCTTGTCTTAAGACCAGGATCATGTGAGACCATTTGGTGGGTAAAATATCACAAAATTTCTCCAGAAGTATATCCTTATCTTTCTCAACCCCCAGTCCTCTCAACTGGTTAATGATGCTCATAAATCTGGTGTAAGTACCAGTGAGAGACTCATTGGGCTGAGCAAAAAATGACTCATAACTCTTGTTTAAGGAGACCTTTCTGGTGACAATGGTGTTATCTCCTCCTTCATACTGGTTCACTAGTTCATCCCACATGGTTTTAGCACTGGGAAAAAGAACTAGTGTGGGAATTAGGGTTTCTGGAACAGCCCCGAGGATCATGTTTTGAGAAGGGTATCTAGATTTACCAATCTCCTCTCCTCTTCAGACCAATGTTCCTCCCTCTTTTCCCTGCCTCTTCTAGATCCAGTTGGATCAAGAAGAGCATTAAGAGGTGATGATGGGACGTAAGGTCCTTCATTTAAGATCTTCATCATATTTCTCTCAATACCAGTGATATGCAATATCATCCTAGCCTTCCACGTACCAAATTCATCTCTATTCCCACTGAATTTAGGAACAGGATTGTTTGAATAGTGCACATGCACATGTGGAGAAGCAGGAGTAGGAGGAGGAGGTGGTGGATTAGTGTTAATGACAGGTGGTGGTTCATTATTTTGATCATTGATATTAGGATCAGGACCAAAATTAAAACTTCCTTGTGTATTTTCTGGGGTGGCCATCAAAGAAACAGATCTAGGCAAGTTTGTTTAGCCTTCTGCTCTGATACCAATTGTGAGTCCTAAACTCGATAGATGGTTTAACCCAAAGTGTAAAATACAACAAGTCTAATAAGCACTAGATTGGACTAGTATTACTTGAATATAAATGCAAGTATATAAACAAAGTAATACAAGACTAAAAGCAATAAAGTAAAGGTGGAACACAATGTAATTTTTCAAGTGTATTTTATTTATGATGTTAAATAAAATATAAGGTTGTGCGGAATCAAGATAATACAAATATGTAAGTATCCTAACAACCTATGAATTACAAATGATCTATATTTGCCAAATAACTCTTTAGATCGAGATACTTAAAGTTGTGAAGTATCCCTGTTACGATCGAGAGTATTTAGACAAATTCACCTTTAATGCTAAAAGTAATTTTAACATTGAAATGACTTTGTATTTATAGGCAAACAAATTCACCAGTGAATTTGTGCCGTACAAATATGGTTGCATGCATTTAATGAACCGACAAGGTCATTAAATGCATTGGTTAAGGTACAAGGATAAAGTCACATCAATACGACAATAATCCTTTTAACCAACCACCTTTACACACGTAAGCACTCTTGTAAAGACAAGTGGAATGTTCTTTGAAAAGTGTGTAAAGGTAAAAAGTCAATTCATCGTAATCAGTGTTCAGACTTGTAAGGTCTAGAACACTAACAAACCTCCAGTCGTAGATCTGGTAAGACTTCCAGTGGACTCCGCCATTTGTCAGTCTTCTTTATTCTAACTTCAGTCTTTTACTTCAGTGAGAATGTCTTCAGTAGAATAGATCTGGACTGGGGTGAAGTCCAGTGAGCTAATCTGGAGGATTCCATATTTTCCTATACAAGTATTTTGCTCACTGGTCTTCCATTATTTCTGAACAAATCTTCAGTAGGACTCCAAACTTCTCGTCTGGAGTGGGTCCAGTAAAACTGACCCTAACAGTGATGCTATATAGACATAAAAAATGTAGCTATTAGAGTGAAGAGTTAAGAATGCCCTTACAGAACTTCTAACGGAGCTCATCATAAGTAGCCTTATCAGGGAAAAATGATGATTAGAGATCTAGAAGAATATTAAAAAAGAAAAACATTATATATATATATATATATATATAACAATCTAAAATTAAACTGCTACAGTGACGGCTCCTAACTAGCTTAATTGGCTTCTAACTCACTTAGTTGGGTAAGATTAAATGACATTTTTATCCCTTATTCTTCTACCACTTTCAGGGACTTGCTCTCTTCATCTCTTCTCTTCAACTCTCTCTATTATCCCCTGTTTCTCTTCTTCTTTCTCATCTGTTACATCAAAAGACGGTCACTTCCTCTATCACGGGCTTCTTTTTTCCGAGATCTTGCCTTTTTGCGTTTTCTATTCTTTCCTACCACATCCATAAGCTCCTTAGTAGCTCTGATATTTTCATTGCAAAAGTATTTTGTGTATATCTTCTTAAATGTCTTATTTGAATTCATGTTATCATGTTCTATATCTGATCTCTTTTCCTCTTCTTTAAATTTATGGTATTTACTATTATTTAATTCAATGCTAATAAATCTAAAATAGTTCGCAGTGAAGCTTTTGGCAGTTTTCAATTTTTACTGTGTTAAATCACAACTTTTATCAGAAGGCCCATATTACTACTTTTCTTTAAAGGCCCATGTTACTTTTATTACTACCAGAGAAAATCGCCGTAAAAACAACTTTGATTCAATTCTTGATATTAAAGTGAACTTAGAACTTCAAATGTTCAAATAGGACTCTAAAATCCAATGTATAACCGTTATGGTAATATTATGATGGTGTCATACATTAATATATTTTAATACTTACATGACATATGTAAGTATGTGTCATGGCAAATGTATACAAGTAAAATGACATGGCAAATCTCGACAAGAAAATAGCTTAAACGGACACATCCTTATATGAAAATTGCTTACATGAACCTACATAAACATACACTTACATGAATATAACTTACATGGACTCATGGACCCATATAAACATATTAATATATAAAGTGTATCCATATAATAAGCATTAAAACATATATTCATGTTATATGAATATATATCCTCTTTTTTATTACGTAAATATTCATATTAATAAAAATTGAGAAGATCGAAAAAGCAGTTTACTTGAAAGCTAAGTATGTCTAGTAAGACCCCTTAAAAGGTTCATGTGCCAATCAATATGGAAAATGACTACATATGTTCATGTGGATCAAAATATCAATAGCCAGTACCTTTCTCTGTTTCTCTTTTTAAATAATTAAATAGCCTCACGAGTCTGCTAGCTATAAATATAATTGAAGCAGATAGAAGTGTGATACTTAAAAAGTGATCGATTTCAAGGAAGGCCTTATGCACCCACAATTTAACATTTTAGTTTGTTGTATTCGAATCGAATTGAAGTTAGGGGGGAGGGAGTCGATCGCGAGATGCTGTGCGAGATGGAGAGGGCTGCAGCGAGATTAGGGAGCTTCAGGTGCCACGATCGCGAGCTCCATGCGAGCTGGGGTGAGCGAGATTCAAGCTCGCGGAGGGTTGAAGAAGAGAATGGGATGCAGGGACCGAATGTGTAACTTTTTAAACGGTCATGTGACCGTTGGGGGGGACTGTGGGTGTAAAAGTGGACGCTCCAGGGACTAAAAGTGACAAGTCTGCCAAACTTTTTTTTTTTAAATCCTATATATACAGCCGAATGTATTATACCAAAAACACAACCAAACCCCATTTTTACTCTATATTTCTCAATTCAAACACAACTATTAACATATTTTCATCATATGGATCCATTATCCTCATCATCTTCATCATCATCGTCGTCCGAAGAGATTTCTTCGGCTTCGGAATTTTCAATTCCTTTTTCGTTTCCGGATTTATCCACGGGTAGTAGCCTACCTTTTTGCAAAGTGTTCTTGACGCGGTTGAAGACGACACGGCAAGCTCCACCGAAACCCGCGCCTACATCGAGCGGTTTCGTGTACGAGCTCACGAAACTCTTATGCGTGACTATTTTGTTGAAAACCCAAAGTTTGGCCCGGTTTGGTTTCGTGAAAGATTTCGAATGAGTCAAAGGTTGTTTTTAAAGATTGTTAGTGATATTGAGCAACGTTACGTTTACTTTCAAGAGCGTGTAGATCGGTCGGGGAAAAAGAGTTTTACTGCCTTACAAAAATGCACATCCGCGGTGGAACAACTCGGAACGGGCAACCCTCCAGATAACTTTGATGACTACTTGTGCATGGCAGCGAGAACTTCTCGCGAAAGCCTTGATCATTTTTGCACCGCGATCATCGAGTTATATCGTGACGAGTACTTACGTAGGCCAACTAGTCATGACGTTGCACGCTTGTACGAAGCGCATGAACGGAGACACAAGATTCCGGGAATGCTAGGAAGTCTTGATTGTACGCATTTTGTTTGGAGAAATTGTCCTAAAGCGTTGAAGGGACAATACAAGAGAGGTGATCATCCATACCCCACGGTTACGCTTGAAGCCGTTGCTTCACAAGACTTGTGGATTTGGCATTCTTTTTTTGGTCCTCCAGGGTCGCTCAACGATATCAACGTTTTGAATCAATCGACATTGTATATGAGGGAGCGAAATTCGACGGCTCCTGACTCGTCTTTTACCGTAAACGACCGTCGTTACAAACGGGGATACTATCTTACCGATGGAATCTATCCTAGGTGGGCGACTCATGTCAAAGCAATGCCATATCCGACTGAAACAAATGACAAGAAGTTCAAGAAAGTTCAAGAATCGGCAAGAAAGGATGTAGAGCGAGCTTTTGGTGTTCTTAAAGGAAAATGGGGGATTTTGAGTCGGCCAATGCGAGCGATGACGGTCGACAAGATTACTAACATCGTGCACGCGTGTATTATATTGCATAACATGATTATAAAGGATGATGGAAGGGCAATATCACCGGTTCGTATTGTGGATACGGGAATTCAAGTGGTTTATAACCACGATGCAGTGGATGAGATACAAGATGAAGATGTCCATCATCGTCTTCGATATGATCTTACAGAGCACGTTGGGAGACAAAATTTAGCCCATCTCGACGACCGACGGCTCAACCAACACCGATTGCCGATTTATTTATGTAGTTTTTATGTTATTTTATGTTTTGTATCTTTACATTTTTAATCGCTAATAAAATGTATGTGTTTTTATGTTATTTTATGTTTTGTATCTTTAAATTTTTAATCTCTAATAAAATGTATGTGTTTTTCTTTATATATTTGTTGAGTTCTAATTAAATGGGTTAATTATGTAAAGTTTATAAATGTTAAGGATAAATTATTAAAATGTGAAGAAAAGGTTGGGAGTGATGGTTGCCACTAAAAAAGGTTGGAGGGTTAAAATGAGGTGGAGTAATTTGATTGGATAATTGGAGGGAGATGGGAGGGATGAAAGTGATGACTCCCTCCACCTTTATAGTACATTCATAGATATGTTGAAGACGCATTTATTCGACGCGTACAGTTTGTCACTTTTGATTAATAACTTAACTTAGTGCGATATGACAGTACATAGTAGTAACGAATGCAACATGAACATAGTTTTCAGCCTTTTCGATTTGGATGTTGGGTCATATATAGGCAAAGAAATGAATAAAGTTGTCACTTTTATCAACTACATATTGCTTTAGTGACAGAACTTAAACCACTAGTGGGGATCAAATGGGCCATTGTAATTTCTCTGCTAAAGATAGAAGATATTCTTCAAAATATTCATGAAGGTGAAAGTCAAAAATTTTATGCCCAATGTTTACAATTTGAGACACATATATACAAAAGTTACTATTCTAATATTAATGGAGGGAGACCCAAATTAATGGATTAAGCTAGCCCAGCCCAATTCGTGCCTGTTAATAACGGATGAGCCTGCATAACCAAGTCGATGAGATAAGATTAGTTCTTTAGTCTACTTGAAACTTGAATACGCTTCATAGCTAATGATGTATTGATGTAATCTTGTACTGGATTAGTGACAATCATTCTTTCAGTTATCTGATAAAATATATACTATAACACTCTATTAGGCTATGGTTAAAACAATTAAGTTGAACTTGAACGGACGCTATGCCTCGTCGTCTACGTACTGAACCTTCATAATAGTCAGAAAGGCTTTTGTGACGAAGAAGGATAAGGGATAAGGCCTCGTTGTCACTTGATAATTTGTTGCATTGAGCTTAATGCAACACATTTTGAGTGTTGTATTAGCTTCATTTTGTTGTAACCCGAATTAATTTGATAGCTACGGCTCTATATACAACTAAATCTCCAAATACATATAGTTTTTGACAGTTATATACATTACTAGATAGTTATTGACAAAACAATTATTTAAGCTATCTCGAAATGCTGAGTCTTTTCGACTTTTTGATGTATGCATGATATTTTCCTAGGCGAATATGACTTCTATCTTCTCTATATTGAGAGCCATAAGTCTTTAGCCAGTTATTATTTTTTAATTTGTTATACGGATGAGAAAACACGGATTCAAAAGTGTAAGGAAAGAGCTAATAAATAGTAAAATAAGGTAGTAATGATATGTTTGAAGAATTGTTATAGAAGCATGTCTTTAAAGGAAATTCCCAGGAATAATCCATTCCCATGTATTTTGGTGGGACATCTCACACGTGGGATCCACTCGCCGACTTTTGCGACTCTTGTCTCTCAGCCTTGTCGTTGTGTCCCTTTCTACATTAACTACATTTATTTTGTAATTTGACGAAACGTCAAACTTTTTACAAATATATATCATGGCTTTTCTAGATATGAGTATGACCGTAATCTTAACGATATCTACTTTGGATTGTTATTTCAAAGAATATATATATATATATATTGTCTATTTGCTTTCAAAGAATATATATATTGTCTATTTGCTTTAATATATATATTTCAAAGAATATATATATTGTCTATTGACATATTCATTGGGGTGAGCCGGTGAGTTACTGTCGTATGAAGTGTGAGTAGCTTATAAATAAATATATCAAATTCAGATTGTGTACAAGAAAGATTGGGTTTTGTATTGAAAATATTGATTTTCCATTTAAAAAATAAAAGGAACGTTCATGAGGCGTTGTGCATCTAACAAATCAACATAATCAATGACATCTATAAGAAGGCGTTGTGCATCTAACAAATATTAATGGTTATAGTACCTAGTAAATTAAATTTCCACCAACATATAGATCATCATCCACTGTAATCATTTAAGACATCTAATATTCATATTGGACGCTAACACCATCATCTCATAAATTAAAGGTTGTTGTGGAGCATTCAAGTACCTAAGGCTTCCTCGTTAAATTTCATATTTTTAAAAGAAATAATTTGGTTAGATCAATTGCTTAATAAAAAAAAGAGTTTCTTATTAGTAATAGCAACATGAACGACACAACGTGTTACACACTTACACTATGTTTATAATGATATATAAGGATGTTATGCTAATAAGACCATCAATTAAATGTGTTATTTGGGTGGTTCGTGGTCGATGTGACAAGGTATATATATGTGGTCATCTGCTAACCAGTACAAGTCGGGGTAGGTGCTACACAACCTTTGACACCCATCCGACCTGGACCGGTTAGGTATGAAAGGCATTCGAAATAGGGATGAGCGTGGGACTCATGATACCATGATCAATCCCGCAAACCAACAAAAGTATATAAGCTAACTCCATTCCTATTTCTCACTCAATACTACTTCTTGATATCGGGACTTCGGTAATTATGTTAATATTTGTTAGGAATGATGCACAATACTAGTAAAAGTGATATGCATGTTTGAAAATTATGCATTGTGCACTTGAATCGCTAACTTGCATAACAAATTTCACTAAAACATGTAAAAATTTATCTATTACTTTTTACCACCCAAATTACCCATCATATTACGATTTGTCAGGAGTAATCTTTGTAGTGTATGAAATATGAATTAGTAAACTTAAATATAATATTTTCGAAAAGCGAAAAGGATAACTTTAATTTAAATATAAAATACACCTTTGGGATTGTAGCCAGTGTGAAAAATTCTAAATTCTACAATTATTCAATTACCATTTTACCATTGCACGGTATAATACTACATTTTACTACGTATAAACATATACATTCACAAAACCTCCGGTACCTTTTGGCCGGAATCACCGTCGTCCTGGCAACACATACACTTGACTTTGCACCACCGTGTCCCCAATCTTAAACCCCGGAACAACCGTAAACGCCACCCGCAAATCCTCGCCGCCACCATCATCCGTCACACTTTCCATATACACCTCCGAAAACCTACAACCTTTCCTTACTTGAAACACGCTCACTTCCTTCTCAACAGCCCCTGCCAAACACCTTAAAACCCACACGCGCCTTGCCATCTCCGTAAAGGAGCTAAAAAACGCCGTATCCGGAAACTGCCACGTATTTAACGTCTTCCTTTGACTCAAATTTCCATATAAAGATGCTTCCATTTTCGGATGCACCAGTCGCATGTACTTGGCGCGTGTGAACTTTCCGAACGCCGATCTCGGGTTCTCTTTCAGTACTTCCATTGTTGAGATCGATTTCATTTTCTTAAACCTGTTAAACCATTGAAAACGGTCTTCGTTGTCATCGTTTTCGTTAAATCCGTCAAACATTTCTCGTGTTACATATGATTCGATCGCGAAACATTTGTAACACGGTTTTGAAAAGACAACATTGGGTTCGATGGCCTTAACAGCCGCATCGATATCCCAATGGGCATTTACCATATCTCGAACCAAGAGCTTTACGAAGTTTCGTAAAGATCTTAAAGTGTAGTGCAAAACAGTTACAAAGTGTGTAGCTGTCAGATCAGATAACTTCACGTTATCCAATACGGAAAAACAACCACTCGAATTAATTTTTAATTCGAGTGATTTATTGGTGGATTCAAGTTCCACCAGATGTTTTTTCAAAGTAAAAACTTCGTAATCTTTTGTTTTAATTTCTCTTTCCATTTTATTCATTGTGATTTCGTACATCTTCATGAGACTCTGCTGCTCTTGCATCTCCGAGAGCAGCAGAGTCACATGAGGTGGTGACGAATCAATCTGTTTCTTTAAGAAACTTCTTTTCATCTCAGAAATTGCCTTGAGCTCGTCAACAACACCTTGATCCGCACACTGGACTGCATCACCATTGTATGGAAACTGAGCCGCTTGTAACTCGGCATAAGCAGCTTTTAGCGACGAAATGGTCGCAAAAAGCTTCGCAACAAAAGCCTCCATGGCGGCTTTGTTGCGTAGCTCAGCATTGTCGACCAATTTGTTAAAATGTCTCCTAGACTCATTTCCTGGGTCTGAATTCTTGAATTTGTTGTCATGTGGAAGGAGCAAACAAAATCCATTGTTGTTGGAAAGTGATTTTGTTGATTTTTTGAAAGGAATGACTTTGTGGAATGTTTTTGAGAATTTGCTGCGAGATGTTGTAGATGTTGGTTTATTGGTGGTGTCCATCAAACAAATTTTAGTTAGTTGCAGAAAAAAATATATGAAGGAATGTATATGGTAAATTGGAAATTGGATTTAACAACAAAATGAAATGAAAGAAAAGCAAAAAACACTAAAATAAAGTAAAGTGCATATACACTGGTTTAGAGTGGGAGAATTTTTTAACTTAAATTCAAGACTGACTACTTTTTGAATTATGATCATCTTTGTTTTTATCTTTTACTTTTTGTATATAAACAAATTTAGGTATTTAAGTGTTTAACTAGGTTGCCTAGTAGAGGCTATAGTTTTATATATATATATATATATATATATATATATATTCTAGTATGTATAATCGATTACTATAGCTCAAGTGACTACGTTAATAGTGAACCAGCCATGTATATATAGTGAATTATTAAAGTTGATGTGATAATATAGATAATGAATTACCAAGTTGGTTGCTGGATTCGGTTTGTTTCAATAATGAATTTAAGTAGTATGAAATGAAAATGTTTTTTGGTTTCGATGTAAAGGTATTTGATTGGTTTTTTGAGCTTAATTATGAAACAGAAATGTAAAGAACTAAATACAGATTTAGTACCGTAACAAATTTATTGTTACATTTTGACATTAATTTTTGGATAAGTAGAAAGATTTTACTTACAAAATTAATAAAATTTAAGGGTTCGATTTTCAGGATAAGTCAATTTTTAAGAAGTAGACTCTGTACTTTTAGATATAGATAAATTTACTTATATTTTACTTTTTTCATACCTTATGAAAGATAAGACGGGATAGGTTGTTACTTTGCTAGGATCAAATTAAAGGCATTGCTGTATAAAATGAACTATACAAAGACATTGGTTTACATTTATTATTAAGTTGATTCTTTGTATCGAAAGCAGTTGTCGCATTAGTATAAAGTAATTACCATGAAATTAGTGATTTCAACAACGGAAAGACTTTGATATCATGATATTAAAAATGATATTTGAAACCTTATCTTACTGTATTTTAATAATTGTAATAAAATCATAAATTCTTTTTTTTTTTGATAAAAAGTCATAAATTCTTTTAAATAATCATATAGTATGAGGGTACTCATGAATCCAACGCTGGGGTTTAATAAAAGCATTACTAGCTCCAATTTCATTAGACATTGATGACAATAATAATAATTTAAATAATACCACACCACTATCTCCATTGTATGGTAAATATAATGTACATTCTAAGAAAAGTTCATGATGAGAATACGTAAACCATACAAGTGTTATGTGCAATTTTTGCTTTTTGTCTCCAAACACTCATCAGTCTCCAACTATTTATGTTGTTGGTACTACATATAAACAGCTTTTTTTTTTCTTGCTCTTTTTTAGATATACAAATAGAGATTTTAGGAGATATGCATTATTTTCTTTCCTCTTTATATATTATTTGTGATTAGGGTAATTTAGTTGATTAATTTGTTGTTACATACCCAAGTAATTAACATTATCAACATATGATGATCCCAACAACGTGACATGAAATTGTGACTTCCATTATTATTGGATTTTATGACTTGAGAACATACTTCATATATGTTTTCTCCTTTCCCCCATGTGAGATGTTTCAACCATTCATCCTTGACAGAAATCATCAACATTGGGTGGGTGACATTGTGACAATGGTAAACGTCACTGAACTTAAAAAGTAAGTTATGATATACGTATACAATACATATATACATATATTCAATATATAGTTCAACGGGAGGCCCTAGGGAGGGGCAAACCCAAGTACCCAACCCCATCCTGGACCCATTTTTATTAAGGGCACGAAACTTTTAAAATTATAATGTTAATCATATCTTCATTTATCAAAAATTTATTTTTATATTTGAATTCGTATAGGGGTCGATTTTTCCTGACTCATCTTGAACACTTAAACCTTTAGAACCGGTTCTGAATATGCTCTAAACCCTCTAGAGTCATTACATATGAATTTTTCATATAATTAGCTGCAATTAATGAAAGATAATTAGTTAAACATACGTTAGTTTCCCCTTTATGCATACGGCATACCAGTTGTTGGATAGTTCGAAAAAACATTTTTCCTTTTTTTCTGAAAAGGCGTCATTGCATATAACACGTACAAGTCGTTGTCATGCGCATCCTCTGTAGTCTAAATTATTCTTTTTCATTCCCTTTGTTTTTTAAATTGATTTCATATTTTCATTATATTATCTTTCTATAAAAGAAAAAAACAATTGTAGTATTGGTCAATATTTTCGTTAAGATCTATTTTTGATACATTTTCAACCATAAATAAGAAAATTAAAAATTTTATTGTGAAGACTAACCTGCTGCCATTGGAGTCCTCGTCGACGGAAGTGAGGAAGGGGCTCGTCGTTTGCCGTTGGCACCGGCCTAAACAAACAAGCATCTATGTATATTCAAAAAATAGAAATATGTGATTGTTATGTATCTAAATTTGGATATGGAACCCCTCACATTTTAATAATTTAACTCATAAAAATCATGGTGAGCCAAACATTTATTTATAGTACAATAAATATTAATAACTTGGTGTACCCAAGCTTATAATTGCACGACAACTATATCATATAACCTTCTAAAAAGGATTATGCTTCAGATTGAAAAACAAAATAACCAGATTGTTATCATTTTGTAAATATCGAAAGGTGAGACCTGTGTACCACTAAAAAGAAATCTATCAAGCATCAATAACACAAAAATACAATTATATATTTAGTTCCCTTAAAAAACTTAACCCATAACTTCAAATTGCGCTCAAATAGAAAGTTAGATTTACTAAGGGCTTGAAGTTGGTTTTAATAACAGATAATTCGTCAACCACTTAAACAACCTATCTGATTATGCAACATCATCTAATTACTATCCATTTCCAAAACACAATGCCAAACACACTTAAAAATATTATGAGCCAAAATACCATAAAAACAACACAGGCTACCTATACATAGACATAGACACATATTTGTTTATATACCTTCCAAGGTGAAAGAGTGGCAACTGAAGCCTCTCCCATGGAAAAGAAAGCAGACAACCCCAATATCAAACCTTGGTCTCTAAAAATCTGTGCGAAAACTTTGGCCCAAGTCAAAAGGCCTTCATCGTGTGTGCGAAATCACTGCCACTTTCAATTAGCCCAAAAACCAACAAACCAAAACAAACAGCAGTAGTTTCCACCAGGTACCGTCACCACAGACCACCATCACCACTACCCCAACCCCAACCAATCTCTGGTCCACCTGTTACCGCCACCACACACTCAACCACCCTTATTTTTTTCCGGATTTCAACCTAAACCCACTAAAGTTCGAGACCGCGGCAGTGCTCGATTCTAATATCAGTGGGTGAATTAGGTTTTCTCATCGCGGGATATTGAGGTGGAGGGTCGGAGGCCAAAAGTGGTGGATGATGTTGATGGTGACGGGGTGAGAAAGTGGTTGTAGATGAGACGTGGTTGTGTTTGGTGTTTGAAGGTTGGTGAGATATAGATGCAGGAGAAGGGGAGGAGGGGGAGTGAGGATGTGGGAAAGAGAAAGAGGAACAGAGGGTAAGAAATAAGAAAAAATAAACTTTGATGGTAAAAAATAAAAAATCAAATTTTTACTGTAGTTAAGGCTTCAACAATTGTTATATATAATAATTGAGTTTTTAACTTTTATCCCAAAATATAAAAATTTAATATTTTAGTTCATAAATTACTAACCCAAAATAGACCTATAAACACTAATGTATGATACATTTGATACATATATATATCTGAAAATACAAATTAACTACACGTACAAAAGAACATACTTTTTCTAGTCCTCCTAGTATAGCTAGCCCATTAAGCTTTTTCTAATTCCAATATAGATATATCATCATCAATTATTTAAAGTATCATTTTTTCCCCTTTAAGTTATATTATCTCCGTACTTAGATAAATGTGAAAATCGCATAGCTTTTTAAAATTTATTTCTGTAAATATATTATTTATTTGATAGCCAAAATTTAATTTGACTTAATTTATACGAGTAACATACAAATGTTAGTTTTGTACATTTACAATTAGGGTGGAGGGAGTCGAAGGGGAGATGGGCGCGAGATGGGTGCGAGATCAAGAGGGCTGAGCGAGCTTCGGGTGCCGGCTGAGCGAGCTGGGTGCGAGATGGACGGAGCGAGCTTTGAACTCGCAAAAGGTTGAAGAAAGGTTGGGCCTGCAGGGACTAAAGGTGACAGCTTTGGAAAGTTGAAGTAACCGTTACAGGGACTAAAAGTGGAAGAAAACAGGCGCCAGGGACCAAAGGTGTAAATGTGCTGAATTTTTTTTTTTATTTTCTTATATATATATACCCATTTAAACTTCCAAAAACACAACTAAAACAACATATTAATTCCTAAAATGCCATTTTATTTGTTAAAAAAGTACATTACAACATAATTAAAACTACTTAAACCATCATAAACTAATTAAAAGTACTTAACATTACAACTTAATTTAAAAACATTAGAACATAATTTAGAAACATTACAACATGGCTTACCGTGGCTTAGGAAAAATGTCAATCAAAGGTGATGACGATGAAGAGTAGTTATGTTTTTTTTTAAGTTATGCATTGTGTGTTTTTATTATGTACGGTGAAGTTTAACTATGTATTGTTTTTTACTTTTAATGTGTTTTAAGTATTATGTAATGTGTTTTGTTATTAATAAAACATATAAATTAAAAAACACATCACACTAAAAAACATTACACAAAACATAAAATAAAACTAATCAGAGTCGTCGTCGTCGGTGCTAACATAATCTCGGATATCTGCGAAGGGATCGGTTGGAGGCTCGAAGTCATGTGGTGTGTTCGCCCAAAGATGGTCAACCAAATCTGCCGTTAGCATGTTGTGGGTTTCACGGTTTTTTACGGCACGCAGATTTTGGATCCGAACTTCCATTGGAGTTTGGTGCCTCCAATAATCCGGATTTAGGCTCGGTTCTTGGGCGTTGTAGTCTTGGCAAACGACCTTGTTTTCGTCCTCCAGGATCATGTTATGTAAAATGATACAAGCATAACAAACATCCTGGATAGCTTTTTTGTCCCAATATAGTGCCGGATGTTTTAGAACCTTCCATCGTTTTTTAAGCACACCGAAAGCCCGCTCAATACCCTTTCGTGCCGACTCTTGTTTCTTCTTAAAATGTCTTCTTTTTTCATCAATCGGGTCGGAAAAGGTCTTCACAAATGTAGCATATTCGGGATAGATGTCGTCGCCCAAATAGTAGCCCTTCTCGTAATGGTTTCCGTTTGCCCAAAACGATGCTGCAAATAAAACATTTAGAATTAAAAACTTAAATTAAACACTTAGAATTAAACATCTAAAATTAAAAACTGAAAATAAACACTTACCGCTGGGTGCCAATCCGTTTATAATTTCTTCAAGAATCGGCGATGCTTCGAACACATTGATATCGTTGTGAGAACCTTGCTGTCCAAAGTACGCATTCCAAATCCATAGATCGTTGGATGCTACAGCCTGGAGTATCAATGACGGTCTACCCACATGCCCGCTTGTGTAACTACCTCGCCACGCTGCCGGACACATCTCCCATGGCCAATGCATACAATCTATACTACCAATCATACCGGGAAAACCAAGAACTTGTTCATGGACATCGTATATACGCTGCAGATCGGTCGGAGTTGGTCTCCGTAGGTATGTTGCTCCATAAATTTCCCGTATACCTTTTAATAATAAATGTTAACTATATGTATATATACGTAGTATTAATAATTAACTATATATAAGTATATATTGTAATAATATCATTACCAACACAAAATTGTAGGCAAGATTCCCTTGATGTTCGCTCAGACATCTGCAAATACTCGTCAAGAAAATCACTATTCACGCCGTATGCCAATTGACGAATTGCAGATGTACACTTTTGTACCCCGGCGAACCCTCTTCTCCCAGCACGGTCATATCTCGTCTGAAAATATGGGTACCTAGCCTCTAAATCACCGACTATCCGCTCAAATAAATTTTTTGTCATACGAAACCTTTTCCTGAAAAGTCTGGCGTTGTATCGCGGTTCATCAGCAAAGTAGTCACGCATCAAACGCGCGTGTGCTTCAATACGATGACGATCAACTGGTACTCTTCGGTGAATGATTGGGGCAGGTTGTTCAGCAATCCGCCGTCTAACTAGTTCGGCGGCTCGAAGAATCACATTCTGGACACGCTCTTCGTAATCGGCAGACCCGTTAGAAGATCCGGATGATTCATCGGAATCCATATGGTGATTTTAGAGGAGAATGTATATGTATGTAATTTTGTTGAAAGAAAAAGATGAAGAAAATGAGTAGAAAGAAGATAGATAGATAGAAATGTATTTGATATGTGTATGTATATATATATAATGTGGATTGAAAATTAAAAAAAATATATATATAATTTTATTGTTAATATCTAGGTGGGCAACGGCCATATGGCCACAAAAATCCAAACCATCAGACGCGTTCAAATTCGGAAGGGGCACGAGAATTAAGGGACCGGAACGCCCCCCGGGACCGAGATCGGGCGTTCCGAACGAAAAAAGAGGGTGGGAACGGACTACTCCTCTTAGTCTTACATCATTGATGAGATTGTTAATCTACGCTATTTTTGAAATGTGTCTCATAGCATGAAGCCATGAAATAGGATTAATATATATCTTATACTTTTATAGCATGAAATGGGGGTTAATATTTTATAGCTTGAAATGGGGTTCATTTATAATGTCCGGGACCATCATATATGTTAAAAACAATTTTACTTCTATAAAGGAACAAACAAGCATGATAATAGGATTAATTAGAGAAGATTGTTGCATGCTTATCACTTAAAAGACAAGAAGTGATCTACAAATCATCACCAATCAAACGTATTGGCTACCCTTACCAAACATTAAAAGTCAAACAAATTTTAAAACGATAACTTTTTTAGCATGTTGTATATTCTTCATTACACCATTTATTATATAACCAAACTATCACCTGATTTACACACCAAGAAATATGAACTCTTGAAGGTTGACACAAATGTCGTAGCTAGAGGTGGCAAAATGTACGGGACGGATCGGGTTGGGTGACGGGTCAAAATGAATCCGGGTAAAAACGGGTCCGGGTCAAAACGGATAGTTTTGAAAACGGGTCGAAACGGTTCGGGTCAAAACGGGTCAATTCAAAAATGAGCTTAATTATATGTTTTCTTAATCATCATTTTTGTTTATTAAAAGTAATGTTAATAGTTTCATGAAATAACAAGTGTATTTTAAATCTAAATGAATTTTATTTGTTAATCATATGTGGTGTTGTGCGTTTGCCATATTTATATATATAGTTTTTATTTTTAAATCGTAAATATCATAATAGGTAGCTAGCACTGTAGAATCATAGAAAGTCTACTCTCTGTTTTTTATCAAACTCTTGTCCAATCCAAAAAACTTTCTATTCGTATTCTTTTTCTTTATTTAGTCTGGTTTGTAATCTATTTATCACCAAATCAATATACACATTATATATATACATTTCCCGTGGCCAAGCTCCCTCTCACAAACGGTAGCTTTTACTGTAGTCGCTACAGTGATCGCTACAGTAACATATTTTTTTTTCTTTTTCCCTTTTTCTTTTCCTTCACCACCTCCCTCTCTGCGCACCTTCTTTTCTTCTATTCTTGCATGCTCTCCACTTGAAATCCATCAAATAATTTCTGTAATATCCCAAATCATCTATCAACCATCCCCCCTCTTCTCAATTCGTATCGCCATGTATGTCTCTCACTCTTCTCATGTCTATATCTCACACATGGACACCAGCTTCCATATCTAATACACCGCCATCCTTCATCTGAATCATTAGGTTTTGTGGGTAATCAAGACCTCGGAGCTTGAAGTAATCGAAGTCACAAATAATGAATATTCAGGTATTTAATTGTAGTAAGTTGCATTAAATTGTGGATTTAGAATTTTTATTAATTGATTATGAAATCAGGCAACGATGATCCATATCGATAATTTCTGAATGGATGCGTTGGTGTGTAAAGATTATAAAGGTGTCATCTTAAAAAAAGGGGTAAATGGGTATCATCTTTGCGCTTCAATAATCTTTTTTTTTATTATTAATTAAGTGTGTTACGCTCATGAAGGTGGCGTTGATGATGATGAACAAGAAGATACATTATATCAAAAGTTGATTCGTACCTGAGCCAGGATTAATTCGTTTGGTGTCGAAGCACTCGCGTTTTCAAGGTATATCCCTTTGTCTCGGTTTTTATGTTTGTGGGTTTGGTTTGCTTTTATTTTAACTGTATAGTTTGCCTCAAAAAGTAGTATATGTTCAAATGCTAGAAACCGAATTGTGGGATATCCTACGTTCGGTATTTTGGATTAATGTGAAGGGTTAGATGGATTCAAGCTGATGATATGATGTAAGGGTTTTTATCTATTAGTTTGTGATTAGTTGTTATATGTTGAAGTCTAGAACAACGTCTAGAACAACTTAGTTAAATTACGGAAATACAGGCATACATTAAAAGTAGTATACTCTGGATATTTAAATCTTTTGGGATATGTTAGATTAGTATAGCGACCGGCCTTACCTCAGCTGTGAATAACTTCTGGTTTCTTTTAAAGACACTTGAGAGATACAGAACCTCAAGTATTTTTACATTGCAAAATGCACAGACTTTAGCATTAATAACTTTGCACATGAATTGTTCCAGTGTAGTGTTTAGTTATAAGTTTTTGTATGCTGCCATATGCTTAATGTTGACAACGCTTTCAATCTTGGTTGGTTGAAAGTTAGATTGCAAACTGACAATTCTTTTACAGTTTGATGACCCAAAACATAGAGGCCTTAAAGCAAGAGCTTTTTCCATGAATCACACCAATATGTTGCATTATTGCTTCTATTGTTATTATATAACTCCAGGAACTCATTTATTAGAGAAATTAAAAGCAAACCCGATCAAAGTGAAACAATGGTTCAGGAAAAATGTCGTGACGTTAAAAACTTGGACTTTGCAAAAGAACACAATACAACTACAACTACGGCCCTCCATCATCTTACCATTCTACGTCAGAAAACATATGTTAACTGCATATATGTTGCATGTTTTTGCCACATGCTAACTATAACATTTACCTTTTCATTAGAAATAGGGAGCATCAGAATGTATGTGCATAGTTTGAAGCACAACAGAACAAAAAATACTTTAGTAGTTACATTGGTGTTAATGGAAGAAATAAGATGCTACTTTGCTACTCATTGAATGACTTAGTAGTATAATAAGAATAAACACAAGGTATGTGTAATTAACCAAACATAGCCTAGGACTAATTTTAGCCACATAAGATGATGTAAAAAATTCTTCAAACGTTTGCTGTGAGTAGTTTACTATAGCTAAAACATACCAATGAGAGCCTTACACAGTTACATGTACGTGGCTCTCAAAATGCAGATTCTTGCTGGATTATTGGAACAATGACTTCCAGCTCTTTTCGCTGATGAAACGTTATTTGTAAATTTGTTATCGTTCAAGGTGCAAACAATCAAAATCAGTAACTTAAACTATACCAAACCCATCGGAATGAGCACTCTAGAGAATGTTGGTTAAAGAGGCAGTTCTGCCGGGCAATGTGTAAAAGAAGAAAAAAAACATCCACGCCAGGTGTCTGCGGTAAACCAAGTCAGAGTGTTGTGTCCTAGAATGCTCTTTTATTTAATAAAGACTCGAGGTTCATTTTTCTAATAATCATATTTCTTCGGTCCATTTCTTCAAGGAGTACAATACATTGGTCGAATCTCCGAACTACATCACCAGAAAGAAATGTTGTAATGGAATGTTATCTATTTTTACCTCTTTCTCTATTAATTACGAGTATATTATTAAAAGTTAGCGTTATCTTATCTTCTCCGTTGGCATGGTGTCCTTAGAAGATCAGGTGTATTGGATATTGCCCATTCTCATTGAACAAGGCCATACAGGTTAAATGTAACGACACAACTCGATTTACGAGAAAAATAAGGATTTTTTTTTTTTTTTTTTTTTATTTTTTTATATATATCCCACTGCGGCGCAGTGGGGCTGAATCCTCCCACTGCGGCGCAGTGGGAAACTTCTGTCCAGAATTCACAAAACTCACTTTGACATTTCAAAAGACTTGCAAACTTTTAACAATCATATTCAGATCTTAAATCCCTTTACCAAACTTCAAAATGAGTTAAAGACACATCATTCAAAATTCCGAAAGCTTTCATTTGACCAAGTGTAGCATTTACAACGAAACGGGTCATTTTACCCAAGTTGACACATTACAAAAGACGACGTACAAAATTAGAAATTTCGGCATGACCCGTTCGTAAAATCGTCATCCAAACCTGTTACGGATTATTAGATTTTCCAAAACACATTTAATTGTGATCAATACGTCACTACTACAAAACGACCCATTAAAATGACCAAAACTCGAGTCTAACACTAGACATCATAATAACTTTACAAAAATGACATAACAAGAGTACAATGAGCCGATAGTTCCAAAGGGGTCACTAAGGGTCCTATTACCAATACCATTATCCGCATATAGCTAAAACAATCAATATCCATAAAGCATCTTCAACTTCAAACTTTATATTACTTAACTTTCTTCCGCATCCGGGACAACCTATAAAAAGGTAAACAACTAAAAGGATAAGCTAAACGCTTAGTGAATGCATACACATACAATCATAAACAAGTTACCATACAAAAGTGCATCAATGATAGCCTATCATTTGATAGTCATTTCATCCATATCAATCATAATGCTAGTAGGACTTTACCCACCTACTAGTCTTAATCAACAATTTGGCTAGTAGGAATTTACCCACCTACTAACTCTTAATCACAATTTGGCTAGTAGGAATTTACCCACCTACTAGTTCACACAATCAATTTGGCTAGTAGGAATTTACCCACCTACTAGCTCACACAATCATTTTCAACATGGCCATGGAAATTGGCTAGTAGGAATTTACCCACCTACTAGCTCTTACAACAAATTGGTTAGTAGGAATTTACCCACCTACTAACTCTTACAACAAATTGGTTAGTAGGAATTTACCCACCTACTAACTCTTAATCACAATTTGGCTAATAGGAATTTACCCACCTACTAGCTCTTACAACAAATTGGTTAGTAGGAATTTACCCACCTACTAACTCTTAATCACAATTTGGTTAGTAGGAATTTACCCACCTACTAACTCTTAATCACAATTTGGTTAGTAGGAATTTACCCACCTACTAACTCTTAATCACAATTTGGCTAGTAGGAATTTACCCACCTACTAGCTCTCACAACAATCAAATGGGTCATAGGAATTTACCCACCTATGACCCCTAATAACAAGAACATGATCAAATGCATATACACTCACCTTATTTGCGACCACAATTGCAAGATGACCATAAAACAACGTATTTGCACTCACCTATCAATTCACATTAAAAACACACATATGGTCATTCATCACGTATAAGGTCACCTAGCCATAATCACTAGCATTTCAACACCCAACCCATCATTTACAATCTTATATTAATCTTGAGTTGGTTCACATAACATGTATCTCTTATATCATTTTCAATTGGCCAAAAGTTACTTTCGTATCAAAACCATCGTTTTCATATTTGACCTAGCAGACTTCAAACAAGCATAACTCAAGTTCTACTTACTCTTTTAACATGATTCCAGTGGCCAAGTTTACATGACACATATACCTACCTTTTATCTTTAATGACCAATATGTGAATTGTCCTTCAAAGGTGACTTCTGGTCGTTTTAAAAACCAAAACTGCTGCTGTTAAACAGCTTTGACCTTACTGACTTCAAATGACCATAACTTGAGTTCTACACAATATTTTGACCTCATTCCAGTGGCCACTTCTTCTTAACACATTTTAGCACATTTTATCTTCAGTGACCAACACAAGATTTGACTCATATACGTGAGTTTTACTCGTTTTAAAAACTGACACAGAATCATTTTTGCTGAAAGATCAGCATGACGCTACTGAATTCAAAAATTCATAACTGGAGTTCTACTTCGTATTTTCAACCCATTCCAGTGGCAAAATTTGCTTAACACAATAACCTACATTTTCTTTTTAGGACTCAACAAGTGAAAATTCTGTCATGAGGGTGTTTAACTCGTTTCAACTCAGGGACAGAATCTGTCCAACTAAATCTCACTATCATACAACAAAATCTATCATGCAACCCAACCAAAACCCCAACTTTGATTAAATTACATGAACCCTAACTTGATTTTAAACAATTAACCCCTTTTAAGAAAAACCCCCAATTCCATATAATATGAACCCTAATAAAACATAGTATGAATTAGGAACAATACCTCAATTAACAACCATGGATGGTGATTTCTACTTCATGCAAGCCAATTAATCTTCCTTCTTATTTCATCTTTAAATTTTCAGATTTAACCCACCTTCTAATCTCAAGAATCAAGTATACAATGATGGTTATTATAATTATTACTATTATCTTCATTACTTGATTATTTTCTTGATTTCAATTGAGATGAACACTAGTAGAGAATGAAGAATTGAAGAAATGGAAGATGAAGAAGTAATTGAGAAGTGGGTGGAATGGAAGATGACTCATAACAATAGAAATGGCTGGCACATCCTCCATGTGCCACGCCCTAAGTGTTTTTAGATGGGTAGAATACCCGCTATCCGCTAAAGTTCCAACTAAAACAATCCCATATTTCAATTTTAATTATTAGGAATTTATTTTAAATGTTAAAACTATAATATAAACTAATTTATTTCACCTTTTAAAATTTTGGGGTGTTACAACTCTCCCCCACTTGGAACGGATCACGACCTCGTGATCCAAGCCGCATCTAGTAACGACTCTCGAGTTTAAATTAGCACATCATCATTCTCCCTCGCTTTTGCACTACCATGTAGGTCTTGACTTATCTTCTTCTTACACGTTTCTTCATAAAATCCATCACTCTTCGACATCGTCTTATCTAAATTCATTTTGAAGTTCGACTTCTTTTTAAAGTACACGTAGAACCTTTACGGTATAAAACTTTATAAAGCGAGAATCGTGGAGGGTAGAATAAATTCCCGGAAGTTCTTCGAGCAATTCCAAATAATAAGTAATCTTGACAACCCGAGCAGGTATTTTGAAAGAATTGAAAACTAAGATCTTAGATTTTCCCTCATATGCAACTCGTAAAATAAATTCTTCATATTACACAATTACCAAAATTGAACTTGATAAGTCTTTCTCCTTTATCCGCATAAAATTCTTGCCGATCATGGCCCACTTTCAGTTGTTATTCATCGTTTCAATCTTCATGGACATCTTTATCACTATACCCGTGCCACACGACTCTTGGTGTCCCACTTTTCTAACACGAATAGGGAATCTACATTTTGATCAAACAACTTTCATACGGAGGCAAATCTGAATACTATAGCGATAGCTAGTGCTATACTGGGACTTCTAACGAGATCATGAGCAAATTCTATGACCCACTAAAGAGCAGCTATTCATGCTTACAAGATTCCGCTTCATTTGAGGCCACTAATAATCTCTCTTAAGATCTTGACACATCTTCGTCATACCGGTGAAGGAATTATCCAGATTATATAGGTTTCATGGAGCAAAATCGCTTTGATTCGTTAAAGAGAGGATTCTGAGTTCTATCATGATGTCTAATAAGATTGCATAACTATTTAGAAAATATTCCGTGTGATTCGAATTCTCGATTGTTTAGGTTCTTGTTGCAAAATCTTCACTTGAGTCACCTCGGGGTAACACCAAACTTCATTGACGTAATCTTTGGAAAGAGTTCGTCAACTCTTAAAACAGTTGTTCGAAAAGAAAAGAAAACACTTAAGACTCCTATGATCAAAATCAAGTGGTAAGTTTGACATTTTAATTGTAAAAACACCAAAAATTTTAGAATGAAAACGACTCCGGTGGACTTTAAACCGCGAATGAAACGATTCTTCTTGAGTTCTTTTAGTATTTCGTTTAACTTCTCATTCTCTTCTCCTAGTTCACTTCACATTCTTTCTAATTAATTCGGTCAACGGCGAGGCTATCTTCAAAAAGCCGAAAGTAAAGCGACATTTATCTCTTGTCAACTACGAAACTTCTAATCTGTATTGATCTTGTAGGTTGTCTCCACTTCGTCACCACACTAATCCAAGCCGAATCAACCTCATTCTCTCTTTTAGGTAACCACGCGATCGCAATAACACTTTTTCCAAATCAGATAGTTCATCTAACAAATTGACATGAAACTCTTCCCTTTACAATACTCCTCGGCCTCTTGTAAAAGAACTTCGTGAATGAATTGACGTTTAGAATAAACATAACGTGGTCAAAGAAAGCAACTACGGACTTATCACATAAAGAATGAGAATTGCGGTCCAAAAGATTCATGAAACTTGTAGAACATCAATGTAATCACAGAGCATAAATACGAATTCGAAGTGCTCATAACGAGCATGAACAACATTATCTGAAATATCTTCATCACGTGCTTTATGTTAATGAAACGGAATCGAGAATTTCGTCTAAGAAATAATAAGGAACTGTCACTAAAAGATCGAATAGAACATCATATTTTAACAACGGGTACTCGTTTCCGATTGTTACTTTATTGAGCTCACAAGTGACTAAACGCACACGCCTCCTGCTTCCTTTAATTACATAATCGCACCTCTTGGAACGAAGGGAATCACTTGAAACGGCTAGAACGAATACAATTCACGTAAAAGTATTTGGGATAATCACGAATAGCGAGAAGATTCTCCATAGACCGTGATTCCATTTGGCATTGATGATTCAACAATAAGAGACTTAACTGCCATACCATGACTGTCATAACGCACAAGCGAAAGTATCAACTGACCGCTTCATTTCTTCCGACGAAAACAATTGTAATATTACAACAGGGATTCTCAACTAGGTCGCCTTCTCCTTCCATGAAATTTTTTTTTTTTTTTTTTTTTTTTTTTTTTTTTTTTTTTTTTTTTTTTTTTTTTTTTTTTTTTTTTTTTTTTTTTTTTTTTTTTTTTTTTTTTTTTTTTTTTTTTTTTTTTTTTTTTTTTTTTTTTTTTTTTTTTTTTTTTTTTTTTTTTTTTTTTTTTTTTTTTTTTTTTTTTTTTTTTTTTTTTTTTTTTTTTTTTTTTTTTTTTTTTTTTTTTTTTTTTTTTTTTTTTTTTTTTTTTTTTTTTTTTTTTTTTTTTTTTTTTTTTTTTTTTTTTTTTTTTTTTTTTTTTTTTTTTTTTTTTTTTTTTTTTTTTTTTTTTTTTTTTTTTTTTTTTTTTTTTTTTTTTTTTTTTTTTTTTTTTTTTTTTTTTTTTTTTTTTTTTTTTTTTTTTTTTTTTTTTTTTTTTTTTTTTTTTTTTTTTTTTTTTTTTTTTTTTTTTTTTTTTTTTTTTTTTTTTTTTTTTTTTTTTTTTTTTTTTTTTTTTTTTTTTTTTTTTTTTTTTTTTTTTTTTTTTTTTTTTTTTTTTTTTTTTTTTTTTTTTTTTTTTTTTTTTTTTTTTTTTTTTTTTTTTTTTTTTTTTTTTTTTTTTTTTTTTTTTTTTTTTTTTTTTTTTTTTTTTTTTTTTTTTTTTTTTTTTTTTTTTTTTTTTTTTTTTTTTTTTTTTTTTTTTTTTTTTTTTTTTTTTTTTTTTTTTTTTTTTTTTTTTTTTTTTTTTTTTTTTTTTTTTTTTTTTTTTTTTTTTTTTTTTTTTTTTTTTTTTTTTTTTTTTTTTTTTTTTTTTTTTTTTTTTTTTTTTTTTTTTTTTTTTTTTTTTTTTTTTTTTTTTTTTTTTTTTTTTTTTTTTTTTTTTTTTTTTTTTTTTTTTTTTTTTTTTTTTTTTTTTTTTTTTTTTTTTTTTTTTTTTTTTTTTTTTTTTTTTTTTTTTTTTTTTTTTTTTTTTTTTTTTTTTTTTTTTTTTTTTTTTTTTTTTTTTTTTTTTTTTTTTTTTTTTTTTTTTTTTTTTTTTTTTTTTTTTTTTTTTTTTTTTTTTTTTTTTTTTTTTTTTTTTTTTTTTTTTTTTTTTTTTTTTTTTTTTTTTTTTTTTTTTTTTTTTTTTTTTTTTTTTTTTTTTTTTTTTTTTTTTTTTTTTTTTTTTTTTTTTTTTTTTTTTTTTTTTTTTTTTTTTTTTTTTTTTTTTTTTTTTTTTTTTTTTTTTTTTTTTTTTTTTTTTTTTTTTTTTTTTTTTTTTTTTTTTTTTTTTTTTTTTTTTTTTTTTTTTTTTTTTTTTTTTTTTTTTTTTTTTTTTTTTTTTTTTTTTTTTTTTTTTTTTTTTTTTTTTTTTTTTTTTTTTTTTTTTTTTTTTTTTTTTTTTTATATATCCCACTGCGGCGCAGTGGGGCTGAATCCTCCCATGCGACATATAATCTACGCAAACTTATTTAGACTATGAGTCTCCAACTTTACAACCTTATATTAACATACATAATGTGCCTTCATAACATTAATCAGCCAATTAAATCACAATTTGGTTAGTAGGAATTTACCCACCTACTAACTCTTAATCACAATTTGGCTAGTAGGAATTTACCCACCTACTAGCTCTCACAAATAATTTGGCTAGTAGGAATTTACCCACCTACTAGCTCACACAAATAATTTGGCTAGTAGGAATTTACCCACCTACTAGCTCTTACAACAAATTGGTTAATAGGAATTTACCCACCTACTAACTCTTACAACAAATTGGTTAGTAGGAATTTACCCACCTACTAACTCTTACAAATAATTGGCTAGTAGGAATTTACCCACCTACTAACTCTTACAACAAATTGGTTAGTAGGAATTTACCCACCTACTAGCTCTTAATCAAATGCTAGTAGGACTTTACCCACCTACTAGTCTTAATCACGATTTGGCTAGTAGGAATTTACCCACCTACTAGCTCTCACAAATAATTTGGCTAGTAGGAATTTACCCACCTACTAACTCTTACAACAAATTGGTTAGTAGGAATTTACCCACCTACTAACTCTTAATCACAATTTGGTTAGTAGGAATTTACCCACCTACTAGCTCTTACAACAAATTGGTTAGTAGGAATTTACCCACCTACTAGCTCTTACAACAAATTGGTTAGTAGGAATTTACCCACCTACTAACTCTTAATCACAATTTGGTTAGTAGGAATTTACCCACCTACTAGCTCTTACAACAAATTGGTTAGTAGGAATTTACCCACCTACTAACTCTTACAACAAATTGGTTAGTAGGAATTTACCCACCTACTAACTCTTAATCACAATTTGGTTAGTAGGAATTTACCCACCTACTAACTCTAAATCACAATTTGGCTAGTAGGAATTTACCCACCTACTAGCTCTTACAACAAATTGGTTAGTAGGAATTTACCCACCTACTAGCTCTTACAACAAATTGGTTAGTAGGAATTTACCCACCTACTAACTCTTACAACAAATTGGTTAGTAGGAATTTACCCACCTACTAGCTCTTACAACAAATTGGTTAGTAGGAATTTACCCACCTACTAGCTCTTACAACAAATTGGTTAGTAGGAATTTACCCACCTACTAACTCTTACAACAAATTGGTTAGTAGGAATTTACCCACCTACTAGCTCTTACAAATAATTTGGCTAGTAGGAATTTACCCACCTACTAGCTCTCACAAATAATTTGGCTAGTAGGAATTTACCCACCTACTAGCTCACACAATCAATTTGGCTAGTAGGAATTTACCCACCTACTAACTCTTAATCACAATTTGGCTAATAGGAATTTACCCACCTACTAACTCTTACAACAAATTGGTTAGTAGGAATTTACCCACCTACTAACTCTTACAACAAATTGGTTAGTAGGAATTTACCCACCTACTAGCTCTTACAACAAATTGGTTAGTAGGAATTTACCCACCTACTAGCTCTTACAACAAATTGGTTAGTAGGAATTTACCCACCTACTAGCTCTTACAACAAATTGGTTAGTAGGAATTTACCCACCTACTAACTCTAAATCAAATTTGGCTAGTAGGAATTTACCACCTACTAGCTCTTACAACAAATTGGTTAGTAGGAATTTACCCACCTACTAACTCTTACAACAAATTGGGTAGTAGGAATTTACCCACCTACTAACTCTTAATCACAATTTGGCTAGTAGGAATTTACCCACCTACTAACTCTTACAACAAATTGGTTAGTAGGAATTTACCCACCTACTAGCTCTTACAACAAATTGGTCAGTAGGAATTTACTCACCTACTAACTCTCACAAATAATTTGGCTAGTAGGAATTTACCCACCTACTAGCTCTCACAACAAATTGGCTAGTAGGAATTTACCCACCTACTAGTTCACACAATCAATTTGGCTAGTAGGAATTTACCCACCTACTAGCTCTTACAACAAATTGGTTAGTAGGAATTTACCCACCTACTAGCTCTTACAACAAATTGGTTAGTAGGAATTTACCCACCTACTAACTCTTACAACAAATTGGTTAGTAGGAATTTACCCACCTACTAACTCTTACAACAAATTGGTTAGTAGGAATTTACCCACCTACTAGCTCTTACAACAAATTGGTTAGTAGGAATTTACCCACCTACTAACTCTTACAACAAATTGGTTAGTAGGAATTTACCCACCTACTAACTCTTAATCACAATTTGGCTAGTAGGAATTTACCCACCTACTAGCTCTTACAACAAATTGGTTAGTAGGAATTTACCCACCTACTAACTCTTACAACAAATTGGCTAGTAGGAATTTACCACCTACTAGCTCTCACAAATAATTTGGCTAGTAGGAATTTACCCACCTACTAGTTCACACAATCAATTTGGCTAGTAGGAATTTACCCACCTACTAGCTCTTACAACAAATTGGTTAGTAGGAATTTACCCACCTACTAGCTCTTACAACAAATTGGTTAGTAGGAATTTACCCACCTACTAACTCTTACAACAAATTGGTTAGTAGGAATTTACCCACCTACTAACTCTTACAACAAATTGGTTAGTAGGAATTTACCCACCTACTAACTCTTACAACAAATTGGTTAGTAGGAATTTACCCACCTACTAACTCTTACAACAAATTGGTTAGTAGGAATTTACCCACCTACTAGCTCTCACAAATAATTTGGCTAGTAGGAATTTACCCACCTACTAGTTCACACAATCAATTTGGCTAGTAGGACTTTACCCACCTACTAGTCTTAATCAACAATTTGGCTAGTAGGAATTTACCCACCTACTAGCTCTCACAAATAATTTGGCTAGTAGGAATTTACCCACCTACTAGTTCACACAATCAATTTGGCTAGTAGGAATTTACCCACCTACTAGCTCACACAATCATTTTCAACATGGCCATGGAAATTGGCTAGTAGGAATTTACCCACCTACTAGCTCTTACAACAAATTGGTTAGTAGGAATTTACCCACCTACTAACTCTTACAACAAATTGGTTAGTAGGAATTTACCCACCTACTAACTCTTAATCACAATTTGGCTAATAGGAATTTACCCACCTACTAGCTCTTACAACAAATTGGTTAGTAGGAATTTACCCACCTACTAACTCTTACAACAAATTGGTTAGTAGGAATTTACCCACCTACTAACTCTTAATCACAATTTGGTTAGTAGGAATTTACCCACCTACTAACTTTAAATCACAATTTGGCTAGTAGAAATTTACCCACCTACTAGCTCTCACAACAATCAAATGGGTCATAGGAATTTACCCACCTATGACCCCTAATAACAAGAACATGATCAAATGCATATACACTCACCTTATTTGCGACCACAATTGCAAGATGACCATAAAACAACGTATTTGCACTCACCTATCAATTCACATTAAAAACACACATATGGTCATTCATCACGTATAAGGTCACCTAGCCATAATCACTAGCATTTCAACACCCAACCCATCATTTACAATCTTATATTAATCTTGAGTTGGTTCACATAACATGTATCTCTTATATCATTTTCAATTGGCCAAAAGTTACTTTCGTATCAAAACCATCGTTTTCATATTTGACCTAGCAGACTTCAAACAAGCATAACTCAAGTTCTACTTACTCTTTTAACATGATTCCAGTGGCCAAGTTTACATGACACATATACCTACCTTTTATCTTTAGTGACCAATATGTGAATTGTCCTTCAAAGGTGACTTCTGGTCGTTTTAAAAACCAAAACTGCTGCTGTTAAACAGCTTTGACCTTACTGACTTCAAATGACCATAACTTGAGTTCTACACAATATTTTGACCTCATTCCAGTGGCCACTTCTTCTTAACACATTTTAGCACATTTTATCTTCAGTGACCAACACAAGATTTGACTCATATACGTGAGTTTTACTCGTTTTAAAAACTGACACAGAATCATTTTTGCTGAAAGATCAGCATGACGCTACTGAATTCAAAAATTCATAACTGGAGTTCTACTTCGTATTTTCAACCCATTCCAGTGGCAAAATTTGCTTAACACAATAACCTACATTTTCTTTTTAGGACTCAACAAGTGAAAATTCTGTCATGAGGGTGTTTAACTCGTTTCAACTCAGGGACAGAATCTGTCCAACTAAATCTCACTATCATACAACAAAATCTATCATGCAACCCAACCAAAACCCCAACTTTGATTAAATTACATGAACCCTAACTTGATTTTAAACAATTAACCCCTTTTAAGAAAAACCCCCAATTCCATATAATATGAACCCTAATAAAACATAGTATGAATTAGGAACAATACCTCAATTAACAACCATGGATGGTGATTTCTACTTCATGCAAGCCAATTAATCTTCCTTCTTATTTCATCTTTAAATTTTCAGATTTAACCCACCTTCTAATCTCAAGAATCAAGTATACAATGATGGTTATTATAATTATTACTATTATCTTCATTACTTGATTATTTTCTTGATTTCAATTGAGATGAACACTAGTAGAGAATGAAGAATTGAAGAAATGGAAGATGAAGAAGTAATTGAGAAGTGGGTGGAATGGAAGATGACTCATAACAATAGAAATGGCTGGCACATCCTCCATGTGCCACGCCCTAAGTGTTTTTAGATGGGTAGAATACCCGCTATCCGCTAAAGTTCCAACTAAAACAATCCCATATTTCAATTTTAATTATTAGGAATTTATTTTAAATGTTAAAACTATAATATAAACTAATTTATTTCACCTTTTAAAATTTTGGGGTGTTACATTAAAGCTTATGACGAGGATGAAGGAGGGTTGCAAGACTGCTGTAAAAACTGAGGTCCTTTCAGCAATGGTAAACCAGAGATGATTCGAGTTCAACTTCCTTTGTAGTGACTCCGCGCAAAGCGCGGGTTACAATTCTAGTTTCTTTGTACAATGTACAATTTATTGAAGTACACTTTTCCTAAACTTAGCAATTTTAAATCTGGAAATAGCAATGTTTATATACCCATAAAGCTGTTTCACCACCATCATATCCACATACCTGACTTACCTGAGATTGAAATCATGCTTCCAAAACCACCGTCTTTATTTTTTTCCATTCAATTGTACTGCCCATTCTAACCCGGCCAAGCTAAAATATTTACCCAATTAGATCCAGAGTTTTTATAAATGTATTTTCAGATCACCCAATTCAACCCGTTTATATAATCACTACCACCCATTCACACCCAAAGTGAATGGAAAATGATCCAAAATCACCCAATCAATTGCTTTTGGGCAACTATTGCCAGCTCTAGTCGTAGCAAGAAGCTTATGTCGTTCCAAATGTCCATCCATTCAGTGACGAAACTTGAGATGAAGTATAGGGGGACTAAAAATCATAAAACCAAAAAATCACACTAAGAGAAGTATTTAGAAGGTTCAAAAGTCAAAGAATTAAGAAATAACACTAAAATATTAAATTTTTGAACGAATTATAGATAGACTACACTATTTAACATAAACAGAGAGGTTATGGCCCTCTTAGATGCGTTAAGCTTCGTCTATACGTCAATATCATCTTAGGGTATGTTTGTTTTGTTTAGTTATTGCCTTATTGGTAATGTATATGATTTGGTTATATGGTATGAAAGAAAAAAAAAAATATTAGATATCAAAACCTTTTTATTAAAATTTAGAATGCATTGTAATAAACTATTTAGCATTATAATAATAATAAAATAAATAAAAAAGGAAGAAAGAAACTACAGAAAGATGGGTGAATAAAATATAATATTATGCATATGTTATCCTACTTGACTACTTCCATAGTTCCATACAACAAACTAATATGCATATGTTTCCTCCTTTTAATAATTATTTGTAAGGAAGATGATAAGTATCTCACAAACTTCATAAATATCACAACAATTGTACAACTATATGTTATGGCATGTTTGTGAGTTTGTCTCATATATCACTTCACATGTTTAAATAGCTTACTCATATTTCAAGATTCGATCAGATGGACTAGTCGTCATAGATTTGCATTTATGTCATAAGCATTTTAAATAGTCATGGCCTAATATAAATGCAACGACATTGAATAGAAGCACTAAACTCTACAACTACCTTTTGAACAATCTTGACAACTCACTTACATTTATTCATGATTTTATGAGAATTGTACTTCACCCATTTATCTATACTCCTTTATAATAATTATCAACTCTCTTATTTTTAGAAAGTGTTACAAAATAGTTAGATGCAAAAGTACTAAATTACCTTTAATAAATCCCCACTATGGAAAGAGTTTTTATAAATTATCAAATTTGCCCTTAATGAATTAATTTACACTCTAAACCTTTATTTTAATAATTAATACTTTAAGCCCTTATCTTCTAAAATATTTCACTCTCACCTTTACATCAACCTACACCACTTGACACCGCCACCACCAATAATTCCGTCACCGACACCACTAGACCGTCGTCTCCGCACCGCCGCCGCATTGCGCGGGTATCATGCTAGTTAAACTAATCTTAATCTATACTCCTTTATAAAAATTATCACACCCCCCAATTTTTAGAAATAGTTACACAATAGTTACATACGGAATTACTAAACTACCCTTAATAAACACCCACTATGAAAAGAATTTTTATAAAATACCAAATTTGCCCTTAATGAATTAATTTACACTCTAAACCTTTATTTTAATAATTAACACTTTAAGCCCTTATCTTCTAAAAAATTTCCACTATCACAATTACATCAACCTACACCACTTGACACCGCCACCACCACCAATATTACCATCACCGACACTACTAGACCGCTTTTCCCACCACCGCCGCCGCATTGTGCGGGTACCATGCTCGTTGATGTCAATGATTCATTGTTCAAAGTAACGAGACACACATGTTTTTATATCTATACAAATGTTCGCTCATTATCATTAATCCCGTTTGTGGGAGTTTTTGTGAGGTTTTTCCTTGGATACCACTAGGTAAAGATGTAGTGGGATCGGTTAAGACAATCAACTATCCTGATTTGATCTAGGCCTCGTCTTTGAATGGCAGAGGTTGGATCTATTCGACAGTTTCCGTTCTTAAAAGAAACTCTAATTTGATAAATTACATGACTATGCTGATGACGAGACTTGAAGCTATGACAAAGACATTGTGGAGTCTAATGATATCCTATATATACTCTAAATTCGACAGTTATAAATGTTTTAGATTTTTTATTCTTTCACAATTGTAAATGTGAAATTATTTATCACATTTTTAACTGTAAGCAATTCAAAATATAAGTTCGCATTTTCATAACATGCGAAGAAAAAACCGCGAACAATTAGCATATTTGTTGTAGTGTGTATTTATTTGCTAAATATGTATAACTATTTATAAAACACTTTATTTATAAAGGACAAAGATATACTAATCTATACTATCTTATAATAATTATCACTTTCTCTCTCATAAAAGTGTTAGATGCAATATTACAATTTTACCCTTAATTAATTAATTTACATCATCAATCCCTTATTTTTTAAAATATCTCCACTACCCCTTTACATCAATTATATTAAATCAATTAATTACACCTACCACCAACAACAATTCGTCACCACCACCAGTCGTCGTCACCACCAAACCGCCGCCGCATTGTGCGGGTACCATGCTCGTTGATGTCAATGATTCATTGTTCAAAGTAACGAGACACACATGTTTTTATATCTATACAAATGTTCGCTCATTATCATTAATCCCGTTTGTGGGAGTTTTTGTGAGGTTTTTCCTTGGATACCACTAGGTAAAGATGTAGTGGGATCGGTTAAGACAATCAACTATCCTGATTTGATCTAGGCCTCGTCTTTGAATGGCAGAGGTTGGATCTATTCGACAGTTTCCGTTCTTAAAAGAAACTCTAATTTGATAAATTACATGACTATGCTGATGACGAGACTTGAAGCTATGACAAAGACATTGTGGAGTCTAATGATATCCTATATATACTCTAAATTCGACAGTTATAAATGTTTTAGATTTTTTATTCTTTCACAATTGTAAATGTGAAATTATTTATCACATTTTTAACTGTAAGCAATTCAAAATATAAGTTCGCATTTTCATAACATGCGAAGAAAAAACCGCGAACAATTAGCATATTTGTTGTAGTGTGTATTTATTTGCTAAATATGTATAACTATTTATAAAACACTTTATTTATAAAGGACAAAGATATACTAATCTATACTATCTTATAATAATTATCACTTTCTCTCTCATAAAAGTGTTAGATGCAATATTACAATTTTACCCTTAATTAATTAATTTACATCATCAATCCCTTATTTTTTAAAATATCTCCACTACCCCTTTACATCAATTATATTAAATCAATTAATTACACCTACCACCAACAACAATTCGTCACCACCACCAGTCGTCGTCACCACCAAACCGCCGCCGCATTGCGCGGGTACAATGCTAGTATCGTTAATAGTCTTGAAATGCATTTGTCAACCGAAAGACCAAGGAGTGTTAGGCTTACAGTCGATCTGTTGGGCAATGGAAAGAAACTCTACTCATGAAGAATATATGCGTGGAATATCATTGTGAAGAACGAGTCCAACTGGTCAAAGTGGATAAATATGTTCAGATCAAAAGACATGAACTTCAGCTTATTCTTCCAAAGATAGTTGGGTATGGAAAACGATTTCGGAGTTGAGAGATAAATTCCAAAAAATATGGCAAGTCTAAAATTGGTCAAGGGATCTCTAATGCACTATATCCATGTGGCATGACCCATGGTGCAATGTAGGATGTTTGGATACTTTCATTACCAAAATGATTATTTCTGCAACTAACCTTAAGCATCAATATGCTACAGTTGCTGATATGGTTTCTAATCGACTATAGAATCCGCGAACTATTTGAGTGGAGACGCTTCCAACATTCATGTCCCAAGACCGACTGATAATACAGTTTGGGTTGACAATAAAGGCGAAGGAGGTAATTTAGTATTAGCAGGGTATCAAAGGATTTTAGAGCTGCCCATGGTATAAACTCATAGTTCTCATATTGTATTCCTCGGCTCCTATGTTCTATGGATGGGCGGCAGTTCAGGGATAAACTGATTCACATGATCACCTGTTTTTTCAGTGTAATTACTCTTCCCGGAGCGTATATGGAAGTTGTGAGTTAAACCTGGAATAGATTATTAATAGGCATTCATGTAACAGAAATATCAAGAAAGGATTATATTGGGTGCAAAAATTTCTTAAATCACTACACTTCAAAAAGAAAAAAAATTAAAATCACTACACTTCAAAAAGAAAAAAAATTAAAATCACTACACTTCAAAAAAAATTAAAATTGATATTCCAAGTATTCTGTAGTTCATCACAGTTCTCATTTAGGTTACAAGAATGAATGGTACTTTTGGGATGTACCAGACGAAAACGATCTAAATCAGTAAAGTTAGCTATTTTAGGGCATAAGGGTGAAGCTGAATTCAGCAATTACCCTTGAAAGAGGAAAACAATTAAGCAATTGGCAAGACTACACTAAGAATGGGAAACTTTTTCAAGTATATAAAAGAAAAACATTAGATGCAAGTTTAGGTTCAAACTGTTGACTGCCTTAAGACACATTTTCTCCCTACAAGCTCAAGTACACGCTAAACTGGTTCTCTAACAGAAACTAACAAGTAGGACTTAGAACCCAAACAAACCGAGTTCACTAGCCTTCTCCTTCTCGAATGTCTCAAAGTACTGATATATGATTGTAACTGCTAGCAATATTCCAGTACCGGAACCGATGGCTCCCATGAAGTCCGCCAGAACTGTTAATGCACCAATGCACATTCCTCCAAATGCAGCCGCTGTTGGGATATAACGGTTCAGTTCCTTCTGAAGGTTTGAGTCTCGGTGCCCAGGCATAACCATTTGTTGTTCCTGTAGGTTTCAATAAATTGCTTAAAAACCAAGGCAATGAAAAGAAAACATACCATTCTACAACTAATAGCTGATAGCATTAAAGCAGACAATATGAATAATAAGGTATGTGATCTCTAGTTTACAAGTTTTCAAAGTTTTGGATGATATGTAAGAGTGCATGTAAACTGGAACAAACTCAATTTTTCGACAGCAAAAGCAACTAGAACAAAACAAACTCGTATTGAAAGTTCGATGCTATTCTGAGCATTACCTTAAGTTGCTTGGCGACATCTCTAGCAGAAGAACCAGAAACTTCAATCCAAGTTTTCGAAAACAGGGCACATGCTGTTAGCATGAAGACCAGGTAGAAAAGAGCATGGAAGGGATTGGCAGCCATGTCTGCTAAGCTGAGATGCAAACAATTATGAAAAAAGAAAGAATTAGTTCGATTACAGATCTGAGAACAGACAGAAGGCAATTTCAAAAATAAAACGAATACGAAGGAACGAGTTGGTTATTAAACTATGTAATGTCAAAATAATTATCAAAAATGCATACAGTTTGAAAGCTGCTCCAGGCTACTTTTAATGCATAAAACATATAGAATCAATTTACAATAAACTGTAATAGTTATCAAATAACACTCATGTAATCAGTTGTACAAACACATGTAAAATTAATCTGGGGCACAAAAAGCTTCAGATCAACATAACCCGTTAACAAAAATTTCAAAATTCGACCGGTTAGCCCCACAGACCAGGCGTGGACTCTAAACGAAACATTCCAAATAAGGGCATTCTATTACCTCGATGGAGCAGTAACATAGTATGCAAGGCCGCCAACTGGGACTGACTGTTTCGAGTATTCAGACTCCTGCCACTTTCCCAATAAGTTGACCAAGAAATTTCCGCTAAACTTTCTGTGCAGCAACTGAAAAGCAACAAATTTATAATGAGCAATAGGTATCAGCAAGCATAACAATTTTTATTCAATCAGCTAGTATAGATATAAATTAGATACCTGAGAAATGAAATAAAGGTTGGATACAAGTGCAGACTGAAGGATAATAGGCATGTTCGAAGTGTAGAACAGCTTGATCGGGTAAGAGCCTTGCTGCCCACGAGCATTCTTAGATCTCACAGGTAAAACAACACGGAACCCTTGGAAGTAGATAACAACGAGGAAGATCAAAACCGTCGCAAGCAAATTAGTCACATTGGGTAGATTTTGCCGATAGAAAGCTTCCCGGAGAGCTCTCACTTTATCCGACCTAGTGATAAGAAGATGGAACAATGCAATAACTGCACCCTCAAACTCAGCACCACGCCCACTGTTGATAGTTGTAGGACTAAATGCTTTCCAGATAATGCTTTCACTGCAAGAAAAATCAACATATGAGTATCAGAATAACACGAATTAGCGTATATACACAATTAAATATCAATTAAATATCGATGGCTTACCAGATATTGGTAGCTATGAACAATGAAATTCCAGAGCCTAGACCATATCCCTTCTGGAGAAGTTCATCTAAACATATCACAATAATCCCGGCAAAACATAGCTGAACGATAATAAGAATCGCGTTTCCTACACCAAGTTGACCAACACTGCCATACATTCCAGATAGAACATACGCAACAGCCTCACCAACGGCAATCAAGATCCCAAGCAACTTCTGAGCACCATTCCTGAAAAGTCCAAAAATCTAAACATTAACAAAAATGAACATATGAGGACAACAATATATACCAAAAAGGAGACGCTTACAGTAGTGCACGATCCTCTCGGACATTGTTGTCAACTTCAATAATTTTCGACCCAGCTAAAAGCTGCATAACCAATCCAGAAGTCACAATGGGGGTGATACCAAGTTCCATAACGGTTCCACGGTTAGACGCCAAGATAACACGCATCCAGTAAAAAGGGTCTGCACCTGTTGTCGAATGTATGCCATACAACGGAAGCTGACTGCAGACCAAAAAGATGAAAAGAGAGATCACAGTATATATGACCTTCTCTCTAAAAGGCACCTTTCTATCTGCACTCTGTACTTCCGGCAAAAACGAAAGAAACGGTCTCACCAGATGTAACACTCTAAAACCACCCCCCATTTTATCAAATCACCACTGCAAATCAGCTGTATTTCAACCCATTAAAACAAACTATATAAGTCATATATATATATATATATATATATATATCTATATATATATATATATCATTATAATATACTATACTTTCAAATAGTGTATCACAATCAACATGCAGAATATAATTATATCATAAAAACAAACCCTAATCCACAATACAAAACCTAATTGTTATCGATTCAAGCATTACACAGATCCATCTCCAGTTTCAAATCAACTTAATTCAATACATACACATATATATAATGATATTCAAAGATCTAATATATATATATATAAATTTAACATATATTGTGTATAGAAGTTGATCCTTATATCACTTTTTTTTAATCGTATACCACTAAACATGTTTAGCTTGTACAAAAAAGCACGAATAAAATGTGATGTACGGATCATCAGCCATTGTGTATACAATTATACATATACATACAATTATTATATAGATTATTATGGATGTAAAATTAAAACAGGACATGGAGAGAACTTACATAAATTGTAATTGAAGTGAGATCCCCCCTCAAGGTTTTCTTCTTCTTTTTGGGCGGAGTTAGCTAACCAAATCTGTATGTATATGTCTATATTTTTGATGTGTATGTGTGAGTATAAATTGGATCCATTTGTGGGACTGCTATTTAGGATTTTAAAGGTTATTTTCTATAAGTTTGACCTTCATGTTTTCTATGTGTTACAAATTTCGTCCTTCGAGTCTTGAAATTTTGATTTTATACACAGTTTTTTCATTAAAAAAATAAAACTTAAAGGTAGTCCATCCAAGTTTGAGCTTGGGCTGTTTTATTTGGGGAAAATTGAGCTTAAGATTCAGCTAGACTCGTGCTGAGCATATTGGTGAAGTTTGAGCTTGGATCTTAAGTAGTATTGACTATTGAGGTTTGAACTTGGCTCGTTCGTTAGCTTATTAGTTCATTTAAACCTTTTATGATTGGTTCTTCAACTCTGTCATATTATGTTGAAATTTTTGGTTATATTAGTTCTAGAAAATGCACCATATACAACAATTTTTGGTTATATCATGTCTATTTGAATTTGATGTTTGAAGCTTAAACTCGTATTCGTATACTAAATAAGCTTCAACGTGGCTCACTCTCATTTAGACTCAAGTCGAATTTGAGTAACTCGGATCATTTCCATTTCTAAGAGTATTACTCCTTATGTTTTTAGAGTATCACATATTATTATTTTAAAAAATATTCTAGAGTTATCTTATTCTACTGAAAATGAATTGATAAAATTAGTTAAATTTTTGTCATTTCTTTCTACCGTAATTAAAATTAGCATCATAAACTTAAAAGAGAAAGCAACATTAATATGTATTGTCATGTAAGTACAAACTTTTTACTAAGAGCCTCAAGTAAAAAGAACATAAAAAATAATAAATAAAAAAAAGGTTGGAAACTTGGAGTTTTGGTACACACTCTCAAAGTGCTAAACCATAATGGTAAGTTTATAACTTAAGAGGTGATCTTGAAACCTGATTCAATGCTTAGGGGCCCAAAAATAAAGAGAACGAAAGTAGTTTGGTTGACACGATTTTCATCCAATCAGATTGCGACATCTGTGAAAGATCACTCAACGTGTGTTTCCTGACTAATTTGACTTTTGCGATATAATTTTATTTTGCATTTTCCGCAAATTCAATACATGTAATTAGAAATTAAATATTACTCCCTCCGTTCCATTTTAAGTGTCCTAATTTGACTTTTCAAGTCTTTTTCATTCAACTTTGACCGTAAATATCTTTGTTTGTTCTTTATTATAGTTGATAAAAGTTATATCAATGAAAACTACGTTTAAAACTCAATCTATTCATATATTTTATATCAAGTGTTATATAACACAAGCGAATATATTTACGGTCAAAGTTGAAAGAAAAAGACTTGTAAAGTCAAACCGGGACACTTAAAATGGGACGGAGGGAGTATTTATTTTAGACGAGCATAGTACCCGCGCGTTGCGGCGGAATTTTATAACTACTTATTTGGATGAATACATTGGTTACAGAATGTGTCAAAAATATAGATTATGAGATTATGTCGATTGTTTTAAAACCAAATAGAAAGATCAATGTTAATTAAATTAGAATCAATTACAAATTAATAACAAAAATAGTGAACTAATATAATAAAGCAAAAAACAAACCAATATAATATTTATACATACACTAAATAGTGTTGTAGTGTGTGGAGCATTTTGGAACCATAAATATACTGAAAGGGGCATTTTGGGAACAAAAAAGATGCTTAAAGTCTTAATCCAATTCTTTTTATAAGGGGTTAAAGATATAAAATATCTGCCAATGATGTCTAGCCTAGCTGGTTAGAGACACTCTCAGTTTTATCTAAGGTCTTGAGTTCGATCCTTAGGAATGACAAACCTTGGGGGTTTTCTCTCCGAATACTTGTAACGGCCCATAGTCAATATCTCGTTGTCTAGGGTACGTGTAAGGCTTCACCAATATACAGTGAAGTTTCCCTGATATCGTATACCGACTGAATGTTCGAAAAACATAATAAAAGATATAAAATATCTCAACTATCATTTGTAACGCAAGATCTTTTTAGTATTAGAAAGGAGCTAGTGATGGAGATTAAAAAACAATCGAACTTGAATCGAACTTCATTGACTAAAGTTGACCCTCAGCTCGAAAATGTTTGACCGCTCGAATATAAAGAGACTCGATGGTCGTAAAAGTGTTTAGATGACACCATTGAATGTGTTTTTTCGTTTACCTTTCAAACGAATATATTAGTTATTTAAAAATTCATTTTGTTCATTTATATAGTTAATTGGCAATTCTACAAGTTAACTACTATTCATTTTCGATCTCAAACTCTCGCACAATTTATCCGAATACTAAATGCATTTATAACTCAAATGAATATGAACACAGTTAAATTTATACTGAATGTCTTACAGTTGCACTCGCACATGAACTAAATCAACTTGTACCAACTATATGAACATGTACATGAATGAAAATGAACAACGAACGGGGCGTTCAGGTGATGGTTGTCACAAAAGTAGTGATTTTTTAATTATAATTTTTGTCATGTAGCTTTTGATTTAAATACAATTCGTAAATACGTATTGTGTAAATAGGATTAACCCACCCCACCCCTGTCTCAAAAGAAAAAGAATTAACCTGTTACTAAATGAATTGGGTTCGAGGTTGATTTGTGGATGCGTACATTGTTTAACACATTACTAATGCACTTATTTGTTTTGATAATTTTAACAATGTCTAATGTTTAAGTAGTACGTAAAATATAACAGCTAATATACTTAGAGATTTTACATGCTAATGAAAACGAACAGAATTTAAGAAGGCTTTTTACTTTTATTGATGTTGTTAAATTACAGGCTTACAGCCTTGTTGGGTCATCTATTTATACAAAATTATAAAGAGCTAATATGGAAACAATATTAAAAAAAACTTTCTTGTTGCCTTGTTGCCTAAGACGATAGTTGCCTTGTTGCCTAAGACGATGTGAGTCCCTCGATAGCTACTGATCGCTCTCGAGATCGTCTATTGTTATGTCGTGAGTGCGGAATCCTCACGAGATAACTAGTTTGATTAGTTATCGTATATATTGCTAATTATCTCAATATAATCAGCCTTATGTGATCTAATCTTCGTTTTCTATAGCTTAGAAACGAACTTAGTGACTTTGGTGTGTGTAATATCAACTGGAATCCTCACTTTAGGGTTTCCAATCGTTTATATATGTTCACGATCGATATTGGGCTTGCTGGGCTTTGTTCTTACGAACTTAGCAGCCCAGCCCATAAAACGAAGATTATCTTCGTTAGTTCCTAACGAAGATTATCTTCGTTAGTATTAAATACCATCAACATCTATGCTTAGTTATTTTCCAAGTACTTTATGTACAAGAAACCTAACATATATTATGTTTGTACTTGTATGATATACATAACAAACATCATATATAAACATATAAATAACAAACACATATATAAACATATAAATAACACCAAAACATGTAATCAATCATTACTAAAACACGAAGTCCATAATCTATCAATTACATATAAATGAATAAGACATAATCAAATCTAAGTTGCTGTTGTCACATCAACATGCATCAACAAACTCCCTCTTGACAGCAGCATCTTCGATTTCTTCAGTCTTCAAAAATCTTCATCATCCATCAAATAACAATCGTTTGCTATTTGCATGGATATTTTCATGTAAGCAGACTTGGAGAATCTTACGATATCGATCTTCTTCATTCTTCCAAAATGGTAAAAATGAGCATTCAGTGTCGTATAATTTTCTCTGATCATTTCTTGAGAAGTTCACCAACTGCATTGGATCATACATCATTCTCAACAATATCTTCTTCTTTGAGTCTGCATACATCTTGGCTTCACCAGAATTTCGATCAATCTCCCAATTATCCAGTTTATCCAAGACATCTTGTGCCCATTTCTTGGCAGGGACTTTGATCATACATTTGATATCACGTTGAATAAACTCAACACTTTTATCTGGCTTCACCACCTTCTTTTTTCGTCTTGGTTCAATATGAAACTTTGGTTTTTCAGAGTCTTTCATATTCGATCTCAACTTGAAATCTTCATGAAGATTCTTACCAATCACATCTGCAAGACCATAACTACTTGGATTGATAATCCTGTTATTTCCTAGTTCATGTAAGTCTTCTTCACACAAACTTCTGAAATGTCTCTCACGCCATGCTAGATATTGACAACCTTCTGGTCTTTTAAGAACAAACAGCTTCAGTTCTTCATCATAAAACCAACTCCAGATTATTGTCTTATATCTTGCAGCATCTTTATCTGAGATATGAGTCCAATACATGATGGGTTTCATAGTATCCCATGTGACTATATAATCATTAATTCTTTGACCAGGCACAAGTCTATCAATCTCATGTAGTGGATCATCTTCTCTGAGAGGTACAGGATAATTATTTGGATTAAAAGGTCTTGTCAAATTGATTTCCCAGTGAAAAGGAATCAATGCATCATCAATCCTAGCATATACCACGAAGTTTAAAACTTTAGCGGAGCTACTAATTGAAGTTTGAAGCATTCTTTCCTTAACTTCTTTCCTCTTTATCTCCAACTCTTTTCTTTCTTCCAAAGATGGGTCTTCAGGAGTTGAATCCCAAACATCATCAAACCCATAAGGTTTCTTGAATATATTTATATCCGGTTCAGGAACAAACTCACCCTCCTCAAGTTCATCACCATCGAATAGTAATTCTGTATCATCTGTATCATCTATTAAGATTACACAAAATGAATACCAGAATAAAATGAATAATCATGATAATAATAATAATAGAAATGAAATATAATTGCATTGAAATAAGATAGATTACATTCACATGTCGTAAACTTATTACATGCAACCTAATATACACTTTATCAATCTTTATCAAAATCATAAGTTGAATCAGAATCAGAATCAGATTCCAAGGCTGTTTGCCTTTGAATCTGTAATTCTTTTCCTCTTTCAGTTTCTGCTTCTTGCTGTTTATCTAATAAGTTATCAAATACAGAATGAAAAGCATTTTTTTCGGTATTACAATCATGTCCAAATTTTGCCTTAACTTCACGCTTTAATCGTTCAGTTTCAGCTTCAACTTGATCATCACTTAAATAATCAACCGATTTCGAAGAATTACCTGAATCAAGTGCTTCAATAACTTCAGCGCTTTAATCGTTCAGTTTCAGCTTCAACTTGATCATCACTTAAATAATCAACCGATTTCGAAGAATTACCTGAATCAAGTGCTTCAATAACTTCAGCCTCTCGAGGAGCACTTGAACCACCCGCACCAGAAGTACCAGTCTGGGTAGTATCTCTTTCTGTCTCCCCCTGAGTCTCAACCCCTTTTCCTTTGTCAGAAACTGGGCGAGAATCACTCCTATTACCAACATTATCAGCATCATCATCTTCATTCTGACGTCTTGGCTGAACTGCTGATAATCTGCAGACTTCTTCAGGAATATCTCCCCCTTGATTCTTGACCCAGTTGATCAAAAAGGTCAAAGTACCTCGAACAGTCGTAAGATCAGACTCTAACGTATCAACACGAGTCTGAAGAACATCTATACGCCTAACTAGGGAGTAATCTGAAGGAATAGGAGGAAAAGTAGGCAATCTGGGCAATATAGATCTGGCAGGAGGCAACAATGGACGCAATGTGGCACTACCGGCAACAGAAGCAGCCGGTGCTGTAGCGACAACAGGAATAGCGGCAGATACTGAAGTAGCCTCAGAAATTACTGCACGCTTAGCTCTACGATAAGTGAGAGGAGCATCCAGTGTCCTCTTCGGTCCAACATTACTTGTACCTTCATGTAATGGACTTGATGCCATATCTCTATGTTCCAATTGTTCTTGATAATCAGATACAACTTCTTGTTCAGCACCAACGTTCTCATCCTGATTAACTTCTTCTTGAACAGATTGATTCGTTTCAGAAAGAACCGGTGAAGAATGACATGCCTTACTCCGACGCTCTTGGCGTAAAGCACCAGATACATCTTCTCGAGAAAAGTGATATGAATTATCACTTCCTGAAGCAGCAGGTACATCATGAACCATCTTCGTTCTATGCTCATTATCAGAATCAGCAGCGACACTATCATATTCATCTGTGTCTGCGTCAACTACATCATCATCACCATCATTCCCACTATCAGAATCATCATCACCATCATTCCCACTATCAGAATCATCAGAATCACCAGCCGAACTATCATCTGAACTCTCTTCATTCTCATGATCAGAATTGTCTTCATCATCCACCAACATATCATTCTCAAAGCGAGATCGATAATTTGGATTAATTAAGTGACCAAACAAAGGTGGATTATTTAGACCAGCTACATTTCGAGTATTGGCATCTAAATCAGCAAATATACGTAAAGGCCAAGCATGTGGTACATAGCGAGGACCTTGATCAATTACCAAGTTCGAACAGAAATGTCTAACTATCGCCATAACAAAACGAGGATATAATAGAAACCTATTCTTCGCCTTGGCATTGATTTGATCAACAAACGCATGATAGAAGTATGTTGAAAACGGATAAGGTCGATTATAAACCAAAGCAACCATCTGCGAAGAAATCTGAGCAGAAAGCTGATCAAATCCAGCCTTACGATTGCTCAGACTTACTAACAACACGTAAGCAAGGTATCTCCAACGTCCTTGAAATCCACTCTTATCAAAAGGAAGCTTTATTTGACCAACATATCCCATTCTTTGAAAATACCGACGAATAAGGTCAAAATCGTAAGCTAATTCTACTGCGTCGTCTGATTCTTCACCCAAATGTAGAATTTCACGAAGTATCGCAGCATTAAAATCAAAAGTGATTCCTTCGACAGTTGCTCTAACAAAGCTACGACCATTAACCATGACCTGATGAGCAGTCCTCCAGAAGTCATCGATATACTGCCTCACCAATCTAGGTGAATCACAGAATGCAAAAGAAAGCCTAGAACGAGCAATAAAATCAAACATTTCATCTGTGTCTGCGTTCAACTACATCATCATCACCATCATTCCCACTATCAGAATCAGCAGCGACACTATCATATTCATCTGTGTCTGCGTCAACTACATCATCATCACCATCATTCCCACTATCAGAATCAGCAGCGACACTATCATATTCATCTGTGTCTGCGTCAACTACATCATCATCACCATCATTCCCACTATCAGAATCATCAGAATCACCAGCCGAACTATCATCTGAACTCTCTTCATTCTCATGATCAGAATTGTCTTCATCATCCACCAACATATCATTCTCAAAGCGAGATCGATAATTTGGATTAATTAAGTGACCAAACAAAGGTGGATTATTTAGACCAGCTACATTTCGAGTATTGGCATCTAAATCAGCAAATATACGTAAAGGCCAAGCATGTGGTACATAGCGAGGACCTTGATCAATTACCAAGTTCGAACAGAAATGTCTAACTATCGCCATAACAAAACGAGGATATAATAGAAACCTATTCTTCGCCTTGGCATTGATTTGATCAACAAACGCATGATAGAAGTATGTTGAAAACGGATAAGGTCGATTATAAACCAAAGCAACCATCTGCGAAGAAATCTGAGCAGAAAGCTGATCAAATCCAGCCTTACGATTGCTCAGACTTACTAACAACACGTAAGCAAGGTATCTCCAACGTCCTTGAAATCCACTCTTATCAAAAGGAAGCTTTATTTGACCAACATATCCCATTCTTTGAAAATACCGACGAATAAGGTCAAAATCGTAAGCTAATTCTACTGCGTCGTCTGATTCTTCACCCAAATGTAGAATTTCACGAAGTATCGCAGCATTAAAATCAAAAGTGATTCCTTCGACAGTTGCTCTAACAAAGCTACGACCATTAACCATGACCTGATGAGCAGTCCTCCAGAAGTCATCGATATACTGCCTCACCAATCTAGGTGAATCACAGAATGCAAAAGAAAGCCTAGAACGAGCAATAAAATCAAACATTTCATGATAGCTTTCACAATTATGTTGATCTGGATCCAGATTTAAGGCCAGATTGTGCTTCTTAAAGAACTGACGTGGAGCAAGAGCCATTTCTGCAAAAACAAATCATAATTGAAAAACAATTATAGGATTAGCACAAGAAATGAATAGCAGTCTTAGATGAACTTAATTAATAATCTCATAAGTTGGAACTGTACGAAATTAGTCTTTAAGTTCGTAAGTTAAGAATGTACGAAGATAGACTTTAAGTTCGTTAGTTAGGAATGAACGAAGAAAATATAGAACGAAGTTAACCTTCGTAAAATCAACTCGAACGAAGATAGAGGTTATTTTCGTTAAACCAAATAAAACGAAATTAGATTGGACGAAAATAAGTTCAATTTTCTGAAGAACAAGTCAAAACGAAGTTAATCATTATCTTCGTAAGAACAAGTTTGTACTTAGAAAATTTTTCAAGATTCGTCATCACGAAACTTTCCACGATGCGACCCCTTTGACCTAATCCTGTACATAGCAACAACTCGTTAAAAGCAACTTGTTCATGCCTTGTACCAAAAAGTACCACCATCTGAAAATCATCATCATAATGTAAGTATTTTACAAACATTATAATCTTGAATTAAAAACAGAACCCCAAGGTCTAAAATCAACCATTAACAAACCTGAAAATAATCAATGAACATATTAACAGCGATACCAACCACGACCATGATACGGAGAGTATGTCTCTAATCATTGAGATGCTTGACGGCAAACCATCTTGAAACACTTAAGTCCCATATTAGATGCCGTCTACAAAATTAACAAACAATGAATAGTCCAAAAATCCAATGAAGAACTTTATAAAGTTTCCGAAATCAAGTCATAAGTCAAGGTACGGGAATCAAAGGAAACACGTATCAACACTGATTATTTTCACTAAATACATGAAATGTAAAGTAAATAAATACTCTAAAGACAGATTCATGTATTCTTCCTTCACGTGCTCATATTTGCATCACAATATTGTCATTTCACACCAAAAATCTTGTCTCCACGATATCATCAGTATGAATAACACAGTATTGCAACAAAAATCAGCACTCCAACTTTATCTTCTTTAACCTGAACACTGCACACTTACCAAAAACTCATTAACGCAACAAGAGCAAAGGCACAATAATGCAGAAAATTCAAGTGAAAATACACAGAATTAGGATTAACAATTACGAAATACTCAAGATCCTAATAAAAGATCAAGGGAGGTCATTCCATTGTCAAACCCTAAAGGTCACCAAGTTATCAATTAGATTCATAACTTGTAGAAACTGAAACTTGTGAGATTTCAAATAACATTGACTTGTCACATAAGATTTAAAAGATCAAGGGAGGTCATTCCATTGTCAAACCCTAAAGGTCACCAAGTTATCAATTAGATTCATAACTTGTAGAAACTGAAACTTGTGAGATTTCAAATAACATTGACTTGTCACATAAGATTTAAAAGATCATTTTCTAAACTTAAACAAATTAATGTCCATATCAGAAAATCTTCTTTTGAACTAATCACATAACCTCATCAAGAATTCAAATGAATGAATTCAGCAAAACATATACTCAACAGAATTTAAGTAGAATCTCTCGTGCAATAAGAACTTATGAAAATACTTATTTTGACTCAATAAAATAGAAAAATAAATTAGAATAAAAATTACAGAATAATAAACTATTCTATACACAATAGTTATCTTAATTTATTCATTATTTACAAGTGACTAGGGTACTGCTGATCAGATCAGATTAGCATTTACATAAGCCTACCAGCGAGAAATAATTCTCTTATTATTAGTTATGAACAGTGATCCAAAAACGATTACCAATATGTTTGTCCTCTTAAACACTCGGTACTTCCAGTCTCCTTTTTGGTTTGTGGCACTTTCGTATTACTTGAGCCAAGGACAGTCACCATGTAACCTAGTAAGTTACTCATGCCACAATTTTAGTTTGCGAACTTATGTGCCCCATATTCAGATACACTCTCATAATCGAAACAAGCACTAAGATTAAGACATTTGGTGATTAAAGTGAGAAAGTCTTTAAGAATCAAGTCAGCGGTGACAGGTCGGTGATTCCTCACGCGGAAAGCGACATAACTTGACTCACGTACGGAAATATACTTAACATTGCATAATGCCAAGTACTTGCATATTTGTGACATTAATTTTACTTTAAAGCACTTATGAAAACCCGTGACTTTCTATGAGACCCGTGTAGCGAACTTTCTGACAACCTATCCCAAGTTGGAAGCTTTAGGTAGGCTAGGTATACAAAGACACCCCAAGGACTTACTTGTTCGAATCTCAAAGGCCACATTAGCTTCATATTTTCAACAAATTTATTAGATATTTGCATATCTTGTCACAAATATACATCCGAAAAAGCAATACATACACATATATGTACCCGAGACCTTCTATATAAAGACCAAATATACATAATTATAATTCAAGATCTTTCATAAGATTTAAAGGACTTGTCTATTTTAAGAACAAGCATTCTCAGCCATATATCTGAATACGTTTCCCATAAGAACATTGTATACTTTCAAGTTCAGATTAAAGGAAACCTTGGTACTTTGTGCCTATCGATACATCATATAATGGTATCACTGAACTGAGCATTTTTAAAATACAATTAAGGAGGCTTAAAAGCTAAAGTATCGTCACGTCTAAACATGTAGTGCAGTAACCTTACTTTATTTATTATATTTTTGGATTTTCTATTTTTCAGATGTTTTTGTATTTTTCTGACACTAGATATATACAGACTTATACTAAGACAACTCTTTTTGTATTTTTGACTCTATCTATGTACGACTTAAACTACTAAGACACGAAAAGAAAATTTAAGTTCTTTGAGAGAAACTACTCGGCATTCTTCATACCATTGAGTTGATATAACAACTCATGACGAGGTCTATCAAAAGCTTTAGTATAAAGATCAGCAAGGTTATCATCAGTAACAACCTTTTCTAAATGAATAAGCTTTTTCTCAAAACAGTCACGCAAAAAATGATGCTTTATATCTATGTGCTTGGTGACTTTAAAGTTTTTCGGATTCTTAGTAATATCTATGGCAGACTTATTATCAATACAAATAGGAGAGTCTGAGATATCCATACCATAGTCGCGCAATTGTTGCTGTATCCAAAGTACCTGAGAACAGCATTGACCAGCAGCTATGTACTCTGCTTCACAGGTAGACTGTGCAACAGATGTCTGCTTCTTGCACTGCCACGATATAATTCTCCCCCCTAAAAGCTGACATCCACCTGACGTTGATTTCCTATCCGAACTGCAGCCACCATAATCCGAATCAGTATAAGCTTTGAATTCAAAGGAACCATGCATGGGATACCAAAGCCCTAGACGAGGCTTGGCCTTCACATAACGAAGAATCCTTTTCGCAGCTTTCAAATGTGACTCTTTCGGATTAGCCTGATATCTAGCACATATACAAACAGCAAAGGTAATGTCTGGACGTGAAGCCGTCAGATACATCAAGGAACCAATGATAGCCCGATATTGAGTTGCATCGACTTCTGGATCATTAGTCTTATCAGGACACAGCCCATGATTAGTCTGAATGGGAGTAATTGCATCTTTAGCATCGGACATTCGAAACCTGGTAAGAAGATCTTGAACATACTTGCTCTGATGAATAAAGAACCCATCCTTCAGTTGATCCACCTGTAATCCAAGGAAGAAAGTTAATTCCCCCATAGCACTCATTTCGAACTTAGCCTTCATGCTCTGCTCAAACTCCTTGCACATGTTCTTATCAGATGAACCAAAAATGATATCATCAACGTAAACCTGTACAAGCAAGTAGTCCTTCCCTTTCCATTTGATAAACAACGTGCTGTCAATAGAACCTCTAGTAAAACCATTTTCATGCAGATGAGTAGACAGTTTTTCATACCATGACCGAGGAGCCTGATGTAAACCATATAGAGCCTTATCAAGACGATATACTCTATTGGGAAAATCTGGATCCTCAAACCCCTGAGGTTGATCTACATACACTTCTTCTCTAATTTCTCCATACAAAAAGGCACTCTTTACGTCAAGTTGATACACCTTTATACCTTGATAACTAGCAAATGCCAGAAATAATCGAATAGCTTCTAGTCTAGCTACAGGTGCAAAAGTCTCATCGTAGTCAAAACCTTCTTGTTGCTCAAATCCTCTAACTACCAACCGAGCCTTATTGCGAGTGACAACACCTTTGTCATCCTTTTTACAACGAAAAACCCATCGCGTAGATAAAGGAGATTCACCATGAGGTAAGTCAACTAACTTCCATACATCAAGCTTCCGAAACTGAGCCAATTCGTCTTGCATCGCCTCAACCCATGACGGATCTTTAAGAGCCATTCCAACATTTTTAGGCTCAACCTGAGAGATGAAGCAAAAGTACAAGTACCAAGTAATTGCCCCAGAATCCTTAACTTCAGCAAACATACTTGACAAATTTTTCCTATTCTGATTCCTCGTGCGCACAGAGGCAGAAGCATCACCAATGATTTGCTCTACTGGATGATCCTTGTTGACTCTTGTTTGAGGAACCGTGTCGACTGTAAGATCATTCCCCAAGTTAGTCTGGACATGTTGTTCTGGAGTTTTAGGCTCTTCCTGATTTTCACCTTCCGTGTCGTCAGTATCATAGAAAGGATCATCAGGTAGTGGTATATGTAAAGGATCAGTAAGATTTTTAGGAGCAGTCTCTAAAGTAGAGTCTGCTTCTTTGGTCCCACTTGACTCTCCAGATTTAGAAGCAGGCTTAATGAATGGTGAAGAAACAGGAGAAGAGACAGGAACCGGACCACCTTCAAGTGGATCATGAAGAGTAACTACATCTTCCACAATCGGAACACCTGTAAAAGAAACAGGACCACGAAAAGAGGTGAAGACACCATCATAATCGAAGTCATTAGCAGGACCAATGTGTACAGCAGGTTTATGACTGACAATTACCACATTTGTACCAAAATTTACTTTGCCAGTTTTCTGATTGTACACACGCCGAATTGGTGTACTAGGTACATAACCTAAAAAGAAACCCTCCTCTGATTTAGGATCAAATTTACCCTGAGGAAGTACCGTAAGAAAAGTACAAGGAACACCAAATGGCTCAACATTTTGCAAATTGGGCTTTTTGTTGTGCAAAAGTTCATAACAAGTTTTCTTGAACCGTTTAACTGTTAAAACCCGATTTAAAATGTGACATGCTGTATTCACTGCCTCCCCCTAGAAAGTAACAGGAAGCCCTGAATCAGCAAGCATCGTCCTAGCTGTTTCTATCAAAGTCCTGTTTTTCCTCTCAGCCACTCCATTCTGCTGTGGCTCATACGGTGCACTAAATTGATGTTGAATACCCTTGGTCAAACAAAAAACCGTAAGAGTATTGTTCTTGAACTCAGTGCCATTGTCACTCCTGATTCTCTTAACTTTAACTTCATGGACATTCTCAACTTGTCTAACAAAATCCATAAATCGGTTTGCGGTCTCGTCCTTTGTCTTCAAGAAAAATACCCATGAGTACCTTAAGTAATCATCAGTGATCACCAAACAGTAGAACATCCCTCCAATGCTTCTTACGTTCACAGGACCAAAGAGATCCATATGAAGTAGTTCGAATGGTTTGGATATAGTGTTGTGCACCTTTGATTTATGAGGATTCTTGTGTTGCTTTCCTTTCAAACATGGTACACATTTATCTTCCATCCCAAACTTCTTAACTGGAACACCATCAACTAACCCAAGACTAACAAGTTCATTCATCTTTCGAAAGTTGATATGTCCCATCCTACGATGCCAGAGGAGTGATTCAGACTCATTTGCTTTGCTCAACAAACAGAGGGGCTCCGTTGGATTATCAACACCTAAAACTAAGCCATAGATGTCTCTCTTCCTAGGAGCTCTGAGCATAATCCATTCTTCTGGAATAACGAAACCGGCTTCAAGATGAATGCCTCCTTTTCTGTGAAATGAACATTGTTGCCCTTGTCACAGATCTGTGAGACACTCATTAGATTATGAGTAAGTTGTTCCACAAAGTTTACTCTTTCTAGAGTAAGTTGTCCATTGACGACATCTCCCTGACCGGTGATGTTGCCGCCCTTGGATCCAGCAAAACAAACATACGACCCATTTATACCAGTAAAATTGGACAAGAGTTTCCTGTCCCCTGTCATGTGCCTGGAGCATCCACTGTCAAGGTACCATAAATGAATTGGTGTCCTAGGAACTCCCTGCACATAAAAATGAGAGAAATTAGTTTTCATTGGGGACCCAAACCTTCTGAGGTTTGGGTCTACCCTTCTCATCCCTTAGAATCAGTTCAGTCCAATACCCATTGCTAGAAGCCGTGGGTTGAACTTGATTCTCATTTCGTCTTCTCACAGGAGGAGACTTCTGACCTCTCGTCGGAGAAGGTCTAGGAGAATGAGGGCCATAAGAAGATCGAACACTCGAATGAATTTGGTCATAAAATGAATTGGTGTCCTAGGAACTCCCTGCACATAAAATGAGAGAAATTAGTTTTCATTGGGGACCCAAACCTTCTGAGGTTTGGGTCTACCCTTCTCATCCCTTAGAATCAGTTCAGTCCAATACCCATTGCTAGAAGCCGTGGGTTGAACTTGATTCTCATTTCGTCTTCTCACAGGAGGAGACTTCTGACCTCTCGTCGGAGAAGGTCTAGGAGAATGAGGGCCATAAGAAGATCGAACACTCGAATGAATTTGGTCATAAAATGAATTTTGACTTTTAGGAACAGAACGATCAGGTCGTGGAGGTGTTTGAAAATGATTTGAAATCCTATGAACATTTCCTGAGGAACCTTTCAGTGGAGATTCACGTCGTTGAGGTATAGTAAACGGTTTTGGAGAAGATTGAACTTTAGCCTCATAAACCTGTTTATTATTACCCAACCCCCTTTTTCCTTCTGAAGTGGAAGCCTTTGAAGGAGAACCTGATCTTCGAGGTCTATTTGGACATACACTATAAACATGACCCTTTTCATGACAAGCAAAGCAAGAGAGGACCTTGAACTTTTTGTTTGTATCTACCTTTTTATCGGTACCTACAGATTCATTATTAGCACTAGTGTCCACTGACTTACTTGTTTTTCTTTGATTTTCCTTTTCAGGGTCTTGTTTAGTTGGTGAAAACCTAGACTTCCCAGCACCATCTTTCTCATGTCTATCTTTACTTGAAGATTTCTTAAGTGCAGGCATTAAGATGTGCTTTAAAACCTTAGTTGCTTCTTCATTAACGGCTAATTTATCTTCAGATTTTCTAATCCTAGACTGCTTAGGTAATGGAGTGAGACGTTGCTGACTTAATTTCTTCATATCCTCAATAGCAACATCCCAGACTTTATCAATCCTCTTAGGGTCAATAGATTCTAATGGGAATTCTAACTCAGTATAGACCCTATTACTCTTATGAAGTGTAAAGTGTACAATACTGTCTTTCTGACCATAAGGAGTAGACTGATTTAAAGCAACACCTTTCAATTTCTCTTCCTTGTTAGGTTGAGAAGAACCTCCTTTAGACTCTTTTGTTCCCTCAGGCAACTTTGCCTCGGAAATTGAGTCTTTTGGTTTACCATCTACAACACTAGGTTGAAGTAGGATTTCAGGAATATTAGGTTCAACAGGAGTATAGTTATTATTGAAAGGAGGAGACACATCTTTATAAGAAATCTTTGCAGTTTCAAGACTCTTAGAGGAAGAATTCTCAAACTTTTTCATATGCATCAAAAGCTCAGAATGTCTTGCAGAATCAGATTTAGCCTTAAATTCCAAGATTTCTATCCTAGCATCAGCAAGTTCCTTTTCTACGGTAGCACACTCTCTAGCTAACAAGGAATAAGCTTCACTACTTACTCTTTCGATAGCCACAGAATGATTGACTTTATCTTTCATTGCTCTAATGTCAGATTCTAAGGATCTAATCTTTTCCTTGAAAAATTTTTCCTTATCATTTACAGTTAGACCCTTTTTAATTAATTTATCTCTTTCATCATGAGCAGTATTGACAACAGATTCTAATTTCTTAATTTGTTCATTCTTTTGTTCAAGTTCATCAAACATGCGATTAACAATTTTGCAAACATGAACAATAGTATGTAAAGAATAAGATACCTGTTGGTCTGCCTCTTTGCAATCTGCCATGTAAGCAACAAAGTCATCCACAGTCATGCCAGCCGGAATCTCAAACTCTTGCATCTGCTCTTCAATAGTCTTTTCACTCTTTTCTGTGGCAGAATCATCTTTAACCTCAGCTGCTTTCACCTCTTCAGTATCTTTCACTTCATCAAGGTTCTTGACTTCTTCTAACTCATTGTCAGATTCGGAATCAGTATCATATACACCAGCAGCAACAGATTCCACATTCGAACTATTAGTATTTTCATACAATTGCTCTTCACTGTGGTAGATTGTGGTGTCCAAGAAATTATCGGGAGAATCAACTATTTGAGCCATATCATCAAGAATTTCGGCCAAATAAGCGTTATTGTTCTCATCATGTGGAAGATTCCAAACATAAGAACCATCTGGTTGAACAGCTACTATAGCCTTGTCATTGCCATTGACATTTGCAGTAGGATCATCAGTCAATAAAAGAGCTCTAGTAGAATTTTGATTGAACGGACGATTAACACCTCTATCTTGACGTGCAGGAGTAACATTTGCCTCTTTCTTAGGCCGTTGACATTCTCTGGCAAAATGTCCAAAACCTTCGCAGTTATAGCATTTCACCTTTGACTTGTCAAATCCTTGAGTACCTCCAGTAAGCTGTCTTCCTGTTCTATTCATAAACTTTTGTACTCTCCTGGTGATCATTGCCAATTGCCATTTCAGATCCATTTCTTCAACATCATCTGGATCTATCTGATCGTAATCTTCATCAATAAGTGATGGATCTGTGATTCTTCCTGCAACAAAAGCTTCATGTGCAGCACACATTGCAGCAAATACATTCATCCTACCCTCAGCTGATTTCATATTCATAGGCATGGATTTGTAACCCGCAGAAGAAGATGAAATGTTTCCGAATTTCATATTTCCAGTCTTTGCACCGTCATTAGCCCTTTTACCCTTGTTACCAGCATCAGTAGCCATGAATCCAAAAGAATCATCTCCATCCATTTGTGCACCACAATTGTCTGTCTCACCAGTATTACCAACTCCCGAAAAGAAAGCATTAACGTTAGCTGTTGGATTTTTCATAGTGGCATGATAGAGAGATGGATCCTGTGTGAAGTTGTCTTGAAGATCTTTTGCCTTATCCTTCATTTCTCTGTTTCTTAGAGTGGATATAACTCCATCTATTCGAAGAGATGCGTAATCAGCTCTTTCTTGCAATCCATGACGAAACTCTTTGTATGCTTTCGGCAAACCATCCAGGAATTTATCCACTATCTCAGTAGGAGTGTATCTAAGGTCAAAATAAGCTAATTCAGACAAGGATCTGAACGAAGATAGTTAAGTTCGTAGACTAAGATCTGAACGAAGATAGCTTAAGTTCGTAGACTAAGGATCTGAACGAATATAGCTAAGTTCGTAGACTAAGGATCTGAACGAAGATAAGTTAAGTTCGTAGACTAAATTCGTTTGAAGAAAATTTAAAACGAAAATGAAGATAACTTCGTTTTCTATCTTCGTTAGATGAAATTTAGAACGAAATTAAGTTAACTTCGTTTGCTAACTTCGTTTTGCTAAGTTCGTAGACTAAGGATCTGAACGAAGATAGTTAAGTTCGTAGACTAAATTCTGAACGAAGATAGCTTAAGTTCGTAGACTAAGGTTCTGAACGAAGATAGCTAAGTTCGTAGACTAAGGATCTGAACGAAGATAAGTTAAGTTCGTAGACTAAATTCGTTTGAAGAAAATTTAAAACGAAAATGAAGATAACTTCGTTTTCTATCTTCGTTAGATGCTAACGAAGATTATCTTCGTTAGTTCCTAACGAAGATCTATCTTCGTTAGATGAACTTTAGAACGAAATTAAGTTAACTTCGTTTGCTAACTTCGTATAGCTAAGTTCGTAGACTAAGGATCTGAACGAAGATAAGTTAAGTTCGTAGACTAAATTCGTTTGAAGAAAATTTAAAACGAAAATGAAGATAACTTCGTTTTCTATCTTCGTAGAAAATCTGAACGAAGATAGTTAAGTTCGTAGACTAAGGATCTGAACGAAGATACTTAATTTCGTGGACAAAGGTTCTGAACGAATATAGCTAAGTTCGTAGACTAAGGATCTGAACGAAGATAAGTTAAGTTCGTAGACTAAATTCGTTTGAAGAAAATTTAAAACGAAAATGAAGATAACTTCGTTTTCTATCTTCGTTAGATGAAATTTAGAACGAAATTAAGTTAACTTCGTTTGCTAACTTCGTTTCGCTAAGTTCGTAGACAAGGATCTGAACGAAGATAAGTTAAGTTCGTAGACTAAGGATTCTGAACGAAGATAGCTAAGTTCGTAGACTAAGGATCTGAACGAAGATAAGTTAAGTTCGTAGACTAAATTCGTTTGAAGAAAATTTAAAACGAAAATGAAGATAACTTCGTTTTCTATCTTCGTTAGATGAAATTTAGAACGAAATTAAGTTAACTTCGTTTGCTAACTTCGTTTTGCTAAGTTCGTAAAGGTAAACGAACTTAAGTTAAGTTCGTAGACTAAATTCTGAACGAAGATAGTTAAGTTCGTAGACTAAGGATCTGAACGAAGATAGCTTAAGTTCGTAGACTAAGGATCTGAACGAAGATAGCTTAAGTTCGTAGACTAAGGATCTGAACGAAGATAGTTAAGTTCGTAGACTAAGGATCTGAACGAAGATAGTTAAGTTCGTAGACTAAGGATCTGAACGAAGATAGTTAAGTTCGTAGACTAAGGATCTGAACGAAGATAGCTTAAGTTCGTAGACTAAGGATCTGAACGAAGATAGTTAAGTTCGTAGACTAAGGATCTGAACGAAGATAGTTAAGTTCGTAGACTAAGGATCTGAACGAAGATAGTTAAGTTCGTAGACTAAGGATCTGAACGAAGATAGTTAAGTTCGTAGACTAAGGATCTGAACGAAGATAGCTTAAGTTCGTAGACTAAGGATCTGAACGAAGATAGTTAAGTTCGTAGACTAAGGATCTGAACGAATATAGCTAAGTTCGTAGACTAAGGATCTGAACGAAGATAAGTTAAGTTCGTAGACTAAATTCGTTTGAAGAAAATTTAAAACGAAAATGAAGATAACTTCGTTTTCTATCTTCGTTAGATGAAATTTAGAACGAAATTAAGTTAACTTCGTTTGCTAACTTCGTTTTGCTAAGTTCGTAAGGTAAACGAACTTAACGACAGAAATGTGTTCGGGAGGCTATTTTTGAGAAAACAATAATCAAACAAACGATCTCAACCCTTCGATAAGATATCGAATGGCTCTGATACCACTTGTGAGTCCCTCGATAGCTACTGATCGCTCTCGGGATCGTCTATTGTTATGTCGTGAGTGCGGAATCCTCACGAGATAACTAGTTTGATTAGTTATCGTATATATTGCTAATTATCTCAATATAATCAGCCTTATGTGATCTATCTTCGTTTTCTATAGCTTAGAAACGAACTTAGTGACTTTGGTGTGTGTAATATCAACTGGAATCCTCACTTTAGGGTTTCCAATCGTTTATATATGTTCACGATCGATATTGGGCTTGCTGGGCTTTGTTCTTACGAACTTAGCAGCCCAGCCCATAAAACGAAGATTATCTTCGTTAGTTCCTAACGAAGATTATCTTCGTTAGTACTAAATACCATCAACATCTATGCTTAGTTATTTTCCAAGTACTTTATGTACAAGAAACCTAACATATATTATGTTTGTACTTGTATGATATACATAACAAACATCATATATAAACATATAAATAACACCAAAACATGTAATCAATCATTACTAAAACACGAAGTCCATAATCTATCAATTACATATAAATGAATAAGACATAATCAAATCTAAGTTGCTGTTGTCACACCAACATGCATCAACAGACGATTAGTTGTCTTGTTGCCAAAGTCGGGCCTTCTTCAATTAAGGGAATTGATGATTTTGATTCTGATCCCTTAACTCTTCTAATTCTAACACTCCCTCTCAAGTTGAATAGTGGGATCATTAAAATTCAACTTGCTTAAACATTTGCGAAACATTACTGTTTGCACTGCTTTAGTCAATATATCTGGAAGTTGGTCTTCTGATTTAACAAATGGTATTTTAATAATTCCATTTTCAAGCTTTTCTTGATGAAATGTCGATCAACTTCAACATGTTTAGTCCTGTCGTACTGTACTGGATTCTCTGAAATTTGAATGGCAGCTTCATTATCACACAATATTTGGACACTTTCTTTAGGAGCAAATTCTATTTCAGACTTAAGTTTTCTTAGCCATAATGCTTCTGTTAAGCCTTTAGCAATACCTCTGAATTCTGCTTCAGCACTCGACAACCACACAACCTTTTGCTTATTACTTTTCCATGTGACAAGATTACCTCCTGCCATGGAAAAATATCCTGAAGTTGATCTTCTATTCCCTTTGTCTCCTGCCCAGTCAGCATCTGTATATACCTGGATTTTCATATGACCATTTGCTTTATACAAGACTCCATGATCAGTAGTTCCCTTGAGATATCTGATGATTCTTAAAACTGCATCCATATGATCTGTTTGAGGTTGATGCATAAACTGACTTACTACTCCAACTGCATAAGCTATATCTGGACGAGTATGAGCTAGATAGATAAGTTTACCCACTAATCGTTGATATCTGTTCTTATCAGCAAATTTAGCGTTTGTCTTCATAAATACCCTTTGATTGATAATCATAGGTGTATCAGCTCGTATACAATCGATCATCCCTGTCTCTGCTAGAAGATCAAGAATATACTTCTTTTGACAAATAAAAATTCCCTATTGAGACCTAGAAACCTCAATTCCAAGGAAATATCTGAGGTTTCCTAGTCTTTCATTTCAAATTCTTCACACAATGCTCCTTCCAACCTCTTAATTTCATCTTTATCATTTCCAGTAATAATCATGTCATCAACATAAATTATCAAAAATGTCACAAGACCACCCTTATGACTAAGGAATAGTGTATGATCTGAATTACTCTGTTTATACCCATACCTCTTCATTGCTAGTGTAAATATGCCAAACCATGCTCTTGGAGACTGCTTCAACCCATACAAAGATTTTTTCAATTTACAGACTTCTCCCAGTGGCGAATCCAGGATTTCAGATTAGGTAGGTCCTTGTTTTTGACTTATGTAAATAGAAAAGGCGAGTGTATTAGTTGGTCGGGTCGGGTCGGATCAGGTTCGGCTCGACATCAAAAAAACGAGTTTGTTAGTTGGTCGGGTCAGGTCGATATCGAAAAAACAGTGTGTTAGCTGGTCGAGTCTACATTGGAGAATAAATTGGGCCCTCAAAACACCAAAAAAAAAGTTTATATTTTTTTCACTCCAAAGAATTAAATGATAAATAAAATTTTGAAAGATATGGAATCCTAACTATGTTTGATATAAATTTGAGTTTTATACAAATTTTATAATTTCTCTTTTATTATTCATCAACCAACAATTATCTAGAAATAGTTAATATTAATTGAATACAACTTGAACATGATACGCCTATCTTGTACGTACGAAAAAGAATTGCATAAAATGATAGTATAATATACATGTATTGTCTTGATCTATTTTATGACTTAAAATATGGATACATATATTGACAGAAAGTTGGAAATTTGAGGGTTGAAATGTAATTTATGAAAACATCATTTTTTATATGGAAAAGTGTATATATATAGTCTAGGGGTTAAATTGAAAGATAATAGAGCATTAAATGCTCCATCTTCTTCCCAGTCTTTTTCTCCTTCACAGAAGACGCCGGCCGGAATTCCTCAAGGTAGCTCCTCACCATAATTATACATAGGTCCTGGAAAAAACAATCACATAGTCTCTAAATTACTTTCGAAACTAAGGTAGGTCCTAGGACCTACCTACTTGTATGCTAGATCCGCCTATGACTTCTCCAGATTTAAAGTTTTGAGAAAAAATAGGAGGAACCTCCATATATACCTCTTCTTTCAATTCTCCGTGCAAGAAAGCATTTTTTACATCAAACTGATGTAAAGGCCAACCTTGATTGGCAGCGATTGAAAAAAGCACTCTTATAGTATCTAACTTTGCAACTAGAGAAAACGTCTCTGAGTAATCAATCCCATATGTTTGAGTGTACCTTTGGTAACCAACCCAGCTTTATATCTTTCAACATAACCATCTGGCTTATATTTGATTGTATAAACCCATCGACATCCTACTGGCTTCTTCCCTTATGGTTGAACACATTTATCCCGTGTTTCATTCTTTATTAGCGCATCCATTTCCATGTTCATATCATCTTTCCACTTTTTTGACTTTGAAGCTTGTTCGACACTTGATGGAATATCTTCTGAATACAACTTTGTTGTGAATGCTTTTGCTTCTCCACGGAGATATCCTTCTGCTATGTTACTTACAGGATATCTAGAGCTTCTAGAAAATTTTTTTGGAGAGTACCTCTTTGCAGGTATTCCTCGAGTCGATCTAGGTGGCAAAACTTATTTTTCTGTAATCACTTCTTCTACATTTTCCTGCACATTTTCACTTATCCCCCCTTCCATATTATCTGGAGAATTTTGATTAGGCAAAGAAGTATTCAGCAAAGAAGTACTTACCTCAGATATCAGGTTTGGGTTATTGTCGTTGGCACTTTGCAGAGAGGATTGTTCTTGATCTTGTTCTTCATCAGCAGTATTGTTATTGTCTTTATCAGAAGTACTACTGTTATGTTCACCAACTGATGTATACCTCAGCCAACTCAGTGTGTCACATTGATCCTCCCCCTAACCACTATGTTGTGGGAAGTAAAAATACTTGGTTTCAAGAAAATCACAGTTCATTGTAGTGAACATGTGACGAGTCTTTGGATTATAACACCTATATCCTTTTTGAGTTACCACATATCCTAAGAAAACTCACTTTTTGGCACATGGATCAAGCTTATCACGATAAGATTTGGGAATATGAACAAAGACTGTACACCCAAAAACCTTGGGTTGGAGAGTGAGGGCTTGCAGAACTGTATGGTATCCAGTAAGTGTTTTTAAAGGAGTTTTCATTTTTAGGATTTTTGTAGGAAGACAGTTAATCAGATACGTAGCAGTGGCTAGAGCTTCTGGCCAAAAACTTTTAGGAACATGTGATTCAATTATTAAAGCTCTAGTCATTTCCAACAAAAGTCTATTTTTCCGTTCAGCAACACCATTTTGTTCTGGGTATGAGGACATGTGGTCTGATGAATTATTCCCTTAGATTGAAAAAATAGACTCATTTGTTTACATATTCCCCACCATTATCCGATCTAACCACCTTGGTAGTTTCATGAAATTGATTTTGAATCATGTTATAAAAAACAACGAATCTATCATAAACCTCAGCTTTATTTTTCAAAAAATAAATCCAAGTCATCAGGGTGCAATCATCAACAAATATAACATAATACCGGAAATTTTGCCCTCCAATAACTGGGGCAGGACCCCACACATCTGAATGAACTAAAGAAAACGGAACTTGAACTCTAGTATTACGAGGTTTATAAGTTTGTCTATGACTTTTGGCTAAAATACAAGTTTCACAAGAACTTGACTTATTTAAAGGAAAAGCTGAGAAACAAAGTATGTAAATAACTAACTGACGGATGTCCCAATCTCCTATTCCATAGCCAAGCTTCCCTCTCTTTTGTTCCATGAGCCAACATCATACTTCCAGACTGAGTCACTTCATCAACATAATATAGTCTCTCTCACACAGTGTCACGCCCAATAATCTGTCCCGTCCTGATATCCTGTAAAATACAAAAACTTGGATGCATGAGAACTGAGCAATTGAGTTCCCTTGTCACATGACTAATTGATAAAAGTTTATGTGACAAAGAAGGAACATAAAGACAATTTGGCAATTTAATATTTGGAGAAATTTTAATTGTTCCTCCATTTTTAACATCCATTTCCCCTTTATTAGCCGCTCGGATATGGGTTTTATTGGGTTTTGAAAAATCTGAAAAATCAGATAAATCATATGTCATCGTATCCGTCGCGCCATAATCAAAAATCCATGGTCCACAATCATGTTTTTTTTGGACTACATGAGCCGCCCCATTTAAAATCAGTGGGCTTATGATGTGACCAATTTATATAGATCGCCCACATCATTATTGGCCTTTTTCGTATGTGTTTTGAGTCAATTTTGTATGCATTTGGCGCGTTTATGGTGTTTGTTAGTGCTTTCAGGTTCTTAGCAGGTTGTGCGTCCATTTGGTGCACTTTCTGACGATTTTAGGCCAAGATGTTGATCCGAGTGTTCGAGAGCTGTTAATAAAGAAGAACCAAAGATTTCAGCAAGTATTGACTGCGCCGCAGTGGGAGGGATGTTGCCCCACTGCGCCGCAGTCACTGGTGAGAAGAACCAAAGATTCCAGACGATTATCCATGCGCCGCAGTGGGAGTGCACCAGCCCCACTGCGCCGCAGTCACACAAGAACACATTTTCAGAGGACTTTCACTGCGCCGCAGTGGGACTGCGCCGCAGTGGGAGTGCACAAGGCCCACTGCGCCGCAGTGAGTGCACGGGGAAATCAGGGTTTCAGCTTTTTGCATCAGATTTTGGGGAGGTATAAAGAGAAAAATAAACCCTATTTCTCAAGTTATCAAGTTTTCTTTCTAGGAGTTGTTCTACCGCGAATTCTTTCAAGGATCATCTCAAGATTTCATCATTGGATTCATTGAAGATTCAAGAACACTCATCTAGATCGTATCTAATTTTCTGTCTTGCAATTTACATTCAACAATCATTGGTACAATATGTTCTCTTTCAATTTCTTTTATGAATTTCAATTTAGCATGAGTGGCTAGATTTCTAATCATCCACTTTGATGAAACTTGACGAATGATATGATTGCAATATTTTAATTCAATTGTTGATTCAATTATCGTTGTGTCGTGATCTTTATCAATTAATTCTTTGATATTTATTCTTTTGATGTTGATGGTTTATGTGTTCATCGTTAGTGGTACTAGGTGAATGTGTTTATCGTTGCGATTCGATTGTTTATGGTCGGTTGTCACCGGTTCATGGTATGACGGTGAATGTCAAATCTATAATAGGAATTAATCGGTAAACGTGTTTAGAAACGGTTGGTGGTACCACGTTTTCATTCACATAGGCATAATTGGTAATTGGATAATCAAGCAAACTAATTATTGGGGAGATTTTCTAGGCATTGGTGGTACCGGCTTGGGTAATTAAACTAGCAACTTAGGTGTTTGGGTGATTTGCGAGCGGTTGGTGGTACCACGCGAGCATTTTTATCCTTTCACGATTATCTTGTCAACTCTAAAGAATTTGATCTTTAACGTGTGCAATCATAACTGAAGTCAAGTGGATTCGAAGTGGATGATCTTTATTTATATTGTCTGAACTTTCTTTACTTTCAATTGTCTTGTCATTTCAATTTCTTTAATTTCAAATTGTCAAAGTTAGGTAGCAATTCGGCTACGGTTCCATCATTTTTCTAAAACTACTTTAGCAAACAATTATTTCAAAACCAATCCCCGCGAACGATCCCGGACTTACTTTTTACTATACTATATGCGATCAGGTCCACTGCCTGAAAGTGTGTAGTAGTCGGTTTTTAGTGGGTACTTGTTTATAAATTTTACAAACTCGATTTCACACATCAAGTTTTTGGCGCCGCTGCCGGGGATTGTGTACCGATTTAGTTGTTAATTTAGTGGTTTGATCCTTTCTCACGCGTGAGAAAGTTACTTGTTTTATTAGTTTAGTTTTCTTTTCTTATCACCGGTGCATTTGACGTGTTTGTGTTAGTAGTGTGTTTGCAGATAATTCTTTAGTTGATGAACTTGCGTTCTTCGGGTCTCCCTTTGAATAGTCCTTTGTCTACTCCAAGAAGACCAATAGGGCGTCGGTTTAACTTCACTGAACCCACAACACCAATACCAACACCATTTTCACCTATAGCTAAACCCACTCCTGATTCGGACGAGGAAGGGTTTTATTTAGACGAATTCTTCAATTTAGAAGTTAAGCAAGAGGAGATGGGTGACGAACAACCAAGGGGTCCAAATGACACTCGCTATGGCGAGAGGGTTCGAACTATTCCAACTAGCCGTGGCTCTGCCATTAGACCTCCGGCCATTGATCATACTTTCAATTTGAAAGGAAATCATCTAAAGAGTATAGAAGAGCAACAATTTGATGGAAAAAGGAAATGGGATCCTTACCAACACTTGGATAGGTTTGAAAAGTTGGCTCGACTTTATCAATATGGTCAAAATCAAATGAATGCCGTGAAACTTGAGACATTTCCCATCTCAATCACCGGAGAAGCACTTGATTGGTTCAATGATCTTCCAGAGAATTCAATCACTACTTGGGAACAACTTAAGGAGGCTTTCATTTGTGAGTTTTATTCACTCAGAACTCAAAGAAGGTTAGAGAATATGATTAGGTCTTTTGAACAAGATGATGGAGAAGATGTTGTAGATGCTTGGGTTCGTTTCAAGAAAATGTTGAGAAATTGTCCAGGTCACAATTTGACTAGGGAACAATATGTGGAGCTTTTCTTCGATGGGTTAGATAAGAAGTCTAAACGAGAATTGGGATATGCTTTTGAGGGTAGTTTCAATTACATTACACCCAATGAAGGTTATCAGATCTTGGAAGACATGGCAAAGGATAACTCAACTATGGATGATGAAAGGTTCTTGAAGAATGAAAGAAAGATGAAGAAGGGCACTAACCAAGGGAGAGTTGCTAAAGCTGAAGCTAGTAACGATTCAGGGGTTATTGGAGAGATTAAGGTGCTATCTGAGCGCATGGATAGGAGCTTTACTGCTCAAGAGACTAGGTTTAGTGCACTTGAGAGGGATGTTAAGGTCGTAGCCGATGGGTGTGATCATTGTGGTGATATGCATTATTCTGATGAGTGTCCAAATCGGGCACCCGAAGATGTGAACTATGTTCAGAATCAACCCCAAGGGAATTTCCACCGCAACACCGGTTTCCAGAACCGGCCTTCAGGTAATTCTTCTTATAACTCTTCTTTTCAGGCTAATGCTCCTCGTTTTTCAGGTAACAGGTGGCAAAGAGATAATTATCAGAATCAGCCACAACAGCAGACTCAGCAAGGACAAGGATCAGGTTCTTCTTCTTCTTCTAATGCCGATCCTAATGCCGAGTTGAGGGAGATGATGAAGCAGTTGGCTAGTAATCAAGTTGAAACAAACACTAGCATTCAAATGATCAGGGATGATACTAAGGCTTTGAGTGAGAGGTTGGATCAGATAAGCGGGAAGGTGGAGATCAACATGAAAAATCAGGGTGCTAACTTCAAGGATCTCGAAAGTAGGATGGCAGCTCTTGCTAGGCCCACGGGGACTCTTCCTAGCAACACACAGCAGAATCCTAGACCTCAGTTTAATTCGGGACAGTTTAATTCGGGACAGAAATACACTCCACCTCCAGTCCGTAATGAGCAAGCCAAAGCCATCACCACTCGTACTGGTAGGTCTTATGACCCACCTCCTATTCCTAATGTTGTTGTTTCAAATGTGCAGGATAACGGGAGTGATGATGCTGATGTTGATGAAGAGATAGAGATGGAGGAGGATCCGACCGTAAAGACTCCGGTTACTCCACCAAAACCGGCTGTGGTTCCAGAGGTTAAACCATACAAGCCAAAGATACCATTTCCACAGAGGTTCAGGAAAGCAAAGTTGAAGGAGCATTATATCAAGTTTGTGGACATGATCAAAAATGTTCATATTAATGTTCCTTTAGTTGATCTTATTCAGGGGATGCCCAATTATGCCAAGTTCATTAAGGAGCTTGTGACGGACAGAGGAAAGTTTGAAGAGGCAAAGGCTACTTTTATTAATGCCGAGTGTTCTGCTATCTTGCAGAACCGCATTCCACCAAAGCTTGAAGACCCAGGGAGTTTTCTTATCACTTGCTCTATTAGAACTATTATTTGTAAAGCTTTGGCTGATTTAGGGGCTACCATCAATTTGATGCCTTACTCGGTTTATGCCAAGTTGTCCTTGGGAGTCCTTCGCCCTACTCGCATGAGTATAAGACTTGCTGACCATTCTTTTCAGTATCCCATCGGGATTGCTGAGAACATTAGCGTCAGAGTTGGCCACATTGTTTTTCTAGTTGACTTTGTTATCCTCTAGATGGAGGAAGATACGAAGGTCCCTCTTATTCTTGGACGCCCATTCCTTAATACCGCGGATGCTATCATCCGTGTGAAAGACAAGGAAATTTCCTTAGGAGTAGGAACTGATAGGATTGTGTTTAATGTTGAAAAGTCTATTAAGCATTCATATTCTAATGATGAGACTTGTTTCAGGATTGATGTCATTGATGATGCATTAGATCAAGAATTTCAGGAATTCATGGAGACAGATATTGGAGAGGAAGAGATCGCTAATTTAGGATCTGGAGAAATTACTGATGAAGCTTTGTTTGCAGAGGTCATGGCACTGAGCTTGGATGAATCACCTCCCGAGGACGAGACTTTTGAGGAGGTAGTTGCTGATGGGAGTTCAAGGGTACCTAACTCTGTTGATGTACCACCTACTGACTTGGAGCTTAAGCCGCTTCCAGGCCATCTAGAGTATGCATATCTGTCAGGTGAGTCTTCTCTTCCAGTGGTTATCTCGTCCTCACTCTCGAGTGACGAGAAAGACCGTCTCATGTCTGTGCTTAAAGCCCATAAACGGGCTTTTGCTTGGAAGACCACAGATATTCCAGGTATTAGTCCTAATTTTTGCCAGCATAAAATTGATTTTCTTGATGATGTTAAGCCCGTTGTCCAGAGACAAAGGCGGCTGAATCCTAATATGAAGGAGGTAGTTAAAAAAGAGGTAATTAAGCTTCTTGATGCAGGAATCATTTTTCCTATTGCTGATAGTTCATGGGTAAGTCCTGTTCACTGTGTGCCCAAAAAGGGGGCATGACAGTCATTGAAATGATAATAAGGAGCTTTTGGCCACTAGGACTATTACGGGTTGGCGGGTTTGTATAGACTACCGTAAGCTTAATGATGCCACCCGTAAGGATCACTTTCCCCTGCCTTTTATTGATCAAATGTTGGAACGTCTTGCAGGGAATGAATATTTTTGTTACTTGGATGGGTTTTCCGGGTACTTTCAAATACCCATTGATCCCAAGGACCAAGAGAAAACCACTTTCACTTGTCCATTTGGCACTTTTGCTTATCGGCGTATGCCGTTTGGTTTGTGTAATGCCCCTGGCACCTTTCAAAGGTGCATGATTGCTATTTTCCAGGACATGCTTGAAACTTCCATGGAAGTTTTCATGGATGATTTTTCAGTTTTTGGGGATTCTTTTCATTCTTGCTTGAGTAATTTGGATAGGATGTTGGAACGGTGTGAGAGGGCACACCTTGTTTTGAATTGGGAAAAGTGCCATTTTATGGTTACTGAGGGAATTATGTTAGGGCATAAAGTGTCCAAGGCCGGGATTGAGGTTGACCGGGCTAAGATAGATGTAATTGCCAAATTACCCCCGCCTTCCAATGTGAAAGGGGTAAGGAGTTTTCTTGGACATGCAGGTTTTTATCGTCGATTTATTAAGGATTTCTCTAAGATTACTCGTCCTATGACCCACTTGTTGGAAAAAGACGTCCCTTTTGTTTTTGATGATGCTTGTTTGAGTGCTTTTCAGGAATTGAAGGAGAAGTTGACTGATTCTACTATCATGGTAGCTCCAGATTGGGAATTGCCTTTCGAGTTGATGTGTGATGCAAGTGACTATGCTGTTGGAGCTGTGCTAGGGCAAAGGGTTGAGAAACATTTCAAACCCATTTACTTTGCTAGTAAGACTTTGAACCCCGCCCAGCAAAATTATACCACGACGGAAAAGGAGTTGCTTGCAGTGGTCTTTGCATTTGATAAGTTTAGATCATATCTTGTTTTGAGTAAGACCATAGTTTTCACTGACCATTCAGCCCTTAAGTACCTGTTCTCGAAACAGGATGCTAAACCCAGGCTTATTCGTTGGATTCTTTTGTTGCAAGAATTTGACATTGAGATAAAGGATAAGAAAGGGGCTGAAAATTTGGCTGCCGACCATTTGAGTCGTTTGGAAGATCCTCACCGGGTGGAACTTCGTGAAATGGAGATCAATGATCACTTCCCCGATGAGTCTTTAATGTTTATTTCTAACTCTAATGAAGCTCCTTGGTTCGCAGATATAGCTAATTATTTGGTTGCAGGTGAGATACCTAATGATTTCACGTGCTAGCAGAAGAAGAAGCTCATATCGGATGTTAAGTATTATTTTTGGGACAATCCATACTTGTTTCGTCTTTGTGCAGATGGTATGGTGAGGAGATGTGTTGCTGGAAGTGAGATAAGAGAGATTTTGGATGCATGTCACTACGGGCCAACTGGGGGTCATTATGGTCCTTCAGTAACGGGTAAGAAAGTTTTTGATGCAGGTTTCTATTGGCCAACAGTTTTCAAGGAGGCCCAGACTTTGGTTGAGACTTGTGACATCTGTCAGCGACAGGGGAACATCACCAAAAGGGATGAGATGCCTCAACAGAGTATTCAGGTATGTGAGGTTTTTGATGTCTGGGGTATAGACTTTATGGGACCATTCCCACCGTCTAATAAGTTTCAGTACATTCTTGTCGCCGTTGACTACGTGTCTAAATGGGCCGAAGCCAAGGCTTTGCCCACGAATGACGCGCGTGTAGTAATTGATTTCTTGAAACAGTTGTTCTGTCATTTTGGTTGCCCTAGAGCTTTGATTAGTGACCGTGGAACCCATTTTGCAAACCATCAGTTAGCCAAAGTGTTGAAGAGGTACGGTGTTGTCCACTACTTTTCTACCTCATACCATCCACAGACCACTGGTCAAGTGGAAAACACAAATAGGGCCTTGAAGGGGATTTTGGAGAAAACTGTTGGAGATAACCCCAAGGTGTGGTCAAAGAAGTTAGATGACGCCTTGTGGGCATTTAGGACGGCTTATAAGACGCCGATTGGCACCACGCCATACCGGTTGCTCTATGGCAAAACTTGCCATCTTCCTATTGAGATAGAGCATAAAGCGTATTGGTCATTGAGGAATTTGAATTTGGATTTGATGGAAGCGCGTGAACTTAGGATGTTGCAACTTCATGAGCTTGATGAGCTTAGGTTAGGTGCTTATGAGAATTCGAGGTTATATATGAAGAGGACCAAGACTTGGCATGATAAGAGAATTCGTAGGAAGGAGTTTAAGGTTGGGGCTAAAGTGTTCTTGTTCTTGTCTAAATTTAAGATTAAGCAACCTAAACTAACTTCTAGGTGGATTGGACTGTTTGAGATTAAGCACGTATACCTGTCGGGTTATGTTGAGTTGTTTAAGCAAAATGGAGAAGGATCGTTCATTGTCAATGGTCATCGACTTAAGCTTTATTTGGAAGAAGGGCAGGTTGAGGGGATATTTGATGAGATCCTCGTGTTTGAGTTGAATACTTGAAGGTTGGTCAAGTCAAGCCAAAGACTCGTTAATAACTTAAGCGCTTCTCGGGAGGCAACCCGTGTTTCTTTTATCGCATTTTACTTTCCTTTAATTAGTTAGTTCTAATCTTGTTTTGTTAGTAAGTGCAGGTGTGGTTTCGATTTGATGAGGTTCCGGGTAAGTGTGATTTGAGATTTTGACATAATATTTTTGAGGGAAAATTTCCAGAAGTTCCCCACTGCGCCGCAGTGGGGGTGGGATATTCTGGATGCGCCGCAGCAAAATGTCTCTGCCCACTTGCAAAATACTTCCCACTGCGCCGCAGTGAGGATCTGCCGACAGCTTTTTACCCCACTGCGCCGCAGTGAGGATTCTGCCCATGCTTTTTACCCCACTGCGCCGCAGTGAGGATTTCCGACATGCTTCCCCACTGCGCCGCAGTGGGGGTGGGATATTCTGGATGCGCCGCAGCAAAATGTCTCTGCCCACTTGCAAAATACTTCCCACTGCGCCGCAGTGAGGAGTTCTGCCGACAGCTTTTTACCCCACTGCGCCGCAGTGAGGATTCTGACATGCTTTCCCCACTGCGCCGCAGTGAGGATTCTGCCCATGCCCCACTGCGCCGCAGTGAGGATTCTGCCCATGCTTTTTACCCCACTGCGCCGCAGTGAGGATTCTGCCGACATGCTTTTTCCCCACTGCGCCGCAGTGAGGATTCTGCCGCATGCTTTTTACCCCACTGCGCCGCAGTGAGGATTCTGCCCATGCTTTCCACTGCGCCGCAGTGAGGATCCTCTGCCGACATGTGCCCACTGCGCCGCAGTGAGGGGGATCTTTGCTCACTGCGCCGCAGTGAGGATCCTCTGCCCGTTTGTCTTTTTACCCCACTGCACTGCAGTGAGGATTCTGCCACATGCTTTTTACCCCACTGCGCCGCAGTGAGGATCTCTGCCGACATGCTCCCACTGCGCCGCAGTGAGGGGGATCTTTGCTCACTGCGCCGCAGTGAGGATCCTCTGCCGACATGCTTTTTACCCCACTGCGCCGCAGTGAGGGTATTTCATGCCCACTGCGCCGCAGTGGGGGCCTTTCCCTGCCAAGATTTTTGTTTATTTTATATGATTCCCAACTTTGCATTCTTAATACTCACAATTGATCGTTTTCATGTTTGTGAATGCAGGGAGCTACTGATAAGGCCGCAGGAAAAAGGAAAATGGTTGAGGGGCAATCTAGTGAGGCCGTTGATGTCCCAAGTCAAGCTTCTAAGAAACAGATGGAGGTGCCGCTTACATTCATTGAAGGAGAACTGAATGAGAGGCATGCTTGGCTCTCATTCGGAGGTATTAGGCAGCCTCAGAAGAACATGTACAAGAACAAATTATATAAGCTTGCTAAGCATGCCGTCTGTCCAGCGAGACATTTAACTCCTTTTCAAGCTCAGGTATATGAAGTACAGGAGGACATAAGAAGATGGTTTTCTATGAGTTTGAGAGTTGGAGGGGAGTCAAGAGGGCATGACGTAAATTGTGATATTTGGTGGCGGGTTTTTGCTAACCGTGAGCCCGCCTACCGTGAGTTATGTTTGGAGTTTTATTCAACCTTGAAGCTGAAGAAGGAGTTAGGGAAAGTAAAGGATATATTTGAGGAGAGGATAGTCTCGTTTTATTGTGGGGGACAGCAGAGGAGGCTGTCGATTGCTGAGTTTGGGTATTATTGTGGAATGTATTCAAGAGAGGATCTATAGAGTGCGGAGCTTAGGGCTATTTTGAAGAAGGGCTATAGGATAGGAGCTGATTTGGGTGATGGAGAGTCTATTTTAGAGTATTTCACCAGGATCACGGGGGGAGAAACTTGGACATACACTAGTGGTGTGTCGAAGATTAAGAATGTACGTTTGAGGTTACTCCACCGCATGATTGTGACATTCTTGGTACATCGTTCGACTCATTGGGAAAAGGCTTACCAGAATGATTTATGGTTGCTTAAGCTCTTTCTGAAGGTGCTCCAACAAGGTTTGCTTTGCCTCCTCTTGTACTTCTTGACCGTATGTGTAATCATTCTGATTCGAATCTGGTTTTGGGACATTTCATCACGGTTATTTATAAGAGGATGGGAGTTTTTGCTTCAGATGATTGCCAGACCTATCTTTCATTACCATTGCATCAGGAGAGTTTTCAGTATGATGAGCTTTGGAGGGCAAAGATTTTGAAGAAGAAGAAGGCAAATGAGCAAGAACAGTTGTTGGCGGATGAAGGTGAAGTTGAAGGACCACCTCCTGTACAGGAGGAGGATGTTGAGGCTGATGTTGAGATGGCTGATGCTCCACAGGAGCCACCGAGGAGGATTGGACGTAACATTCCCATCCCTCGCTCGTTTGATTTAACACTTTTGGGGAACACTATTCAGAATATTTATGAGTCTCAGCAGAAGAGTAGGCAGAAGTTTGATGCATACCAGAGGAGGATGGACCAGGATTTCAGCTGGGTTGGATCGCAGCAGGCCCACACTAACTATTGCCTTGATTATTATCAGCCGATGTGGGATGCTCAGTATCACAGTCGGGAGTTTGTTCGACCTGATTCCTCTGTTCTCTCCACCGCCTATTTATGTCCCCGATTATCGTCAGGGGGGTCAGTCCTTTTTCTCTCATACGACTGCCCCGGGGAACATGTCACCACCACCCCATGATTTAGGAGGTTCTCCTCGAGGTCCAGTGCAGTTTGGGGTCTTTCAGGGTGGCCATGTTGGCGGTGATTCTTCATCTTTTGCAGGTTTGGATGCAGGTGCTCATTCAGGATTTGATGCTGGTCAGTCGGGAGGAGATGCAGGTGGTTCGGGTGCAGCTCAGGAGGAGGCGTCCGATTGGGTGTCGAGTATTTTTGGAACACCTGGACTACCTTATGGCTACCATGGACAGCAGCAGTAGTGGAGATGATTCCCATCCGGTACCATGGGATGGAATCATGTGATGATTGGTTATGTTGGTATTCTCATGTCATTACTTTAGTTATCATTGTCTGGTATCCACCCTACGGGGTGATGAAACATTTGTACTTTCCTTTGTTTCTTTTATTTTCTGCATGATACTCTTTTTAGTTTGCACTTTGTATGGATATTTGGGATGTGTTCTTGTGATGTGTAATTGAGCAGGTTTGATCCGATTTGATGGAAATACTTAGTGGAACCCAAGTGTGGGGGAGGACCCATTGGATTCTCATTCTCACCTACATTCGTTGGCATTGAATTGTTTGATTGTGTGATCGTGTTAGTAGCTCACTATGATGTCACATGCATATGCTGGCAGTAAGTTCAGCGCAACATTTTTAATTGGCATCTTTACTGACATTGTTTCGCACACAGCTCTCGCACATTCCGTTTTGGGCTAGTCTGTTTCTCCCGTCAAGCAAATTGGACTTCCTTTTTAGGAAGAGCAATTTGTGGTGCGGGGTCGACTTACTTGTTTTGAAACGGAATGTGTCCTTAATCCGGTATGTGTTCTCATTCTTTCTGTCTATTTTGCTTACCCCTATTTACCTTAGTTTTGACCAAATGTTGGACATTGAGGGCATTGTCTATCTTAAGTGTGGGGGGGTGGCAAATAGGTTTAAGCAACCGGATATATCTTTTTTGTTGTTTTGCAATTGAGATTTAACCGTTCTTGTGGATTTGTCCCTCTCTTAGGCTCTTGGATTTATTCGGGAGTAAGGGTTCCATTTCGAACTCTGCACTAAGATGTGAAAATTTGAGGTTAATTTATTCCATTTCCGGGTTATTTTCTTTGATATGAGTGTGCCGGTGATGTGTTGAGCTAGAACTTGGCCTGGTGATCGTTACGAGACCGCAGTGAGATCACTTTTGTGATATAAGTACATTGGATGACGAATTGGCATACTAGGTTTGACCCATATTTTCTTTCTATTCACCCCTTGCTTATGTATATTTTTACCTTTAGTATACATACTTTTATACATGTACATACATGTTTTGCGTAGCTGGCTACTCTGGTCAGTGATTTTCCTTTCTTTGTAAACCTTTGTTGCACTCATCTTTAGTGCAAGATACATTTAGATACCCTTTTTGAACTTAGCCTTTTCCTTTGTATAAATCCACTTAAATATGTAAACTTTACCTCGCCATACCGATAGTCTAATTTTGGGGGGCCATTGATTGTCATTGGTTTGTTTGGGCGGTTTGGAAGAGCTTCAGTGGGTTATCAGTTGGAATATTCTTGGTCTATGGGAATACGCCGATTGGTCAAGTTATTGGGGAATGTATTGGATTGTTCAAAGGAAGTATATTGTTATAGACATTGTTCATCATTGTAAGAGGGTGCCTACTAGTAGAGTAAAAATGGTTCAATAAGAAGAAAAAAGTGAAAAACAGAAAAATTAAAAAAAAAAAAAAAAAAAAAAAAAAAAAAAAAAAAAAAGAGAAAAAAGAAAAATTAAAAAAAAAAAGAGAAAAAATGAAATAAAAAAAAAGAAAGAAAAGAACTTGGGCTACTAGTAGGTACTTCTCATTTTTATATGTCAAAAGAATTGTTGTATCATTTGGTTCGTGAATAGAATGGAAGATTTGGTTGTTCCTAAGTTGTTTGAAGATTGATACACCACAATGGTGTCGGGTTTTGCTTGTTACTTTTGAGGTGTGTTCTTGGGATAGCATCTTATGGGTTGGTGGCAATCAATGGTAAGGGTTTGATTAGACTATTTTGTACATAACTTATACTTTTGTTATTTCCTATCACTAACCTAAATTTCCCAAATCCCATTGTAAATACCCTTAGCCTAACATTACAACCGACTTATATGCCATATTTTGATGATGTACTTGGTGCTCACGCCATGTCGGTGAAGCTATGATCCTAGTTCAAGCCTATGGTAAGATATGCATCACGACCGAGCAATGAGTGATTATTCATATATATTCAACCCCAATAGTAAGTTCATTGGAGTAGGATGATTTTGATAGGCTCATTTGTTTCACTTTTGCTTAGTCTTGTTATTGAGGCTTGTGGATTGTTCAGATATTGTCAAACATTTCGGGTTTTCATTTAGATTAAAACTGCTTCACCAAAGTCCTTGTCATCGACATACTTGGTTTGGCTTCTTTTTGATAATCGTAATGTGTTTATGTAGCTTCGTGCCAAGGAATGTTCGTGCCAAGGAATGTTTTTGCTTAATCGTAATGTGTTTAAGTGTGGGGGGATTTGATGTGACCAATTTATATAGATCGCCCACATCATTATTGGCCTTTTTCGTATGTGTTTTGAGTCAATTTTGTATGCATTTGGCACGTTTATGGTGTCTGTTAGTGCTTTCAGGTGCTTAGCAGGTTGTGCGTCCATTTGGTGCATTTTCTGACGATTTTAGGCCAAGATGTTGATCCGAGTGTTCGAGAGCTGTTAATAAAGAAGAACCAAAGATTTCAGCAAGTATTGACTGCGCCGCAGTGGGAGGGATGTTGCCCCACTGCGCCGCAGTCACTGGTGAGAAGAACCAAAGATTCCAGACGATTATCCATGCGCCGCAGTGGGAGTGCACCAGCCCCACTGCGCCGCAGTCATTGACAAGAACACAGATTTCCAGAGATTATCTGCGCCGCAGTGGGAGTGCACAAGGCCCACTGCGCCGCAGTGAGTGCACAGGGAAATCAGGGTTTCAGCTTTTTGCATCAGATTTTGGGGAGGTATAAAGAGAAAAATAAACCCTATTTCTCAAGTTATCAAGTTTTCTTTCTAGGAGCTGTTCTACCGCGAATTATTTCGAGGATCATCTCAAGATTTCATCATTGGATTCATTGAAGATTCAAGAACACCCATCTAGATCGTATCTAATTTTCTGTCTTGCAATTTACATTCAACAATCATTGGTACAATATGTTCTCTTTCAATTTCTTTTATGAATTTCAATTTAGCATGAGTGACTAGATTTCTAATCATCCACTTTGATGAAACTTGACGAATGATATGATTGCAATATTTTAATTCAAGTGTTGATTCAATTATCGTTGTGTCGTGATCTTTATCAATTAATTCCTTGTGATTTATTCTTTTGATGTTGATGGTTTATGTGTTAATCGTTAGTGGTACTAGGTGAATGTGTTTATCGTTTCAATTCATGTTTTGCTTTTTGGATATCGTAATGTGTTTATGTAGCTTCGTGCCAAGGAATGTTTTTGCTTAATGTAATGTGTTTATGTAGCTTCGTGCCAAGGAATGTTTTTGCTTAATTCGTAATGTGTTTATGTAGCTTCGTGCCAAGGAATGTTTTTGCTTGGTGAATGTGTTTATCGTTGCGATTCGATTGTCTATGGTCGGTTGTCACCGGTTCATGGTATGACGGTGAATGTCAAATCTATAATAGGAATTAATCGGTAAACGTGTTTAGAAACGGTTGGTGGTACCACGCGAGCATTTTTATCCTTTCACGATTATCTTGTCAACTCTAAAGAATTTGATCTTTAACGTGTGCAATCATAACTGAAGTCAAGTGGATTCGAAGTGGATGGTCTTTATTTATATTGTCTGAACTTTCTTTACTTTCAATTGTCTTGTCATTTCAATTTCTTTAATTTCAAATTGTCAAAGTTAGGTAGCAATTCGGCTACGGTTCCATCCTTTTTCAAAAACTACTTTAGCAAACAATTATTTCAAAACCAATCCCCGCGAACGATCTCGGACTTACTTTTTACTATACTATATGCGATCAGGTCCACTGCCTGAAAGTGTGTAGTAGTCGGTTTTTAGTGGGTACTTGTTTATAAATTTTAGAAACTCAATTTCACACATCAGCTTAAATGTTTTTCAGGCCCATGAGTCGTCCCATCCACCCCACGTGGGCTTGATTTGTTTCCCAACCCATTAAGCCTCAAACCCTTTTATACATATACTGATTATGAGGATATCGATATTTATAAGGAAACTTTAGTTTTGGGAAATTAGGGTTACAAAAAACACCCTTTTTTTCCCTTGTACCTGCCACCACCGAAAACTCCTCTCCCCCACCCACTCCGGCCGCCGCTACTCCGCCGCTCCCTTTCTCCGATTTTCGATTATCATCTTTACTGGAGTTAGTATTGGCGGTAGGTGTTGATGGGAATCTCTCTTTGTCCGATTTGGTGCTCCGGTAAGCATTCTTGTTTTCCGTCCACCATGTCGGATAACCCACAAGACGGAAGCATTGTTCCTTTGTATGTCGTGACATGCCACACTCATCACATACGAGATGAGATTTATCATCTTGAACGGATTTCTTTTTATTATCACCACGGTGATAACCCTTGGTGGCTAAACTACTTCCGCCCGTTTCTCCGGCAATAAATCCGGCGGCAATTCCTTGGTCGGTAGAGGTTGCTCCCAGAATATTCTGGTGAGCGGCTTCCTTCCGTACTGTTGAATATGTTGCTTCGGCGGCGGGAAGGAGATCCGTTCAAAGTATCTCACGTTTGATAGAATCAAACTTCCGATCTAAACCATTTAGAAACTGAAAAAGTTTCTGTTCGGATCTAATTTTGGAATAAGCTTTAATATCATCGGCACACTTCATCGGATTTGGATCTAGCAGATCTATTTCACCTCATACTCCTTGAAGGGAGATCCAGAAATCTTCTAATGACTTATCGGTTTGTTTGAGCTCGTTTGCTTTGACATGGAGGTTGAAGGTTTGCATTTTATCTTTTCCGCTGCTATAAGTAATTATTAAAGCATCCCAAAGCTCTTTTGCAGTGGAGAATTCGGTCAAATTTCCGGCCAAAGCAGGTTCAATATTCTGAATAAGCCACGAAAAAACAATCAGGTCTTCTTGTTCCCATATCTAGTATTTTTCTAATGATGATTTTTCGGGTGGGTTTTTGGTTAGATGATTTAACAGGGCTTTAGATTTTCCACCTATGGCACTCGAATCATTCGAGTCCATAAGGCGTAATTTTGGCTGTTTAATTTTAGATTAATTTGAAGGTTATCGGAAAGCTTTGGTTGTTGATGTTGATTGTTGTTCTGTATCAGATTGGCAATCTGAAGTGCCAACTCGGAACCCGAGCTGCCGCCGGCATCGCCCATGGTGGATGCTCGATGGTTTGTGAGTTAATTGGATGTTTATTAGGTAGATGATGAGCTCCGAATTCGTATCTGATACCATGAAAACGAATAGAATTTAAGAAGGGCTTTTACTTTTATTGATGTTGTTAAATTACAGCCTTGTTGGATCATCTATTTATACAAAATTATAAAGAGCTAATATGGAAACAATATTAAAAAAAACATTCTTGTTGCCTTGTTGCCTAAGACGATAGTTGCCTTGTTGCCTAAGACGATTAGTTGCCTTGTTGCCAAAGTCGAGCCTTCTTTAATGAAGGGAAGTGATGATTTTGATTCCGATCCCTTAACTCTTCTAATTCTAACAGCTAAAACATCCACGACACATGTGAGGTCAAAACTGGGAAGACAAAATCTAACAAGAAGTTAGAATTTTGCCAACAAGGTCGCTCACAAAGATGATCCGTGCAAGCGATAGTGCTCTTCTGTTGTCAACAACAACAATATTTTTGAAGTTGTGTTCGGGGAAACCTTTGACATATACTTGTTGATACTTGAGGTATATTTTGACTTTCCATCTTATGCATATGAATTGTTGATTTGTTGGTACGGCGCTTCAAAAATGTTTTAGAGTTACATGTTGTTTTAGTTACGTTTAATATAAACCACATGAAGGACATATTCACAAAATGTATAGAAATGACATATCACACATAAAATATATTTGAAATATATGTTAACCAGCTAGGTACATAAAATATATTTGAAAAATATGGATTGAAAGTGCAAGTGGTCCAAAAGTGTTAGACAGTGCCGTCTCTAAAAATGCAAAAAAGTAATTTGACCCGGCTCAAACATAAAATGTGAGCCCCTAAAATAATAAGTCAAAAAGAAAAATAAAAACATAATATTACGATAGTAAATGTCGTTGTTATTCAAAACAAAGTTTGATTCGCAATATCGAACGTCAAATTGAATAAATCAAAGTAATATACGACAGAATAATTTTAAAACAATTTCAAGAGGTGAAATTTTGGATAGTTTATTAGTTTGTTATAAAAATAGATGCTAAACTACATATTCAAGATTTATTAAGTTGGTTAAGTTATTTTGTTAGAGGTTCAATTTGTATGTATGGATAAGTATAGGGAGCTATTGTGACATTTGGTTATATAAATAAAAAGAATATACAATGGCGTCGTCTTCTTTGTTTGAAACAACAATGACCTCCATTAAAACTTCAACTTAGATCTGCAAATATTTTCGTTTTGATTTTCTTGGTGGGCCCGGCTTAGTGGCACCCTTTGCACACCCTCAGAGCCGGCCTTGGTGTTAGAAACTTATCCAGTCAATCGGTATTAAAATTTAACAAAATGATAGTGATGTGGCTAACCTATTTATCTATACTATAACTAAAAGAGGAGGCTGGGGTACATTTAGCACCCCTTAAAGTTCTTTTTAGGCCTAAAACTCTCTCCTAATTACCCTAGAGCTCTTTTTTTTCTAAATTTTTTTATTTTTTATTTGCTTATTAAATAAAAAATTATATTTAAAACTCTATCATAAATCTTTTTCTATCAAAACAAATCTTTTTAAAATTTTAAATTTATAATTTTAAATTTCTCAACAAAAAAACATACGCTTTTTTATATCACTTTAATTTTATTTTTGGTATTTTGTTCGTGTTTGTTTATTATTTGATATTGAATTGTTATGTTATTGTTATTTTTTATTTCTTTTAATTTAGTTTGATGTTAATTGTAGTTTGATTATGGGTTTTTCTTCTATTACAAGAGGGCTTATTCTTTTAAATTTGTTTTGTTTATGTTTTGTTATTTTTCACCTGTTTTGTTATTTATTATTTTGATATTTACCTTTCATATATATATTTTGAGATTATCCGTCCATCGAACGGGCCTAAAGACTATTAAACTATAAAGACAAACCGTTTAAAATACATGGATGCAAACTATTTGAAGAGGATTAACCATTAAATCTTTTTGTGTTCTTTCCAATTTTCCATTACTAACGACTATTTCGCATAAGTAACATATGTATATGTATTTAATGTAATGTATTATTTATAGATGGCTGTAATACTTTAGTTAGTTATAAATAAATTTAATATTATTAAAGAAACACAATTTATCTAAAGTTCTTTATTTGTAGAACCGGGCATTTTGAAAAACACAAATATCATCTAAAGTTCTCTATCTGTAAAATTGGTGGTTGTAGAAAACACAAAATTTACAATTATCCCATGTAACCATTTGAGTTTTATATTAATTTTTTAAAAACAGTAATAATATTGTCCAGAGATCGACAACGAATTCGTGACAAGAGTGTCACCAACAAACGAGACCAGGGGGAAAGGTCACTTAAACCATCAACCCTTACAAAGAATTGGCATATGAACTGAAAACACATGTATCCACCCAATTGAGGATTATTTAACACAAATAACTCTTTCTACCACAATGCAACTAACTAACAAACCTACTATCCATTATTATAAACATACTATAACAACACAATTGACTTTTTCTGAATTAATTACCATTGTTAACTTATAAAAAGTTAACTAGCTTACCAGAATCACTTACCCTGTTAAAATTTAAACAAGATAAAAAGCAAACGATGTAGTCGTGTCTTGAGCTACATATATATACAAAACCTCTACAAGTTAGCTTAACACTAGAGCATTCAAATGATCTCAACCATTGGGGTGATAGCTCAGTGGTTAAGGAGTTTTTTACTTTGTAGTTTATTCCTAGGGGTCAAGGATTTGAACCATCTGGGTTACAGCCCAGTGGCCACATGCCCCCTATAAAGCGACTTGGGAACACCAACCAGGTTCGAATCCCTGCAAAAACATATTCAATCAGCCAAAGTTTCTGAGGTCTCACCGTCAGGCAGCGTTGCAGGGTCGCCAGCTTGAGAGAAAAATTTCCTCTACGGGACTAAGGGGTTCCTGACATTTATCCTTTTTTCAGGGGTCAAGGATTCGAATCTTGTCACATGCAAATTTGGTGAGGGGGCCTTAGCAACCTTATACCTATCTACACATAAGAGAGCAAACCCTTTAGAGCGTTTTTAGGATTTGAATTCGGCGTGGGAACACCAAAGTTGGTGATGTTAGCCATTTATCCACTATGTCTTAAAAAAATATCTCAAGATAGATTATTGTTCGAAACATATTGGATGAACATTCTTCGAATAAGCTGAATATGATTCTTTTATAAAATTAAAGATAATACAAACATAAATAAACTTGTAATTGTAATATTAAAGCTAAATAAACAAACATGATATACTCTTTTCTTTTTCTTTTTATTAAATTAAAAAATAAAATCATAAAATGATGAGTTATTGGTAAAAGCAAAGTAAAGAAAAAACCCCTTTTAGATTTTACAAATTTCAGTGCCGTGCCTTCAACCACCAGACAGAAACAATTTTAAGGGCTGTTTCAATCAGCCCTCCCTCCTTCTTCCTCCATGTCACTCTCAATCATTAATCCCTTTTAATTTCTTCTTGTTCTTTCTAATAAATAAAATAAATAAAATAAAATAAATAAATAAATACTTTTTTTAGATCTTTTTTTAGTAACACACAACAAATTCAATTTCAGTCGATTATTATCAGAGTATGGGTTGTGCTGGATCAACACGTGCCAAAGGCGATGGTAATTATTTATTCTTATTTTTTTTCAAGATTTTATTTGGGTTTTGTAATTTAAGTGAAATTTGATTATATAGATATAAGTTTTTGTATGTATGTATTGTTTAAATGGGGTTTGACCCATTTGAGTTATACTTTCCAATATTCTACTTGACTTGATGTAAAAAACTCGCCTTTACTGGGTAACCTGAACAAAGAAAACCTAATCCGTTTACCCGTTTATTATCGGACTTGATGTTGTATGGAATATAATTTTCAGTAAATAATAATGGGTTTTGATGATAACCCTTTTCGGGGTTTTTCGAAAAGGTTTAGATTAATGATGAGCTTGGGAATTAGGTGTTTTGTTTTGTATGTTGTATTTGTTTGTTATTTGGCATTTGTCGTCTTATTTTCTATGATCGATGTAATTACGCGTCACATGTTAGAATAAGAATTGAAGTTTGAGGCCCTTGTAAGTCTTAAGTTGTTGGTTATCGCCACTGTCGATTTTTTGGATTTAAGTTGTGATAGTAGGTATTAGGTCAGGTATCACTTGGGGGCGTTACAGTATGAGATAGACTAACAGAAATGCGGTTTGTATGGGAAGTACAGTATGTTCTAGCTTGATATCGGTGTTAGTGTTAAGTAGAGGTCCTGTATATTGGTTATGTAGAAAGCTGATACGTATTTTCCTAAGTTAAGAATTTGTTCAAGTGATCATGTTTTGAGTAGTTATATATGTTTTCTTTTTATAGTAGTACTTAATTTGTTGTCTGATGGAGTCTGCAAATAGATGAAGAGTGAAATTGCGGAGGTGTGATATTTTTACCCGAGTGTGAAAGGCTGAAATCATAGTAAAAATCCCGAGAGTTGTGGTACAAAAATCTCCAAGACTTTGAATAATTAAGCTGGGATGGTCCTATAAACTTAGGTGATGGAAGCTAATTTAGGGAATTAAAGAACATAGAAATTAAATATGTTTCATGAATGTGGTCAATGGCTACTGTAAGTATTAAAGAAAGCATAGTAATACATGAAAATAAAGTTAGGCCAGCAACTCTAAAGTCATTGACAGACGAGATTCTTACAGGTTTGACTTGGTGGTCCGGTTTTTATCGAGTATCTCTTTGCTTTGTTTGTGATTTTAGGTAGCTGTTACTCTGTTAGTTGTCCTTATGATTTAGTATAACATTTTTGAGTACTGTCTGTATAGTAAATTTTTCGAGTCGTTAATCTTTATTTTATCTCTAACTAAGAAACTTCGAACTTACAAATATAGCTATTGAATTTCAATTTGTTTCATCGTTTGGCTTTTGAGCAGAAGGTCTCTTTGTCTAATATTACACTTGTCTCTTTTGTTCATTCCATCATGTAGTTAGGTTCTTCAAGCTATCATTCGCTTTTTACAAGCCCATTCTGATGTTATATTGTTGGGATTAGTATAGCACTATATCTGCACCGTCTAATTTTGTCACAATCCTTTTTTTAAGTTTTTATGCTATGCATTAACTTGTTCTTCACTATTATAGTACTATGTTAATACTTTAATGTTATGTGAATATAGCACTTTTTACTGGCACAACGTGATGTTACTTCGTATTATTTTCTTCACTGTAATGCCAGACTTGTTAATACTGTGGATTTTTTGAGAAATAAGCACTTTTCACTAGGAAGTCTTGCTATTATTATATTTAAATCCTAACAGTTCATTTGAACTTTGTGTATTTTTACGGCCTACTTTATACTCCAGACTTTTTTTATGCACTGTATTTCCATGTGTTTAATTTTTGTACGTTTCGATTTTGGTTGTCATTTTGTTGGCATGGTGCTGGATCAAGATTATGTTATAACCTGCAATTGTGGTTTCCTCTTAACCGCAGAACCTATTAAGAAAATAACTAAACCAAAACCATGGAAGCATTCTGAACCAATTACCGGGGAGCAGCTTAAGCGGATGCGTGATGAGTTCTGGGATACCGCTCCACATTATGGTGGCCGAAAAGGTAAATTTTCGTAAACATGCTGTCCCTCTCCCGTAATGCAACATTACTACCTTATCGTAGATGTATATGATAGAATTGTAGTTAACATGTTTTCATCTCTTCTCTCTGCACTCGTCTTTATGGCCTTACTACTCACAACCTCCACTACACACCGCCGCTGCACCATTACACAAGATGGAATTATGAAACAGAGGAAAGGAAAGTTGCATTCGGTTTGGTGGTGGTGGAATGACAGGAGAGAAGTGAAACGAGTGTTAATATACTATATCAGATCATCTTCTCTGTTAACACCAAGACATCAAGATTGGAGTAGCACTTTTCATCACTTAAAAACTTCATAATATGTATATTAAATTTAAGTAATCTAAGTTTTATATGAACTCTTTTAGCTGATTAAAAATTAAAATGAATTGTTTTCTTATATTCATAAATGAAGCCAATTCAACTGGTGTAAAAGAATCCTGTGCATATAAAACCAAATTTGTTGTAGGGATGTCTTTAAACCAAAATGTTGCAGTCAATATTTGGAAGCTTTAGCTGCTTCTTTTTTTTTTTTTTTTTTGAAAGCTTTAGCTAACTTAACAAATATATCCATTTCTATTCTCCACTTAACAATTTTAGCAAATATCTGGCTGCAAATCTTACCAATCAAACAAGTACACATAAGCATTGTACAAAACATAAGTCCAACCAGAAAGTATCTTTGGTCAAGTCTGAAACATATTTTTATCTGTAAATCAGAAATATGGGATGCACTTCAAGCTGCTGCAGAAGCTGATCTAACTCTAGCACAGGCAATAGTAGATAGTGCTGGTGTCATTGTTCAAAAAGCTGATTTGACAGTCTGTTATGATGAAAGAGGTAAATTTATTCTCAACTTTTTTTTTACAGTTCAATTTTTTTTTTCTTCCCATTAATGGTCAGTTAAATTAATTTGTGGAGCATTTGCAGGTGCAAAATATGAGTTACCAAAGTATGTTTTAAGTGCTCCCACAAATTTGATCCGTGACAGTTGAGAAATGGAGACTGCAGACTTGTTTTTTTCTAGCATAAAGATGGTAAATCTTTGTATATGTTTTAGTCCATGTTTTTAATGTGTTTTATGTTGAAAATATAAACCTTGCTTTGATCTTTTCTTCTTGAATCTAACATCTATTTCCATGATCTTACCTATACATTTCACTATGAGTAATTTCTAGTTGGTAGTGTTTTCGATTATATCTTTGACTTTATTGTGTCGTTTCTACTAAAAGGTTTGGTTTAAATGGGAAAGATTACACATGGATTAAGAAATTGATCCTGAAATGTGTATGTATCATTGTGGCACAAGTATTGTGTACTTTTTGCAATTAACTATCCTATTACAAATGTGTATCATGGTAAAGTTTAGTTTAGCATGGATGCATCTACTACTTTTTGTATTAGTACTGTACATCAGAAATGAGTGAAGTCCGGCTTGTACATATAAGGGAGTTCCTTTTATACTGGTGTTGATGCACATTAAGATGTCGGTGTTTCCAACAAGTTGAATTTTCATGATGGAAGTGTATCCTTTTATACTGGCGTTGATATGCATTAGCGGCTACTACTTTGGTCGTTTTTCCGCTTAAGAGTCGAGCAAAAGGGGATGGAAGGATTGGTCATCTGGACTGTCGGCCATAAACCAAGTAGGTGGTGAATCAAATATGCAGCAAGACATATTATAAAGTTGTCACTTGTCACAATATGTTTTTATTTGGGAGGTACAAAGGCCCAACAAAAGATTTTTTTTTCTTTTCTTTCTTTCCCATTTATGATAAACTTTTGTCTAAGAAAAGTGATCTCATGTTACAGCATGAGGGGCCAACAAAAATTGGAAATCATAATGGCGTAACAATGTATCCTAACTTTTTTTTTTTTTTTAACGGCAGAAATAACATTATTATTGATAATAAAAAGATCTACTAGCAAGATGCTAGTGATCAAAGTACAAACAAACAATGTATCCTAACTAGGTAACTTATGAATGTTAATTTTTTTTTTAGAAACAACCATGGCCCTAGGACATTGATTAGTATGCATTTAATGAACTTAATATTTCCTAATCAATGTCCCCGGGCACCGAGTAGCAAATCCTTTCCCTCTTTAACTCTCCCTTTCTTGGAGCTGCTTCAGAGCAAGAGGCACTCGAAATTCGAAAATAGATGCATAGTACGAGTGTAAAATGAAACTATTTACAAAGTTATACTAAGTTTAAAATAGAATAGAGATGGTAATCTCCGATTCATCTGTGAATTACTGTATATTTCACATACCACATAGCGTTGTATATTATATCAAACAATAAAATGTACTAATACCACACAAAAGTGTTCATGTATATATATATATATATATATATATATATATATATATATATATATATATATATATATATATATATATATATATATATATATATATATATATATATATATATATATATATAATATATATATATATATATATATATATATATATATATATATATATATATATATATATATATATATATATATATATATATATATATATATATATATATATATATATATATATATATATATATATATATATATATATATATATATATATATATATATATATATATATATATATATATATATATATATATATATATATATATATATATATATATATATATATATATATATATATATATATATATATATATATATATATATATATATATATATATATATATATATATATAATATATATATATATATATATATATATATATATATATATATATATATAATATATATATATATATATATATATATATATATATATATATAATATATATATATATATATATAATATATATATATAATATATATATATATATATATATATATATATATATATATATATATATATATATATATATATATATATATATATATATATATATATATATATATATATATATATATATATATATATATATATATATATATATATATATATATATATATATATAAATATATAGATATAATATATATATATATTATATATATATATATGTATATAATATATATATATATATATATATATATATATAATATGTATATAATATGTGATTAACCGGTTATTATTTGGAATAATTAACCGGTTATAGGTTAACCGGTTAATAATCGGTTTTGGTTTTGAAAAGAGTAATCGGTTAGTAACCGACGGTTTCTGGTAACCTATAATCGGTTTTTACTATTCCGGTTACTAACCGGTTTCGGTTACCGGTTACAAATCGGTTCGGTTCGGTTAATCGGTTTTTTCTTGCACCTCTAGCGCAGAGATAAATATAGGTTAACCGGTTATAGGTTAATATCTTTTTAAAAAAACCGGTTATAGGTTAATATAACTTTTTAAAAAAACCGGTTATAGGTTAATATTTTTTAAATATAAACCGGTTATAGGTTAATATCTTTTTAAAAAAACCGGTTAAGGTTAACTGGTACCGGTTAATAACCGATTTGTACACTTAAAAACCTTAACCGATGTAACCGGTTTAGGTTAATAATAACCGGTTAACCGATATAGGTTAACCTATTTTCGGTTTTTATTAACTGGAGCAGAAGAAAACATACAAATTTTGAAGAGCTGAACAGAAAAGGGAACAATTGCAGCAACAGAAACATTACAGAAAGTGGTCAAGAGAGTTCAAACAAAGAAGGTCAACACAGAAACAGAAGCATAAGCTGAATGTCATAATAGTCTCGATGAGCTTGTAGCTTTTAACTGGAATAAAAACAGAACATAACAAACAATAGAACAAGAACATAAGCAGTAAGAAAAGGTTGAACTGAGGGTTTTTTTGTTCATCGATTTGGGATTTAATTGGGGAAGAAAAATAGAAAAGGAAAAAGGTGAAGGGAGCGGCGGGTTTGGTTGGGTGTAATTAGGATATATAATAAATAAAATAATATATAGATAGATAATAAATATATAGGTTAACCGGTTATAGGTTAATATCTTTTTAAAAAAACCGGTTATAGGTTAACCGGTTAATAACCGATTTTTGTTTTGAAACTAAGGATCGGTTCCTAACCGACGGTTAATGGTAACCTATAACCGGTTTGTACGGTACCGGTTACTAACCGGTTAGGTTAACTGGTTACTTATCGGGTCGGTTAGGTTAACCGGTTATTTTGTGCACCTCTAGCCTAATTGATACATGAAGCGCAATAAATTTTTTGAAAAGCTTACGTCTTTAATTAGTGCTACCCGTTGAATGATTTTGTGCTACCTGTCTAGCTAGAATGGAAAACATGCAACAAAAATTACAAAACCAATCCATTAACAAATTAGATTAATTGATAATAAACACAAATAGCATATAGTTTATGCATTTTTTTCAACCCCTGAATAACGAAATTCAATTCCATGTTAGCTACTTTGTGTTTTTTAATCCTTACTCTTTTCACTTATTAAACAAAGTTACCTTTAAGTTCGACTTGTTACTATTAGTTATAAAGGTTAACCCTGAACGTTTAATAAAGTGCGAGTTGTTAAATGAATAGAACGGTAAGCAGTGGCAAATCTTGAAGTTTTTAGAGGTGGGTCTGGATTTTCTTTTCTTGTCGTTATGTTTCGGTATTATAATGGAATCATCTAATTAGGGTCGGGTCAAACAAAAATAACAAAAAAATGGACTATTAAATGGGCTAAGTGGATTATAGGCTATAAAAATTTAAAGATTGTTAGACGGTTAAACTTATTAAAAAAATATCTAAATTTTTATAAGAAATAATCGGAAGGACCGACTTGATAAATATAGATTTTTTCGAACGAAATACGGATAAAAAGTACTACTAAGCAAAAAAGGGGGTGGCCCAGGCCCCCCAGTCCCCAAAATAAATCTGCGCTTAGTCGTAACTAGTTTTGTGGCCACTGGACAGAAGCGAACTTTAATTTCCTTTCTTGTCACATTAGATTAACATAAAAAACTTCAAACTATTTTCAATGAAGTTTCGTTAGAATGCTTAAACTAAACGACCCTTATTCGAGTGTCTCTCTGAATCTAAACACGTACAAAATAGTGGAGTACAAGTGGGTACCCTTGCCTTTGGAAAAACTTATTATTTGGAGGTATACAATAAATGTTGGAAAAAACATGAAAATTATTAAAATAGATGTAGCCGTTGTAGTTTTGTTTATTTATATATGGATGGGATGTTGCATTTGGAAGCATGTGCAATCCGTATCAATTACTCGTATAATAAAACTTGATCTAACATGCAAAAATATTTAATCTTCTGACAATTAAGCCTTGAAGTGCGAAGTTAAAGTTACAACCAATGTGTCGAAAGTTGATCGAAAAATGTGAAGAAAGACGTGTTTATTATATTAGTGGTAGGTCAAAACCATAAAGCTGAAATAAAATGATTCGTAAATGTGACATAGACTTAGCTAGGTTTAGGGAGATTATGGCTAGGACTTGACCATCATCATCTTGACTCTTAAGGGGCTTAAAGAGGGGGGCCTCGATCTTGACCTAAAACAAACAACTACGTACAATTTGCAATGATCAAATACATAATAGCCGTGATATATTCATATATTAGTCAAATAAACTTAATTCTTAGTCATACATATATAAAAGCTACCTAAAGTTTTAGGAGCATTTTATAAATGTATTAAGCTTTTTTCGTTTTATTATTGCATATAACTACCTTTTAAAACTTACTCTAATAATTGTCATTATTGATATTTAAATTTTTGCTAGTGTATGTATATGGCCACTTAATTATAACTTGCCACCGAATTCGATGATACGAGGAATAATGTGTTAACTTTTATGGCTCTCACATAAGCAAAAGTACTTATAATTTGATAAATAGATAACTAGAAATACTCAATGATATCGAATTATAAAGTTGTTAGATGGTAATCATATACGTAAAATAGCAAAAAGGAACAAGCCTAATACAGAATTCATAACATTATTCCAAATACTTTATACTTTTTTTTTTAATCCCAAATACTTGATACCTTCTTATTTCATCAAGCATGTGTTCTCTTATGTAAGGATGGAGTTATATACAAGAGAAGTAAAAAGTGTATGTAGTCAACAAGAGAGGTTTCAATGAAAATGTGTTTTAGTATTTAATATTTATGTAGCTAGTCAAAAGACTACGTACATTTATTAAGGATGCAACGTGAACAAGAGATTTAAAACTTTAAAGTTGTGACTTACTAATATTTACGTATATACGTATTTTACTGATACTAATGGGTGTATATCTATAAATACAAAGCAATAAAGTTAAGGTAGCCATTTATATCTTGGGAGAAAAATGTTTGGAGGTGTATTAAATGTCGAAGGAATCTGAAATAAATTAAACATTTGAGTGTGTATCATGTCAGAACCATGTGTAATAAAAACATATATTAAATTACTCCAAACATGATAAAATCATATTTACTCTTTTTGGTAATTGGTATATGTAACTAAATTTGTACTCATATCAAATATATGATATGTTTATGATATTTTCATGATAATATGAATCATAAAATATAGATGTGTTGTTTTGAGATTTATGAGAGAGATTAGAGATGACTTTTGAGGAGAAAATATGCGAGAAATCGATTTATTTTATACAGAGTAGTCAGTGAATGATGGAAAATGAGTTTTAATTTGGTCGGTAAAGTGAGAAAAAAAAAGTTTGTTTGTCTAATATCTTTGTTTGGTTTATATTATTGTTTGTAGCTCTTCTTCATTGCTTGTGAATTGATAAGGTTGATAGCAAACACCGCCACTCACGTTCCGACATGGTGGCGGCATGGAGCGGAGCATCAAAGATGTCGTAGAGGCATGGGGAGGCATGCCATTCCAATAGCTATTTTGTAATATTTTTTTTTGAGCGACATTTTATAATATTAATATAAAGAAGATGCTAGAAAAAAACTAGCAAATACAGAAGACATGAAATCCGATCCAGAATAAGAATGAATAGATAGCTCTAGGATAACTATAAAAGAAGCAAGCACGCACAATAATTAATAATAGTAAAATCTCAAACGAACGGGGAAGATAACCCCAAATATATAAGGAAAACAAGTTTAACTCCTTTATCTCTTTGACCATTTGCAAATTTAGAAAGAAAAAAAAAATAACTCTTTTTTAGACTTCAATTGCAAAAATTTTATAGAGAACCAACGGGGAAGATGACCCCAAATTCTCTTTTTCTTTATCTTATTACAAATAATACCCTTGTTAATATTTAAAGGTTCATATTTTACCCTTACATTTTATGGTTTTTGCCCTTATCTTTGTAAGTAAATGATATCCTTTACTTTATAAAAAAGTATAATATTTATAAAAGTGTTAATGTATTATGTAACCTTTTTTAAAATATTAACAAGATTTAATGTTTGACTAAATTGTTTAGATATAATTTTGAATTTATAAAATAAAAAATAAAATTAGATGTGACGTGGTAAAGTTGGTTAGAAATGAATAGACGTGCAAGAGGCATGAAGGCATGATTGCTATCATTATATTTTAATTAAGTTTTGGGTCTAAGATATTCTTGCTTTAATTTATTTCTATTGCCGTTGATTGCTTTATGGTGATTATTTTGATAATATATAGTGGTGGCGTTGTTGGCCTTTGAGCCATTGTTATCGCCGAATTTTCATTTTATGGCAATATGTTGCGAGATTCCGATTAGTTGCCTATAATTAATGTTGTTATTACATTACCGTTTTTATTATAAACAGATGACGTTAATAAATGATTGAAAAGGGGAATAAGATGATTCAGTCCGTATTTTAGCGTGAAAACGAATTTGGTATGAAATTAATAAGGAAACTCTTATTTTTGACATATGGCTGGGTTTTTTTTTGTTGAACATTCATATATTTTATTGCATTGAAGAACTAGCGAGTGGCTAGTTGGTACAGGGCAGGAGCAAGAAAACTGCATGCAAGTACAAAACACAGAGGGAAGCCAAATACAAGCAAAATCAAAAATTAAAAGTGTTCCATTTTTGCCATTCTACACGGATTTTTGTTGATCTGTTCGATGTCCATAGGTAACTCAATGCCTTGATCTCCTTAGCAGCGAAGCGGATTGATGGACTTTTGTTGGAAAATCTGCAGTCGTTACGACACTTCCATATCACCCAAATATTTAAATATGATTTAGTCGAGTTACTTGGCAACATTTATTAGCCGAGTCCTAATTCGTTAGCAGTTGGTAAGAACAATTTTCAACCTAAAGATGCTCTTAACACAAACAATATTTTAACTTTTGACCGAAAGTTGGTCCTACTTATAATATTAACAGCCGCAACTTTTGTTTGTCTTGAAAGTTGTTCTTAACTCCCCGCCCCCCATGGAATCTACTTTCCATTCATGAAAGATCAGTGAGTTTGGGTTGCGATTCTTTCAAATTCTTGATTTAGCTATATTTTTTTTTTTTAGAACGGCAGAATATCTAGCAAAGTACTAGATGACAAGAAAGTTACAATTACAATTTCAATATCTAGGAGTTCGACATGAAAACAACCAAACATAAACGTCTTGAGACTTGAACTGCGAAGTAGACAAAAAGGGTCAAAAAATTCATGCCAATTACGAAGCGAGACACGAGAAAAACCCTCATCACCAGAAGTCGAGCCACCACAAGTAGCCCACTATAAAGTGACAAGGGGGTTTTTAAACCACTCGTCCCGCGAAACATGTAACTTCTTAGATCTGCTAGTAGCCCACAAATACGATTGGGATACAATGGAGTCGAATAAGAAATCCGAACGATTTTGTCCCGATGAAAACACTTGCTCATTTCGATGCTTCCAAATAACCCAGAAAAGGACAGCCTCAATACAATTCTTCTTAGAAACTTTAATATGCATGTTGTCCAGTAGCAAAAAGGCATCTTCCAAATTAGTGGCATGCAACAACGTAGGAATATCAAGCCATGTTGCAATTAACCTCCACAATTTATTAGCAATCTTACACGCCAAGAAAAGATGATTTGTAGTTTCCAAGTCATTCGAACATAAAGGGCACAATATCGATGGAATGTCAATACCTTTATTAGAGAGATTGTAGCGCGTTGGAATACGGTCAATTAACGTTCTCCAAGCAAGAATGTTAACCTTTTTAGGCACGAGATTGTTCCACCTAGTAGTGGCCGAACTCGCCGGGAGCAAATGATCACCAATGCTGATTCTAGTATCTTTTACAGAGAAGCCAATCGTATGAGACAAGGACCAATCTCATTTATCCATATTTTCAGTTAGAGCCACATTTTCAAGAGGTCTTCGCCATTGTGAAGAAAACCGTTCACCATTCCATCGATCTGAAAACAAAGCATTTTTTTTCTTGTTCCAAGTTGTAAAGACGAGGGAACCTATTATGCAAAGGAGTATTACCAAACCAACAATCATACCAGAAAGAAACAGATCTACCATTACCAATCTTTAGACAAAGTGTGAAGGGGAATAAAGTTTTTCTCGTGCAAATCCACAGCAACTTTTGATTCTTCAAACCATGTTTCACACCTCCATTAATTAGAAGTCCACGACCAAAATGATAATGGTCTGTGGATATTTTTAAGAACTCTAACCCACAACGAGTCAGGATTAGTGACATACCTCCATCTCCATTTGAGCAACATCGCTTTGTTAAATGCATCAAGAGATCCAAAACCGAGACCACCATTGTATTTACTTGCCAAAATTCTATTCCAATTAACCCAATGCATCTTTTTAATCTCGTCATTACCACCCCAAAAAATTTGGCACGAATGGATTCAAGTATCTTATTAACCACATTTGGCATGCGAAATAACGATAAATAATACGAACCCAAGCTGCCAAGAACCGATGTGACTAGAGTAGCACGACCACCAAAAGATAAAAGTTTTGCATTCCACTTTGATATCTCTTTTTAAATTTCTCAACAAGCGGATTCCACGAGTTGGAATTATTCATATTTGCCCCAATTGGGATCCCCAAATATAGAAATGGAAAAGAATCTTTACCACAATGAGCCAGAATAGCGAAGTTAACTTGAATAATTTTTCACCCTTAAATTAAAAATAAAAATCACGATTAAAATTTAAAATTATTTCTTAAATCTTAAACTTTGATTTGAAGCCAAAAGTAAGTTACTTCCAACTTGACACAAGTTAAATTTTTTTAATAGATCTCCATATAGTGAGTTTATGATAGGTGTTTGTTATATACTTTCAATTTTTTTAATTAAATTAATAAGATAAACAACCATCTTTTTCATTTCTTTTAAATCGATAATCGTGACTATATAATTATTGTTTTGTTTTAATATAAGTTATAAATCTTTAAGAAATACTATTGTAAGTAACATATTCTTAAATTTTGTCCCAATGAAATACGTTTTTAGTTTTTACTAGACATAAACATTTTATGAAGTTATGTCGTTATAACATTGGTCTACATTAGTATTTCTTGTTAGAACAAAATTTAAAAGTATGTTAGTTATATTGATATTGTTCGAGACAAAACTTGAAAATACGTTACATACATCAGTATTCTTAAATATTTATCATCTATATTAGAATAAAGCAAAATAATATATTAACCAATTTATAGCTTAAATTTTAGTTTTATATTACTTCTATATCCTAAAAGTAAAATATACTTTACTTCATTAATTTCATCATCAATAGACTTAAAAGTTCTATTTTGGCACTTGATAAATTTTGAGAAGTTATCAAATTTGATTAGAGGTACTCCTATATTGTTAGTAATTACTCAGTTTTTACACATCTACAAAACGATCATATACAAGGTTACTTTTGCTTTCCATTTTACATCGACTTAGATAGACAAAAACTGTTTGAACGATGATTTAAAAAACATCATTATATCAATCTTATATGACTTAAATGATAACTTTCTAGTAATTTAACTTGTGATAAAACTAATCAAATGATCTAAAATTGATTTTCTCGTTCATGATTCATGTAATGCAGATTTGAATTCAGTTAATCATGTATTCAAGTTAACGAGAACGGTACCCTTGCGTTGCGGCGGTGATGGAGGTGGCGGCGGCGGTGGCGGTGATGCAGTGGCGAAGCTAGAAAATTTTCAGTGGGGGGTCGGGATCTAATTTTTTTTTCCTAACGCTAAAATGGGGGGTCGAAACCGAGTATATCGAAATTTTTCTACACGAAAACTATATACTCCCTACATCGCAAAAAAAATTTCGGGGGGTCGGGCGCCCCTCCCCGCCCCTATATAGCTGCGCCCTGCGGTGATGTAATGGCGGCGGCGGTGGCGGTGACGGGTGGTGGTGGCGGCGGAGATGGTAGCGGCGGTGGTGACGGCGGAGATTGGTGGAGGTGGTGGTGGCGCCAGTGAGTAGTAGAAGTTATTGATGTAATGTGGATATGATGTATGGTACATCATGCATTAGAATGTGTATATTGTTGAAACTTAAAATTAATATTGAAATTTAAGTTCAATGTTGAAAATCAAAAGTGAATTTGCTTGATTGGACAATGACAATACTCCAATATATATACTTGGTTAATAGAAAAGATTTGGGTTTTACGTATGGGGCGTATGATTCATTTTCATTAGGAAAGGCTGAAATTGTCTAGTTCCAAAGGAACAATCACTTTGGTCATAGCACTAAACTCATTTTACAAAATTACCTTTTCAAGTCTCAATCTCCCACATATCTTGAAAGGATAGCCTTTTGCTTTTTGTGTTGTTCACTTGCGGCCACGCATGCAAATTGACGAGAGAGACATGTGAGAGTCTTAAGCATAAATACTACACCGAAGAACAGTCGAGCCAATAAGCTTGTTTAAGTTTGAGTCCGTTTCGTTTATTTAATTTTAGAGAGCTCGAGCGCAAGCTAAGCTTATTCAATTATTAAAGTACCTATAAATATTAAATTTTGAGTTATATCTCTCATAAATATGCAATCCTATTTGATATTATATTAGTTTGTATACATGTAAAATGAGTTTAGTGTCTCAAACTCAAGTTCGTTAAGACGTTTATTGGATGAGCTTTAAATTAGACTCGAACTCGTTTAAGTTCGGAACAAGTAAAGCTTTTAACTAGCCGAGCTTAACCAATTCGTCGATAACTTGACTTATTTACAACCCTACTTGTAACACCCTTCGTTTAAAAATACGGGTTTCCAAAAATTTTCGCTTGACGGCGTCAAAATAAAGCGGAAGAAACATTAAAAGTCCAAACCAATTAAAATCTGTTTGGTTTACTTATTCAATGGTGTTACTAATCGCATCATCAAAACAAGTTTAATAGAAAAGATTTGGGTTTTACGTATGGGGCGTATGATTCATTTTCATTAGGAAAGGCTGAAATTGTCTAGTTCCAAAGGAACAATCACTTTGGTCATAGCACTAAACTCATTTTACAAAATTACCTTTTCAAGTCTCAATCTCCCACATATCTTGAAAGGATAGCCTTTTGCTTTTTGTGTTGTTCACTTGCGGCCACGCATGCAAATTGACGAGAGAGACATGTGAGAGTCTTAAGCATAAATACTACACCGAAGAACAGTCGAGCCAATAAGCTTGTTTAAGTTTGAGTCCGTTTCGTTTATTTAATTTTAGAGAGCTCGAGCGCAAGCTAAGCTTATTCAATTATTAAAGTACCTATAAATATTAAATTTTGAGTTATATCTCTCATAAATATGCAATCCTATTTGATATTATATTAGTTTGTATACATGTAAAATGAGTTTAGTGTCTCAAACTCAAGTTCGTTAAGACGTTTATTGGATGAGCTTTAAATTAGACTCGAACTCGTTTAAGTTCGGAACAAGTAAAGCTTTTAACTAGCCGAGCTTAACCAATTCGTCGATAACTTGACTTATTTACAACCCTACTTGTAACACCCTTCGTTTAAAAATACGGGTTTCCAAAAATTTTCGCTTGACGGCGTCAAAATAAAGCGGAAGAAACATTAAAAGTCCAAACCAATTAAAATCTGTTTGGTTTACTTATTCAATGGTGTTACTAATCGCATCATCAAAACAAGTTTAATAGAAACCCGTCGGTTGCCCAACACAAAACAACCGACTACATAATAATCCAACTCCATTAAAGACAAACATAAACAAATGTCTATAAAAGTTCAGCATCTATGGGTAGCTAAGGACTTCATCAAGCATTCTACCCCTTCCTCACTCATCTTCATCAACAACCTCAGCTACGCTAAACCTGAGGGGGCAACACATTTCAAAAGACAAGTGTTAGCTAACGAATTAGCTAAGTAAGATAACACTCAAGTTATAAAACAGTTGTCCATTTCAAACATTATGGATTTACATGCTTCCTTAAGGCACAACACACATCAAACACACAATACTACATAATAGGATGAACCACCCTAAATGTGCCTATCCTGCTTTACTTCATTACACACATATAACCACATAACTGCTTTCTACATTAACTGCTTTTACGTTTTGGGCCCTTAAACGTGCACGTGACATGGCAACTTAGCATGTCTAGCGAACTAGATGAGCAAGCCATACAAACATGCACAACATCAATCAATAACAACATATACTGCATCTCATAACATCACAAGTTACTGCATATCATAACACCACGTCATACTTCATACATAGCACTACATCCTACGTCATATCATATCATGCACTACAATACATATCAAGAGGGACTGCATTTCAGGTCTCAAAGGTCAACTACATAACCCATATTACCTCCCGTGTAACCCATATACCCTTAAACAACATAAGTTACACCCGACTAGATGGCAACCGTTCAGTTGAACATCAAACGTCGTTAAGGAATGGCAAGCCAATTCCCCGAGTAATCCGTATGTACAAGACAAATGAGGGCGGGTCAGACCCCTCGTATTACTCAACTGCATCTCAATGACCATGTTGCAAGGAGCCACCCAAGCAACCTACGTCAACGCACTTAGCCGAGCTAGGGCAAGTACGGGTTAAGCTTAACACTTTCCTGCATCAAAGTTTTACGAGCTCGAAACTGCATCATTTAGTTTAGGTGACTACATTACCTAAACATTTACTACATTAACTGCTTTTACGTTTTGGGCCCTTAAACGTGCACGTGACATGGCAACTTAGCATGTCTAGCGAACTAGATGAGCAAGCCATACAAACATGCACAACATCAATCAATAACAACATATACTGCATCTCATAACATCACAAGTTACTGCATATCATAACACCACGTCATACTTCATACATAGCACTACATCCTACGTCATATCATATCATGCACTACAATACATATCAAGAGGGACTGCATTTCAGGTCTCAAAGGTCAACTACATAACCCATATTACCTCCCGTGTAACCCATATACCCTTAAACAACATAAGTTACCAATTGGGAAGTTATAAATATGAAACCATCGTTTGTTGAACCCCCAGCGTGTCAAAAGTAGTGTATCTTACCTCAAAGAAGCGCACGACAAATGATAACTACGTTACCGTGCAAAGCAAGTATTCCTGACCTCCTATAATCATTAAGCGATCATTAGACAGGCTAATACTCACATCATTAAGGTCATAACTCAGACCTAAACACCTATAAACACGACCCATGACAATGCTTTATGCATTGGAGGTTTGATTAATACATTAGGACTCATAGAATCCGACAAAACTCGACCTTCACTCACTAATTCAACCTTTCAGGAACTTGACATCAAGATCATATTTTAAAAGCATTACCATTAGAAAATAGACTCTCTCACGATTCCGTGGATAGCTTATTTGTCAAAAACGGAGTTACGGTTCAAAAGTTATGGCCATTTGAAAATTAAGTCGTTGTTGCGCCGCAATGACTCATTGATGCGCAACTTATCTTTCTGAAATCCAATTGCGCCGCAACTGGCTACGAACCAGCACAACAATCATCTTTTAACCTCCAAAACTTAACCAAACTCAACCCAAACGACCCCAAACCTTATGAACAACCTTTGAACCTTAAAATCCACCATATTAAGACCATAATGATGTAATAAAATCTTTGATTAAATCGATACATGAATTGCATCATAAAACAATTGTTAATTCGACATCAATCAACCCTTTAATGACCTAGATCTGATTCCAAATGACTTAAATGATTGAAAAGATATAAAATTAATGTTAATATACCTTTCCTACCTGTAGATCACAAAGAGGATGCAAAAGACTTGATCAAACACACTCGAATCACACGTTTTGATGGATTTTCGCTTAGGAAATTGATGGGGATCATGGGGGACGCTTAGGGCTTGATACAAGGGAGAAGAAACTGATTGTGATAGTGATTAGGGTCTAATTAAACTCCTAATCCCGTTTTTAAGATTCACCCTAAGTCAAAACTAGTCCCTAGGCTTCCAAACGTCACATTATTAGCCCAAAACACCTATAGGGACTACATACAACTTATTAAACACTTCAAGCACCTCAAAAGGCATATAACTACACCTTAAACACATTACTACATCAATCATTAAGGCATTCAAGCCTCACACGTATAACACATTAACCACATCTAAGCATTAAATCTACCATAGACTTAACGGACACGTTATGTTGACTTAACGACTCAAGTCAACCGTTATTTAAAAAGTTTGGGATGTTACAATTACCTCCCCCTTAAGAGGATTCCGTCCTCGGAATCACTTCAGCGTAAAATAGGTGAGGATAATTTCCGAATCTACTTTCACCATAAATATGATTCCGTCCCACTTGCACAAGCTCAATTAACTTCCTATGAAACTTCTTTTACTTTTTGGCCAAGGATCTCAACCAGGCCAACTACAAACACTCCTTAACATCAATACTCATATCTCTCCACGGATTCACATTGGTTTCATATCAACATATACATCATATCATCGTATATTCACATCTTAATCCATGTCTTATATCACATCAACATAGACTTACCACTTAAACGTAACTTCATAACATATCTTGACATATCACACATAAACTTGTCACACGTATTCATATTAGCACATGTAGAGTATTTACTCCTAATTGTGCCTATCAACGATTATATCACACATATCTACATATCTTACTTAGATCTCACGTCACATCGTAATCCCACATCTTAAATTACATATACATCTTTTTTCACATATTCTTATATCTTCAATCAATTTACATATTAAGCACTAACTTTACAACAAGCACGATTTCCCACGTCTTACGCACTAGAATTATATCTAGCACGATTTCCCACATCTTACACACTAGCATTTCATCTAGCACGATTTCCCACGTCTTACGCACTAGCATTACATCTAGCACGATTTCCCACATCTTACGCACTAGCATTACATCTAGCACGATTTCCCACATCTTACGCACTAGCATTTCATCTAGCACGATTTTCCACATCTTACACATATCATAGTACCGTCATTATAATAATCATACTTCATATGCACATATATACTTCTACTTTAAACATCATCATATCAACATAAGTCATTTCAACATACATATATTCCCATAATATATTCAGCAAATACTATTCATTTGGCAGTTAAGCCTTCCAAGCACGTATCCTTACTAACTTGCTATCACAACTCACATAATTCATTTGAACAAAGGGTCGACTCGCCATACTTTCGATGCATAACATATCCCTCCATAGAGGCTTATGGTTAGACCATATTACCCACTTTGCTCATAATAAGCTTCCTTTGTTCACCACAAAACCTTTAGACAATTTTGAGCTAATCAAAACACTTCTTTAACAATTCCAACTTTATGAACTATTGTCTTTATGATCGTTGGCTCTGCACTTTTCCTTTCAATAAATTGTCGTATCATGAAATGACATTCAACACCTATGGCATAATCATTGTTGCACATGAACTCAACAATAGATCTCGAGGCACCATCACACAATCATATGGTTTTCCCACATCTTACACACTAGCATTTCATCTAGCACGATTTCCCACGTCTTACGCACTAGCATTACATCTAGCATGATTTCCCACATCTTACGCACTAGCATTTCATCTAGCACGATTTTCCACATCTTACACATATCATAGTACCGTCATTATAATAATCATACTTCATATGCACATATATACTTCTACTTTAAACATCATCATATCAACATAAGTCATTTCAACATACATATATTCCCATAATATATTCAGCAAATACTATTCATTTGGCAGTTAAGCCTTCCAAGCACGTATCCTTACTAACTTGCTATCACAACTCACATAATTCATTTGAACAAAGGGTCGACTCGCCATACTTTCGATGCATAACATATCCCTCCATAGAGGCTTATGGTTAGACCATATTACCCACTTTGCTCATAATAAGCTTCCTTTGTTCACCACAAAACCTTTAGACAATTTTGAGCTAATCAAAACACTTCTTTAACAATTCCAACTTTATGAACTATTGTCTTTATGATCGTTGGCTCTGCACTTTTCCTTTCAATAAATTGTCGTATCATGAAATGACATTCAACACCTATGGCATAATCATTGTTGCACATGAACTCAACAATAGATCTCGAGGCACCATCACACAATCATATGGTTTTACCAGGTTTCTAACTCATTCATTATCTTTCCCATCAATCTAATAGTGATAGGCATCACTTGAGTTCACCATTTTCCTCATACTTTGACAAACATCTCTAAAAATTTTCACATAACGGTCGTCTCGATTCAAAACATTCAACCATTTACTTTTACACTTTAAGAGCACTTCTTGATCATACATCTTTTTTCATGTCCAAGGAAACGGTGCAATAGTTCACCATGAAATAAGCATTTTTGCACAACTTGCCTACTAATTGCTCATGTCATATCATTACCTCTAACTTCCCACACAACTTTGTCTCTTATTCCAAGGAGACGTGACCACTCACTTCCGTCAGAGAACCATTAAACTCTTTGTATTGCCACCAAACTTTCGGTGTCTAGCCTTGGCTTTTAACCCAATCACACGTCAACATATAAGATTTACTACACCTCGTATCATAATAGGTCGTATCACACTTCAGGCGGCATCCAAATGAGCATGTCACCACGGTTCATAAACTTCCTCGAGTACAACCTTTGGTCATTTCGTTATCGGATACCGAAATCTTACTTTTAGACTTATAGTTCCACGTTGGTTATTTATGAATTTTCAGAACCCACTCACATAATACCAACATCTTCGTCTCTAGAAACATCACCTTTGACTGGCTCATTGTAGACAACTGCTTACCATAACCTTGTAGTCATGGAATTAAACATTAAATGGAACCTTGTTCCTTTCAATTCTACGCGTCAGCTATTACTTTAACTTTTACTCACTTTGGGCGAATTTAGAATTAGGCCTCTACCTGTAGAAAATCGTAGTAACGTTCCTTACACAGCATGATGTTCTTCATTATACTTAGAATAGATAATAATGTCATCACCGAACGTAATGACTGAACGGTCTAGAGAAACTTTAAACTTTATCCCTTAAGTTCACGACATGGTAAGGACCATTCGTTACCATGCAGGTACTTCAAGAAACTCAATAGGGTCATAATGAGCGTATAATTAACCTAAGCATGACTTTCATCATCAACTTCATCATATGGTAGTACAATTCGTAAATCTATCTTATAAAAAGAAATACATCCCACAATCGAAAACATTGACTTCTTCCTATAAGTGAGAACAAAACGAAAGGTGTCTTTGAAAAAAAGTAGCACTCGTCACACGTCAATAGAAGGTTCGACCTCACGATCGCAACGAAACCGAGAACATTAATAGAACATCTCGAAACTACGGGTGGCCTCGACTTTTGAAGTATAATCTTTGTCTTACATAAGTAGATCACATAGGCGAGAAACATGATCAATTCGGAACCGAATGCTCCTGAAAACTTCTACTTCTTGTGATTTAAGTATCCATAGTTAACTCCGTCATCCAACCTCTTAACTTTTCATAAGGGAAAACTCTTTATCTTGAGAAGCAGTCAGACATAAGATGTTGTACTCATATAGGATATTAACATCACCTTCATGTCACACCAGCGAAGGCAATATGCGATAGAACTGCTAGAAAGGTTCATGTGTTAGTTCTCCATACCTTCATGCAATATAAGGAAGAATCTCCACCTGTAGATACTCGTTCCAATCGTCATCTAACATCCCGTAACGAAACCTAAACTTAAACGAGTCATAAATCCAAAACAGACCAAAATATGCGCCGCATGGATGGTGCATGCGCCTCCTAACTCGAGCATTTCTGAACAGTAACTTCCATGTGTTTGCACAAGCCCCGCATAAACTTAAAACTCAGAATATGCGCCACATACCATCTATGACCAGGAAAGATAATTTCAAACAATATCTAAGCGTCTTCCTTACACCCAAGCACAACTTTAAGACTTCGCAGCTCGAAGAAAATCTCACATCATAACATGGTGTTCATAGAATGGAAGGGCTTCATGGTTAAAAGGTTCAATCATCCATAGCGTTATCTTCTTTACCTGCTTCAGCTTCATCATTCTTTAACCCATAGATACACATATACTCTTCACGTGTTATGCTACCAACCAGTGATTCCATCATTCCCATCTTCACTCCATTCAGATCAGCACAGACACAGTCTCACAAACACACACATGTCGTGATACATTTACAATTACGTTCGCGACCGGAATTGTAACTGTATCCTTTCATACATGTGCCCGGTAACCCTTCTATGCGTCACCTACTTATAACCTTCAAAAATCCAGCATCAACTCCACTTATCAACTTCAAGTCCATGTCCTTTAAACTAGTAGACTTAACAACATTGACTACTAATCATTTCACTCCTCACTTATCTCAAAACTTCATTTAACTTCATGTACAACATAATCCTCATAAACATTTAATAAGGCTATCACTTTCCATCGATCTTCTCACATTTCAACACACTTGAGGCATCAACATCATTATAGTTGTAACACGGTGTTTACTCTCGACATAAAGATTCACTACATAGAAATCTCTCCAACTTCATTACTTTGTACACCGGTCAACACAAGCATGGCCATACAAACACGCTCGCGCCGTGATACACTTGCAATTATGTTCCGGACCATAATTGTAGTTGTATCCTTTCACATGCGTGTTCGTTACCACCATTGTGTATCACCTTCTTTTCACCAATTCCATTCATCTAATCCTCCAACTTTTGTCCATCTCAACAACTTCTCACATAATATAAGACAAAAGTTTATCAAATTCAGTTAGAGGAATAGAAGATCACCTCGAGGACCGTCTATCGTAACAATAGAATAACTTAGCGACGGAGAAGCGAGAAACGGAAGAATAAAGGCTAAAACACATATTCACATATCAATAAACAATCATCATATAGCCTTATTCCTACACTCTCACTCATCCCAACCCGTCCTAAGGCATTTCATCTCAAAGGCTAAGCATACCTACTTAAGCCTAACCTGATCTCTATCGGTTTAAGTCCAATTCATATGGCATACCTATAGTCATTGGTTCACTTAAACTATTTCTCTGATACCAACTTGTAACACCCTTCGTTTAAAAATACGGGTTTCCAAAAATTTTCGCTTGACGGCGTCAAAATAAAGCGGAAGAAACATTAAAAGTCCAAACCAATTAAAATCTGTTTGGTTTACTTATTCAATGGTGTTACTAATCGCATCATCAAAACAAGTTTAATAGAAACCCGTCGGTTGCCCAACACAAAACAACCGACTACATAATAATCCAACTCCATTAAAGACAAACATAAACAAATGTCTATAAAAGTTCAGCATCTATGGGTAGCTAAGGACTTCATCAAGCATTCTACCCCTTCCTCACTCATCTTCATCAACAACCTCAGCTACGCTAAACCTGAGGGGGCAACACATTTCAAAAGACAAGTGTTAGCTAACGAATTAGCTAAGTAAGATAACACTCAAGTTATAAAACAGTTGTCCATTTCAAACATTATGGATTTACATGCTTCCTTAAGGCACAACACACATCAAACACACAATACTACATAATAGGATGAACCACCCTAAATGTGCCTATCCTGCTTTACTTCATTACACACATATAACCACATAACTGCTTTCTACATTAACTGCTTTACTACGTTTTAACTGCGTCAATGTGCAACATAAGTTACACCCGACTAGATGGCAACCGTTCAGTTGAACATCAAACGTCGTTAAGGAATGGCAAGCCAATTCCCCGAGTAATCCGTATGTACAAGACAAATGAGGGCGGGTCAGACCCCTCGTATTACTCAACTGCATCTCAATGACCATGTTGCAAGGAGCCACCCAAGCAACCTACGTCAACGCACTTAGCCGAGCTAGGGCAAGTACGGGTTAAGCTTAACACTTTCCTGCATCAAAGTTTTACGAGCTCGAAACTGCATCATTTAGTTTAGGTGACTACATTACCTAAACATTTACTACATTAACTGCTTTTACGTTTTGGGCCCTTAAACGTGCACGTGACATGGCAACTTAGCATGTCTAGCGAACTAGATGAGCAAGCCATACAAACATGCACAACATCAATCAATAACAACATATACTGCATCTCATAACATCACAAGTTACTGCATATCATAACACCACGTCATACTTCATACATAGCACTACATCCTACGTCATATCATATCATGCACTACAATACATATCAAGAGGGACTGCATTTCAGGTCTCAAAGGTCAACTACATAACCCATATTACCTCCCGTGTAACCCATATACCCTTAAACAACATAAGTTACCAATTGGGAAGTTATAAATATGAAACCATCGTTTGTTGAACCCCCAGCGTGTCAAAAGTAGTGTATCTTACCTCAAAGAAGCGCACGACAAATGATAACTACGTTACCGTGCAAAGCAAGTATTCCTGACCTCCTATAATCATTAAGCGATCATTAGACAGGCTAATACTCACATCATTAAGGTCATAACTCAGACCTAAACACCTATAAACACGACCCATGACAATGCTTTATGCATTGGAGGTTTGATTAATACATTAGGACTCATAGAA
>CM067170.1:129446222-129538722 GCA_034093135.1 Erigeron breviscapus | reverse complement strand
ATGAAGCTTCTTTTACTTTTTGGCCAAGGATCTCAACCAGGCCAACTACAAACACTCCTTAACATCAATACTCATATCTCTCCACGGATTCACATTGGTTTCATATCAACATATACATCATATCATCGTATATTCACATCTTAATCCATGTCTTATATCACATCAACATAGACTTACCACTTAAACGTAACTTCATAACATATCTTGACATATCACACATAAACTTGTCACACGTATTCATATTAGCACATGTAGAGTATTTACTCCTAATTGTGCCTATCAACGATTATATCACACATATCTACATATCTTACTTAGATCTCACGTCACATCGTAATCCCACATCTTAAATTACATATACATCTTTCTCACATATTCTTATATCTTCAATCAATTTACATATTAAGCACTAACTTTACATCCTGCCCGGTGGGTGTAGATACCACATATGGGGTGAACATACTCTGACAAAAAAATGAACATTCAAAAAAAAAAACTTAAAGGTTTTAAGTCTCATTAAAAACAATCAGTGTAAATCTTGAACAGTTATAGAATTAAATCTTTACCTTTCAAGGAAAAGAAAAAGAAACCTTTTTGAATATTAATTGAATGATGATAGATCATTCTAATAATGTTTTTAATGTCTTCACTTCAGATTAAGTGTAATCTACTAATTGTTTTTTTAATTTTATTCTTTAAATACTTTATAAATAATTTATCCCTTCCAATTTCTTTAAAAAAAACTTAATAAACCCAAAATATTTATTTTTTATTCATTAATTTAAATATCTCTACTCAATATACTTATAATACCCTTAATGAAATTAGTTACAATATACAATCACACCACCATCACCATCGCCGCTACCACTTGTCGCTGCAGCCACATCGTCATATCACACGGGCACATGTCTAGTTCTTTAAATGTACAATGTCATGATCATGATGTTAGGGGGATTATTAAGATGATAGGTTAGGAGGATTAATCATTTTCCTAACCGAATACATAGCGTATTTGGCAGCTAGCGTAGCCGTGTAGCTTGTAAAAGTTACCTAATGATTTTTTCATGTTGTCCGACATAAATTTTACTTCAATTATAGAGGAAATTCATTTTTTAGAAAATCTTTATCTCCATTCCTAAAAATATTTAGCTTCAAAAACTTTAAATTTTTAAGTTTTTCAAATATCAATTGATCTATTTACAACTATAATTATATGATATAGATTCTCTAAAGTTGTTTTCAATTTTACTGTAATATCCTATAAATTTAAAGCACTATAAATATGATAATATTCATAATATATACATAACTTGGGGTAATTTTTGATAATTGAAGAAATGCAATTTGTCATAAGATTAATATAATGAACTTTTACATTAAGTTGTTAACCAATAAAGTTAACATAAGTTAAATATGGACCTAAATTGTTACATGAATAATAAATTCTTAAGCCATGTATTTTTGTAGTAAAATTATCTTAAAGTTTAGAATTTTTGGTCGTTGGATTCTTTTGTTAAACTTCAAAATAACTAGTTATAATGTATTTCTAATTTATAGCAAAATGAAGTATAGAAAAAGAAGCAAAAAAAAACCCTTTGGATACCATGTCATTGTAACCTACTCATCAAATGAGTTTAACCACCGGCCTATTACTACAAAATTAATCACCACTTTATTATGAGACTATTTACATACCATCTGTTATAATTACCAACGGAATTCTATGAGTCCATCTCGTTTGATTTGATACTAAATAAATCTCAAATATAAAGCTCTCAATTTTTGCACTTGGTTACGTGAGTTGTGGTCAAAGAGAAAAACAAATTAATCCAATCATTTAGTTCCACCAAAACTTCCTAATCGCCAGATTATTCTTTTGCTCTCCATACTTGGCTTTTCATTGTTAGAGTACAATTTGACATATAAATGGGTTTGAGTTTTTGACGATTTAACAAGATTACAAACTATCGGGGCTTAAGGAAAAAGGAAAGCGAGATAATATAACATTGGGTGAATTGTCCAAGTCAATTTATATAGCACCGCGACTTCTAATCATCTTTGGTAAGTCCTTTATAATCTTTATTCTATAAACCTTAAAATTTTTAAACACATGGTTATTATTATTTTCTTTATATTAAGCAAACCATCCTTTTAATTGAACCAAATTTTATTAATCTGATCATTTTACTATATCAGTATATCTTGCTTACAAAATCTTGACTTAAGTCCATGGCTTATTTTAAAGAATATATAATCTTTGATCTAAATTGTACATGGCCAAGTAATGTCGTCATCATCAAAATTGTAATAAAATTAATTTGATGGTTAATGATTTAATTGTGTTATTTACATAGAGTTTTGTCATGCGAATTAATAATCCCTTTTGCGGCCTTATGCGAGAAGTGATATATATGAAAAGATAATAATTTGTAAAGACTAACAAAAACACTTGTAAGCAATTATAGTTATAGGTTATAGTTTAAAATTTGGTTCATGTTGGAACTTATTAAAATGTTATCGGAATTTGGCTAAAACATTATTTCATATCAAGGTAATGTTCTTTTTAATCTTATAGTATATGTCTCGTATAAATTAAAATGTTAAGCCGTTGTTTTCGAAGATTCAAATCGTCATGTCGTTTTTCTTTTCGTGGCATGGACACAAGTTAAGGCAGCTTTTAGAACATTGTAGCAACATTACAGTGAATTAATACTCTTAAATTTAGTGTACGTATCCAAAATATTTCAATATTAATATAACTATTATAAACTTATAAAAATAAAAGGGATATTACATACTCTCTATTTGAATATATTTTGTGCTTATACTCTTGTATATGATTAGATTTGGTTTGGTGATCGCGTTTCGTTGGTGGCTCTTGCATTTTTGAAATTGTTGTGATCGGCAATAAGGTACGGATATTCTAGAGGTTATTAGGATCTTTTCGATACCATCTTTTCTCTCAAAATTTTATTTGTTATATATATAATAGTACGGATATTCTATGTGGTTTTAGGATCCTTCCGGTAAAATCTTTCTTCTCAAAACTCCTTTTGATTTGTATATAAAGTTTTATGGGTATAGTATATTATTTGAAATATTATTCGTCTGCCAGACTTTGTATAATATTGTGATTTTTCCCATTTTGATGTACTAACGATGTTGCCTTCATGATTGTGAATTGGGAAATCATAATATTTTATTATCTATAGTTGTGTCAAAACCATCTCTTGAAACCCGATTCGAAAGTTGTCCCGAAAAAGGGTGGGTTTGGTGTGTTACATTTGATGCGATGATTTGTACACTAATATGTCCCTTGAATATTCGTTGGCCGAAAGATAATACAGTCGCCTATTATGAATCATATTAATTAGTCCCGAAAGATTAATACAGTCGCATTTGTGATTCATGATATGTCCCTCGAATATTCCTTGACCCGAAAAGTTTGATACAATCGCATATTATGAGTTTTGATGACCCCATTAGAAATTTGTATGAGTTGGGTGGACAGAGATGTGGTTTTAAGTCAATATTTAAAATGTTTTAATTAGTCTTAAAATTTAATTATGTCTCTTCAAAACATATTCGATATATTTAAGTATATAAGTCGGTCAAAACGGTTTCTTAAGATATGCATATAAGAGCAACCTATCCATGGAGGTCCCATGGGCGCGTTATTGTGACACCGATGACGTGGCACCGGCCGTAGCGGTGTATTTGATTTGATCTACGGCGTCTCCTTTTGATGACCACCGAGTGGTTATGTGTACTTTGATATTTTGATAGGAGGCGTATGGATCGGTCCTAGGCATATTTTGTAAGTTTGACGGTGGGCGCTTATCGTAGTGTCATACGAGGCGTTTGCCACCATAAATGAATGATTAGTGGAGTAGCTACCCTATGATTTCATTCGGCCCTTTGATAAGTAATTTTGTTTGACTCTTATGTGCATTATTTTATGAGACTTGGTTTTATAGTATACTTTGATCTATTAATGTATAAGGTATTTGTGAAACTATACGTATGTGTACTTTGATTTGAAAATAAGTTTGTTAATGTAATAAGTTTGTTTTTAAATATACGTCTCCGCATTTCATATTATATTTCTGCTTTTGTCATATCCGTTCACTGGGCTTTTTGCTCAGCCGTATTCCTTTTTTCTTTCTTATACGGCAGGTGATCAAGCGGGCTTTGGGAACGAGAGAAGAGAGTAGATAGAAGTGGACTTAGCACCCTTTTGCTTTAGAGTTTTATTTCGAGCTTTAGAAGTACTTATTTTGATTTGTCAGGTTGCCTTTAGTTTGATTTGAATAAGATTAACGCCCTTTTGTCCTTTTAGTTCTTTGATATCATTTTGTATTGTTTAGAAAATTAGGGGCGTTACATTACCAATCAAGTTGGAGACATCTTGACAATTGAATTAAAATCAATGATCAAGATTCAAAAATCTCCAACTTTACTAATAAAGTTGGCAATAACTTTGGAGAATCTTAATGCATAATTTAAAGAAATAACTAATATGCTTCCCTGTCTATTAATTTTTTTTATTGTATTTAATTATGTAATTAAATTCAATGTAAAAACAGCCATAAACATTTAAGTTTTTCCCATAATTTAAACCTATCATTTTTGGTAAGGCTACACAAGGAGATGGTTACAAGTATTTATGAGTTTTCACTTGTATATGTAGAAATTAAAACTAAGTTGCAAGATAACATTACTTATATAAAATACAAAAAACAAATAAACCAAAATTAGCACAAAAGTAAAAAGTATAAAAAAAAAAAAAAAAAAAAAAAACTAAGTTGCAAGATAACATTACTTATATAAAATACAAAAAACAAATAAACCAAAATTAGCACAAAAGTAAATATTTTCAGTATGTTTATACAAAGTCAACTAAAAATATATAAACTAGTATATGGATCATTTATCTTGGCATGTATGAGGGTAGACTAAATTTGTACTACGGATAAAATAGTAAAATGGCGTGACATTTGTGGACCTTTGCGGTGATGTTGATTGTCGCATTTGTCTTTGTATGAGGGATGGAATGGTACTTAGGCATAATTCTGTTTTTTTTTTTACTTAATAAACTTAATAATTAAGAACTTATCATTCAGTCAATTTTCATGTTTTTTTTTTACTTAATAAAAAAAATAACTGTCAATTAACTATATTTTACTTAATATATATAAACATTATTTATACATTCATCCACTTAATACATTCAACACTTAATGACTAAAAAAAAAAATAGACCCTGAAATGGTTTTTGTATGATATCAAAACCGAACCGTATTTAAATCGAGAAATACTAAAACCAAATTTCACTTAAACACGATACCAATTGCCAACATTGACCCATTTACACTATACGGGTAGGAGTTTGATAATAGTTATATGGTATCCGTATATTCGATATCCATACCGCATAAAACCGAAAATGAAAGTTACAATTTTCAAAGAGAAATAAGTATGGCAATCAATGGCATGGTATTTTCTAGTTTAGAAAAGAACAAGTTGGAGTAATATGATATGTACCTTTAAAATTTAGAGTTGTGAGGGATTTTCGTTTGAAACTAACAACTTTGGGTCATTAACTTTGACAATGTTGATTTTCTATAATGAGATGACGTTGATATAGCATTAACAATACTGTAATTAGGGATGTCAATATTTTTCGGCACAACATGTAACACGACTTACAACAGGACACAATATATTGCCTCTCTCTCGTTGTTTAAGGCTCAAGATTAATAAGCAGTATTCATAACTCCGATACCAAAAGTTGTTGGTGTTTAAGTAATAGAAAATCATCCCCTTATTTGTTCTGACTTTTATAATACCGGTAACGAATTGTATTTGTCCTTTAAGATCGTTCTAAGCCAAGCAAAATTTATTTTAATTTTTTTTAGTGTACGTATTTTCTAAATCTTTTGGGATTATAGTCCTATATATTTATTACATAGATCCAATATTTTTAATAAAAAGTTAAAACTGACTATCTATGGTGAGATGACTCCTGATATCGTCGATTGAACTGTTAATAAAAAAAAACTTACTATTGCTCTTATTCAATCAACTTTTTTACAGCGTTTGATACTTACACAAGACGACACTGAACATTTACATCAAATATTATATCAATTACATTGGTCTTATAAGCCAAGATTGACAAGATAAAAAAAATCAACTTTCTTATTCAAAATATCTAGTTTTCAACTTAAATTTACCTACTAGTCGTTTTCTCATAGATCTTTGTATTGTTTTAGTCATTTTAAGATACACATTAGTGTTCACCCTATCAGAAAAATCAAATTTTAATTAATTATTTCATGAAACATTATTTTCTTTGTTTTACCTTTTCATTTTTGCTCTTTAGGTATGTAAGGCATATTTGGCAAAAAATGATTGGAGCTAGAATTCGAGCTGAGGTTGATACTAGAACTCGAAGTTTTTTTTCCCCCTACTTTCAAAAGCTTTTATTATAAAGATTTTCAGAAACTTTTTTTAGGATTATTTTATGATGTTGAACCACGTTAGTGTGACCGTCACTGATCATCTATCCTTCCTGATATGATAATTGACGATAACTGAAATCCCTATGTCTAGTAAATATTCGATGGACGTATTTACTCTTAAAGACGTATTATAGGGTTTCCCATTAGGTGATTGGAACTAAGAGGACTAATGAGGCACGAATTAAACACCAGAGGGACTAAATGTGAAAATACTCTCCTTATATATATAGAGAGTAATTAACCTAATTTCAAGGTTAATCAACACATAATCACAGCCTCCCTCATATCAAATTCGTTCTCCTTCCTCTGTTGAATTCATCAAAACCGAATTCATCATTCCATCCTAATTCAATCATCTTATTTTGGAACCCGAATCAATGGCATCAATGTTTAATGCCCTCACAGGTTCCTCAGGATCAACCGGTACGTTATTATATGGATCGAATCATGTTTTATTCCAACATTTGGTATCAGAGACTCGTTACGAAGTTAACCCTTGATTTGATTCGTTTTCGTACCCTAAATCGCGAACTGAAGAATGCAGAAACTTAAGTTCGTACGCTTCTTACGAACTTAAAGTTCGTTTGAACTCTAAATTCGTTTGAACTCTAAGTTCGTTTGAACTCTAATCGTTTGAACTCTAAATTCGTTTGAACTCTAAATTCGTAAGGAATTTCTAAGTTCGTAAGGCTTAACTGTGTACGAAATTTCTGCTCATCTTCGCACTTACTTCCTCACGAACTTTATCTTCGTAAGCTATCTTTCGTAAGCTATCTTCGTAAGCTATCTTCGTTGCTTATGTTCGTAAGCTATCTTCGTAAGTTACTTACGAAGATAGTTAACTACTTACGAATTTACTTTTATTACGAAGATAATTAACTTCTTACGAAGTTAATAACTTCTTACGAAGTTAATCACTACTTACGAAGTTAATCACTACTTACGAAGTTAATCCTTATTACGAACTTAACTATCTTCGTACCGTGCTTATTTTTCATGGATTACTGATTAACTTAGTTGATTATCAAGTTCGTGCTTATGTTTTACCTTAAAGTTTAAATGGAAAAAATGACCCTTATTTTCGGAAAATAATTTTTTCTGAGGCGTTTTTACCCCAGCCAGGGGCTCTGCCCCTTGGACCCCGCCAGGGGCTGCCGTCCCCTTTCCCAGTCGGGTTCTCTTTCCCCTTTTCCGCGCTGCCCTATCCACTGAAACGTATCCTCTGTCCAATACCGACGCCTGGTCGTCTTGCCGCCGTTTGCCGATCATTTCTTTCCCTTGGTCGCTGCTTCTTTACCCCCACAAATTTCCCCCCGTACTTTTTTTATTTCCTTTCCTAGCGCCATCCATATTCCCGCTCGTGTTCTTCCCGCCCCCCTTGACTTTTTCGCACTAATGTACATGGTTTCATTTTGCCCAAAGGTCAAATGTGATTCTCATGTTGCGCTCTTTTCTCTTTTGCATAATTAACACTTAGTATATTAATTCTGCCCAAAGGTGATTTAATATGTTTTGTGTAGCAAAGGGATTCTTTTCATGCCTAAAATACACGATTCTTAATTTTGTGCCCAAAGGTCAAAAGATAAGCGTTGTGTTGCATGACCTAATGCTCATGTTTGCTTAGATCTTAGTTACTTCTGCCCAAAGGTGATGTAACATCTAAGTAGAGCCTTACTTTAGCTTATTGTTTTGGTGTTTACAATAGGCTTACTTATCACTAGCTTCATTACTATAATGGTCATAGTCTTATTACTCTAAGGAACAGTACTAATAGGCCTACTTATTTTAGTCATTACTTTAGTTCCATTACTCTAGAGACATTACTTAGGCTGCCTTAGATAACCTATCATCTCTCTATTACTATTGGGCCTACTTATTCTAGGCATTACTTTAGAAGAGATTACTTAGGCTGCCTTATATAACTTATCATCTCTCTATTATTATTGAGCCTACTTATTTTAGGCATTACTTTAGGAGAGATTACCTTGTCTGCATAACACGGCTGATAATGTCACTATTACTATTGGGCCTACTTATTTTAGGCATTACTATAATAATCTTCTATTGCTTATGCCCTAAATGTACATCCTTCTTATTTCCACAGTAGTACCTAACCTTGGCCTTATGACGCTCAATGGTACGAACTATGCTTCATGGAAAAGTCACTTAGATCTGACTTTGGGAATGTATGACCTTGACTACGCTATTCGTCATGATGAACCCGCTGCCCTTACTGCTGAATCCACTGCTGATCAGAAGGCGAACTTTGAAAAGTGGGAGAAGTCGAATCGCCTGTCGCTAATGTTAGTCAAGAATTCCATTGATCTGACTATTAGAGGAGCTATCCCTGACTCTGAAAAAGTCAAGGATTACCTCAAATCTGTTGAGGACCACTTCAAGGGATCGTCTAAAGCACATGCAAGTGCCTTGATGTTGCAGATGCTTACATTGAAGTATGAAGGAACTAGCGGTGTCCGTGAGCATATTATGAAGATGACGGACATGGCCAATAAGCTTAAGACTCTAGAGATGGAAGTCTCCGATAACTTTCTGGTGCACTTCATCATGACCTCCCTGCCTCGCCTGCTCGTTTTGACACCTTCAAGGTTAACTACAATGCTTTGAAGGATAAATGGTCAATGAGTGAACTTATTGGGCACTGTGTTAATGAGGAGGAGCGTCTTAAGCTGGCTCAACCTGAAGCTGTTCACCTGACCACCACCGCTAACTCCAAGAAGAGGAAGGGAAACAACGGTAAACAAACTGCGAACAAAGTCCAAAAGACTAATCATGGTGCAGTTGCCTCTGGCTCTAATTCCTCGACTGGCAAACTTAAATGCAACTTCTGTCGTGACAAAGGACACCGTCAGAAGGATTGCCCTAAGTTCAAGGAGTGGCTAGCTAAGAAAGGTAACGTACTTTATGTAATATTTGATTCCTTTACTACTGATGTACCTGTTAATACATGGTGGGGTGACTCTGGTTCTATGGTTCATGTAACCAACTCATTACAGGGGTTCCTTACAATCCAGAAGCTACCAAAGGGCCAAAGAAAGCTTAGAGTTGGAAGTGGTGATCTCTTAAATGTCGAAGCCATTGGAACTTATGTCTTACATATGAGCACCGGAAAAGGCATTAGACTAATAGATACCTTATTTGTACCGAGAATTACTCGGAACCTTGTATCTATTTCTAGACTAGACCTTGAAGGTTATGTAACGATTCATGGTTTCGGCAAGATTGCCATAACTCGTAATAATGAATTGCTTGGTCGTGGTTTTTTGGATGGATTGCTGTATAAGTTAGAACTAGATCATAATTTCTCACATTCTTTGTTATCTCTTAATGTTGATGATATAACTAAAACAAAGACAAAATTACCTAAACGAGAGAATTCCTCCATGTTGTGGCATAAACGTCTTGGCCACATCTCACGAAATCGCATGACACGACTCGTAAAGGATGGAATCTTACCCTCTCTTGATTTTAGTGATTTTGAAACATGTATACAGTGCCTCAAAGGGAAGATGGCTAAAGGGAATAAGAAAGGAGCCACCAGAAGTTCCAACTTGTTGGAAATAATTCATACTGATATAAGTGGCCCCTATCCCGCATCCATCACGGGACATACATCATTTATTACATTCATTGACGATTATTCTCGTTACATGCACCTGTATTTGATCAAAGAAAAATCTGAATCCTTACAAACTTTTGCTGATTTTAAAACTTTGGTTGAAAACCAACTTAATCGTAAAATAAAAGTTGTGAGATCAGATAGAGGAGGTGAGTATTATGGTAGACATACTGACATTGGTCAAGCTCCTGGTCCTTTCCATAATTTTTGTAAGGAACATGGCATTATTAACCAATACACCATGCCTGGTTCTCCTCAACAAAATGGTGTTGCTGAAAGGAGAAACCGAACCTTAATGGACATGGTGAGAAGTATGCTTGCCAACACTAACCTACCTACTTTTCTTTGGACTGAGGCCTTAAAAACAGCCGTTCATATACTCAATAGGGTTCCATCAAAATCTGTCCCTAAAACTCCTCATGAGATCTGGACAGGTAAGAAACGAGTCTAAAATATATGAAAGTATGGGGCTGCCCTGCCGAAGCAAAAGTCTATAACCCTAACTTAAAGAAACTGGATCCTAAAACGATTTCATGTTCCTTTATCGGTTATCCTGATAACTCAAAAGGTTATCGGTTTTACTGTCCTTCCCATACTACTACCATCGTTGACACGCAGCATGCGACGTTTCTCGAGAACTCAGAGATCAGTGGGAGCACAACAAATCCTAACTTCGATTTGCATGAAGTACAAGAAGCAAGGGGGAACCACTCGTCGATTCCTCCGATAATTCCTCTTGTACACGATGCTGCTCCTGATGTCACTGATCCAAATCCTCCTAATCAAAACCATGAAGAACCTCAAAACCAAGAAGCACCTCATGTTGCCGAGCCTCACGTTGCCGAGCCTCACGTTGCTCAACCCCAAAATCAACTCAGGAGATCATCAAGGGAACGCAGGGCCACTAATTTTGATGATTTCATAACTTATCTGACTGAAGTTGAGGACATTGGAAAGCTTGTAGATCCCACCTCTTATCGAGAAGCCATTAATAGTGATCAGGCCACTCAATGGAATGAGGCTATGATTGAGGAGCTAAATTCCATGCAGCATAATGACGTTTGGGAATTGGTTGAACTTCCTGAAGGATCCACAACTGTCGGTTGTAAATGGGTCTTCAAAACCAAATTAGACCCAAAAGGAAACGTCGAACGCTATAAGGCCAGATTGGTTGCGAAGGGCTATACTCAAAAGGCTGGAATTGATTATCAAGAGACTTTTTCTCCTGTCTCTCGTAAAGATTCCCTAAGGATTGTTATGGCACTTGTAGCTCACTTTGATCTTGAGTTACATCAGATGGATGTCAAAACTGCTTTCTTAAATGGAGACTTGCATGAAGACGTATACATGCGGCAACCTGAAGGATTCATTCCTAAAGGTAAAGAGCACATGGTCTGCAAGTTGAAGAAGTCCATATATGGGTTGAAGCAAGCCTCACGGCAATGGTACCTTAAGTTTGATGAAGTCATGAAAGAACAAGACTTCTTAAAGAATCAAGTGGATCAATGCACCTATCTCAAGATCAGTGGGAGTAACTTTATAATCCTTGTTTTGTATGTGGATGACATTCTGCTTGCAAGTAACAACTTGGATATGCTGCATGAGTCGAAGCGAATGTTTTCGCAGAATTTTGACATGAAAGATCTCGGTGATGCCTCTTATGTCATAGGTATCGAAATACACCGGGATAGGCGTAATGGTGTTCTGGGTCTTTCTCAAAGGGCCTACATTGACCGCATCTTAGAACGCTATAAAATGCAATCATGCGCACCCACTGTAGCTCCAGTAGTTAAAGGAGACGTGTTTGGTACTTTCCAAAGTCCAAGCACTGAAGTTGAGAAGGAGCAAATGAGGATGATACCTTACTCGTCTGTAGTTGGGAGCATTATGTACGCTCAGGTCTGTACTCGACCAGATATCGCTTATATCGCCGGTATGCTTGGGCGTTACTTATCTAACCCAGGATTAGCACACTGGAAAGCGGCTAAAAAGGTTCTACGATATCTGCAAGGGACCAAAGACTACAAACTAACGTATAGAAGAAGTGACAATCTAGAAGTAGTAGGTTACTCTGATTCCGACTTTGCTAAAAGCAAGGAAGATAAGAAATCTACTTCTGGGTATATTTTTATGTTAGCTGGCGGACCTATCTCTTGGCGGAGTCATAAGCAGAAACTGACTGCAACGTCCACCATGATGGCTGAATATATTGCTGTTTACAATGCCACTTGTCATGGGATGTTGATAAGGAACCTGGTCGGTGGACTCAAAATCGTCAACTCTATTTCTAGACCATTGAAGCTTTACTGTGATAACTCAGCTGCCGTAACTTTCTCGAACAGTAACAGTTCGACGTGGCGCTGGTCTGTATCTCGATACAAAGTATCTGTTTGTACGCGAACGAGTTGAGGAAAATGTTCTTTGTATTGAGTACATAAGTACAAATGATATGCTAGCGGATCCAATGACCAAAGGTCTTCCTCCTAATGTCTTCGTAGGACACGTGTCGAAGATGGGGCTTACTAAGGACTTAATTTAATAGCATATTGTACTTTTACTGGTCATTATTATTATTATTATGTTAATGAAAATTTTCCTCCTTATTCAGATTTTGTTTGTCTATTAGTTACACTTTGAGCTCATAATAGTGTAAAGACGTTATATAACAAAATTTGTCTTAGTCAATTGATCATTGCTTATTAGTTTTAAATTTGAGTCATAGTTTGACTAGTGGGGGTCCTGAGTTGATGTTCTTCTCTACGACTGTACTTATTGGCTATGATTTCGGTTTAAAACAGAAATGAGTATTATCCCGGCCGGACTTATTAAATACTCATAGATAAATGATCGCTCGGTCAAGTGGGAGAATGTTGGAACCACGTTAGTGTGACCGTCACTGATCATCTATCCTTCCTGATATGATAATTGACGATAACTGAAATCCCTATGTCTAGTAAATATTCGATGGACGTATTTACTCTTAAAGACGTATTATAGGGTTTCCCATTAGGTGATTGGAACTAAGAGGACTAATGAGGCACGAATTAAACACCAGAGGGACTAAATGTGAAAATACTCTCCTTATATATATAGAGAGTAATTAACCTAATTTCAAGTTAATCAACACATAATCACAGCCTCCCTCATATCAAATTCGTTCTCCTTCCTCTGTTGAATTCATCAAAACCGAATTCATCATTCCATCCTTATTCAATCATCTTATTTTGGGAACCCGAATCAATGGCATCAATGTTTAATGCCCTCACAGGTTCCTCAGGATCAACCGGTACGTTATTATATGGATCGAATCATGTTTTATTCCAACATATGAAACATTCTTTTCGATGTATTTCTTTTTCAGTTTTACCTTTTATTAGGTATATGTTATGTAATGTTTCTTTCTATGCACAAGCACATGGTTCTCGTAGGTTTGGATACATGAACATGTGACACAACGTAGACAAAATCACCATTCACCCATGCTAACTTGTCAAACCAATCATATTACACTTAAATTCCAATCGACTAAAATATAGAGAACACATAAAGACTTGTGGCCAAAGAGATATAAGCAAGGACTTGGGTACAAATCCCATGAGCAACACTTGGTATTTTTCTAATATAAATATGACGCATAATCGACATAAAATCCCTTTTGGATTTGAAGACTAAAAGCAAACTTTAAACGATAAGTATGATTAGGAATAACCAATGATTGTCAACCCAGTTGATCAGTGACATTTTTTATTTTATTCAATATCTTGAGTTTGATTCTTAAGGATGACAAGTCAATGGCTCATGGTCAACATCTTGTTGTTTAGGGTACGTGCAAGACTTGTACGGTAAGGTTTTTGTGACATCCGTCAAAATTTCATTCTATTAACTAAACCTAATTATAAGCAATTAGGATGCATTTATGCTAATTAAAGTAAATTAAGTTAATTAAGGCATGATTAGGTGAGCAAGTGCATGTTTATACTTTCTTATTGATTATGTGATTAATCAAACTACTAAATGAACTATCTTTAACAAGTTTAAAGGCCTTGATGATGAGCAAATAGAAAATAAAAAGTTCAAAATCCATAAGAAATCATAAAACGTTTATTTTTCTCGTGAGACTTTCTCGTATGGACTTAAGACTTAGGGAAATCTAATATCTAGTGTTTTAACACTTTAATATGATTTTTATTTCATAAAAAACACACATGAAAAATTGAAAAATCTAAATAATTATAGTGAATAGTAAGGAGGTTAAACCATTTTAACTAGTTACTTAAGTTAGATATTTTTCTTTTACCATAACAAATGAACACATCACCACTTTTCCTTTTACCTCCATCACATTTTCACCACATCACCACACTAGTAAAAATTGATGAATCACCCTCCCATACCACCACAACCTACGACCACACCACCACCACACTTTTACCTTTCATTTGCTAAATGTTTTACTATAAATAGCAAGCATTCCTTTCACTAAAACTTACTAATTCACACAATCAAACCTTCTCTTCTTAAATCCCTATCATTCCAAGATCAATACTTGTTCAAGTTCAACCATATCTTTCACAACCTTTCACCATCACAAGCTTTCAATTCAACCAATGTTGTCTTGAATTCGTTGGTAGCAATTTGTAAACACGACGTTGTTATCGGGAATTCTTCCAAGGACTTCACAAAGCCTAGTTATAATGCCTACATAGGGCTGGAAATATTCCACTTTCATCAAGAAAACAAGTCCAAGTTATAGCCGATTCTCTCAAGATCTTCTTCGGTGTTCATTCCTATATCGTTACTTTGATCTTAGAATTTATAATTCTCCAACTTGTAAGTGTTTTTATGAAACCTTACTATATATTGCCTTATGATTATATGACTATATGTTATGTATTGAAATGCTTGTCAACTTGTTTTATACTCAAATGATACGTATTTACATTTAAATACGTTAAATATCTCTTTAAGACGCATAATGAATTGTTGGCACTTTTGTAGAAATACATGAGTAAAACACTTTCAAACAAATACTTTTATATACTAATTTTGGTATATAAATAAATGTATAGTTATATATTTAACTATCCTATTTTTATATAAATTGTGTTTCACAATATGTGAATTATTTCATATTCTGATTTCTTGTTTTGGATAGAATATATCCTTGATACCCTTTTAACCAAAGTACTTCATTACTAAAAGTAAATTTCATGACACTTGGGCCTCTTCGGGGTACACCAACGGAGGGGATTGTAGTTCGCAATTTAACGCAACTTGGTTCACCGTTTGGGTACTACATGACCCTAACCTCATGAATTGACACAATGTGAAGTACAATACTGGTTTTTTCTTGCCATTTAAGGTATCTCTTCATTTTATAATTAATACATTTTTGTATTGATTATAATCCTACTATTTAAAGTATCTCTCCTTTATATATAATATATATACACACTCGTATTCGTCTCCGAATACATTCCGTATCAATTCAAAGAAATACTATCAAATGTGTCTCTTTATTCTCATTCATATCTTAAGCTAATTGTTAGCTTATTATTTGCATTTCAACAAAAGCTTTTTAAGGATTTTTATAAAGATAAATGAGATATCATTTATAAATATTTCAAGAATAAATTACAAAGGTTATTGAAAGAACCCAAAACCAGTTACGTTGACAAGCGTATTAATAGATAAACATTATAAGATAATTTAAGTCTAAACCGAGAAGTAAATCAATCACATTATGTTTAGGGATACGTACTTTTGCTAGTTGACTTGCTCGTCATCATTATCATCATCAACATTTTTACGTTACTAAGCAATCACCGAGCTAAGGTGAGTTTCATGGATCCCTATTTATTATTTTGGGACTGAGAATACACAACTGTTTTGTTTTATGGACACAATTGCTTAAATGATCCATGCTTATATTTTTGTTACAATGCTCTGGCTCGAAATCCCCTATATGGAACTTGGACCGATAAATTTACAACGCGAATATTATAAATAGTACTATTGGGTTGACACCCCTATCCTGGTTAGTCTCACTAACACATGCAAGGGATAATTAGTATTTGAATTAAATATGTGATTGTGTTGAGCATTAGCATCACATGAGGGGTAATGTACACATATGGTACGGTTAAGGTATTCAGTTTCCAAGGTATAAGCATGTGATATACAAATTAATAGGTTGAAATAAACCACGTATACCTAATAGTCGTAATGCATGCGATATCATATTCAAATCTTGTGATCCAAAGGTAAATCCTTGTTATAACAATGTGAACTCACCAACTTTATGTTGACGTAATTTAAAACGTGTATTCTCAGGTACTTGAGTTAGATGACGCATAAGATAAATGCATACTTTTGGAGTTACAATTGCATACTAGAAGAAAACATATGGAGATGTCTTAGTTTATATTATCATTTTAAAGAATCTCATTTGTACTAGTTGTAAACTCAATTATCACTTTGTGATCAATAAAGAAAATCTTTCGGATATATTTTAAAAACGTCTCATTCTAGAGGTCGTTTGTTATAATGTGTGATTTGTTTACGAATATTGTTCACACCTTCGATTCCGCATTTTGGGGGTGTGACAGTTTACCTGGTGTCATACTGAATGTTCGGAAAAAGTGTGATTAGGAATAAGTAAACTTCTTCTTTTTTATTTTGAGTTTTAAAACACAAAAAGAATTTAAAACACGAAAAGGTCTGTAAAGAAAAATCAAAATATATTACTCGTATATATTAATATATATAATTAAATAATTAACTACACAAAAAGTTGATCTAAAGTTACTAAGAGCACCCCCAATGTAGCAATACTAGCACCGTATTGAACTTCGAATACGGTCCACACCATTGGGTGTGGGCCGTATTGGCAGCGTATTCGGCGCGTATTGGAGCGCTCCGTAGTGGGCAATACGGAGAAGGAAGCATGTTTAGTTTTTTTTTTATTCCTAACAGCTAGTTTAGTTAAAAAAAAAAAATCAACTTATCTCCTCAATCATTCAACAAAGGGCCACTTTTCAAATTTTTCAAAAAATCCAACCTTTTCCACCATTTATTCACTTATTTAACCCACTCATTTCATTCATTCAACCAAAACTCAAACACATACTTTCCAAATCCAATCCATTCTTCAAAATAAAATCACCATGTCTTTCATATCGAGCATCAATACATACACGGGTCCATTGCTTAGCATGACGATAGTGATGACGAACTCATGGCTATCATGAAAGATTGTGTCGAGCTCAATGATGGTGCCGAACCGTCACAAGTTTTAACTCGGGAACGGGTTTATCGAGATCGGTATGGGACTGCTGACCGAGTCATGATAGATTATTTCATTGAAGACTCAACGTTTGCGCCACAACATTTTAGGCGGCGTTTTCGAATGTCAAAAAACTTGTTCATGCGCATCATTCGCGATATACAAAGCTACTCTTTGACTCCAAAACCAATCCATTTTACCCGTATGGAAGACTTACGTGTCGATGCAAGAAAAAGGATTGGTTTTATTTATTAAAAGTTTGAAAATAAATATGTTGGAGTGTATTGGAATGTATTTGATGTATTGGGTATTGGGTGTGAATTGAGGAAAATGTATTAAAAAAAGGTTTTTCTGATGTGATACTGATGTGACAATGTATTGGTTAGTATTCACCCCACCCATTGGGGGTGCTCTAATATCTTAAAAAGAAGAGTAGAAGACGCGGATAAAACCCAATCTGAATCAACCTGATTCAACCACCAATTCCGGGTGAGTCGAGTTGACCCGGATTTTAAAAAGATTGATTTCACCTCCTTGTAAATTACCACGCTGGGATTCATGCTACTGTACTAAATTATTTGACCTCAATATTTTTCGGCATTGGAAAAAAGTTATTTGACTTCAAAGATCCAAAATTATATACTCGTATTTGAATTCCAAGACTCAAAAATCCCAAATTTTATTTGATTTCAATAATTAATCTACTCTATACAATTATACAACACACACTCAGAGCTTGGTTTCATAGCAAAAAAAGTGTCAAGTTCCAAAGCACTATTGTCAGCATCAATAATCTTACATCACCCATACTCCCCTGCTCTCTCTCTCTACAAACGAAAAACACAACATTTTTCTCTCTCTAGAACCTGCCTGCATCTTTCTCAGTCTCTGTTACTAACGAACATTTTATAGACAGCCCCTTTTTGTTTGCAAAACACACACACTAAAAGGTGTGAACTATGTGTGCCACCTCAAACCTCGTGAAGAAAAAGATCTGAGATTTAATGATGGAAACGGGTCACTTGCAACTTTGCCTCTAATTCAGGTGTGCCTCTCTCTGCCTTCATTTCATGTATCTTGTGAATGCATTTTTTTATATTATATATATATATATATATGTATATATATATATGTATATATACAGTATTAAAGTGATCATAAAGCTACCCTCAATTGAATTTGTTCACAGATTTATAAAACTGTGATTCTTGTCAAGTGGGCAGGTCTTGAATGCTTTAAAGATTGCATTTATATGTGTTCTTGACATGGGCTTTTGTTAATTCCATTGTTATATATTTTTTGGGCTTTTTTTGTGTTTTTTTGAAATGGGGTTTTGTACTTTTGCTGATTACATTGTTATATTCTTTTGCTGACATAAAAATTTGTTCAAAAGATTGCATTTTTAAGTGTTTTTTGAAATGGGGTCTTTTTAGCTTCATTTTATAATGGTTTAACACAAAAAAATTAAAATTTGTATTTTTTTATGTAAATTTTGAAATGGGCTTTTATTAAATTTATTGATATTTTTGGTTAATTCCAAGATTTGTTTCAAATTTGTAAATAAACGGGGTTGTGTTAATCTTATTGTTTTAGTTATGAGTTAACATAAATGTTGGTCTAAAGATTGCATTTTTATGTCTTTCTTCAAGTGGGGTTTTGTGAATTTCACAGTTATAATCGTGGGTTAACATATATATATGTTATTTCTTTAAACGAGTTTCAGCTAATATATGTTTACAGAATCTTCAATTGTTACTAGCATTGATTTTGAAGTGTTTTCGGAGCGTTTTTTTTTTTATAATTATTTTGTTAGAGTTTATGCTAAAGCTGTTTTGGGATAGACTTAGAATGCAAAAAAGGTTAATTAACGTATTGTAATGAATTAGAAATGGAGCATTAAAGTTTTAAGATTCTGATTTAGTATAGTTTAATTGCGATATGTAAATGAGAAAGAAAATGCCATATTTTGTGATATCTTGCAGAATCGGATCATGACCAGAGTTGTTCGTGACCGCATACTTAAAGATGCAAATGGTGATATTAGTGATCATCTACGCAACCATATCCATTTGACAAATTGTATACACTTGAAAAACCATATGCACAAAAATAGCCCTATAATCGCTGATAGGTCCCTTATTCGGGACCTTGTTGTTCTTCAAAGGTCGCGATCTTTAAGGGATCCCTCTATGAGTCCACCCCCATTTCAGTCCCCTTCAGCCCAGGACCAGCCACCAAAAGATGCTGCTGGCGGCAGTGGTGGTGGAAGGAAGTCTATTGGTTTATCGGGTAACTTATCATCAAATTTGGGAACGGGTGATGTAACCCGTAGAAGAAATAAGAAAGAAGAATCGAGTGGGAGGAGTTTTAAGGATGATTCTCCATTAGATGCTGCCAATCTGGCTCGTGATATTTATCCTGGAAGTTCTGATAGCAAAAGTAAACAAAAAGGGCGGAAAAGTAAGCAAGATGATCATGTGAAGACTCTTTCTCAACAGTTGAACGATGTCCCACTTGATAGTGACAATGTAGCTTCGTCACATAATCATTTCCATGGTGGTATGGAGGTAGAATCCAGTCTTCATGGCCATGGTCATAATAGGGTCAAAAGGCGAAAATTTAAAGGCGGAAGACGAGTTTCTCGGGTAGTCAAAAATGAAACGTCCATGGCTTCTAATTTCGTAGATCATGGTGCATCACACTCTAAGCATCATACTGAATATGGTGGTGAACAGAATGTGACAGGGGGTCCAAAAAATGGTTGTGGGATTCCGTTTAATTGGTCAAGAATTCACGATCGTGGAAAGTCATTTCTTGATATAGCAGGAAGAAGTCTCTCGTGTGGTTTATCAGACTCGAGATCAAAGAGAGATGGCCAACGGGATTCTAGTCAGATACCCATTATGTCTGATCACTCTACTTCATCTACCAATGGTGAATCATTACCTTTGTTAATGGATGGGTCTCAAGAAAGTCGAGAAAATCCTGCTGCATGGGTGCATGACTATTCTGGTGAATTAGGTCTTTATGCCGATAACCTTTTAAATAGTGAAATCGACTCGGATCTTGCTTCTGAAGCTCGATCCGGTCATCAAAGACGATCTTGTGATAATACTCGGCACCAGAATTTCACTCAAAAGTACATGCCTAGGACGTTTCGGGATTTAGTTGGACAAAATTTGGCAGTCCAAGCTCTCTCAAATGCTATAGCCAAAAAGAAAGTAGGTTTGCTTTATGTATTTTACGGGCCTCATGGCACTGGTAAGACCTCATGTGCACGTATATTTGCTCGAGCTTTAACCTGTCAATCTTTAGATCATCCAAAACCATGTGGGTACTGCAATTCATGTATAGCACATGATATGGGAAAGAATAGGAGCGTTCGTGAAGTGGGTCCTGCGAATAATCTTGGGTACAAACGTCTTATGGAAGTTATAGAACATATGGTTGTTTCTCAGCTACCGTCACAGTATCGAGTGATCATAATCGATGATTGTGATACTTTACCTCCCGATTGTTGGAGTGCTATATCTAAGGTTATTGATCGAGCTCCCAGGCGTATGGTTTTTCTACTAGTCAATTCAAGTCTTGATGTTTTGCCGCATATAATAATTTCCAGGTGTCAAAAGTTCTTCTTCCCGAAGTTGAAAGATGCGGACATTATCTATACGTTACAATGGATTGCGACAAAAGAGGAATTTGAAATTGATAAAGATGCATTGAAGCTTATAGCTTCAAGATCTGATGGATCTTTAAGGGATGCGGAAATGACGCTTGAGCAGCTGAGTCTACTTGGGCAAAAAATATCTGTACCACTTGTTCAAGAACTGGTATTTTTTTCAGCTTGTATAGTTTATAGTTTTAATACTAAGTGTCAATATAGAGAATAACTTTAGAAGATCGTTATACAAGTCGTTCAACTTTTAAAACTCTTATAAGAGTCACCCCAACTTTCGAAAACCGTTATAAAAGGCAATTATCGTGATTTTGATCTATTTATTGAGAATTAGGGAGATTCGGGTTTTTTCTTTCTATCTAATGGGTTAAATAGGTCGAGCCTAAGGATTTAACTCTCATCAAATGTGTTGAATAAGTTAAAAGCACCCAAAGTATATTTAGATTCATAAAGACCACTTAAATTGTTTTTCTGAAAAAGTTAAAATACCTTTGTAATAACATATCTTTTATAATCATATTTTGCATATAAAATATTTATAAATACATAAAATGGATAGAGAAGTGTTTGCAATGATTATTTTCCACCACAGTAGCCAAAATTAGGAAGTGAAAATGTGTTGCCTTTGTGGCATTTTTCGTCTTTACAGTTAGTTATGCGCTTCACTTCACAGGTTGGACTTATATCTGATGACAAATTGGTTGACCTACTCGATTTAGCATTATCAGCAGATACAGTGAATACCGTGAAGCATTTGAGAGAAATTATGGAGTTGGGTGTCGAGCCATTAGCTTTAATGTCACAACTTGCAACTGTAATAACCGATATTCTTGCGGGTAGTTATAAATTTTTTAAAGAAAGGCCAAGAAGGAAGTTCTTTAAACGACAAGCTTGTAAGTTTGACTTTCTCTAAATTTCGTGAACTCAAAAACACTACTCGTTTTGGTGTTCTCTTACATATATAGTCCTTTCAGTATCTAAAGAAGATATGGAGAAGCTGCGGTTGGCATTAAAGACATTGTCTGAAGCAGAAAAGCAGCTCCGAATGTCAAATGATAAGTTGACATGGTTGACGGCTGCTTTATTGCAGCTTGCTCCTGATCAGCAGTATGTGTTACCCACATCTTCTGTGGATACAAACATTTATCACAGTCCACCTGGGTTAAATAATGACGGTGTAAGAGACAGGGCCCGGAAAAGTAATTTTGAGCATGGTGAGATGTTTGCAACTCAAAGGGGTCCCATGAAAAATGGTGGAAGTTCTAGTGGGATTCATAAGAAAAGGAAAGAAGATATATATCGGCAAGAAATTGAAGAAATTTGGTTGGAGGTGCTAGAGAATATTCAAATAAACAGCATAAAAGAGTTCTTGTATCACGAAGGAAGGATGACAGGACTCAGTTTTGGTGCAGGTATTTCTCTTATACATCTTACTTGTGTTTTATTTATGTTTGTTTTTATCTGTTTTGACATTTATGAAATGCTAGCTGTCATCAAGATCTTCGTTTCTTTTTATATGTTATGACATTTATGGATGCTAGAATGACTACTGGTCTATTATTTTTATCAACAAAAACACAACAGGCTTCACTAGTTCATTTTCGTCTTCATGGTTCATTTTTACCATTCAAGTAGTTTATTTGCTTGGCACAATCATGATTCCGTTAAAGGGTATAAACAATGCATGCTTTTTGGCTCTTTGTGATGTGAGGAGTCAATGGAGGATTTAGCATTTAAAGATTATAAAGGAATTGTTGCAATAGAAGGATATATTGTTGTCATATAATAAATTACAATGGAAATAAGAAGAATTGTACAGTCAAAAGACAACCTCAATGAATGAAAACCTTTTGTGCTAGAGTAATTTAGTGGAATCCGCCGAGATTCACATTCTTAGAAAGCAAACCAAACTAGGATATGAAATGTCGTGCAATGGAATTTGTCATTTTTTTCCATTAAAGTTTTGTTGAACGCAAACGGATCAACTTTCCTTACTACCATCCATATAAAAGTTCAGTGGTTGGATTTGGAATCTTGCTTGATAAAGTACTCCTCTAGGTTGTAAAACACGCTAGTAGATACTTAACTGGTGGGGGACCTTGGTCGAGTAATCTGCCAAGGCAGGGAATACTTGGGAAGTGGGAAATATGTCTGGATTGGAATTCTTATATATAAATCTTAAAATCATATGTTTGACATGTTCATAGGACCATAGAATTGTTCATAGAACCCTTGAAGCATGTATATAAAGATTAACGCAATCGTTAAATACTACAAACAGATATTTGACCGAGTTAATTCCAAGTTCGACCAGGTTGGCCGATTTTTGCCCAGTTGACCAAGTTTTGACCAAATTGTGGACCTTGTATTGATTACACAGATAATACTCAACTCGCCTCAGTCAGACCTTGTATAGTAGCGAGTACTCTGCCAACACTGGTACTCCCATGAAAAGTATATTGAGAGTTGATAATATAATCCATTGAGTGTCAATGAAGCTGTTTAGTACTTAAAAGGCTGTCATAAAATCTATCCGCTGTTACTATGTTAGCCACAAGATATGTCCAAGTGCCAACAATGCATAAATGTATCATATAAATTGTCAGAACTCAGAACTTCACATTGTGCACTTCTAGAACAAACCTTGAACCTTATGAATTGAAGAAGAAAGTCACAATATTTTGCCAAAAGAACTTCCATTCTATACCTTGTCTTGTCCTTGATGATTTTGTTTATGGACTTTAGCTTGATGTGTTGTTAATGCTGGTTGGTTATACTCCAAGTTGTCTTAATTGAATGTCGAATGTGTATGTTGTTAATGGTAATTCAATTGTTTGTTGATGTTGGTGATACATTAATATTATATTGCTTTATAAGTTAAATCGTGTCTTAGCGGAATGCTTATGATTCTTTGTATATGTGCTTCTAATCCATAGTTGTTACTTGTTAGAAGCATGCACTTATTTGCGCCTCTCGCCTAGGCCACATTTGGGGTCATTGCGCTTTGATTTCGCCTTCGCTTTTGACAACTATGTCTAGGACTATATATATTTATATATATTAAGATCAACTTTTGCTTTATCTGAAAATGCTAATTATTTGACTCATTTGCAGCTCCGACTGTTCAACTTATTTTCACTTCACATATGACAAAATCAAAGGCAGAGAAATTCAAAACACATATTCTGAAAGCTTTTGAGCATGTTCTTGGATCACCTGTTACAATTGAAATCAGAAGTGAATCTCGGAAAGAAGTAAGTTCAACTCATGAAGATTCATATGCAAAACGAAGAAGTGAGATAATTGAAGTAGAGGCTTCTCCCAGAGAACCAAAAACTAAGTTGCATATAGATAATGATAATGATAAAATAGAAGCAGGCCCATCTCATAAAAGTTCAAGTGTCGGTTTCCAAAGGAGATTAGGGGAACAAAATCATTCAATGAGTATAGTTAGAGGTAAAGTTTCTCTTGCAAGTGTAATTCAGCAGGCAGAATCTCAGCGAAATGGCTGGTCAGCACGCAAAGCTGTTTCAATTGCGGAAAAGCTTGAACAAGAAAATCTGTAAGATTCCTTTCCTTTCTTACCTATTAGTTGTCATCGATTTCAAAACTTGTTTATGCAAAATCTGTAAGTATTATATGTTGGTTTACATTTTCAACCAATATTCTTTTTGTATATGCAGTTCTTGTATTCTTGTTCTAGATAATATGATTTCTCTAAGAAGTTAAGTATGCTTTAATCGGTTTCGCTTTTGCAATTTAAAGTAGTAAAATTCTTTAAAATTTAAAGTCAAACATCTGACATACAATAGAGAACATAGGAGTATTTGATATGTTGTGATGATCTTAAAGTGATCTTTTCTGTAATTTGCAGGAGATTGGAACCGAGATCCAGAAGCTTGTTGTGCTGGAAGGCATCTAGAGTTGCCCGACGGAAGGTATCTAGCAAAGTTTGGTTAATATGGTTACTATTTCAATCTTGTATATTTGGTGAATATTAGAAGTGTTTGTATCGACCATTTACTTCTTACTGGGTTGATTTGGGCTGTGTTTATCTCAAACGGATTAAATGGGTCAAGTAAGATACATATATAAAACAAGAACAAGTGAGACGGGTACGACAGGTCAAACAAGCTGAAAGTCCTATACAGTATATATTATTTATAATTTCTTTTTCACAAAGGTATTTGCGGTTTGACCTGAACCCGTTTTGACCTGTTGGCAAACCCGTGATCCTGTCACCTCTAGCTAACGTGATACTAAAAGAAGCTGGGTTATTCACAAAAACTCACTAAAAAAAAATTGTTTATGCAGATTTCTCGATTAAAATTTAGACCGAGAAAACCACGGGCTTTGCTGAGATACGTGTCTTGTGGGAGGTGTCTTTCAACTAGATCACCCAGGTAATACCAAAATGTGTAGCACGGGTTAATCTTCATTTTTAAGCATCTAGTAATTAGTTAATTAGTTTTTTTTTCCCCCAATAATAAAAGTCAATTTCAAGAACAGAGGAAAAGGGCAAATGTGCATTTCTTATATTTTTTTTCTAGCTTTTAAGTTCTTTGTAGACCTTATGTGGTTGTTAACAGTTGTAATGTAATTCTTTTCTTCAATTGTATTCTTTATAGAACATATTCCCAAAAGATATGGCTAAAAACATGTCTACCTTATTTCAGTTTTGACATGTGGCTTATTCATTTTCTCTTTTATCATAAATTTTGATTTTGCCTTTATTTGAATCCCATATTTGTAAACATGTTATAAGTGTAGATTGTTTTTTGGTTTCGATAAAGCATTATCCAATTATACTTTTCCCACTTCAAAATATCCCAAGCAGGCCTATATGGCCATCGGGTTGGAGGACACTGTGTGTATCGATGGTAAGGCAGTTGGAACCATTGCCTAATCCTTTAACACGTTTGCTTTCCGCTTTTGAGAGTTATCTGTTTCAAGTACCATGTGTTGAGTCAAGGATTCGCTGACCAGACTTGGTCGCTGGCGTGAGTCGCTAGCAAGTGATCAGCGAGTCAATGACTCTCGTCAGCGGGAGGTTCACTTTCCAAGTTGTGTGTCAAGGCGGGAAGTTTTCAAACCACAAGAAGACAATAAGTCACATGGTGGTTCCTCCAACTGAACATTACCTTATATGGCAAAGGTACAGTTGGGACCAAAACAAGGGTTTCTCTCTTTCATACCCGTTTTGGTAAAGAAGACAAAGGCTCCTGGATCAAAGTACAACGAGCCTATGAGAAGTCGACAACCACCATTCTATCACTATCATTGTAAGGCTGTGTTGCCCTAATTCCTCCCCTATATAAAGCAACACAGCCGCATCTTTTATAGTGTGTTTTATCACCTAATTGTTTAAGTTTATAGTGTGTCTAGACTTAGCAATTATTTAGTTCATTTGTATTCTTGTAAGACAAGTTGTAATATCGACCATGTATTCATCGTTTAATCAATGAAACATATGATTATACTTGCTTAGATATTTGCATTTGAACTTATTCTTGTTCATGTTCTTTACTTTCTGTTCTTAATTTTCTTGTCTAAGATCAAACAAATATAAGTGTGCAAATTGTGGACTGTCAAGTGGTATCAGAGCCAACGTTTCTAAATTATTGAAACAAGGATCCGTTTGCATACTTATTTTTCTTAAATCTCTGTTCTTTCTTATACTTTCTTAATCTTTTCTTAAAACAAGAACATGACTGCTGTTCCCACCCTCGTTAACACACGTGACTTCGGTTACGTATCTGTCCCTCCAAGATTCGAGCTCGATGACTTTGGGTCTTGGAAGGAAAGGATGTTACTTCACATAGTGGGTGTGGAACCCTACCTTATGTCAATTCTGACCGTTGGTCCATATATTCCCACTCTGGTGCAAAGAACACCAGGAGCAACTGTTGATGCTCCTGAGATTGTGATTGACATCATCAAACCAGAGGTTCAATGGACTGACGATGAGAGGAGACTTGTAAATCTTGATGCTAGACTTAAGAACATGATTATCAGCACTCTTCCTTCTGATATCATGAAAGTCGTCATCAGATATCCTTCTTCTAAAGAAGTGTGGGATAGGCTATGTAGCATGTATGAAGGCTCTGCTGCTACCATTGCCACTAAAAGAATAGACCTTAAAAGAGCCTATGAAAAATTCTTTTCTCTCCCCAACGAAGGTCTTAACGGCACTTATACCCGATTTAAAGGGTTGCTGAACGACATGACCACTGTTGGCATCACTCATGACAACTTTGAGGTATGCCACAAATTTCTTGATAGTTTACCTATCAAGTGGCAAGGTCTAAGACAAATCCTTAGGACCACAGAGCGTCTTAATGGGCTTGATCTTGAGTCTCTCTTTGGCATTCTTCAATTTGAAGAGAGAGCTCTTGCTCAAACTTTAAGAGCCGCTGCTGACGCACAACATCGTGCTGGTCCCTCCTCTTCCTCTTCTTCAACCTCTTCTGCTTACACCGCTACTGACCCCCTTGCCCTTGTCTCTGCTGAGCCCATTAATTTTAATAATGGTGCCAGCTCTTCTTATCTCCCACCTCCTATTCAGTCTCTTGTTAATGATCTCGACGCTGATGAGAAACAAGAGATGTTCAGCGACTTTATGGATTTTGCCTTAGTCGCTGGTAAGAGGTACTCTCGAAAATGGAACAACCGTAAGTTGGTTGCTCCATTCAAGCCTCCTGTTGACAAAACTCAAGAGGAGTGCTGGAGATGTGGTAGAAAGGGACACTACCAAAAGGAGTGCAGAGTTGCTTTACCAACTCCTGCTGCTCCTAAAACTAATCCTTCCAAACCTGCTGATGAGTACAGGAACAAATACTATCAGCTAAAAGCCAAGGTTGCTGAAATGGAAGATGCAAAAACTCCAGCTAAAGGGCTGGTAGCTGAAGAGCACGACTGGGCTGAATCAGATGATTCAGAGTGAAGAATACGTAGATGCCATGTGTCTTATGGCACTCGCTGATGGTGATGCTCTGACTAAAGACCAAGTTTCTTCCAGTCAGTGGGTAAACGTCACCATTAAAAAGGTATGTGCTCATTCTTCTGCCTCTGACGAAGATAAACCTAAAATCTTCGAATCTCTTCTTTGTGATATCCAGTTCGTTGAAACTATACGAGCTGATATCCAAACCAAACTCAACTCTGTCTGTTCAGAGTTGAGTGAAAAATCTGAAAAACTCAATGAGTTGAGAAATGTTCACGTTGAACTTCAATCTCATGAGTTGTTGGCACAAAAGGTTCAACTTGAGAATGAAAAACTCAAGCTTGAAGTTGCCAACCTTAAGAAGATTGTGACCTCCTGGTCAAAAGCTTCCAGGTTTCACCACCAGTGTTTAAACGAACAAGTCCCTGCCCAAGTTCAGGCAGTAATAGACGGTGACTTTAATGCCGCTGCCTCTCTTTCTGACTTGTTCAATGATGAGGTGAAGCCTGAAATTTCTATTCCTCCATCTACTGTCATCTCTCCTGAAGAGATGAAGAAATGGTATTTTGTTAGGGGTCTTAACAATTACCACAATGAAATGGAAGCTGGTACTACCACTTCTACTACCAGCAACCCATCTAATCCTGCTGAGGAAAATGGTGTTGGCACCTCAGCAAGCACCAACAACCCCTATCCTCATCTTCCCATTATTGGCATGATGCCAAACGAAGGAAGAGTTCAATACTCTTCTGGGAATCCTTTGAAGAGGATATTGGTACTAACGGTTTTAAACCCATCGCTCCTCAAAGAGGACACTTGCCTCATCAGCAAGTAAGACCTATCACTCCTCAAAGAGGACACTTGCCTCATCAGCAAGTAAGACCTATCACTCCTCAAAGAGGACACTTGCCTCATCAGCAAGTAAGACCTATCACTCCTCAAAGAGGACACTTGCCTCATCAGCAAGTAAGACCTATCACTCCTCAAAGAGGACACTTGCCTCATCAGCAAGTAAGACCTATCACTCCTCAAAGAGGACACTTGCCTCATCAGCAAGTAAGACCTATCACTCCTCAAAGAGGACACTTGCCTCATCAGCAAGTAAGACCTATCACTCCTCAAAGAGGACACTTGCCTCATCAGCAAGTAAGACCTATCACTCCTCAAAGAGGACACTTGCCTCATCAGCAAGTAAGACCTATCACTCCTCAAAGAGGACACTTGCCTCATCAGCAAGTAAGACCTATCACTCCTCAAAGAGGACACTTGCCTCATCAGCAAGTAAGACCTATCACTCCTCAAAGAGGACACTTGCCTCATCAGCAAGTAAGACCTATCACTCCTCAAAGAGGACACTTGCCTCATCAGCAAGTAAGACCTATCACTCCTCAAAGAGGACACTTGCCTCATCAGCAAGTAAGACCTATCACTCCTCAAAGAGGACACTTGCCTCATCAGCAAGTAAGACCTATCACTCCTCAAAGAGGACACTTGCCTCATCAGCAAGTAAGACCTATCACTCCTCAAAGAGGACACTTGCCTCATCAGCAAGTAAGACCTATCACTCCTCAAAGAGGACACTTGCCTCATCAGCAAGTAAGACCTATCACTCCTCAAAGAGGACACTTGCCTCATCAGCAAGTAAGACCTATCACTCCTCAAAGAGGACACTTGCCTCATCAGCAAGTAAGACCTATCACTCCTCAAAGAGGACACTTGCCTCATCAGCAAGTAAGACCTATCACTCCTCAAAGAGGACACTTGCCTCATCAGCAAGTAAGACCTATCACTCCTCAAAGAGGACACTTGCCTCATCAGCAAGTAAGACCTATCACTCCTCAAAGAGGACACTTGCCTCATCAGCAAGTAAGACCTATCACTCCTCAAAGAGGACACTTGCCTCATCAGCAAGTAAGACCTATCACTCCTCAAAGAGGACACTTGCCTCATCAGCAAGTAAGACCTATCACTCCTCAAAGAGGACACTTGCCTCATCAGCAAGTAAGACCTATCACTCCTCAAAGAGGACACTTGCCTCATCAGCAAGTAAGACCTATCACTCCTCAAAGAGGACACTTGCCTCATCAGCAAGTAAGACCTATCACTCCTCAAAGAGGACACTTGCCTCATCAGCAAGTAAGACCTATCACTCCTCAAAGAGGACACTTGCCTCATCAGCAAGTAAGACCTATCACTCCTCAAAGAGGACACTTGCCTCATCAGCAAGTAAGACCTATCACTCCTCAAAGAGGACACTTGCCTCATCAGCAAGTAAGACCTATCACTCCTCAAAGAGGACACTTGCCTCATCAGCAAGTAAGACCTATCACTCCTCAAAGAGGACACTTGCCTCATCAGCAAGTAAGACCTATCACTCCTCAAAGAGGACACTTGCCTCATCAGCAAGTAAGACCTATCACTCCTCAAAGAGGACACTTGCCTCATCAGCAAGTAAGACCTATCACTCCTCAAAGAGGACACTTGCCTCATCAGCAAGTAAGACCTATCACTCCTCAAAGAGGACACTTGCCTCATCAGCAAGTAAGACCTATCACTCCTCAAAGAGGACACTTGCCTCATCAGCAAGTAAGACCTATCACTCCTCAAAGAGGACACTTGCCTCATCAGCAAGTAAGACCTATCACTCCTCAAAGAGGACACTTGCCTCATCAGCAAGTGAGATCTACTACCCCTAATAGGCAATACTTACCTCATAGGAAAATGAGGTCTGTAACACCTAATCAGCAACCTAGATCGATCACTCCCAAAAGAGCATCCATCTCAGCAGGGTCCTTCTTCTTTTTCTCACCCTGTTGTTAATCTAGCATGGAGTGTAGTCAAGTGATCAAAAATCCCCTCTACCTCTCAAACTGAGGATCCAAAAGGAAAATCCATTTTGGGTCCTGCTCCTAAGATGCCTCAGCTTACACTTAAGCATAAGCAAAAGTCTAAGCAAAAGAAAAAGGCATCTTCCTCCGTTGACCCTAAAATTAACGAGCTGGCTCAGCAAGTTAATGATCTTTCCTCTCAACTGAAGGAATTCTTCCTTCAAAATCAAAAAGGCAGCACCTCTGTTAAAAAATGCTACATATGTGGCAGCAGAGGTCATGTTGCTTCTGATTGTGACAACTCCAGGGATGCTCCTGAAGTTGACATTCAACCTAATCCTTCTTCTTCAGCGGCTGTTCCCTCCTCCACTATAGTCAGCGAAAGTTCTTCTTCTGCTGATCATATAAATAGTGCAGGAGAGTCAACCGATCTCACTGAGGAGAACATCGCTGACTTCATCGCTGCTCAGCGAATCTCCTTTCCCCTCTCTCAAGAGATAATTACTAATGGTCGTGGTAGCATTCTGGTTGAGTATGGGAACAACAATCAAGTCAGCAACTTGACTGTTCTAGATACTGGAGCCACTGTCACCTCTGCTGATCAATATCACACCTATGTGATTGATCGTGACATGCCTCCTGCTCATCAACTTGTTGATAACTCTCCAAGTAACGAGAATACTAACCTTAGTGCTCCTCTTCCTCTCTCTACTAATGACACTGTCAGCAGAGAAGAATCCGCTGAGTCTTCTATCTTTAATCCCGCTGACATGTCCGTCAGTGAGTTCAACAGTGAACCCATCTAAATCCTTCTGTTAAATCCATGCAGGGCTCGCTGGGAAAAGGTGTGTGGTACTTGGACAGTGGCTGTTCAAAACACATGACTGGCTCAAAGACCCTGCTGGATAACTACGTAGAGGCTGCTGGCCCTACTGTAGTGTTTGGTGATAACTCCACTGGGCAAACTGAAGGTTATGGTCTTCTCTCCAATGGACTCATTAAGTTCAACAAGGTCGCTTATGTCAATGGATTAAAACATAATCTCATCAGCATAAGTCAACTTTGTGATGCTGACTACAAAGTGATTCCTGATAAACATCAAGGCACTGTGGTAAATGTAAACAAGGAAGTAGTCTTGGTTGCTCCAAGAAAACGAGATGTATATCTGGTTGACTTCACTCCTATCAAGACTGATAGTGAAACTTGTTTCTTTGCTAGGTCGGCTGCTGAACTAAACTGGTTATGGCACAAGCGTATGTCGCATGTGAATTTCAAAACCATCAACTCTTTGGCCAAAAAGAACCTTGTTCGTGGCCTCCCTCATCTTTCATTTGAAAAGGATAGACTCTGTGGTGCTTGTGAAAAAGGTAAAAGCCACAGAGCAACTTTCAAAACCAAGCAGGCCAATTCTATCTCTGGCTGCTTTCATCTTCTTCACATGGACCTTTTTGGTCCAGTGAATGTCCAAAGTCTAAAGGGTAGCAAATACACTTTAGTAATCGTGGATGAATACTCACGATACACTTGGACTAACTTTCTTCATTCCAAGAGTGATGCTGCTGAAGAGATTATAAATTTCATCAAGAAAATGGAAAATCTCAACAGCATAAGGGTGAAAGAACTTAGGAGCGATCATGGTACTGAGTTCAGAAACCACACTCTTGAAGCTTTTTGTGCTGATCAAGGGATCTCACAAAATTTCTCTTCCACTAGAACTCGTGAGCAAAATGGTGTCGCTGAAAGGAGAAATAGAACTCTCATCGAAGCAGCACGCACCATGCTCAGTGAGTCTTCTTTGCCTAGTAAATTCTGGGCTGAAGCTATCAACACTGCTTGTCATACTCAAAATAGATGTCTAATAGTTAAAAGACATGACAAGACAGCGTATGAGGTGTTGAAAGGTAAGAAACCTCAAATCAAATACTTCCATGTATTTGGATGTCCTGTCTTCATCTTAAACAACAAGGATCACCTAGGTAAATTTGATCCTAAAGCTGATGATGGATACTTTCTTGGGTATTCGTCCATCAGCAAGGCATTCAGAGTATTCAATACTCGCCTTCAGAAGGTTGATGAATCCATTCATGTTACTTTTGATGAAAGTTCATCAGCACTAAAGGACATTCAATCTTCTTCATCTGAGGTCATTTTTAATGAGCTAGCTGACCCTCTTACTGAGGAAGCTGACTTATTTGTTGATGCTTCTTGCTCGCTGCCTGATACTATTCAGCATATCACAAAGGATAGTTCAGCTGATGCTGAACTAGAGCAAGTTGCTGCTCATATCTACTCGATTGAGCCAGTTGAGCCTATCTTAAGATCAATCCATGCAGCATCAGCCAATCCTAGATCACTGGCTGATGACTTGCATGCTGATGACTCTACTGAGGAGGAGTTTCATGATGCTTCAGCAAATGCTGAAGAAATGGAGTCTGCTGAAGACTCCACCATCAATGATAACTCAAATCAGTCGAATGGCTCCGCTGATCATTCTCATGAACCCATTCTTACTATCGACCTCTCTACTTACAATACTCCTGCTGATCCCATCGCTCCAATTTCCGCTGCCACTCAACTTGGTGTCTCCAGTGCTCCTGCACTTAAGTGGACATCTAGTCATCCAGCTCACCAAATCATCGGTGATCCTCAGCAGGGGATTATTACTCGATCAGCGACAAGAAATACATGTCTGTATGTAAACTTCTTGTCTATGATCACTCCCAAAAATATAGGAGAAGCAATGGTTGATCCCTCATGGGTTGCTGCCATGCAAGAGGAACTCACCCAGTTCAAAAGACAGAATGTCTGGTTTTTGGTTCCTCTACCTCCTGGAAAAGAACCCATTGGAACTAAATGGGTTTATAGGAATAAAATGGACGAAGATGGTGTTGTCACTCGTAACAAGGCTAGGCTGGTTGCACAAGGATACCTTCAAGAAGAAGGTGTTGATTACGATGAAACCTTTGCACCAGTGGCCCGATTAGAAGCAATTCGCTTATTCTTGGCACATGCTGCTTACAGAAACTTCACAGTATATCAAATGGATGTAAAGAGTGCTTTCCTAAATGGAAAACTCGATGAGGAAGTTTATGTTGAGCAGCCACCTGGTTTTGAAGATCCAGCCAAGCCACACCATGTCTATCGCCTCTATAAGGCACTCTATGGTCTTAAACAAGCTCCCAGAGCTTGGTATGACACTCTCTCTGAATTTCTTCTCTCTAATAAGTTTCAGCAAGGATCCATTGACAGCACCCTCTTCATCTATAGAAAGGGTGCTGATGTCCTATATGTTCAGATATATGTAGATGACATCATTTTTGGGTCCTCCAGCAAGAAACTTTGTACCAAGTTCAGCTCACTGATGTCCTCTCATTTTGAGATGAGCATGATGGGTGAGCTGACCTTCTTTCTAGTCCAGCAGCAAACGGCTGCTGGTAAAGACTTATCAAAACCGTTGATCCCTGTTGCTTTGGGAAAAAGCAAAACAAAAGCAATAGAGAGCTAAAAGTCTCTATCTAGTCCAGCAGCAAACGGCTGCTGGTAAAGACTTATCAAAACCGTTGATCCCTGTTGCTTTGGGAAAAAGCAAAACAAAAGCAATAGAGAGCTAAAAGTCTCTATCTAGTCCAGCAGCAAACGGCTGCTGGTAAAGACTTATCAAAACCGTTGATCCCTGTTGCTTTGGGAAAAAGCAAAACAAAAGCAATAGAGAGCTAAAAGTCTCTATCTAGTCCAGCAGCAAACGGCTGCTGGTAAAGACTTATCAAAACCGTTGATCCCTGTTGCTTTGGGAAAAAGCAAAACAAAAGCAATAGAGAGCTAAAAGTCTCTATCTAGTCCAGCAGCAAACGGCTGCTGGTAAAGACTTATCAAAACCGTTGATCCCTGTTGCTTTGGGAAAAAGCAAAACAAAAGCAATAGAGAGCTAAAAGTCTCTATCTAGTCCAGCAGCAAACGGCTGCTGGTAAAGACTTATCAAAACCGTTGATCCCTGTTGCTTTGGGAAAAAGCAAAACAAAAGCAATAGAGAGCTAAAAGTCTCTATCTAGTCCAGCAGCAAACGGCTGCTGGTAAAGACTTATCAAAACCGTTGATCCCTGTTGCTTTGGGAAAAAGCAAAACAAAAGCAATAGAGAGCTAAAAGTCTCTATCTAGTCCAGCAGCAAACGGCTGCTGGTAAAGACTTATCAAAACCGTTGATCCCTGTTGCTTTGGGAAAAAGCAAAACAAAAGCAATAGAGAGCTAAAAGTCTCTATCTAGTCCAGCAGCAAACGGCTGCTGGTAAAGACTTATCAAAACCGTTGATCCCTGTTGCTTTGGGAAAAAGCAAAACAAAAGCAATAGAGAGCTAAAAGTCTCTATCTAGTCCAGCAGCAAACGGCTGCTGGTAAAGACTTATCAAAACCGTTGATCCCTGTTGCTTTGGGAAAAAGCAAAACAAAAGCAATAGAGAGCTAAAAGTCTCTATCTAGTCCAGCAGCAAACGGCTGCTGGTAAAGACTTATCAAAACCGTTGATCCCTGTTGCTTTGGGAAAAAGCAAAACAAAAGCAATAGAGAGCTAAAAGTCTCTATCTAGTCCAGCAGCAAACGGCTGCTGGTAAAGACTTATCAAAACCGTTGATCCCTGTTGCTTTGGGAAAAAGCAAAACAAAAGCAATAGAGAGCTAAAAGTCTCTATCTAGTCCAGCAGCAAACGGCTGCTGGTAAAGACTTATCAAAACCGTTGATCCCTGTTGCTTTGGGAAAAAGCAAAACAAAAGCAATAGAGAGCTAAAAGTCTCTATCTAGTCCAGCAGCAAACGGCTGCTGGTAAAGACTTATCAAAACCGTTGATCCCTGTTGCTTTGGGAAAAAGCAAAACAAAAGCAATAGAGAGCTAAAAGTCTCTATCTAGTCCAGCAGCAAACGGCTGCTGGTAAAGACTTATCAAAACCGTTGATCCCTGTTGCTTTGGGAAAAAGCAAAACAAAAGCAATAGAGAGCTAAAAGTCTCTATCTAGTCCAGCAGCAAACGGCTGCTGGTAAAGACTTATCAAAACCGTTGATCCCTGTTGCTTTGGGAAAAAGCAAAACAAAAGCAATAGAGAGCTAAAAGTCTCTATCTAGTCCAGCAGCAAACGGCTGCTGGTAAAGACTTATCAAAACCGTTGATCCCTGTTGCTTTGGGAAAAAGCAAAACAAAAGCAATAGAGAGCTAAAAGTCTCTATCTAGTCCAGCAGCAAACGGCTGCTGGTAAAGACTTATCAAAACCGTTGATCCCTGTTGCTTTGGGAAAAAGCAAAACAAAAGCAATAGAGAGCTAAAAGTCTCTATCTAGTCCAGCAGCAAACGGCTGCTGGTAAAGACTTATCAAAACCGTTGATCCCTGTTGCTTTGGGAAAAAGCAAAACAAAAGCAATAGAGAGCTAAAAGTCTCTATCTAGTCCAGCAGCAAACGGCTGCTGGTAAAGACTTATCAAAACCGTTGATCCCTGTTGCTTTGGGAAAAAGCAAAACAAAAGCAATAGAGAGCTAAAAGTCTCTATCTAGTCCAGCAGCAAACGGCTGCTGGTAAAGACTTATCAAAACCGTTGATCCCTGTTGCTTTGGGAAAAAGCAAAACAAAAGCAATAGAGAGCTAAAAGTCTCTATCTAGTCCAGCAGCAAACGGCTGCTGGTAAAGACTTATCAAAACCGTTGATCCCTGTTGCTTTGGGAAAAAGCAAAACAAAAGCAATAGAGAGCTAAAAGTCTCTATCTAGTCCAGCAGCAAACGGCTGCTGGTAAAGACTTATCAAAACCGTTGATCCCTGTTGCTTTGGGAAAAAGCAAAACAAAAGCAATAGAGAGCTAAAAGTCTCTATCTAGTCCAGCAGCAAACGGCTGCTGGTAAAGACTTATCAAAACCGTTGATCCCTGTTGCTTTGGGAAAAAGCAAAACAAAAGCAATAGAGAGCTAAAAGTCTCTATCTAGTCCAGCAGCAAACGGCTGCTGGTAAAGACTTATCAAAACCGTTGATCCCTGTTGCTTTGGGAAAAAGCAAAACAAAAGCAATAGAGAGCTAAAAGTCTCTATCTAGTCCAGCAGCAAACGGCTGCTGGTAAAGACTTATCAAAACCGTTGATCCCTGTTGCTTTGGGAAAAAGCAAAACAAAAGCAATAGAGAGCTAAAAGTCTCTATCTAGTCCAGCAGCAAACGGCTGCTGGTAAAGACTTATCAAAACCGTTGATCCCTGTTGCTTTGGGAAAAAGCAAAACAAAAGCAATAGAGAGCTAAAAGTCTCTATCTAGTCCAGCAGCAAACGGCTGCTGGTAAAGACTTATCAAAACCGTTGATCCCTGTTGCTTTGGGAAAAAGCAAAACAAAAGCAATAGAGAGCTAAAAGTCTCTATCTAGTCCAGCAGCAAACGGCTGCTGGTAAAGACTTATCAAAACCGTTGATCCCTGTTGCTTTGGGAAAAAGCAAAACAAAAGCAATAGAGAGCTAAAAGTCTCTATCTAGTCCAGCAGCAAACGGCTGCTGGTAAAGACTTATCAAAACCGTTGATCCCTGTTGCTTTGGGAAAAAGCAAAACAAAAGCAATAGAGAGCTAAAAGTCTCTATCTAGTCCAGCAGCAAACGGCTGCTGGTAAAGACTTATCAAAACCGTTGATCCCTGTTGCTTTGGGAAAAAGCAAAACAAAAGCAATAGAGAGCTAAAAGTCTCTATCTAGTCCAGCAGCAAACGGCTGCTGGTAAAGACTTATCAAAACCGTTGATCCCTGTTGCTTTGGGAAAAAGCAAAACAAAAGCAATAGAGAGCTAAAAGTCTCTATCTAGTCCAGCAGCAAACGGCTGCTGGTAAAGACTTATCAAAACCGTTGATCCCTGTTGCTTTGGGAAAAAGCAAAACAAAAGCAATAGAGAGCTAAAAGTCTCTATCTAGTCCAGCAGCAAACGGCTGCTGGTAAAGACTTATCAAAACCGTTGATCCCTGTTGCTTTGGGAAAAAGCAAAACAAAAGCAATAGAGAGCTAAAAGTCTCTATCTAGTCCAGCAGCAAACGGCTGCTGGTAAAGACTTATCAAAACCGTTGATCCCTGTTGCTTTGGGAAAAAGCAAAACAAAAGCAATAGAGAGCTAAAAGTCTCTATCTAGTCCAGCAGCAAACGGCTGCTGGTAAAGACTTATCAAAACCGTTGATCCCTGTTGCTTTGGGAAAAAGCAAAACAAAAGCAATAGAGAGCTAAAAGTCTCTATCTAGTCCAGCAGCAAACGGCTGCTGGTAAAGACATATCAAATCCGTTTATGGCTGACAATTTGCCAAAAATTGTATAAAGTTGGTCAGCAGCAAATGTTTTTTTGGAGTCGCTGACTAATACATGTTTTCTAAATGGGGTAATCAAATTTTCTAACTTGGTCAGTGGAATATATTTCAATCTCAAATACTTTCTCGTGTGAATATATCCACCAAGTATTTTTATCAATATTTTATTGAAATCTGAAACGGTTACCTCGATTTTCTCCCTAATGGACAACTTGTACACTGTACCAGCCGTAAAACTCGAGTACTTTTAAAATAATGGTACAAGTTGTCACATCAATCTTTTATACGTTACTCAAATACGTATATATATGTATATATTACGTATGAGAGAGAGTATTGGTGACGGTTCACTATCATAAGTTATAGGGCCCATATCCATGCTATATATATATTCAAATCTTTTTCAATCACCATTCTTCATACTCTCAAAATTCATCCTCTCAATTCTTCTCTCCTATTCACAAAATCTTCAAATCCCTATATATCTTTTCTATTTTCTCTCAATCCTTTCGTCTTCTTCCTCATCATCTAAATATCAAAATGACTTCTTCCTCATCTCAACATCAAGAAACCTTGGAAATTGTTCCTCTCTATCTCACGTCCAAGGAGTTCGATCCTGAAGGCATTGTTCCATCAAAACATGTAGCCTTTCAAGCCCATAAGTTGGTTATTAAACCAAATAACTATCTTGGATCTCTTGAAATTCCTTCCCAAGTTAAAGGTTACTATCAGATGCTTGATTTTATAAGAGCATGTCCGGCTAGAAGAGCCATCTATAAAGATCCAAAAGAAATGTGTGTCCATCTGTTAAGGGAATTCTGGTGGACATGTGACTACAACCTCGTGAGCAGCACCATTTCCGGTACTGTCATGAAAGGAAAACACACCATCTCCATCTCTGTTGATTTGTTAAGAGATGTTCTTCGTCTTCCTTCACAATCTGAAGAAAGACAATTTGCTGACCTGGTATCTACTAATGTATGGAAAGATTGGTTGCTTTCCATAGGCTATGGAACAAACATGGAACCAACTCAACCTGTTCACAGCAACCCTCAGAAAAAGTTCCTGCCTGGAGTATGGAGGTTACTTTTTTCTCATGTCATTCAATGCCTTGGTGGGAACAGTGGATCATTTGATCAGGCCACTGCTGCCCAGATGCAGATGATATATGCACTGGCAAATGGTCGTTCCATTGACTTTGCCAGTGTCATCTTTGAAGATCTAAAGGCAAAAGTTCTTGTCAAAAATAGATCAAGCTCAGTTCCCTTCACTCGATTTCTCTCGCTAATTTTTAAGCATGAACTGAAGGAAGAATATCTTCCTAATGGTGCTACTGTCCTCTTCGCACCAAGGATTGCCAGCACAGTGTACAAGGTACCTGCTTGTGACACTGAAGTGTTTGATGCTAAATATGCTGTGCTTCCTCCGGCAATGAAACAGGTACTTTACTCCACCTATCCTGATGTATATAAAAAACGATCCTCTGGAGCTGGCTTGCTGGAAAACCCCCCAGCAGCCTCCAAAGCTCCCAAAAAGACCAAAACACAAACTACATCAACTTTCACTTCACCTCCTGCTGATGTCCCAAAACAGAAGCAGCGAGTACCAAAGGGCTTAACCACAAAGGCTAAGACGTCCTCACTGCCCAAGGACATTAGAAACCCAGCCGGCCCATCAGCAGCCTCAAAAAAGGTTGCTGACGAGAAAAAGGGTAACCGCAAGCAGCCACCCCAATCTTCTGTAGGAAGGGTTGGTGAAGTACAAGGGTCACCCCAGCCCACTAGAGTTGAGTCTACCACTCAAATAATTCCTTCCTCTTCTCAACCCTCTGAGTCGTTGTCAGCAGCCAGATCACAGGTGATGCTAGAGACAACACATTCTTCGGCCGATGACGTTTCAGTGGTACAACACACTGAGACAGAGGCACCAAATTCCCCAACCCCTTTAAATTTTTCTCTGGATGAAAGGCAGGTGCTGGTTGGTGAAATTGAGAAGGTTGTTTTGAGTGAGCATGCTGAGGTGGATGCCAGCATTGATGAAAGAGAAATTGTTGAAAGAAATGTTGATTTGGGTGATGCTGAAGGTGCTAGTGATGGGGATGACGAAGTTAATGATGTAATAACTATTGATGATGAAAGTGATTTTGAGTTGGGTGATATTGTGGCAGATGACTTTCAACTAGATTCTTACAGTCATGCTGATGAAATAGAAGCAAGTGACATGGAGGAAGATGCAAATGATGATGCTGATGTTGCTGGTGAAAATGCAGCAGCCACTAATGAAAATATTGCTGTTACTGCTGCAGTGACTGGTGAAAGTATAGTAAGACCCAAAACTCCTCCAATGCGACCAGTGAACACTATGCTGTCTCTTGGCATGCCTTCTTCCTTCTTAAGTGTTCCTGGCTGCTCATCCTCAGTTCCCCATGGAATTGCACCTCAAACAGCTAAAGATTTGGGCATTTCTTACTCCACCTACTCTGCTGATAGGTTGGAAAGGGTGGAGCATCAATTGAATGATCTCACCAAGTATGCAGAAATTGCTGTAGAAGTGAAGGAAAATGAGTCTGATAGACTAATCTCTACTTTGACCAGCTGGTACAATAAGCAAATTGAAAACTGCTCAGAAGTAGAGAAGCTTAAACAAAAATTCATCTCCATGGCTGCTGATCAACACAAAATCAAGTTTGATCAGCAGATCCTTCGATCTAGTGGCTTGTCGCTGCTGAAATGTGCCAACTCCACCAGCTACTCAGCAAAGAAGGCAGACTCTACTAGCAAGTCTGCTGCTGCTGGTGTCAAGAAGCTGAGTGGTCTCATTCCTCTTCTGACCACTCAAGTGGAAAATAACACTAAGGCAATTCATGCCTTAGAAAAACAAGTGGCTGATCTTCCTATTCCTCAAGTTTCTTTCACTGAGGAGGATCGCCAGCGACAAGTGAAGCTGGAGAAGGAGGTTGATGAAATCAAGAACTTATTGGCCCAACTTGTTAAGCAACAATCTAAACAGCCAGCGACTATGGAAGTTGTCATTAACACTACAACTTCCAAGGGGGAGAAAGTTGATGCTGCTGTTGACTGGTGAAAGTATAGTAAGACCCAAAACTCCTCCAATGCGACCAGTGAACACTATGCTGTCTCTTGGCATGCCTTCTTCCTTCTTAAGTGTTCCTGGCTGCTCATCCTCAGTTCCCCATGGAATTGCACCTCAAACAGCTAAAGATTTGGGCATTTCTTACTCCACCTACTCTGCTGATAGGTTGGAAAGGGTGGAGCATCAATTGAATGATCTCACCAAGTATGCAGAAATTGCTGTAGAAGTGAAGGAAAATGAGTCTGATAGACTAATCTCTACTTTGACCAGCTGGTACAATAAGCAAATTGAAAACTGCTCAGAAGTAGAGAAGCTTAAACAAAAATTCATCTCCATGGCTGCTGATCAACACAAAATCAAGTTTGATCAGCAGATCCTTCGATCTAGTGGCTTGTCGCTGCTGAAATGTGCCAACTCCACCAGCTACTCAGCAAAGAAGGCAGACTCTACTAGCAAGTCTGCTGCTGCTGAGGGTCACATTGAAGCCTTTGGTGATTTGGAAGAACAGTTTGACCCTGAAACTGTCAAAGCTTCATGGGAAGCTGGGTTTGCTGAGGAAATGGCCAGGGATAGGTCAAATGAAATGCTACCAGTTTTTCATAGGCGATATCTGGCAAATGCTGAAATCACTCCTCTCTCTGATAATCGTCGAAAACAGCTCACTGAGTCTGGATTCTTCAAGAGACCTACTGGTCTTCCAGAAATCGCTACTTCATCCTCTCTTCCTGCTGCTCAACTCTCTATTCAAACATCAGCAGGCCATCACCATCAAGCAATAGACATACTTGCCTTGACTGCTGATGGAAAAACTCAAGAAGAAGCTATCAAGGAGTTAGATAGGATCAAGGAGAATCAAGAAAATGAAAGAAAGAATCTTGAATATATCAAGCAGCTACCTCTCCTTGAAAAAGATCAGCTGGATGGTGAGCAAAGGATGCTGCTGAAAACGGGTGGCGCTGAAGCTCTTTACAGGCAGAAGCATAAAGAAGTTGAGAAGCAACTCAGCGAGAAAAGAGCCAAGTTTTAGGAAGAAAAGGCCAAGTGGTTGAAGCTTATGAAGGACAAAAAGGCTGTCAGCTATGAACAACTCCAGAAGATGCTCCAAGATTATTTTGAAAAAGCCAGGGAGTATGAAACTAAGTTCAAAGCCGACTTGCCCATGCTGAGGCAAGTGTTTGGCACTCCAGCAGCTGTCTCCTCAGCAGGAAGAAAAGTTCAAAGAAAAAGAAAGATAGAACATCGAATAGTGGGTGTTGAACTTCCTGCTATCACTGGTGATGCCTCGCTGAACACCAGACTTCCTCCTAGAAGCTTATTTGAGGAAGGGAGAGTGATAGAAAGTCCTGCTGGCATCTTCTTCACAAACTTCCAGAACAATCAATTGTTCTTTCGTCTGGATGAACTTGAAAAAGCTTCCACTGGGTTCATCTTAAGCATAAGAAGGAGGTGTGCTGAAACATCCAACAACAGATGGTTCATCAGCAAGTTGGATGAAGAATTGATAAAGCCTCATAGAAGGGATGACCCAGCGATCAGAATGGCCAAGCAAGAGGAAGCTTGGGAATTTGAAGCTGACAACTTATAGATGTCTTAAAATGTAAATGCTGAATATGTCAGCTTGTAATATTTAAAGATGATATATAAGACATCTTTTCATCATTCCTTATTCTTATCAAGTCTAGTCTACTCAGCAAGTCTTCTCAGCGAATAGGGGGAGATTGTTGAGTCAAGGATTCGCTGACCAGACTTGGTCGCTGGCGTGAGTCGCCAGCAAGTGATCAGCGAGTCAATGACTCTCGTCAGCGGGAGGTTCACTTTCCAAGTTGTGTGTCAAGGCGGGAAGTTTTCAAACCACAAAAAGACAATAAGTCATATGGTGGTTCCTCCAACTGAACATTACCTTATATGGCAAAGGTACAGTTGGGACCAAAACAAGGGTTTCTCTCTTTCATACCCGTTTTGGTAAAGAAGACAAAGACTCCTGGATCAAAGTACAACGAGCCTATGAGAAGTCGACAACCACCATTCTATCACTATCATTGTAAGGCTGTGTTGCCCTAATTCCTCCCCTATATAAAGCAACACAGCCGCATCTTTTATAGTGTGTTTTCTCACCTAATTGTTTAAGTTTATAGTGTGTCTAGACTTAGCAATTATTTAGTTCATTTGTATTCTTGTAAGACAAGTTGTAATATCGACCATGTATTCATCGTTTAATCAATGAAACATATGATTATACTTGCTTAGATATTTGCATTTGAACTTATTCTTGTTCATGTTCTTTACTTTCTGTTCTTAATTTTCTTGTCTAAGATCAAACAAATATAAGTGTGCAAATTGTGGACTGTCACCATGCATACATGGCCCACTGGCGACCTTAGGTCATCATTGTTCCCTCCTTTCTTCTACCATGCAGAAGATTTCTTTGGGGGTGCTTTTCTCCCTTGTTTGGTTCCTGGAATGAAAGTGTTCTAACTGTTCCTCCTTTAGGGCTCTCTTGATTCCCTACAACTATTAGTGTAGTGACCATGATCCTCATGAAACTCACAACAAGACTTTTTATCTCTTCTGTCATCACGATGCTCCTCTTTTCTACAACTCTTCGTATCCCAACGATTGTGGATGTCAAAACGGTTTCTTTCCCATCGAGAGGATTCAGATCCTGCCCATGACTTGTCTTCCTTAGTGATGCTCCTTACTATGGAGGAAGTCTCCTTGGAGCGGAGGTAGTCATAGGCTCGACCAATGGCCTCCTTAAGTGTATCGGGAACCTTTGTAACTTAACTTTTCTTGGAGAGGACCCGGGATCAGGGCAAAAGTAAAGCCCAATCTGCTCACATTCGGGTATCTTTTTGCAAACTTGTGTGAATCTTAAAATGAAGCCTCGTGGTGTTTCATTCTCCGTTTGTCTTATGAAGCATGCTTCTAAGTGAATGCACTTATGCTAAGTGAACCACAAACTTTTCTTTCAATCTCTAGCATAGCCTTGCAATGTCCCTGGGAACAATGTCAAGTCACAGGGTTTACCCACTTTTTTGTCAGGATGGCTAAGTGGTCCCCCATGTACCTCGTGCCATTCCCACGACGTTCTGGCCATCCGGGAATGAGTACTCTGCAATCCAATCGCAAAACCTTGACTTTAGGGTCGATTTTTGAATGGAGACTGTTTATTTTCGTTCTCCTAGTTCTTCGCTTAACAACATTTACAATTTTTAATAGCTCCCTTGGTGGGTTTGGCGACTTTGGAGTTGGCTCGGGACATTGACAAGTTAAGATACGCAATCTTGGTTGGATTGTTTTGGAGCAGGAGGAGTATGGGGTGGGGGAGGTGGACTAGACTGAGACTTCGGGTGAAATCGAGGGTAAAGCGAGGACCGGGGTTGAAATTTATTTGTTGGCCGATTTCCTTAGTATGGACAATGCCATTTTATGTCACCAACCTTAGATTGCATATCCGGTGAGGAGGTAGATCCCTCATTTTTATATGAAGATTATACCTTTAAGGAAATATCAAGAAATATATCAATCGAACATGTAGGAGAGGATATTACAGAATCCCTTTTTATATGGAGGGTATAGATATGTATCAATCTTTTACAAACTGATCGAGATTCAAACTTAATTAGAATTTTTATTTATGCCATAAGCACAATAGCACGTACACACTGATAACGACTCATACAGAATATAAAATGCCGTATACAGCTATGTTAAAGCATTTATTTTAATGAAGATAGATTAGCTCAATAGCTTCATACACGGAGTATAGATTACTAGCCATTTCAGCATAATGGTTAAATTTTGTGCCTGGCCAAAATGGTCACCTTGAAAGGATTCTTCATCACCACAGTTAAAGCCATAGTCTCACTCGGGTCAGGCGGGTTATCCGGGTCCGGAAGCCACTTAAATGCATGAACCATACTAGCTATCAACATCTTAACATGCAACATACCCAAACTCCAAGCCGGACAAATTCTCCGGCCTGCACCAAACGGTAGCATCTCCAATCTTCCCAGTAATGTCCACATTTGCCCCATCTCCGCCCTCCAAAAATCTCTCTGGTCTAAACTCTTGTGGAGCATCCCATAACTCCGGATCCTTTGTCACCCAAGCCGTGTAGAACTCCACATTCACGTCGGATGGAATCGTATATCCACCAAGCTCTGTTGGCCGAGTAGCTGCGTGTGAGAGTGTGAAGTGGGTTGGCGGGTGACACCTGAAGGTTTCTTTAACCAACGCAGATAGATATGCCATGTCTTCTATATCACTCTCTTGAACCACGCCATTCACACCAACCTTGGATGCTATTTCTTTGTAGACTTTTTCTTGGATTTCTTGATTCCTTACCAAATGGAACATCGCCCATTCGACTGTAGTTACACTGGTGTCTGTACCGGCAATAATTACTTCTGAAACAAGGGTCACAAGCTCCTCCTCACTGAATTATTAAGCGAATAGCGAGTCAATATAAGCAGCACCAGCCGGGCTCACCATTTCCAAACCATCTTGTTTGTGATCATGTTGATCAATACTCGGGTTTTTCATGTGACGTGGCTATCTAGGAATGCTCTCCTTGCTCTTATCAACGACAGTGTAGTTGATGACGGAGAAGTGGAAGAAGCAAAGGCATGTAATCAGGTAGTTTTGGCACGCAGGAGATGAACCCCACATCCTTAATTATACACTATAATCTTGATTTTTTCTTTTGAAATTCTTGCTCCAAAACATAGACATATCAAAATCTTACAAATTGTGAACCTACAATTACTCATCACCTCAACAAATCCATGTTGTTAATTTTCAAATTCTATCGTTTTCAAATGTTCTTCAAACGCCCATTTCCTAATCCAACTACACTGTCGAATACGAATACAGGTAGGGTTTATCATTTCTGACACAAGGTTTCGTCGAAGGGACTGCCAAAATGGACCGTACTTGGCTGAGTTAATCTCACATTTTCCAGCATTAAACAGTAGACGAATAGGGGAGTCAGGTGGACGACTTGCAAAACTCGCTCCCTTTTGGACCAGGGCTTCATGGATGAGGTCAGAACTTGTGACGATGATTAGGGTACGTTGGCCCATTTGCATGATGAAGATGGGACCATACTTGGCACGTAAGTCACGTACCACAAATATAAATGGACGTTTCTGAAGAACGACCTGACCTAGGTTACCCACAATCGGCCACCCTGGTGGTCCCGGTGGGAGGTTTCTTCTCCAACCTAAAGTGGCGGATCCCCATCTCCACCAGAAACAACAAAAGAGACTACCCGAGACAAGGACTAGCATAATGGTTAAAACTTCCATTATAGGTTGTAGTGCAGGAGATACATCAACTGATACTAATAGCGCTCTTATTATATGGTTTTGAATTGGTTGTTGAATAATGATATAACTAACGTTAACATGCGTTGTCTCCACCCTGATGAGTATTGAGTATGATCGATCGATCATTAAATATTCAATGGTACAATTCTCGTTGTTAATGCGGTCGGCTAAATATAAAAGTTGTATACTATATACTTGTTTGTTTATGTAACCAATTATGACTGAATGGTTATGTTGTGTAGCGATTTATGAGATTATTTAATTAGGTAAGTGTTCATTTGAATCCTTAATTTTTCATGAAACCCAAGGACCAAATCCTAGCCATTTGATCATCTCCATCAATGGCTAGGATTGAAACTTATGCCTTAATTAAAAAAAAACACGGAGGGGCATTTATGTAAATTTGCTTAACAAAAAAAAAACTCTCTTTTCCCCTTTCCTCCTCCTGATGGAAACACACACACACACACACACACACACACACACACACACACTCCCTCTCTCTCTCATCAACTCCGGCGACGGTAACCACCACCACCACCATATCCGACCGCCGCCACCACCACCACTACAATCTGGATCTTCATCTCAAACCACTAGCAACAACAACAAATGGAAGATGATGTTTTAGATATTATTAGAGTGATATTTTATGTAGTTTATGTTTTTTATATAAAAAATGGATAAACAAACCATTTTTATCCATGATTTGTAGTTTTTTTCTCTTATTTCATATGATTTGTTGTATCTTTGGTTGTTGTTGTTTAAAATTTTTATAATGAGTTTTTGCCCACAAAGTGTTTGATGAAATGTCTAAACCAAAGTTTATGTACTAAATCAAATATGATTATATACGTATTTACTGTGTACAACCAATCATTTCCATCGGCGATTAGGTTTTTTATCATGGCTGACAAGTCGAAATCATCAAATAGAAAACGAAAAAGTGTTGATGATTCCGGCAACTGTAAAAATTTATTCAAAATCATATATGATTTTACGTATAAAATTGAGACAAGGCAAATGAGTTCTATACAAATAAACCTATTTAAAATCATTTTGATTTTACGCATAAGTATGAAAACTTATTCAAAATCAAAATTGAATTTAAGAATACACTGTGAAAAATTTATTCAAAATCATATATTCAAAATCATATAAAATAACTATCAAAATAACTATTCAAAATCAAAATTGATTTTAAGATACATGTGAAAAATTTATTCAAAATAACTATTCAAAATCAAAAATGATTTTAAGAATACACTGTGAAAAATTTATTCAAAATCAAAATTGATTTTAAGAATACACTGTGAAAAATTTATTCAAAATCATATATGATTTTAACTATTCAAAATCAAAAATGATTTTAAGAATACACTGTGAAAAATTTATTCAAAATCATATATTAAAATAACATTTAAAACAACTATTCAAAATCAACTATTCAAAATCAACTATTCAAAATCAACTATTCAAAATCAACTATTCAAAATCAATATTCAAAATCAATATTGAAAATCCTATATATAATGAACTATTCAAAATCAAAAAAATCACTATAAAAAATATTCAAAATAACTATTCAAAATCAAAATGATTTTAAGATACATTAAAAATTTATTCAAAATCAAAATTGATTTTAAGAATACACTGTGAAAAATTTATTCAAAATCATATATGATTTTATACATAAAAATTATTCAAAATCAAAATTGATTTTAAGAATACACTGTGAAAAATTTATTCAAAATCATATATGATTTTAAGGCTTCCATACAGTAAAAACCCATTCAAAATCAAAATTGATTTTAAGAATACACTGTGAAAAATTTATTCAAAATCATATATGATTTTACGTATAGAATTGAGACAAAATGGCTTCCATAAAAAGAAATTTATTCAAAATCAAAATTGATTTTAAGAATACACTGTGAAAAATGTACAAAATCATTTATGATTTTGTGTAGCACATTGAGTCAAACCAAATGGCTTCCATAAAAAGAAATTTATTTAAAATCATTTTTGATTTTACTCATAAAGTATGAAAACTTATTCAAAATCAACTATTCTACAAATAAACTTATTCAAAATCAAAATTGATTTTAAGAATACACTGTGAAAAATTTATTCAAAATCATATATGATTTTACGTATAAAATTGAGACAAGGCAAATGAGTTATATACAAATAAACCTATTTAAAATCAATTTTGATTTTACGCATACAGTGTGAAAAACTTATATAAAATCATATATGATTTTACGCATACATTGTCTAGAAAATGTACAAAATCATTTATGATTTTGTGTAGCACATTGAGTCAAACCAAATGGCTTCCATAAAAAGAAATTTATTTAAAATCATTTTTGATTTTACTCATAAAGTATGAAAACTTATTCAAAATCAACTATTCAAAATCAAAAATGATTTTACGCATACATTGGGGAAAAGCTATACAAAATCATATATGATTTTTTATAGCACATTGAGTCAAACCAAATGGCTTCCATAAAAAGAAATTTATTTAAAATCATTTTTGATTTTACTCATAAAGTATGAAAACCTATTCAAAATCAAAAATGATTTTAAGAATAGAGTGTGAAAAAGCTATACAAAATCATATATGATTTTATTCATACATCTAGACAAAAAAAAGTGAGTTCGGTATCATTAAACCCATTCAAAATCATATATGATTTTGTATAGGCTTCCATACAAATAAAACTATTCAAAATCAAAATTGATTTTAAGAATACACTGTGAAAAATTTATTCAAAATCATATATGATTTTACGTATAAAATTGAGACAAGGCAAATGAGTTATATACAAATAAACCTATTTAAAATCAATTTTGATTTTACGCATACAGTGTGAAAAACTTATAGAAAATCATATATGATTTTACGCATACATTGTCTAGAAAATGTACAAAATCATTTATGATTTTGTGTAGCACATTGAGTCAAACCAAATGGCTTCCATAAAAAGAAATTTATTCAAAATCATTTGATTTTTGTGTAGCACATTGACTCAAACCAAATGGCTTCCATAAAAAGAAATTTATTTAAAATCATTTTTGATTTTACTCATAAAGTATGAAAACTCCTATTCAAAATCAACTATTCAAAATCAAAAATGATTTTACGCATACATTGGGGAAAAGCTATACAAAATCATATATGATTTTTTATAGCACATTGAGACAAAACCAAATGAGTTCCATACAAAGAAAACCATTTAAAATCAAAAATGATTTTAAGAATAGAGTGTGAAAAAGCTATACAAAATCATATATGATTTTATTCATACATCTAGACAAAAAAAGTGAGTTCGGTATCATTAAACCCATTCAAAATCATATATGATTTTGTATAGCACATTGAGTCAAACCAAATGGCTTCCATAAAAAGAAATTTATTCTAAATATTATTCAAAATCAAAATTGATTTTAAGAATACACTGTGAAAAATTTATTCAAAATCATATATGATTTTACGTATAAAATTGAGACAAGGCAAATGAGTTCAATACAAATAAACCTATTTAAAATCAATTTTGATTGATTTTACGCATGCAGTGTGAAAAACTTATAGAAAATCACATATGATTTTACGCATACAGTGTGAAAAACTATAGAAAATCATATATGATTTTACGCATACATTGTCTAGAAAATGTACAAAATCATTTATGATTTTGTGTAGCACATTGAGTCAAACCAAATGGCTTCCATAAAAAGAAATTTATTTAAAATCATTTTTGATTTTACTCATAAAGTATGAAAACCTATTCAAAATCAAAAATGATTTTACGCATACATTGGGGAAAAGCTATACAAAATCATTGTATAGCACATTGAGACAAAACAAAATGAGTTACATACCAAGAAACCCATTTAAAATCAAAAATGATTTTAAGCATACATTGTGAAATACCCATACGAAATCATATTTGATTTTACCCATACATCTAGACAAAAGAAATGAGTTCGGTATCATTAAACCTATAGCACATTGAGACAAAACAAAATGAGTTACATACCAAGAAACCCATTTAAAATCAAAAATGATTTTAAGCATACATTGTGAAATACCCATACGAAATCATATTTGATTTTACCCATACATCTAGACAAAAGAAATGAGTTCGGTATCATTAAACCTATAGCACATTGAGACAAAGCAAAATGAGTTCCATACAAAGAAACATATTCAAAATCAAAAATGATTTTACGCATATAGTGTGAAAAACTCATTCAAAATCATATTTGATTTTGTATTACTGAAGGCCCCCGTGATAAAGCTTTAGTTTAGGGTTTGAAGTTGTAGGGTTAGCCGTTAGGCTAACCCTACGACTTCAAACCCTAAACTAAAGCGCGAGCCGCAGGCCCCCGTAATCACACTTCCCCCTCGGATTAGCTTTTAGCCCCCAAGGGTTTAGATTTAAGGGTTTTAGAATGCAACTTTTCTAAAATGTATGCATAAAATCAAAAATGATTTTGCATTGATTTTTAACATTATACATGCGAAATCAATTTTGATTTTACTCATAAAGTATGAAAACCTATTCAAAATCAACTATTCAAAATCAAAAATGATTTTGCATTGATTTTTAACATTATACATGCGAAATCAATTGGCTAACCCTAAGACTTCAAACCCTAAACTAAAGCGCGAGCCGCAGGCCCCCGTAATCACACTTCCCCCTCGGATTAGCTTTTAGCCCCCAAGGGTTTAGATTTTAGGGTTTTAGAATGCAACTTTTCTAAAATGTATGCATAAAATCAAAAATGATTTTGCATTGATTTTTAACATTATACATGCGAAATCAATTTTGATTTTACACAGATAGTCTTAAAAAGACACTTATACCTTAAAACGTACAAACCTGAACAAAATCATATATGATTTTGTATAGCTTTTTCACACTCTATTCTTAAAATCAATTTTGATTTTGAATGGTTTTCTTTGTATGGAACTCATTTGGTTTTTTCTCAATGTGCTATAAAAAATCATATATGATTTTGTATAGGTTTTCCCCAATGTATGCGTAAAATCATTTTTGATTTTGAATAGTTGATTTTGTATATGTTTTTCACAATGTATGCGTAAAATCATTTTTGATTCTAGGCATAAGAACACAGGTAACTAAAACCTCAATACAAAATCAAATTTGATTGTAGAAACAAAGTTATAACACACAAATCTATAGAATCTATATACAAAATCAAATATGATTTTACATATACAGTTACAAAAACAGAAATCAATAAAATGTCAATACATAGTCAAATATGATTCTGAACATAAATTAAACAATAACAAAGTTGATTAATTCATATTATCAAACTTTGGTTTAGACATTTCATTAAAAACCTTGTATGCAATACTCAATCAAATGTGATTTGATTCTAAATCATATATAAGAAACTTTGGTTTAGACATTTTATCAAACACCTTGTAGGCAATATTGTACCAAACAACAAAATTAATCAAATAATTGATAAAATTTAACAAATTCAAGATGTTAGAATAGATCTAATCACATGTTATCTAATTACATTGGATTATCACCTGACAAATTTCGAATTTTCATAAAAAAAAGTCATATATTCGTATTCAAAAGATCTTCCATTGTTTATTAATATCTTCAAGATCAATTGATGATGACTGATGGAGATGATGACGACGACAAAGACAACGATGGCTGTGCCATTTCGATTGAAACGTGTGGTGGTGCTAATGGTGTTGTTGTTGCTACTGATCAGTTTCAAGAGGGGGGAGAGAAAGAGATCTGTGTGTGTTTGGAGCTAAGAAAAGTAGGGATTGGAATAACATGCCAAATGACGAAACTACCCCTCTGTGTTTTTTTTCTTTTTAAAGCTAACCGTTGATTTCTTTTGATCCAAGGGCTGAGATACAACCCTTGGATTTCACCAAAATATCAAGATGCGCCTGATCACAACTCTATTTAATTAATGTAAGAAAGTATGTATTTTGTTTAAAGGCACTGACGGTACTACATGGGGGCAAAGGGGCCAATCTCGAAATTTAGATTTTGTCATGTATTTTAAAATTTTTCATGAATTTTTAAAATTTTTCTATAGGTTATTAACATTTTGTCCCTTTTAAATTTATTTTTTTAAGAATTTTTAAATTTTGCCCCCTTTAAAATTTTTTTTGGTATCGCCTCTGTTCAAAGGGATAAGTATCTGTGAATCTAACCAAGTATGAACGAATGTCTATAGTGCGAAAAAACTAAAGTTGTGTTCATGGTATGTAATAACTTTCAAATCTTCTGCATTGTATGTATTCGGGTATATGTGAAAACCATATAAGCTGTCACTTGTAAATTTTTGATTGGTTGGATACATACAATACACAAGATTTGAAAGTTATTACATACAATAAACACAACTTTAGTTTTTCTTAATTGCATTCACATGTACTTATCCCTTTGTTCAAACCATGTAAAGTTTGTAACGACCTTACACAGTTTGTACAAAATAAAAACATAGGTCCCTACATTAATTGATCCAAATAAAAAAGGTTCTTACATTTTTTGAATAAGACATTTAGTTCCCTACATTGATTAAACAATCTCGTAGGTCATTACACAACATAACCATTTAGTCACAATTAGTTACACTCTGAGGCCCTTATCCCTTAATAATCTTGGCGTATATCTTCTCTTCTCTTGTATATTAATTATTAGAAGATGATATGGATAACAATATGTGATGTGGCGAGTTTTGATTTCGTCACCTTGCACCCGGTTATATGTTTTAGATTTTGTCACATCTCAAGTTGTTCAGGTTTTTAGTTTTGGTTTGGTCACGTTGCATCGTGTTCCATCTTTTAAATTTTGTCACATCTCAACTTGTTCGGGTTTTTTTTTGTTTTTGTTTCTTGCATGTTTTTTTTCCTCGTTGGTTTTCAGGACACCGTTCCAATTGTTTGACTTTCGTCACGTTGCACCCTGCTTGGTTTTTCCTTCTAGTTTTTTCTTTGTTTTTTCACATCTTTTCTCTTTTCCGTTTCAAACTAATATATTGAAAACCTTTTCAACTTTTTTTTTTGTTTCGCTTTTAATTTCTTTTTGTCCATAAATAAATATTTATTTTACATGCCAAAGTTTTTAGCAAACAAATATAGTGAGAAAACATCAATAACAAAAAGTAATTGCAATAATGGAAACCATCCAAACGCACAGACGAAACCAATGTGGTATTGACCACTTGTAGATTTAACGCAAATACACCATATGTATCAATAAATTTTGAGGTTCGCAACGCGGGGTCGGGAACCAACTAGTTTTAACATAGAAACTAATGTGGTGCATTGTAGGGATGAGCTTTTAGCCCGGAAACCCGAGACCCGACCCAAGCCCGCCTGAACCCGACCCGGACCGGCCCGACCGAGACATATACGGTCCGGTCCTCGGGTCTCCATTTTCTGATTTTTCGGTTTTTGGGTCGGTTCGGTCCAAAACCCGAAAATAACCGGTTTAACCCGAAAACCCCGAAATTTAACACTATCCATGGAAATTGAGTTTTAGATAGAAGATAGAAGATAGAAGATACATATACTAAATTGCAACAATGTTTAGAGGGAGAGAGGCAATGAATTGTAGGTGGTGTTATACATATATTACAGATCTTTTAGAACTCGGACTTGATTTCTTGACAAATTTCCTCGACTTTTCTGCCTTGGATGGTGTTGAATTTATTTGTAACTTCTTGAGTACTGATTTGGTGTTAGCTAAATGATGGAAGCTCATTTGAATTTTTAGATAAAAAGAACATATGAGAATATATAGATAGATGTGTAACATAAATACAGGAAAAGAAAAGGTAAGAATCCAAGAAATAGTTGATGTCATACTGTCATTTTTATTATTGCTTTACTATTATTATTATAATAATGATGGAAACTAAAAAGACAAATATGGTGTGGAATAAGCATACGTGGATGAAAGTTTAACCAAACAAAATAAATGCCTTTTTATGTACAAATATCTACTCACCCATCCATATCCATTTCCCAAGAATAATAAAACAAAAACTCTTTCACCCACAAATAATAAATGCTTATCTTTTACATTCATCTTCTCCTCCTCTATTCTAAGGTCGACTGAAACTATATATATATGTACGTATATCACTGGAAAGCAGCCATGAAACCTCATCTTCATTCGTTTCTTTAGCCCAACAAGGATTCGGATTTACAGGCTCGATATCTACAGGTTTAGCCCAGCAGGATTTCAAGCCGTTGTTATTTTCTGTCCAACCCTACAAAAACCGAACCCGACCCGGACCGGCCCGACCGAGACATATACGGTCCGGTCCTCGGGTCTCCATTTTCTGATTTTTCGGTTTTTGGGTCGGTTCGGTCCAAAACCCGAAAATAACCGGTTTAACCCGAAAACCCCGAAATTTAACACTATCCATGGAAATTGAGTTTTAGATAGAAGATAGAAGATAGAAGATACATATACTAAATTGCAACAATGTTTAGAGGGAGAGAGGCAATGAATTGTAGGTGGTGTTATACATATATTACAGATCTTTTAGAACTCGGACTTGATTTCTTGACAAATTTCCTCGACTTTTCTGCCTTGGATGGTGTTGAATTTATTTGTAACTTCTTGAGTACTGATTTGGTGTTAGCTAAATGATGGAAGCTCATTTGAATTTTTAGATAAAAAGAACATATGAGAATATATAGATAGATGTGTAACATAAATACAGGAAAAGAAAAGGTAAGAATCCAAGAAATAGTTGATGTCATACTGTCATTTTTATTATTGCTTTACTATTATTATTATAATAATGATGGAAACTAAAAAGACAAATATGGTGTGGAATAAGCATACGTGGATGAAAGTTTAACCAAACAAAATAAATGCCTTTTTATGTACAAATATCTACTCACCCATCCATATCCATTTCCCAAGAATAATAAAACAAAAACTCTTTCACCCACAAATAATAAATGCTTATCTTTTACATTCATCTTCTCCTCCTCTATTCTAAGGTCGACTGAAACTATATATATATGTACGTATATCACTGGAAAGCAGCCATGAAACCTCATCTTCATTCGTTTCTTTAGCCCAACAAGGATTCGGATTTACAGGCTCGATATCTACAGGTTTAGCCCAGCAGGATTTCAAGCCGTTGTTATTTTCTGTCCAACCCTACAAAAACCGAACCCGACCCGGTCTAACCCGGGACCGAACCGGACCGCCCGAGAGGGTTTCGGGCCGGGCTTCGGTTTAACTTTTCTTGCCATTTCGGTCTTCGGGCCTAGCCGGGTCGGTCCGGTCCGGTTCGGTTATTTGACCGTGCTCATGCCTAGTGCATTGTAACAATCAAACGAGAATTTTTTTTTACGTAAAAATTATGTATAAAAATGGGTGGTTTAATGAGAACTTTTTGATCTTATGCATCGCATTGGTACCTTTAGAACTTACATGATGAGTTTTTTTGCATCATTGATTAGCTTTCACTCTCATATTTGCCTTTGACAAAAAGTGAACTTGGGGTCATTAAAAAGTAACCAATTGGTAAAGTCTTTGACTAGATTAACATGGATTCAAGTGCCACTTTCCATGTTTGTGGAGGTGAATTATTGGGATTTTTTCCAGAATTACTAAATTGCATCCTAAGCAGTTATGCAAAAATAAGAATAAGATAAGTTGTCGTCTGAAAAAACATATATATTGTTAGGACCAGTTCACCTGGTAAACTGGCCAGTCTCCAGTTGCATCTGGAGACCCAGTGAAACTGTCCAGTGAAACTGGGGACCTAGATGATTTGTCGAGAAATATATTGAAGTCCAGTTGCACCGTACAGTCAACGCAACTGAAGACTTCCTCCAGTTGAGAACTGACCAGTTGAAGAATCATTCCAGTTGAAGTCGAAGACAACAAATGGAAGATAGAGAATGGCAATGGCAGCGAAGCCCAGTTGACGTTCTAGTCAGTTACAAACTGGAGACCATCAGTGGAAAGCTCTTACAAAGCTTTACACTGATTACGAGGAATTGACTTATATGCTTTATGTACCTTTACCCGGATAATAAGCCCTATCTTATTATTTAAGTAATAAAAGGTACATAAAGGTGGTTGAGTAAAGTTGCTTTATCATGCGACTTTACACTACTTTTTAAGGAATTAAATGGTATTCCTTAAATGATCTCAACCACATTTGTACGGCTAAAGTTAACATCCCAAATGTTAACTTTGCCTATAAATACAAGTCATTGCACAACAAGAATAACAAGTGAAAAACATACAACACTTCACACTTTGCAAACCTGCAATATTCTTGGTGAACTTGTGCAATATTCTCTCAATCGCTAAAAGGAACATTTCACAACTTTAAGTGTTTCGATTGTCTTGAGAAATTCCGAGTGTAGATCAATTGTATTTCATAGGTTGTTAGGATATTTACATTCTTGTATTATCTTGGTTCCGCATCAACCTTGTAATTTATTTAACATCAATAAATAAATTACACATTGAAAATTACATATTGTCTCATCAAGTTATCTTACAAGTATTTTGTATTATTGCATTGTTCTTTACTTATTGTCATTTATATAAGTAATCTATCTAGAACTTGGTATATACACACTGCAACTGGTCGTCTCCAGTTCAGTGCATATATTGCAAAGTAACTCCACCATCGACATAGAGGTGTCTTCAGTAGTACCATCTATTGAGTTGGGACTTACAAGTGGTATCAGAGCAGAAGGCTAATAAAATTGCCTAGATCTGCTAAGATGAACACTACTGAAGGTGGAGATGGTTCTGGTCAAGGTGAAATCCCTTTGAATAATAATGCCCAACCTTTTCAAAATGTTAATACTAACCCTCCTCCTCCTCCTACTACCCCAAACCACGTCCATGTACACTACTCTAACACTCCTGTTCCCAAATTCGATGGAAACAGTAAGACTTTTGGTACATGGAAGGCTAGAATGCTTTTGCATTTTGGTGGGATTGAAAGGTATATGTTGAAAATCCTTAAGGATGGACCATATATACCCATGTCTCTTGGGGTGAGTCCTCTTCTAGATCCAACTGGAAGAAGAGGTTCAAGAGAAAAGCCCGAAGACCATTGGTCAGATGAGGATCGTAGACTTGTTGATCTAGACACCAGACTCAAGAACATGATCCTTGGGGCTGTTCCTGAAGACCTAATTCCAACACTTGTGCTGTTCCCCAGTGTAAAATCAATGTGGGACGAATTAGTTATTCAGTTTGAAGGAGGTGATGACACTATTGTCACCAGAAAAGTTGCCTTGAACAAGAAGTATGAATCCTTCTTTGCCTTGCCCAATGAAAGTCTAACTGGTACATACACCAGATTTTCTAGCCTCATTAATCAGCTGAGAGGCTTGGGTGTAGAGAAGGATAAAGATATTCTTCTTGAGAAGTTTTGTGATATTCTTTCTTCCAAATGGGAAAACATGGTTCTTGTCTTGAGACAAGGTAAAACCTTGCACAGCCATACTCTTGCATCGCTCTATGGAGCCTTCAGATCCACTGAAGATAATAATGCTGCAAGACTGGTGGCTGAGCAGGATGCCATGAACCATGCCCAGAGTTCCAAGGTTGCTAGTGTACCTGAGCGACCTTGTGCTGCCTCAATGTCTGCAGAGAGTGTCCAGGCACACTCGATGAAGGAGATGTTAAACAGTTTCTTGAACTCTGGTCTGACCACTGAAAACAGTGATGGTTGTAATGAAACTGACGATGATGATCTGGTAGCCATGATTGCTAAAACCTTTAATAGGTTTAAGCATAAATCTAAAAGATTTAATGGCCCAAACAATGCTTCCAGCTCCAGCTCTCTGGATAAGACCAATCTTACATGCTATAAGTGTGGCAAGAAAGGTCATTTTATGAAGGAATGCAGATCTAGTCAGTTGAACAACCAAACTGGCCCCCTGTCACTAATTTCAATCGGCCTGATGATAGCTACAAAGCAAAATACAAGAAGCTTAAGGCCCAGATTGCCCTCCTATCCATGGAAAAGAAAAAGGATCAGTGCTTAATGGCACAAACTGAGGGAAAATGGGAGTACTCTGATGACTCATCAGTTGATGAAGAAGAGGAAAGGGACATGTGTTTCATGGCCTTGGAAGATCAACAGCAGCAGCACGTGGCAAAAGAAGATGTCATCACTGGAAGATGGGTGGACATCATCTTGAAAAAGGTATGTGATTATGATCACCAGATTGACCCTGAACTAAAACTGGACCTGGCTAAATCATTAAGTGGTGATTTAGCTTTTGTGGAAACTGTTAGAGCTGATAGTGAAAGATATCTTGACACTATCTTAATTGAACTGAACAATGTTAAACCACAACTGAATGATTTACAAAGTGTCCAGTTGGCTCTCAAGGAGTCAGTTTTAAAGATTGAGGCTTTGGAACTTGATAATCAAAAACTATTTTCTGATCTTGAAAAAGAACAAAAGATTATCAAGTCATGGGTAAAAGCATCTGGTAAAAACTATGATGCATTTTCAAGAACTATCGATGCCAAGAAGAATGCATGGAAATCTGGAGATCTGGAGATGGCAGCTCTTATACCAGATCTTCATGCATTGCCTCCAGCTCTCAAGGTTGAAACACCTTATGATCAACCTGAAGCTGTTGAAACTGAAACCTTTGAGACCACCCCCATTGAGGTTAAAACTGGAGCCAAACAGGCTAAAACTCCAGTCAAAAGGGCCACTGGTAACAAGCCTTTACCTCAAAAGTCTAAGGTGCCCAAGACCCGACAGACTAAAGCTCCAGTTGAACCAAGGTCCAAGGTTCAACTGCCTGAAGAAAATAATATTTTGGTTAATCTGGAAAGTCAACTCCAACTTTTGTTTCGACAGGTTCAGAGTTGTACTGCCCGGATTAAAAATCTGGAAGGAGGTTCATTACCTCCAGTTTTCAAACAAAATATTAACCTCCCTTTAAAATCAAAACAAAAGTTTGTTCCATCTGGAACAAAATCTGGTAAAAACTATGATGCATTTTCAAGAACTATCGATGCCAAGAAGAATGCATGGAAATCTGGAGATCTGGAGATGGCAGCTCTTATACCAGATCTTCATGCATTGCCTCCAGCTCTCAAGGTTGAAACACCTTATGATCAACCTGAAGCTGTTGAAACTGAAACCTTTGAGACCACCCCCATTGAGGTTAAAACTGGAGCCAAACAGGCTAAAACTCCAGTCAAAAGGGCCACTGGTAACAAGCCTTTACCTCAAAAGTCTAAGGTGCCCAAGACCCGACAGACTAAAGCTCCAGTTGAACCAAGGTCCAAGGTTCAACTGCCTGAAGAAAATAATATTTTGGTTAATCTGGAAAGTCAACTCCAACTTTTGTTTCGACAGGTTCAGAGTTGTACTGCCCGGATTAAAAATCTGGAAGGAGGTTCATTACCTCCAGTTTTCAAACAAAATATTAACCTCCCTTTAAAATCAAAACAAAAGTTTGTTCCATCTGGAACAAAATCTGGTAAAAACTATGATGCATTTTCAAGAACTATCGATGCCAAGAAGAATGCATGGAAATCTGGAGATCTGGAGATGGCAGCTCTTATACCAGATCTTCATGCATTGCCTCCAGCTCTCAAGGTTGAAACACCTTATGATCAACCTGAAGCTGTTGAAACTGAAACCTTTGAGACCACCCCCATTGAGGTTAAAACTGGAGCCAAACAGGCTAAAACTCCAGTCAAAAGGGCCACTGGTAACAAGCCTTTACCTCAAAAGTCTAAGGTGCCCAAGACCCGACAGACTAAAGCTCCAGTTGAACCAAGGTCCAAGGTTCAACTGCCTGAAGAAAATAATATTTTGGTTAATCTGGAAAGTCAACTCCAACTTTTGTTTCGACAGGTTCAGAGTTGTACTGCCCGGATTAAAAATCTGGAAGGAGGTTCATTACCTCCAGTTTTCAAACAAAATATTAACCTCCCTTTAAAATCAAAACAAAAGTTTGTTCCATCTGGAACAAAATCTGGTAAAAATAAGGGGAGTAAGTATCTAGTACCAATCGTTTTTACTCCTGCACCTGGAGCTGGTGATAAAGCTCCAGATGCAGCCTCCAGTTCAACACCTCAACAATCAACTGTGACTTCTGTAGAGAAGTCCAGTGAACCCATCAAGAAAAGATGGGTTCACAAAAATAACTAATGATTTTTGTGGGTGTGCAGGGCGATCGAAAGAAGAATATCTGGTATCTGGACAGCGCTGCTGGTCGGACTATGACCGGATGTAAGCCCCTGCTGGAAGAGTTCACTGTCCAAGATGGACCGACAGTGACGTTTGGTAATGATCAATCTGGAAATACTGAAGGATATTGTGTGCTCAATAATGGACAAGTCGAATTCAAAAGAGTTGCATTTGTGAATGGTTTGAAATACAACCTGATCAGTGTCAGCCAACTTTGTGATGATGGCTTCGGAGTTTTGTTCGATATTGCTCAAGGCACCATATTTAACAAGGATTGGAAAGTGGTGATGATTGCACCAAGAAAAGGGAATGTGTACATCATGGATATGGAACCAGATCCAAAAGAGCAATGTTTCTATACCAAAGCTGATGAGGACACCAACTGGCTATGGCATAAAATACTATCCCATCTTAATTTTAAGAATATCAACAAGTTGTCTCGCAAACAACTGGTTGATGGGATACCCCAAATTTCTTTCAATAAAGAAAAGCCATGTCCAGGGTGTGAGATGGGCAAGCAAAAAAGAGCCAGTTTCAAAACTAGGCAAAATTTTAGCATCACTGAACCTCTTCACATGCTACATATGGATCTCTTTGGTCCAGTGAATGTTCAAACTAGAGCTGGAAAGAAGTACACTCTAGTTGTGGTTGATGAATTCACCAAATACTGCTGGGTGGTATTCATCAGATCCAAAAGTGATGCACCTACTGAAATCATCTCTCTCATTAAAAGAATTGAGCTCAAGTATACTCGAAAAGTTTGTCAGTTGCGAAGTGATAATGGTACTGAATTCCAAAATAAGGTACTTGAAACATTTTGCAATGACACTGGCATCTCTCAAAACTTCTCATCAGTTCACTCTCCAGAGCAAAATGGAGTTGTGGAAAGAAAGAATCGTACACTGATAGAAGCAGCCAGAAGTATGCTATCTGAATCTGGTCTTCCCACCAGTTTTTGGGCTGAGGCAGTTGCACTGCTTGTCACACCCAAAACCAGTCAGTCTACATCAAGAGACATAAGAAGACTGCCTATGAAGTACTCAGGAATCGTAAACCAAATATTGGATACTTTCATGTATTTGGTTGTCCAGTTTATATCTTAAACGATTCCAGTCAGCTTGGAAAGTTTGATGCAAAAGCTGATGAAGGGGTATTTTTAGGTTATTCAGATATTCGAAAGGCCTTTAGAGTTTATAATTATAGACTCCAAAAGGTTCATGAGACAATTCATGTCACATTCGATGAATCAACTGAAGCAATCAACAAAAGACCAAGCCTTGATATTACTCCAGTCGTTCCAATCAATTTTGGTGAAACTGACCAAGTTCATCCGTCAGTTGCCTCACCAAAAGATGTTTCCAGTTATAACAAATTGGAACCAGTTAAGAAGAAGAACACCACCAGTGACACATCATTTTATCCCTCCATCAATTTCAACTTACCACAAGAATTGGTGATTGGATCTGATGTTACGTGCTACTCCAATATCAGCACCAGTTCAAACTCCTACTTCTCCAGTTCTTCAAGAAATGCCTTCTAATGAGGAATTTCATGATGCCAATCGAGACCTCATTGACTCTGATGAGGATGTAGAAGTAGTTTGGACTGATCCTTCTCCAGAAGCTGTTGCAACTGAAGAAGATCGCCAGGTGACTTGCATCCGTGAATTTTGACCCGTTGACTTTATGTGTAATTTGACTAACAATTTGAGTTAATGAATTAATTGGGTCGTTTTGAGAGTTAAATGGCAATGTGGAATGTTCGGGTCGATAATATGGGTTAGTTGATATTTAAATGTGTAGCTTTTGTGTTGTGATTTGTGTAGGGAAGCGGGTCGGCCCGTGGGTAGTCCATGACCCACCAGCCACCCATGACCCATTTCCCCCCCCTTATCCTCTTCTCCCCCTCTCATTCTCATTTCTATCTATCTCTTTCTCTCTTTCTCTCAAGAACAAAGCAAGACCAATTCTTCTCTTCTCCCTACCATCTACTTAGTGTTTAGAAAGGTTATAACACTAGATTCATCACCATCTATACCACATTATCGTCATATCGAAGAAATCAAAGGTGGAGGTTCTCGCATTTTGTCCACTTTGACCTAATTTCGGGTTCTAGCTCAAAAGGAAGTTTTGGTAAGTCAAATTCATCCCATTTACACCTGCTTGTGTTTGTTTAAGCATTCCTAGTCATCTTGAACAATTGCAAGTCTTGAATCGAGTCAAAAGACGATTTGGGTCAAATTAGGGTTTAATTAGGGTTGGAAGGATTCGGATGTGATTTTGATGTTTTGAATCGAATCTAAGATAGGGGTTATGTTTATTTATGTTGAAATATGTTTGTATAAGCTTCAAAATGAGTCTTGAAACATCACTAGTCGATTTGGTGACCAAAAATGGAGTTTGGGTTAAGTTTGGTTCGTGTTTGATGTGTTTTGGAACTGATCTGGGCGCAGGTGCGCCGCACCTCCTCTTTGGTGCGCCGCACCAAAGCTTGGACTGGGTTCCCTGGTTGATTTGTGCGCCGCACCTCCTCTTTGGTGCGCCGCACCAGGGCTTGGACTGGGTTCCCTGATCGTTTTGTGCGTCGCACACCCTCTTTGGTGCGCCGCACCTGGCTTGGTGCGCCGCACCTCATCATTGGTGCGCCGCACCTTTCCTCCAGTGCAGCAAAAACTGTTTTAGTTTGAAAGGTCGTAACTTTTGATCCGTAAGTCCAATCAAGTCGTATGACCTATCGTTGGAATCGTGAGAGAGTCTAGTTTTCAGTAGTAACACTCTTTTTGTATGAATCTTTTATCATTTCTAATAAGGTCGAGTCGAATGCGTCTTGTTCCTACCCGTTAAAGTTGTAAAGGTGTTTAGGGTTCGTGACTTGACTTAATTGTGCTAAACCAACTTGTTTATGATTGTAGAGTTGACTTTACGGTATTATGATGTATAATTATAGGTTATGGACGTGTGGACCCTGTTACTCGGTCGTAATCTTATTCTAGCTTCTTTGCCGATCAAGGTGAGTTTCGTATCTCCCTACTCGCTTGAGATTCGGGCTGAAAAGTGTAAACCCTGCTTGTTTACTTGCACTTATTGATCCATTGATTGATGGTCTTAGTTGTTAGACTTATGTGTTAGTTCCTTTCGTATGATTGGTTAAATTGGTTTGAGTATTGAATTGTTGAGATGATTATCACGTTTGCATGACTTAGTTTATATTTGTTAAGTATCTAGTAATTTTAGGATGGATGTACATACATGAAAGTCGGTTATGCCTTCGTCGGGTTTTAGATGTGGTGGGAAGGCTGCGGGTGACCCTATATATAAGCATCTGAGACTCGAAGGAAGTAAAATCCTCTGAAGTATATGTACGTATAGTTGGTTTAAATTGTGGTTAATGGCTGATGTTGATGAATGGTGATTATTGGTTTATGATTGTCGATTTGTTGATTGATGACTCAGGATTGGCGAATATTGATTATTGATTCATATTCATCGTATATCGATTGTTGGTTTACGAATTATGCATTTACATTTGGTTGTAAGCATTGCATACATTATTGTTGGACCCTCGGCAGGGGATTGCCGGCATCCTGGTGCATAGATGTATGCACCCAATTTGGATGTAGACCTGACCCCGAGTATATAGACATATATATCTCGATGATTTTGAGATACAGCCTTGTCCATTGCAATGGCAGAAGGGTATCGTTGCATACGTGATTGAAGGTCACGCTTAGGATAGGCATGTTTGCTTATTCATACATTTGGCACTTGCATTGATACGCATATCATTTGTGCATTCTCATTACACATTTTCTTGTCTGGTGTAATCTTGTTGTTTGGCGATGTTGTGTTATGTAGAGGCTCACTGTAAGTCATGTCTAGCCTTTATTCTTATATGTCGATTATTGATGTTGGTTCTTTACGAACCATCACTACGAACTCACCAACCTTGTGTTGACTATGCTTAGTACACTTTTCAGGTAACCATGTTCTCCCAGGGCGTGGAGTTTAGAGGTTTTACTTGCTGTTGAACCCGGACTTGGACTGTATGGATCAAGGATTCATTGGCCTTCTGATTGCATTATACTTAGGATCGTTTGCCATCCTTGGATGTGGTTTTGTTAACTTGATGACTATTTTCTCCTGTTGTATTATGATATCTATTTTGCATGGTAATGGATTCACCGAATTCTTAATTGCATTTAGTTGGTTCTATTGTAATCCCACCTGGTGCTATGTGATTTCCGTGATATTCCGAGCCTCGGCTTGGGGTGTTACAACTTGCACTGATATTGTAGTTCACCAGCCTAGTCAATACACTAGATGGACTCGAGCCCATCCAATTGAACAAATTGTGGGTGATCCAAATAGTGGGGTTCAGACTAGAAGAGCCACCAGTGAGCAATGCTTAAACGTCACCTTCTTATCTCTAATTGAACCAAAGAAGATTGACGAGGCTATGGCAGACCCAAGCTGGGTGGAAGCTATGCAAGAAGAGCTCCTCCAGTTTGAAAGGAACAATGTTTTGGAGCTTGTTCCTTGTCCACCAGGGTTAAAGAAAGAACCTATTGGTACCAGATGGGTCTACCGAAACAAGATGGATGAAGATGGCCATGTTGTAAGAAACAAGGCCAGACTAGTTGCCTAGGGTTATTGTCAAGCAGAAGGCGTTGACTTTGATGAAACTTTTGCTCCAGTTGCAAGACTTGAAGCCATCAGATTATTTCTGGCTTATGCAGCCCATCTGCAGTTCAAGGTCTTCCAGATGGATGTCAAAAGTGCGTTCCTAAATGGAACATTGGAAGCAGAAGTTTATGTTAAGCAGACTCCAGGTTTCATCGATGAGAAGCATCGAAGCATCCTCATTGGGTTTATAGACTGAACAAAGCATTGTATGGTCTAAGACAAGCCCCCAGAGCCTGGTATGATACTCTAACTAAACATCTTCTTAAAAATGGCTTTCAAAGAGGTGCAATAGATAATACCTTGTTTATCTTGAAAGAAATAGGTAATATCTTATTGGTACAAATTTATGTTGATGACATTATTTTTGGTTCAACTGATGATGCAATGTGTAAAAAGTTTCTAAAATCATGTCATCTGAGTATGAGATGAGTTTAATGGGTGAATTAACATTTTTCTTAGGTCTTCAGATTAAACAAACTGAAAATGGAATTTTCATAAACCAAGGAAAATATGTCAGAGATTTGTTAAGAAATACAAATATGATTCAATCCCATCGAAAAACACACCTATTGCAGCACCATTGAATTTGGACTCTGACCCAACTGGCAAATCAGTTAACATAACTGACTATAGAGGTATGGTTGGTTCACTGATGTACTTAACTGCCAGTCGACCAGATATAATGTTTGCAACATGTTTATGTGCCAGGTTTCAGGTTAACCCTAAAGAATCACATTTGCACGATGAAAGGGTGTCCTAATCTTGGTCTTTGGTACCCCAAAGGCTCAGGATTAGATCTAATGGGTTATTCAGATTCTGATCATGCAGGTTGTAAGATAGATAGAAAATCAACAACTGGTGGTTGTCATTTCCTTGGAGGAAAACTGGTAAGTTGGACCAGCAAGAAGCAGACTTCAGTCTCTATGTCCACTGCTGAGGCAGAGTACATTTCTGCGGCCAGTTGCTGTGCCCAGATTCTCTGGATCAAGAACCAATTACTAGATTATGGTCAAAAGTTTACAAGGACCCCAATCTTTTGTGACAACACCAGTGCAATTGCTATATCTCACAACCCAGTGATGCACTCCAAGACAAAGCATATTGACATCAGGTATCATTTCATTTATGATCATGTTATGAAAGGAGACATTGAAATTCATTTCATCCCACTGACAAACAGTTAGCTGATGTTTTTACAAAACCTCTCGATGAGAAAACCTTTAAACATCTCATCAGCGAACTGGGAATGTTAAATCCTTAAAACTGGAGCTTTCTTTGTTATTGAACGCGTCAGTGACACTGATGAAGTTCTCCAGTTGAGGAGGTCCAGATAATCTTTGCTCGCCAGGCTATCGAACGCCTTTGTGATACTATCTTGGCACTAATTGATATCTGGATCATCATTTTAGGGGGAAAGACTCAAAATAATTTTCTGACTAAAATTCGTTTTTTGTTTGAAAATGCAACTGGAGAACTCTTCAGTTGGAAACTGGTACTGGACTGATCCTCCAGTTACCAGGTTCAGTCTTGTCTTAATTTTTATAACGTTAGAAATACTTGGTCAATATTTGTGACACGTGATGGTACTCGAGTGTTTTTAAACCACTTGGTATTGTGATCTGACGTGTTTCAAGCCATTTTAGTACTTGACAACTGTTTGTATTGGGAAAATAAAAAGTGAGTGGGCGCGTGGGTAAGATAAGCCGTCGTAGCATTTAATGCTGACATGGTAGCATTTAATGTTGACATGGCAAATTATTATTTTATTTCAAAATTCAAACCAACTTTGTGAAAATATCTACAAAAAGGATTTTGTTTATTAAAATACAATTTTTGGTATTTCCTTGGGATCTTGAATCCCTTATAAATACCCTTATTTACTCCGAACTCATTTACTTCTCTTTTACATTCTTTCATTTACTTTCCAATCATCAAAATTGCTTCATTTCTTTCTCTCCTTCATAAATCAAGAACCTTAATTCCCAAATTTTCAATTTCATTTTCAATGGCACCTAGATCATCTCGTTCAAGAGATGTAAATCTCTTGACTGTTCCATATGCTCCTTCACCAGATGTCAAACCGGCATCTGGTGCTCCTAGTAATGCTTCGGTCATCAAATTAAATCCTAATAATCCGATGGCAAGCTTACGAGGATCTCAAGGGTCCAATACCCTTATTGGAAGAATCCAAAAGTTTTTAAAGGATTATCCAATAGGACCCTCATTCTCTCTTAACCCACGCAAGTTGTTTCACAACTACTTGTGTGAGTTCTGGTACACTGCCAGTCTTTCTTCCGATTGTTCCTCCATCAGTTTCACATTAAAGGATGGAACAATCCAGTGTACCTTGTCCGCTGATGTATTGAGGGATGCCTTACGCCTCAATTACAGGAGAGAGGGTGAATCTCCAGTTGTCTTGCCCCCTAATATAAATTTTCGCCAAGTACTTCTTGAAATGGGACACAAAGAGTGCTTGGAGAATGGGGTGTTGAAGACAAAGGGTGCGATGACCATGAAGGGTCTTACACCCTCATGGAGGTATTTTTTCATCCACCTGGTGGAGAGTATGGGTGGGAGTTCTGGTGGACTTGACCAGATTAACTCCTCACAAGCAGAAATGGCTTACTGCTTGTGGAACGGATTGAGAGTGGACTTTGCAGATATTTTATTTAGAAGCCTGGTCCAAAAGCTGAAGGGCACAAGGGGTGTGTGTATCCCCTTTTCAAGGTTCCTCTCTCTCTGTTTTAAGCATATTCTGGGCAGAGAAGCTTATAAAAGTACAGATTCACCGTACACTGCTCCAGATATGCTAAGGAATATAGACTCTCTAGTATCTGAAGCTAGAGAGGTCGAAATTCCAGAACGAATGCAACTGGCATTCGCTTCAACTGATGCACCTATTGAAGGTGAGTCAGAAAGGCAACTGGGCGGGCCTTAAAATAATAAGGGACCCTCCAGTTCGTCTCATGTTATGGTTGAGGATAGAGCAACCATAACTGAAGCAACTCCAATCACATCTATCCCTGGTGAAGATACTTCGGTATCTGATCCACCAACAGATGCACCCATCCAGGAAACTGGGGAAGGTCATCTGGAGACTGACCCTTCTGGTCAGCCCTCAGTTACATTCATGGATCTGGACATGAATGTTAATGACGAGGAAATCCTTATAGAATCTTCGGATTCTGAAGGTACTGAAACAGACCTGGAGATTTTTGATTCTGTTGTACCAGATCAAAACCCTTCATCTCCAGTCTCACTTCCAGACGCATCAATTTCACTTTCACCACCACAAGAAAAATGTGCCTACTGACATATCTTTTCCACCATATACCGCTCCTTCACCAACTGGGCAATTCTCACTTGCTCGAGAAATGCCCCCACCACCGTCGCCGTTGTTCACACCTGAGCATTCTCAGCATGAACAACACTTTGATTTTCCAGTCCTTTCTTCATCCACCACTCCTATTATATCTTCAACTGCTGGCATGACAACTGGGGAGACTTCTCTAAGTTTGCCTCTTCCAGTTGCTCCAGTAGTAACTGCTATTGGTCCAGTGACACCTTCTCCCCCGTCACTGGACAGTCAAGTTGTCTCCATTCAAGCCGATCTCCAAAACCTTCTTACCAGGGTGGAGGAGATTCAGAAGGCACTTGACAAAAACACCAAGTCTTTCTCCAGATACCACAAAGATCATTTGACAAATATAAGGGTGGTTGATCTGGGGATTAACAAGTTTTCATCGAATGAAGACTTGGTGTTTAATAAGCTGAATGAGTTGGTCACTGGCTGCAATAATCTGGCTGGTACTTTAAAGGAAGCCTTTGACCTAACTCAGTCCAAGGTCACCAGTTCAATCTCCAATCTGCTTGGCAACACTGTAAGAACTTCTGAAGTGGATTTGAAGGAGATTGAAAGGCAGGTAAAGGAATTAGTTGAAAAACCTGGCCTAAATGTGACTGACCTTGGAGAGCAGTTGATGACTTCAGTGGGTCAAAAGATAGAGGATACGTTGGGTGCTAGAGAACAGCATTTGATTGAAAGGGTGATGTCTGAGATCACCAGGCTGGCCACTCCTCAGGTTGATCTGGCCCCACTCACCAGTGAGATCAACCAGTTGAGAGGCAGCATTGACAATTTGAACACCCAGGTATCTCTACATGCTGAATCTTTGGAGAAACTGACCACTGAAGTAGAGAATCTGAAGAGGAAAGATGATGAAGTAAAGGAGAAGGTTGTCTCTGGTTTCGGATGAAGACTCCAAGATCCTAAATGAATTGAAAACTGGTCAAGAACAAGTCACTGCCAATGTTTTGACCCAGTCAAAGGAGACCAACCATTTATGGAGGTCCTTCAGGATGATGTGTGGGATCTTTAAGGAGTGTAAGGACATGCAGTCATGGCAGCCTCTTGACCGGTTGCCATCTCACCCCTCTGAATGGGAAAGAATTAGGGGAGGTCTAGATGCTGCCAAGGGGGAAAGAAGTGCAGTCCTTGCACCAGTTGCACCTGGAAGGACTCCATCTGGAAGAGAATTGATTGTGGCTACCAGTACTGAAGCTGGTGAGCAAAGAGTTGGTGGATCTGGTGATGATGGTGATAGGGGGAATGTGTTGGATAAGGGAAAAGGTTTAGCTGTTGGTGCATCTGCCCAGCCGGCCACTGATGTAATGTTAGAAACTGGCAATGCTGATATACTTCCTCCAGTTTCAGATAGAATTAGCAGAAGACTGGCCAGACTTGGAAATGATATTAAAGAAAGAAAGAAGATGAAACAAAGAAACCAAGCTGAAGCCAGGGCACATCTTGCACAGATCAAGTTGCTTGATATGAGTGATGCCAATCTTTTGGGTATCACTAAGGAGGAGTATGTCAGGATCAAGAATGATCCCAGGATAGTTGACCAGTTGAAAGAAATGCTGGATGTAGAACTGGACAGACACTATCCTGAGGATGAAGCTGAATTTGATGCCAAGAGTTTGAACATTTCAGTGGAGAAGGCTAAGGAGAATAGGGCCAGTGGGATTCTTAAACGAATTGAAAATGTTAAGAAGGTTGTGAAGAAGGTTTTGAATCCACCAAGAAGGATTCCACAACCAAGAAGACCACTGTCAAGAGATGCTGACCTTAGCACATTTGTTGAACCAACTGGCGAGGTTTCTAATGAAGACATCAAGTCCGCTGTACTGGCTGCTGGTGCTGGGAGTATAAGAATAACAAATGAATCTGAAGCAAGAAGCTATTACTCCCAGATCATGTCAACCAGAAGACATAGTGGTACTATCAATGGTGTTAATGTAACAATCAAGCCAGGCACCAAAGTTTTTCATGTTGAAGTTAGTTATACTAGTGGGCCACTGGTTAGAACTGACGATCCTGGTGCAATGCAATATGGGTTCAGCGAATGGGTGGAGATGGTGAATGTGCTGGATGCAAAGGCACAAAAGAATAGGTTTGAGAAAGCTTGGGTGAACTTCTTAAGGGGCAAAATTAAACATAAAGAAAATATGGAGCAAAAGCTGAATATTGACCCTAAAGACTCACAACCTATTTCTTTGGTGACCAAGAGAAGAAGAACTGGCGAAGGGCCATCTCATTAAGTTCTTTCTTTTCAGTTATCTACTTGTATTTTGTTTACATTCTGTAACTTGTATAAATTTCATTTCCTTGTATAAATGAAGTTACCAGTTTGTAACCACAAGGTAGATAATAGATTAAAATCTAACAAACCTAAAAGAAAAAACCTAAGGCATTTATTGATCTATAAAAATGCCTTGGAAACTTAGATAGATTTAAATCGAACAAGTCTTTCCAGTTCACACTTGTACAGATACAAGGACTGAAAAAGACTTGCCTATATTTCTAGACAAATAGGGGGAATTTGTTAGGACCAGTTCACCTGGTAAACTGGCCAGTCTCCAGTTGCATCTGGAGACCCAGTGAAACTGTCCAGTGAAACTGGAGACCTAGATGATTTGTCGAGAAATATATTGAAGTCCAGTTGCACCATACAGTCAACGCAACTGAAGACTTCCTCCAGTTGAGAACTGACCAGTTGAAGAATCATTCCAGTTGAAGTCGAAGACAACAAACGGAAGATAGAGAATGGCAATGGCAGCGAAGCCCAGTTGACGTTCTAGTCAGTTACAAACTGGAGACCATCAGTGGAAAGCTCTTACAAAGGTGGTTGAGTAAAGTTGCTTTATCATGCAACTTTACACTACTTTTTAAGGAATTAAATGCTATTCCTTAAATGATCTCAACCACATTTGTACGGCTAAAGTTAACATCCCAAATGTTAACTTTGCCTATAAATACAAGTCATTGCACAACAAGAATAACAAGTGAAAAACATACAACACTTCACACTTTGCAAACCTGCAATATTCTTGGTGAACTTGTGCAATATTCTCTCAATCGCTAAAAGGAACATTTCACAACTTTAAGTGTTTCGATTGTCTTGAGAAATTCCGAGTGTAGATCAATTGTATTTCATAGGTTGTTAGGATATTTACATTCTTGTATTATCTTGGTTCTGCATCAACCTTGTAATTTATTTAACATCAATAAATAAATTACACATTGAAAATTACATATTGTCTCATCAAGTTATCTTACAAGTATTTTGTATTATTGCATTGTTCTTTACTTATTGTCATTTATATAAGTAATCTATCTAGAACTTGGTATATACACACTGCGACTGGTCGTCTCCAGTTCAGTGCATATATTGCAAAGTAACTCCACCATCGACACAGAGGTGTCTTCAGTAGTACCATCTATTGAGTTGGGACTTACATATATAAAAATATTAAGATAGTTTAATCAATGGCCATTATTCAAACTGTAACACCCGTGAGTTGACCATGATAGTTTTTAAGTCAAATGAAAATTTAAATTGGAAATGCGACCTCGTATTTGTCAGTCGGCATAGTATTTGAAATCGGCATCATATTTAGAAAACGACCTCGTATTTTTGATTCAATATCGTATATTGATCTAGCCTTGTATTTCGTGTCCGGCATCGTATTTCCTGAGCGACATAGTATTTTTGGACTAGTAAGGTGACATAGCATGAAACCCTCCCATCTTACCCTACATATAAATATTCTCTTTCTTTCACAAACCCACATTCTCATCAACTTAGCCTCCAAGCAAAAACACACACATACACCTTTTGCTACCCCATTTTACTACCTCATATTACTACCCCATTTTACTACCTCATAAACAAAAACAGACACATACACCTTTTGCTACCCCATTTTACTACCTCATATTACTACCCCATTTTACTACCTCATATTACTACCCCATTTTACTACCTCTTTTGCTACCCCATTTTACTACCTCATATTACTACCCCATTTTACTACCTCATAAACATCGACTTTTATTGAAATCCAACCTTATTTTGTTTAGATTTAGTTTCAAAAGTTGTATTTTTGTCTTCCAAACTCATATTTTATAGATTTAAGGTATAAAATCAAAACCCACTTTATGCTCTTCTTTTGGTATTTTTCGGTTTTTCCTTTAATACACACACTACACACATCAAGTATTAAACTTTTTACGTCCAAAACGTTTAGAAACATATACTACAACTTTTTTCAAAGTTTCGTGTGATTTCATTAACAAAATCTTGAGATTTAAGGATTTTTGTACACTTTTTATAAACTTTGTCAAATGGGTCTTTGAGATTTAAGTCCGTTTTCGAGTTTCCGACTTTAGTATTGTTTTCCCATCATATTTGTGGGTCAAAAAGTACAATCTGATGTTAAAAACACATTTCAGATCAAAAGAAACGATTAGGGTTTTCTAGAACAAAATTGGGGAAGAACAACTCAAATTTGCGACCCCGCCACTCAATTTGCGACCCCGTTCACTATTCCAATTTCAGTTTGTCTTTTAGTGAAATACTACCCCAAAATTTGTGACCTCGTCATTCCCATTTGTGACCTTTCAATTGAACTCCAATTTACAACCCCAATTCCAATTTTGTCTTTTAGTGAAATACATACTAGCCAGGTCATGTTTATGACTGTAAGTGCACGCTTGATATACATACTAGCCAGGTCATGTTTATGACTGTAAGTGCACGCTTGATATACATACTAGCCAGGTCATGTTTATGACTGTAAGTGCACGCTTGATATACATACTAGCCAGGTCATGTTTATGACTGTAAGTGCACGCTTGATATACATACTAGCCAGGTCATGTTTATGACTGTAAGTGCACGCTTGATATACATACTAGCCAGGTCATGTTTATGACTGTAAGTGCACGCTTGATATACATACTAGCCAGGTCATGTTTATGACTGTAAGTGCACGCTTGATATACATACTAGCCAGGTCATGTTTATGACTGTAAGTGCACGCTTGATATACATACTAGCCAGGTCATGTTTATGACTGTAAGTGCACGCTTGATATACATACTAGCCAGGTCATGTTTATGACTGTAAGTGCACGCTTGATATACATACTAGCCATGTCATGTTTATGACTGTAAGTGCACGATTGATATACATACTAGCCAGGTCATGTTTATGACTGTAAGTGCACGCTTGATATACATACTAGCCAGGTCATGTTTATGACTGTAAGTGCACGCTTGATATACATACTAGCCAGGTCATGTTTATGACTGTAAGTGCACGCTTGATATACATACTAGCCAGGTCATGTTTATGACTGTAAGTGCACGCTTGATATACATACTAGCCAGGTCATGTTTATGACTGTAAGTGCACGCTTGATATACATACTAGCCAGGTCATGTTTATGACTGTAAGTGCACGCTTGATATACATACTAGCCAGGTCATGTTTATGACTGTAAGTGCACGCTTGATATACATACTAGCCAGGTCATGTTTATGACTGTAAGTGCACGCTTGATATACATACTAGCCAGGTCATGTTTATGACTGTAAGTGCACGCTTGATATACATACTAGCCAGGTCATGTTTATGACTGTAAGTGCACGCTTGATATACATACTAGCCAGGTCATGTTTATGACTGTAAGTGCACGCTTGATATACATACTAGCCAGGTCATGTTTATGACTGTAAGTGCACGCTTGATATACATACTAGCCAGGTCATGTTTATGACTGTAAGTGCACGCTTGATATACATACTAGCCAGGTCATGTTTATGACTGTAAGTGCACGCTTGATATACATACTAGCCAGGTCATGTTTATGACTGTAAGTGCACGCTTGATATACATACTAGCCAGGTCATGTTTATGACTGTAAGTGCACGCTTGATATACATACTAGCCAGGTCATGTTTATGACTGTAAGTGCACGCTTGATATACATACTAGCCAGGTCATGTTTATGACTGTAAGTGCACGCTTGATATACATACTAGCCAGGTCATGTTTATGACTGTAAGTGCACGCTTGATATACATACTAGCCAGGTCATGTTTATGACTGTAAGTGCACGCTTGATATACATACTAGCCAGGTCATGTTTATGACTGTAAGTGCACGCTTGATATACATACTAGCCAGGTCATGTTTATGACTGTAAGTGCACGCTTGATATACATACTAGCCAGGTCATGTTTATGACTGTAAGTGCACGCTTGATATACATACTAGCCAGGTCATGTTTATGACTGTAAGTGCACGCTTGATATACATACTAGCCAGGTCATGTTTATGACTGTAAGTGCACGCTTGATATACATACTAGCCAGGTCATGTTTATGACTGTAAGTGCACGCTTGATATACATACTAGCCAGGTCATGTTTATGACTGTAAGTGCACGCTTGATATACATACTAGCCAGGTCATGTTTATGACTGTAAGTGCACGCTTGATATACATACTAGCCAGGTCATGTTTATGACTGTAAGTGCACGCTTGATATACATACTAGCCAGGTCATGTTTATGACTGTAAGTGCACGCTTGATATACATACTAGCCAGGTCATGTTTATGACTGTAAGTGCACGCTTGATATACATACTAGCCAGGTCATGTTTATGACTGTAAGTGCACGCTTGATATACATACTAGCCAGGTCATGTTTATGACTGTAAGTGCACGCTTGATATACATACTAGCCAGGTCATGTTTATGACTGTAAGTGCACGCTTGATATACATACTAGCCAGGTCATGTTTATGACTGTAAGTGCACGCTTGATATACATACTAGCCAGGTCATGTTTATGACTGTAAGTGCACGCTTGATATACATACTAGCCAGGTCATGTTTATGACTGTAAGTGCACGCTTGATATACATACTAGCCAGGTCATGTTTATGACTGTAAGTGCACGCTTGATATACATACTAGCCAGGTCATGTTTATGACTGTAAGTGCACGCTTGATATACATACTAGCCAGGTCATGTTTATGACTGTAAGTGCACGCTTGATATACATACTAGCCAGGTCATGTTTATGACTGTAAGTGCACGCTTGATATACATACTAGCCAGGTCATGTTTATGACTGTAAGTGCACGCTTGATATACATACTAGCCAGGTCATGTTTATGACTGTAAGTGCACGCTTGATATACATACTAGCCAGGTCATGTTTATGACTGTAAGTGCACGCTTGATATACATACTAGCCAGGTCATGTTTATGACTGTAAGTGCACGCTTGATATACATACTATACATACTAGCCAGGTCATGTTTATGACTGTAAGTGCACGCTTGATATACATACTAGCCAGGTCATGTTTATGACTGTAAGTGCACGCTTGATATACATACTAGCCAGGTCATGTTTATGACTGTAAGTGCACGCTTGATATACATACTAGCCAGGTCATGTTTATGATTGTAAGTGCACGCTTGATATACATACTATACATACTAGCCAGGTCATGTTTATGACTGTAAGTGCACGCTTGATATACATACTAGCCAGGTCATGTTTATGACTGTAAGTGCACGCTTGATATACATACTAGCCAGGTCATGTTTATGACTGTAAGTGCACGCTTGATATACATACTAGCCAGGTCATGTTTATGACTGTAAGTGCACGCTTGATATACATACTAGCCAGGTCATGTTTATGACTGTAAGTGCACGCTTGATATACATACTAGCCAGGTCATGTTTATGATTGTAAGTGCACGCTTGATATACATACTATACATACTAGCCAGGTCATGTTTATGACTGTAAGTGCACGCTTGATATACATACTAGCCAGGTCATGTTTATGACTGTAAGTGCACGCTTGATATACATACTAGCCAGGTCATGTTTATGACTGTAAGTGCACGCTTGATATACATACTAGCCAGGTCATGTTTATGACTGTAAGTGCACGCTTGATATACATACTAGCCAGGTCATGTTTATGACTGTAAGTGCACGCTTGATATACATACTAGCCAGGTCATGTTTATGACTGTAAGTGCACGCTTGATATACATACTAGCCAGGTCATGTTTATGACTGTAAGTGCACGCTTGATATACATACTAGCCAGGTCATGTTTATGACTGTAAGTGCACGCTTGATATACATACTAGCCAGGTCATGTTTATGACCGTAAGTGCACGCTTATATACATACTCATACTTATGTATCGTAAGTAGGTCTATAGCCTCACCATACTACATTATTCATGTATTCACATTTAACGGCATAAAACTTATTTATTCAAACGAAAAATGTTTCAAGTGGTTATTTCAAGTAATCTATTTGTGATACAAATGAGGATTTCAAGCATACAATTCCGATTTCAAACCTACGAACTCACCAACCTTTGTGTTGACTCTTTTAAGTATTCCTTTCAGGTAATCAAGTTAATCGTGGTTAGGATGGTAGCATGGGACTCGTAGCGGACTTCAGGCTTAAGACTTGGAGTGTTGCATGCTTTTCTATGTGCTAGTTGGCATTATGCCTAATCGTTTCCCCTGCGTGGGAACTTATCTTATGTTTTATTCGAATGCTATTGAACCTATGTTTGTGACTTATGTTTTGCTTATTTGAACTATGTATCCGACTAGTTATGGTTAATCTATGCACTCTATTAGTTATTCCTATGTAACATCCATGTGCGCGTGTGCTTATCTTGCACCCCAAGTTTTCCGCCTTAGTCGGGGTGTGACAGATTGGTATCAGAGCCGTGGTTATAGTGAATTAGGTGGATTTACCTAGACTATAACTTAGGAACCGCACGTAGCATGCATGATAGGAATTATGTGTGCATTCAATCTTTGTGAATCTTATCTATATTCGTGATATTCATGCTATTGTATTCATTCATGCGTAGACCTTAGAACCATGCTACCTTGCCACATGTATTCATGCTATTGGTATTCAAACTATGAGATGGGTTAAATTTCAGTGATAATAATAAGTTAGCGAGATGAAGTGGTATTAGCGAATAAGTATGGCGATATATCATCACAGAAAAGGTTGATCACCTTTTCGCGTGTGTTATATGTGCCTATGGAATTGTTAGCAACATGGATCGTGCCTAAGATGGTTAAAGTGTGGTAGGTAAACTGGTATGCTTAATGGGTGTTGGTGAGGTGGAGGGTTAGACGCTGGTACACCCTGTATACATACCTTGCCAATACCTAAAGGGCATATCAGTACCGAGTTCCGACCTTGCATTAGATGTACTAGGGGTGTGGAGGGAAAGCCGCTGGTATCACCTGTATACATACACCACTAGTGCATCGGATGTAGGTGTTAGATTCGGACCGCACTTTAGCTGTTGAAATTTAATTGGATTTGAATTTGATTTTAAGTTGAAATTGTTACGTTATTTATCTTGTAAGCTATCATTCATGTATTGGATTCATTATGTGTATTATTTATGTAATACCCCAAATTTTATAATCGAATAACGAATGAGTTTATCTAATATACTTTTATAATTTGTAAATTATATTATTAAGATTTATAGATACAACCGTAATTCTAAGAAATTTTGGATTTGGTCTTATCTAAAATTCTAAATATAGAATGTTGAAAAGTTACCTTATAAAAGAATAAAAATTATACAAATCCATTTCTTTTGTTACAAGATTTTTATATGTAAACTAAAGCTCAGCTGAAAATATTTTCCTTTCATGCTATTGGTTGTAAGACAAGTTATCTTGAAGTATTTAGATAAAAGTTATCAAGTTATCAATATACTCTTAATCAAATAAGAGATCATATGCAAAAGTCTCTTTTTATCTTTTTTCGTGTTACGCTTCGAGAGAAATCAGAAAGCACAAAACTAATTTTGAGTTGACTAGGTGGATGATTTATTATACAATACTATTTGTGACATGATCATTAGAAATAATATAAATATATTGTGTTAAGAGTAAAATGATAATAATAAATTCGTTCAAGGTTTATTGCTTTGTCATTTGATTAATTTAAAGCACACGATATATATAACTTAATTTTGTAAACGATAGAACTTCTGCATCAATTGATGATAAATGATCGGTTTTGAAGACGTAAGGAAATATACTTATTCGTGGTAATTAATTAATATTATTTATACTTGACTAGAAAATATATGCCAAATTATGGACTTGAGATTTCTGCCATTATATAAACCGTAGTCGATCGACCTTTGAGTTCATCAAACATTCAACCTCTATGTATTCATTCATTCTTACAACACAAATATTATCTTCGAACGACATGGTTTAATTCTTGTTATCAACCGACTTCGCACTATCTTCCCAACCTTATGTCCCATACATCCTTTTCGATTATCATCAATAATAAGTCAAGCGAGAAGCATACATATAAAATACATCTTAATACTAGTGATCGTCGGGGTTCGTTAGGGGGAATAGCAGCGGAAAGGTTTCTCGTTTGTTTCAAGACATTATCGAGTTCGTTTTGATTGTTGTTACGAAATCTGGATTCGTTCGTCTGCGAAGGTATATAGTCTATCCTTTCGAACATAAAACTTATAATTGGTTCGTTATAGATCTTTGGTTAATTGACCATGTATAAACGAAACTAAAATTAGATAATAAGATCGTAATGGTACTAAGGTGTTTTGTAATAATAATCGAACTTGTGTGTAGCCATGTTAAGAAAACTAAGGTTAATCCTTAAAAACTATTTTCCGACGTACGCATGGTATAAAGGAAGAAGAAGCACCACGTGTCATGCTAATTTTGCTGTAAAGTAGTGCATCTCAAATTAAAACTATTTTAAAATTTTAAGATCAAAATTGTTTCACTATATAAATATATATAGATGGATTAAGATACATATTTTATTTTTAACCACATATAGACTTCTTTATAAGATACGTTAATACTTTTGTAATAGAAAGATGACAGAAAACTTTTTATCGATTTAAGGGTCTCGCGGTGTTTAGTTGCCATGCTAAAACGACTAGAACAAAACCTATAAACCGTTAAAATGATTTCATAACATAATTCTCAAGTATTTTAACAAAAGAAACAAAAGGCTACGACTGAATATCTAAATTTAGTTGAATTAATTTAATGTAGACTTCGTTTGAGAATCTGATGGAAGATCTCGGCTTGTGAAGTCTTAGACGCTTATTGAGGTACGGATATTCTAGAGGTTATTAGGAGCTTTTCGGTACAATCTTTTCTCTCAAAACTTTATTTGTTATATATATATATAATAGTACGGATATTTCAGGTGTTATTAGAATTCCTTCCGGTAAAATCTTTCTTCTCAAAACTTCTTTTGATTTGTATAATATATTATTTAAAATATTATCTGCTTGCTAGACTTTGTATAAGTATTGTGATATCCCTGACTTTTGGATGTACTAACGAGGTTGCCTTTATAATTTTTAATTGGGGAATCATAATATTTTATTATCTATAGTTGTGTCAAAACCATCTCTTGAAACCCGATTCGAAAGTTGTTCCGAAAAAGGTGGGTTTGGTGTGTTACAGTTGATGCGATGATTTGTACACTAATATGTCCCTTGAATATTCGTTGGCCGAAAGATAATACAGTCGCCTATTATGAATCATATTAATTGGCCCCGAAAGATTAATACAGTCGCATTTTGTGATTCATGATATGTCCCTCGAATATTCGTTGGCCCGAAAGATAATATAGTCGCATATTATTATTCATATTCATTGGCCGTGAAATATCAATACAGTCGCATATTGTATGGCATGATGACTCCATTGAAATTTTGTAAGAATTGGGTGGACGGAGATGTGATTTTAAGTCTATTTTTGAATGTCTCAAAATATATATAATTTTAAGTTATTTAGTTGTCCGAAAACTATTTTGTCATTTGGAAACATATTCGATATATTTAATTATATAAGTTGGTCAAAACGGTTTCTTAAGATGTGCATATAAGAGTAACCTATCCATGGAGGTCCCATGGGCGCGTTATTGTGACACCGATGACGTGGCACCGGCCGTAGTGGTGTATTTGATTTGATCTACGGCGTCTCCTTTTGATAACCCAGTAGTGGTTCGAGCTCATTATATTATATTTTGATAGGAGGCGTATGGATCGGTCCTAGGCATATTTTGATAAATTTGACGGTGGGCGCTTATCGTAGTGTCATACGAGGCGTTTCGCACCAAAAATGAATGATTAGTGGAGTAGCTACCCTATGATTTCATTCGGCCCTTTTGATAAGTTATTTGTTTTGACTCTTATGTGCATCATTTTATGAAGCTTGGTTTTATAGTATACTTTGATTTGTTGATGTATAAGGTATTTGTGAAACCATATGTATGTGTACTTTGATTTGAAATAAGTTTGTTAAGGTAATAAGTTTGTCTTTGAATTACGTCTCTGCTTTTCATATTATATTTCTGCTTTTGTCATATCCGTTCACTGGGCTTTTTGCTTAGCCGTATTCCTTTTTCTTTTTTTATACGGCAGATGATCAAGCGGGCTTTGGGAACGAGAGAAGAGAGTAGATAGAAGTGGACTTAGCACCCCTTTTGCTTTAGAGTTTTATTTCAAGCTTTAGAAGTATTTATTTTGATTTATCAGGTTGACTTTGGTTTGATTTTGAATAAGATTAACGCCCTTTTGTCCTTTAAGTTTCTTTGATATCATTTTGTATTGTTTAGAAAATTAGGGGCGTTACAATTTATGCGTGACAAATTAATTGAAGGTTTTCTATAAACTAACACGAGTGTGTTGAAAATAAGTAACGCTGAACGACATGTATGACACAGAGTGAGTCGGCTATTTTACATTCCACGTGAAGATAAGGCAGTAGGATGGGCGCAATGAATCTACGTCAGGACGAATAAAGTAGCATCATACTCGTTTAGGGACTTTTTTTGATTTTAACATCGATACTCCTTTTACTAAAAATACACCAACTGTTCCTACAAGTATCCGATCTACCGAGTGAGCTTAACGATAACTTCTCGCCTCATGAAGATCAATATGTCTCAGAATTCGAACTCGCGCATGTTTAATAATCAACAATCAATCGGGGAGGAAAGTGACACTGAACAAAGAAATGCCTATTCGATAAGCACCTCCCATACTCGAAGATCCACCCCTACAGCCTCCAGATCGACTCCATCAACTATCGGATCTTACCAACAACGTACGGGCGAACAACCAGCTTATCGTTTTGCTGGTGACCCGTATCTGCCACATAATCATCGAGTTAGTAGTGGTGCCAACTACCGTTTTGTGAACGGACATTATATGTCGGAAGAGGAGCTGATGAGGAGAGCGACAAACGGGGAAGGTTCGTCGCGAACAGTGATAGGGGTCCCCACTAACCACACTGTTGGAGTCATACCAGATGAGTTTCGTCGTATCCGAGAGCTAGATACTCGATTACTGCATCATACCCGAGTGTTTGAGTACCATCACCAGCACATCCGTCAGACATATGATGAGGTTGGACTACTGCGGGCACATACTGCTAAAGAGAAGAAAGTGAGGGAACAAATGGAGAAAAGGATGAAACGTCTCGAATGGGCTTTGGGCTTTGCAATCTTACTTTTGGCCATAATATTGGCACGTATGACAGTAAATTAATCCTCATGTAGATCCTAGCATTCGAACTTTTAGTATGCAATCGAATTTATCTTTGTAATAAAAATTGTGTAGCTTGGGTGCTATTAGACTTATCGTTTGCCCTTTCTACTTACATGACAATGGTCAATTATATCCTAAGAATGTTTGTTTGACTGCTTAAGAATGATTCCTAGTTTCGTTGGGTTACTACCTCTAATACTTGACATCGTCTATATCGCTTACCTTATCCTGAGAAAAATCATTGAACCGTCGAAACTTGAGAAACTGATGCACTCTCTTTCGAATATCTATATTGCGAATGCATTATTTGATTCAAGAACCAATTTCTATTTGTGTTTACTAACTCTTTGTGTAGTTTGAATGTGGAAACTTGTTACATGTATACTTGTTACAAATAGAGGCAACTAATGATCCGAATGTTGTCGCGGGTACTTTTCTCTGAAACAACCATATGGCTATTGTATTATTCGATTCGGGTGCCGACTACAACTTTATCTCTACTAACTTTATGTGCTCTCTGAATGTGAAATCTATTTGTACTCGTGCATACTATGAAATTGAAGTAGCTAGTGGTGGAATCTCTAAATTGAATCAAATTGTGCCTAAATGTGTGTTAACACTTGATAGTCATTCATTCTATATAGACTTAGTCCCATTTGATATGGGTAGTTTTGATGTAATCGTGGGGATGGATTGGCTATCCCTCGTAGATGCAGTCATTGTGTGTTGCGCAAAAATCCTTAGAATCCCTTTAAGCGGGGGAGGCTTACTAGAAATCCAGGGTGAACAATCTGAGTCAAACAAACGAAATCTTATGAGCACGACAACTGAAGTAGTCAAACTAGTAGACATCCCGATGTATTTCCTGATGACATTCAGGGATTGCCTCCGTCTCGACAAGTTGAATTTCGAATCGATCTCGTACCTAATGCCACGCCGGTAGCAAAGGTATCGTACTGTTTAGCTCCTTCTGAAATGCAAGAACTCGCGACACAGTTGCAAGAGTTACAAGAAAAGGGATTCATTCGGCCGAGTTCTTCTCCTTGGGGCGCACCGATACTATTTGTTAAGAAGAAATATGGATCTTTTCGCATGTGCATCGATTATCGCGAGTTGAACAAGTTAACCGTTAAGAATCGATATCCGTTACCGCGTATTGATGATTTGTTCGATCAGTTGCAAGGCACAAAGTACTTCTCTAAGATCGATCTTCGTTCGGGCTACCGTCATTTAAGAGTCCGCGAAGAAGACGTACCGAAAACAGCATTTAGCACAAGATATGGGCACTTCGAGTTTTTGGTGATGCCATTTGGATTAATGAACGCGCCTGCTGTTTTCATGCATCTCATGAACCGCGTATGTAAACCCTATCTAGATAAGTTCATCATTGTTTTCATCGACGATATCCTCATCTACTCGAAAACTAAGAAAGAGCATGAAGTACATCTGAGAGAAGCATTAGAACTTCTGAGAGCTGAGAAGTTATACGGAAAATTCTCATAATGTGAATTTTGGTTGGAAGAGGTTAAGTTTTTGGGTCATGTAATTGACAAGAATGGAATAAAAGTTGATCCTAGCAAGATAGAAGCGGTGGAGAATTGGAGAAGGCCGGAGACACTGACAGAGATCAGACAGTTCCTAGGATTGGTAGGCTACTATCGACGTTTTATCGAGAACTTCTCAAAGATTGCACAGCCACTGACGTTGTTGATACACAAAGATAGGAGTTTCGATTGGGGTGAGAAACAAGAAGAAGCTTTCAGAATATTGAAGGAGAAGTTATGTAATGCACCAGTCTTAAGTCTTCCTGAAGGATCCGATGACTTTATCGTCTACTGTGACGCGTCGGGTCAAGGCTTAGGTTGTGTACTGATGTAGCGAGGCAAGGTGACTGCATATGCCTCCCGACAACTGAAGATTCATGAGAAGAATTACACGACACACGATTTGGAGTTAGGAGCTATAGTTTTCGCGCTGAAATGTTGGAGACACTACCTGTACGGGACGAAGAGTGTGATATACACATATCATAAAAGCCTTCAACACATTTTCACTCAGAAGGACCTTAATATGCGACAGAGACGATGGTTATAATTGTTTAGTGATTATGACTGTGAGATCCGGTATCACCCAGGCAAGGCAAACGTAGTAGCTAATGCCTTGAGTAGAAAGGAAAGGGTCAGGCCGCGACGAATTAGGTCCATGAGCATTACCGTGCACAACAGTCTGAAGAGTAGAGTTATTGGAGCGCAAGTAGAAGCAATCAAGAAAGAAAACATTAATAATGAAGGATTACGAGGTATAGAGGTACAATTTGAGCAAAAAGATGACTGAGCACTTTATTTGGCTGACAGACTATGGATACCAGTGTTTGGTGGATTAAGAAAGCTAATAATGGACGAAGCACACCAATTAAGATATTCTATTCATCCAGGAATAGACAAGATGTATCAAGACCTTCGAGACTTATTCTGGTGGCCAGGAACAAAGAATGATGCAGCAGTTTACGTGAGCAAGTGCCTAACATGTCTGAAGGTCAAAGCAGAACATAAGAAACCAGGAGGGCTACTGACGCAACCAGAGCTTCTCGAATGGAAGTGGGAAAGCATTACCATGGACTTTGTCACGAAGTTAGCAAGAACCAGTAGTGGTAAGGATGCAATATGGGTTGTAGTAGACCGACTGACCAAGTCAGCTCATTTTGTACCAATACGTGAAGATTATAAGATGGAATAGTATGCACGACTGTATCTAAAGGAAGTTGTAGCAAAGCATGGCGTTCAAGTATCGATCATATGTAACAGAGATAGCCGATTTACGTCACGATTCTGGAAATCAATGCAACGGGCTTTGGGAACGCAGATAGACATGAGTACAACTTATCATCCACAGACAGACGGCCAGAGTGAGAGAACGATTCAGACTCTAGAGGACATGCTGAGAGCGTATGTCATCGACTTTGGAGGTAGTTAGGACACTCACCTCCCACTAGTAGAGTTCTCGTATAACAATAGTTACCATTCGAGTATTGGATGTCCCCCTTTTAAGGCTTTGTACGGGAGGAAGTGCCGATCTCCAATTGCATGGAAAGATGTGGGAGACACACAGTTGATAGGACCAGAAATCATTTTGGAAACTACGGAAAGGATTGCACAAATCAAGGAGAACCTCATGAAGGCAAGAGACAGACAAAAGAAATATGTTGACAATCGGAAGAAACCTTTAGAGTTTCAAGTTGGTGATCGAGTAATGCTTAAAGTGTCGCCATGGAAGGGCGTAGTCAGATTTATATAGAGAGGGAAATTAGCTCCAAGGTATATTGGACCGTTTGAGATTACAGAGACAGTTGGTGTTGTAGCTTACCGTTTGAAACTTCCTCAAGAGCTTAGTAATGTACACGATGTATTCCACGTATCGAACCTTAAGAAGTGTTTAGCTGATGAAACAACATACGTTCCTTTGAACGAGATACGATTAGATAGTAACTTAAGCTTCAAAGAAGAACCCGTCGAAATTATGGATCGAGAAGTCAAAAAGATCAAGAGACATAAGTATACCATTGTGAAAGTTCGTTGGAATTCACGTAGAGGCCCAGAGTTTACTTGGGAACGAGAAGATCAAATGAAGCTTAAGTATCCACACCTGTACGCCTAACTTGATAAATCGAACTTAGTAAGTAAACTTGAAACTAGTGCATAACTTGATGCTTGACACTTACTACGTGATTTGATGCTTGAAACTTAATGTGAGACATGATGCTTGATACTTAATGTGTGATTTCATACTTGAAACTTAGTGTGCAACTTGATGCGTGAAAACTTGGTGTGCAACTGTAACATGAAACATGATGCATAATCTGAATTTCGGGACGAAATTCCTTTAAGTGGGGGAGACTGTAACACCCGTGAGTTGACCAAGATAGTTTTTAAGTCAAATGAAAATTTAAATTGGAAATGCGACCTCGTATTTGTCAGTCGGCATAGTATTTGAAATCGGCATCATATTTAGAAAACGACCTCGTATTTTTGATTCAATATCGTATATTGATCTAGCCTTGTATTTCGTGTCCGGCATCGTATTTCCTGAGCGACATAGTATTTTTGGACTAGTAAGGTGACATAGCATGAAACCCTCCCATCTTACCCTACATATAAATATTCTCTTTCTTTCACAAACCCACATTCTCATCAACTTAGCCTCCAAGCAAAAACATACACATACACCTTTTGCTACCCGATTTTACTACCTCATATTACTACACCATTTTACTACCTCATAAACATCAACTTTTGTTGAAATCCAACCTTATTTTGTTTAGATTTAGTTTCAAAAGTCGTATTTTTGTCTTCTAAACATCTCTACAAACTCATATTTTACAGATTTAAGGTATAAAATCAAAACCCACTTTATGCTCTTCTTTTGGTATTTTTCGGTTTTTCCTTTAATACACACACTACACACATCAAGTATTAAACTTTTTACGTCCAAAACGTTTAGAAACATATACTACAACTTTTTTCAAAGTTTCGTGTGATTTCATTAACAAAATCTTGAGATTTAAGGATTTTTGTACACTTTTTATAAACTTTGTCAAATGGGTCTTTGAGATTTAAGTCCGTTTTCGAGTTTCCGACTTTAGTATTGTTTTCCCATCATATTTGTGGGTCTAAAAGTACAATCTGATGTTGAGCTTAACACTTTTTATAAACTTTTTCTTTTGAACAGCACGATACACACACATACAATCCATTTATAATGAAATTGAGAGATATATTGAGCTTAAAATTAATTAATCAAATCAAATCAAAATGATGACGAAAGTGAATGAATGCGTGTGTTGATGTTGTAATTAGTTGTGTGCGTGCAGTAAATGAGTTCAAAATGAAGCCATGTATAGAGAGAGAGACCGAGGGAGTTTATGTATATATGTAATGAAAAGATGTTGAGTAAAGTTATTGTGTTTAAAATGACAGTATAGATACCGGTGGTGGAATTAAGTCGATGATGATGATGATGATGTTGTTCATCAAAAAGGAATAGAAATTGACGGGCAAAACGTTTTAATAATATTTTTGTAGTATATGAAGTAAAATAGTTGGTAAAAAATTCACTTCCTTTAATAAAATGTTGAAAAGAAAAAAGGAAAAAAAATTGTTCTGAAAATGAAGCAACAGGAATCGAACCCAAGTGTAACCTATGGAGGCAACGTTTTTGACCAACTGAACCAACTCAAGTGTTATTATTTATTTGCTGTAAGTTTCGTTTCATGGTTTTAGTTGCGATTAAAAAAATCCAAAAAAATCTACACGCAACCCCGTACTTCCGTTTTATTATTATGTATAACAAGAATTTTAAGCCGGGCGTTGCCACGGGAGACATATTGCCGCCGCATCACGCAAACATACATTTAGCATTACCCAAAATTTTGGACACTTAAAGTCAAAAAGTAATAATGGATAGATAAAGTTGAAAAAACCGAGAGTTCGAAAAAAATTATGGAAAACAAATGCCAAAAAAACTAACAAAGAAAAAAAAAATTAAAAATGAAAAGTATAAAAAAACCCAAAAAAAACAATTTTAAAAAAGTTATTAAAAAATAAAAAGTTACAAAATATATAATCCAAAAAGCAAAGTAAGAAAAAAACTAAAAGGAAAACAAAGATGTTAAAAACAAAATATTACAAAAGTTAAAAAAATATATATATATTACAAAATACAAAATTAACAAATTATTACAAAAGTTAATTACAAAATAAAAAATATACACACAAAAGAATAAAAGTAAAACAAAAGCACAATAGAAAACAGGAGGGGGCAGGAAGCAAGGAAACAAACTGGAGGGGGGAAAAAGAAAACCTATGAGGGGGCAAAGTGTAAATTAGTAAATCCAAAAAAAAAGAACAAAAAAGAAAAAAATGGAGAGGCGGGTTTCGAACCCCCGACCTCTCACACAGAAAGCCGCGCGCGGACCACCCCACCAAAGGGCTACTTTGTTTCCTTATTCGCAAACAAAATATATATGTGAGTCCGAAAGTTTTTGCAATAAAAAAATATTTTTTTTCTACAGTACTTGCTACAGTGGTTATAGAGGGGGCACCGACTTTTTTGTTTTGTTATATATAATAATTATATAACAAAGCATATCATATTACATTATTTGCCAATGTGACAATATATAAATATACATCAATCATGATGAAAAATCAAAACATTATTTATTGTTCATAACCAATACATATAATCAAAATCACAATATATGAAGTTCTTTTATTATTTTCATATATACATGACTTTAAGGCATTTAACCAATATGTTTTTCTATCCATTAAACTTGTTATTATAAATTATATGTAATAAGAGCTAGAATTAAATTCAATGCTTTATCGTCATAATATTATATTTTTACTTTTTGATATTCTCAAAAAGGGCTCTACCCAGAGTTATATAGGAATAAGGTATCTTGAAAAAAATTATGGATAGTTTAATATTAGTATAATGTTAAGATATTTTTTTCTTATTTGTAAATTATGGTCTATCCTAATATATTTTTGGCCTAGTTCTTAAATAAACTTGCATGGTTTACTACTTTTTGGATTGTGTCGACAGCCTAGAAGACTAATTAGAGATTTGCTAAGCGGTTGGTAATTATTGTTTACATGACATTTTGGCCCACTCTGAAGCAAAATCCTGGTTTCGCCACTACCATCTAATATACCTATAATACCCTTAATGAAATAATTTACAATATAAATTCCTCAACACTTAAAATAACTACAATACCACCTTTAACATCAATTACAGCATTCAACACCATCGTCGCCCTCATCGTTGTCCCTACTGCCGCCCCCACCACCGCCTCCGCCATCACTACCCCCACCGCCGCCGTATTGCGCGGGCATAAGTCTAGTTTCTAATGAAAGATTATTTTTCTTTTATTTTTTAATAAAATTATTTTTTGAATAGTTATTATCATTGGATAACTTTTTCCTATTTGATCAAAAACTATACATTCACATTAACTTTTAAATTATTTATTTAAAATGTTTTTTTATAACTTTTAATATAAATATAATTTAGAGTCTTAAACTAATGGGAATTACATAGAAAAAAGGCTTTTAAAAGATCATTACCATTAGAAATACTTGAGGTTGGACCACTTGGATTTCATTAGATATGAAAATTTACATATGTGCACTTTATTTTTCTTTGTTTTTCTTTTTTTTTGAACAGTCTTTATTTTTCTTTGTTAATTAAAAGTTATTATAAACTAGTTGGTTCTTTCGTACGTTACGACGAGAACAACCCCAATAAACATCATATGCAGGATATATGAATAAACCAGTCTTTCCATGTACACCTTATAAGGCCGGTCACTATGGAGGTCGTCGTAACCCTCGTTTTTCTCATCGTTTCGTGCCACCATAGGCACCAAGTCATCTTTACCCCTTCGTCGTCTTTACCCCTACTGTTTGATGAACAAACATATGGGACATTTCTGGTTATGTCTGTGGGTTTTATATGTAATTAATTGGGGATGAGGTAAAGATGAGGATATGATAGGGAGATAATAGTTTTTTGATGTGTCTTGGAGAGAAAAAGTTAATGTTGCAATGAGGATGAGGAGATGATGAATTCAGTATGGGGAGAGACCTAACATGCCTACCTTTCCTCCCAGAGCAAGTAACAATACCCAAATAAACGTCAAATATTACTTTTGAACCATAACAAGTCCGTAATCTATTAATTAAATCCATAAATCATCCAATGCGGGATTTGTTATACTACAATTAATATTCAACATACAAAAGAGAGCACAAGCACATGTCTCCATAATCGACTCGTTTATGTTCTAACAATTTTTTGGCCAAAACCATTTAATCATTATTATAAGAATTACTAATATCTAAGATGCCAAGTATTATAGGCACAAAATTCTTGTTTTGGAGCATTGCCTTATTTTCCAACTAACAGTCTCAACCTTCTATTCTTGTTTTCTTCTTTCCTAATATTCTTACTTCATTCTTTGGCTTACAATTTGCATCTTCAAAGTTCCACAAGTTTTACAGTTATATTCTTTGCAATAATGAGACCACCATTACTTGTCACATAAATTATACGAATAGGTGATTTAAATAATGTGAGACTAAGACTACTCAAACACTAACCATAAAACTGGTGTTCTTCCTTGCCAAAAAAAAAGCAAGAATGCTCTAACTCTATGATCCGCCAATAATCATGATCAAAGGTCGTGACGTCCATCTCTTGAGCTTGAGCAATCCAAACTTGTGCCTCGCTTATTTGTTTGCCTTTGTACAGGATAGTTTCTTGAACAAGTCTATGCCAAAAGAGATAACACAAGTTACAACATCACTTCACAATTTATATTGTTGAATCTAACCATCGGCTAACAAATTCGACCAAATTAAAGGTCATTCACATGAGCATCCATTAGACTGCTTCCTGTATTACGGAGTATTTAATATTGCATAAATAAAAAGTACCTGTTCGTTGTTCCTTCTGGTTCACATGAGCCCTTTCTGCTTCAGAATTATCTTGTTACCTCCTGCAAAAACATACTATCATGCTGAAACACATACATATTTTTGGTAACAACTCTCATGTAATTAAAGTTTAGGCGATTGACTCCATTTAAAGTTAAGGTTACCTATTTGACTTTAGTTTGACTTTCTAAGTATTTTTCTTTTATCTTTGAGCGTAATTTTTTGTTGTTGTTGTGTTATATAATACTTGGTATAAATTATATGAATTGATTGAGTTTTTAATCTACTTTTCAATGATATAAGTTTCATCAACTATTATAAAATACATACAAAAATATTTACGGTCACAGTTAAATGAAAAAGACTTTGAAAGTCAAACTAAGACATTTAAAATGGGACTGATGAAGTATTTTCAGATTATATAACCATTTTGAAAGTGCAATTGCAAAGTGTTGTAGATTCAATTTTGGACCAATTCCAAATTAATTTAAAATACTGCAATTCCAAAATCTTTATGCATTACTTCTGGATCAAAGTTGTATGGTTCACTTTTCAAAATCCTATTATTCCAATTTTGCGAAACTGATGTTTACCGGATTGAGTGAGTAATACTATATACAATCATAGTAACAATATTACATCTCTTAGGTCCTGTTTTTGTCTTCAAAATCTTTTTTAAAAGTTGACATGAGCCCAAATGAATGCTAAATCCTCTCACCCAGTAAGCACTATGGCATAAGCATCTTAATGTAACATCTTAAGGTGTTACATAATGCTAAATCCTCTCACCCAATTAAAAGTATTTTTGTTGGTCAATGCACAAGTATTATATGAATTTGAAAAAACTTTTAATTTTTGTTGGTCAATGCACGAGTATTATCCAATTCATACTTTGCTTTTTACCCAATCCAACCCGACCCGTTTTCTTTGTCTCAAGCAAGCCATCAAGTCAAGGTTCGCAGCTCGAAGACCCTCCTAACATCAAATCCTAGATCCGTCACTGGTTCAGGTTATGAAAAAGTCGAACGATTCCCAAAAAAATGATTGATATTCGAATTTTGAAAACATCCATTTGTGGTCGATGGGTGATCATCAACCATAGATCACCAAACATGGACCGCACTCTAGTGCTACACCAAAAATTCAATGTTTTGCAATTTTTGGTCCGGGTATAATGTATGTATGCATAAAATCATTATTTATGACATTTTTACAATAGATGTACATATATTGTTAAACATTATCAAAATAAAAGCGACATTTAATTAATATTTAATGTCTAAAATGCGATAACAATGTAGATCCTTTATGGGGATATCAAGAAAAAAATATATTAATCGATCCAATATGTAGGAGATTCAACGATATGTATAAATCTTTTACGTACTGATCATCGAGATTCAAACTTGATTAGCACTTTTATTTAGCCCAATAGCACATACACACTGATAAAGACTCGTACAA
>CM067170.1:129406222-129443722 GCA_034093135.1 Erigeron breviscapus | reverse complement strand
CCAAGTCGAGCCTTATTTTAGCCTATTGTTTTGGTGTTTACAATAGGCTTACCTATCACTAGCTTCGTAACAATAATGGTCTTAGTCTCATTACTTTAAGGAACATTACTTCAAGCCTACTTATTTTAGGCATTACTTTAGTTCCATTAATTCAGAGACATTATTTAGTCTGTCTTATATAGCTAACACTGTCACGATAATAATCTTCTATAATTAGTATCCTAAATATATCCTCCTTATTTCCACTATAGTACCGAACTTTGGCATTGAGCCACTTACTGGTGCGAACTTCACTTCCTGGAAGGAGCAACTGCTGCTAGGTCTGGGCTTATATGACCTTGATTATGCACTTCGATTTGATGAACCCACTGCCATTACTGAAGCCTCCACAGCTACTCAAAAGGCAGAATTTGAAAAGTGGGAGAAATCAAATCGCTTAGCATTAATGATGATCAAGAACTCTATTAGTGTCAGTATCCGAGGTGCGATCCCACACTCTGACAATGTCAAAACTTACCTCAAATCCGTTGAGGATCAATTTAAGGGATCGTCTAAGGCTCATGCAAGTTCCCTAATGCTTCAAATGCTGACTCTCAAGTATGAAGGGACTAGTGGTGTTCGTGAACATATCATGAAAATGCAGGATATGGCTCATAAACTCAAGAGTCTTGAAATGGAAGTTTCTGACAACTTCCTTGTCCACTTCATTATGACCTCCTTACCCGAACGATTTGACCCTTTCAAGGTGAATTACAATGCCATGAAAGATAAATGGTCAATGGGTGAACTTATCGCCATGTGCGTACAAGAGGAGGATCGCCTGAAGCTGCGACAACCTGAATCTGTTCACCTTACCACCACCACGAACTCCCATAAAAGGAAGGCCAATCATGGTAAAAAGAATAATAATTATAAGGTCCAAAAGACTAATCCTGGTGCTGTTGCCTCCAGTTCCAACTCCTTCACTGGCAAGAACTGTAAATTTTGCCGTGGCAAAGACCACAGTCAAAAGGATTGCCCTAAATTCAAGGAATGGCTGGCTAAGAAAGGTAACGTATTATATGTAATATTTGATTCCTTTACTACTGATGTTCCAATTAATACATGGTGGGGTGATTCTGGTTCTATGGTTCATGTAACAAACTCAATGCAGGGATTCCATACAATCCAGAAGCTACCAAAGGGCCAAAGAAAACTTAGAGTTGGAAGCGGTGATCTATTAGAAGTCGAAGCCATGGGGACTTATAATTTACATATGAGCACCGGAAAGTGTATTAGACTAGCAGATACCTTATATGTTCCAAGGATAACTCGGAACCTTGTATCTATTTCTAGACTAGACCTTGAAGGTTATGTAATAACTCATGGCTGCGGCAAGATTGCCATTACTTTTAATAACCAACTACTTGGTCGTGGTTTCTTGGATGGATTGCTGTATAAATTAGAACTGGATAATAATTTCTCACAATCTTTGTTGTCACTTAATATTGATGACGTAACTAAAACAAAGACAAAATCACCTAAACAATCAGAGAATTCCTCTATGTTGTGGCATAAACGTCTTGGCCACATCTCTCGAGATCGCATGACACGTCTCGTTAAAGATGGAATCTTACCATCTCTTGATTTCAGTGATTTTGAAACATGTATTAAGTGCCTTAAAGGCAAAATGGCTAAAGGAAATAAGAAAGGGTCCATCAGAAGTTCCAACTTGTTGGAAATAATTCACACTGATATTAGTGGACCTTATCCCGCATCAATAACTGGACATACATCATTTATTACATTTAATGATGATTATTCACGTTATATGCACCTGTATTTGATCAAAGATGAATCTGAATCATTACAAACTTTTATTGACTTTAAAACAATGGTTGAAAACCAATTAAGTCGAAAAATAAAAGTGGTTCGATCAGATAGAGGAGGTGAGTATTACGGTAAACATACGGATTGTAACACCCCAAGCCGAGGCTCGGAATATCACGGAAAACACATAGCACCAGGTGGAATTACAATAGAACAAACTAAATGCAATTAAAGATTCGGTGAATCCAAAACATAACGAAGCAAGTAACAAAATACAACAGGAGCAAATAGCCATCAAAGTTAACATAATAACATCCAAAGATGGCAAACGATCCTAAGTATAATGCAAAAGGCAGGCCAATGAATCCTTGATCCATGAGGTCCATAGTCCGGGTTAAACCGCAAGCGAAGCAACTAAACTCCACGCCCTGGGAGAACCTGATTACCTGAAAAGTGTACTAAGCATAGTCAACACAAGGTTGGTGAGTTCGTAGTAATGGTTCATAAGGAACCAACGTCAAATATTCACACTGATATTAGTGGACCTTATCCCGCATCAATAACTGGACATACATCATTTATTACATTTAATGATGATTATTCACGTTATATGCACCTGTATTTGATCAAAGATGAATCTGAATCATTACAAACTTTTATTGACTTTAAAACAATGGTTGAAAACCAATTAAGTCGAAAAATAAAAGTGGTTCGATCAGATAGAGGAGGTGAGTATTACGGTAAACATACGGATTGTAACACCCCAAGCCGAGGCTCGGAATATCACGGAAAACACATAGCACCAGGTGGAATTACAATAGAACAAACTAAATGCAATTAAAGATTCGGTGAATCCAAAACATAACGAAGCAAGTAACAAAGACAAAATCACCTAAACAATCAGAGAATTCCTCTATGTTGTGGCATAAACGTCTTGGCCACATCTCTCGAGATCGCATGACACGTCTCGTTAAAGATGGAATCTTACCATCTCTTGATTTCAGTGATTTTGAAACATGTATTAAGTGCCTTAAAGGCAAAATGGCTAAAGGAAATAAGAAAGGGTCCATCAGAAGTTCCAACTTGTTGGAAATAATTCACACTGATATTAGTGGACCTTATCCCGCATCAATAACTGGACATACATCATTTATTACATTTAATGATGATTATTCACGTTATATGCACCTGTATCTTGATCAAAGATAAATCTGAATCATTACAAACTTTTATTGACTTTAAAACAATGGTTGAAAACCAATTAAGTCGAAAAATAAAAGTGGTTCGATCAGATAGAGGAGGTGAGTATTACGGTAAACATACGGATTGTAACACCCCAAGCCGAGGCTCGGAATATCACGGAAAACACATAGCACCAGGTGGAATTACAATAGAACAAACTAAATGCAATTAAAGATTCGGTGAATCCAAAACATAACGAAGCAAGTAACAAAATACAACAGGAGCAAATAGCCATCAAAGTTAACATAATAACATCCAAAGATGGCAAACGATCCTAAGTATAATGCAAAAGGCAGGCCAATGAATCCTTGATCCATGAGGTCCATAGTCCGGGTTAAACCGCAAGCGAAGCAACTAAACTCCACGCCCTGGGAGAACCTGATTACCTGAAAAGTGTACTAAGCATAGTCAACACAAGGTTGGTGAGTTCGTAGTAATGGTTCATAAGGAACCAACGTCAAATATCACAATATACGAGTAGAGGCTAGACATGACTTACAGCGAGCCTCTAAGCAACACAATATCGTCCAACAACAAGATTACACAAGACTAGTAAATGTGTGATGAGAATGCACAAATGATATATGAATCAAAGTAAGTGCCAAATGCATGAATAAGCCAACATGCCTATCCTATGCGTGAACTCCGTCACCTATGCAACGATACCCTTCTGTCATCTCAATGAACAAGGCTGTATCTCAAAATCATCGAGATATATATGTCTATATACTCGGGGTCACGTTCTACATCCAAAATGGGTGCATACATCTATACACCAGGATGTCGGCAATCCCCTGCCGAGGGCTCATCAACAATGTATGCAATGCTTACAATCAATTGTAAATGCATCAATCATAAACCAACAATCAATACTCGTCCAACATAAGCCGAAATCCATATACGACAACCGTAAGCCAACAATCAATATTCATCCAACATAAGCCGAAATCCATATACGACAACCATAACCAACAATCAATACTCGTCCAACATAAGCCGAAATCCATATACGACAACCGTAAGCCAACAATCAATATTCAACCACTATAGTCCAACCATCAATATTCAACAATCAAAAACCATCAATATTCAACCATATAGCCAACCATCAATATTCAACACTAAGTCCAACCATCAATATTCAACCACTATAGTCCAACCATCAATATTCAACACTATAGTCCAACCATCAATATTCAACCACTAAGCCAACCATCAATATTCAACCACTAAGTCCAACCATCAATATTCAACCACTAAGTCCAACATCAATATTCAACCACTATAGTCCAACCATCAATATTCAACCACTAAGTCCAACCATCAATATTCAACACTATAGCCAACCATCAATATTCAACCACTAAGTCCAACCATCAATATTCAACCACTAAGTCCAACCATCAATATTCAACCACTAAGTCCAACCATCAATATTCAACCACTAAGTCCAACCATCAATATTCAACCACTAAGCCAACCATCAATATTCAACCACTAAGTCCAACCATCAATATTCAACCACTAAGTCCAACCATCAATATTCAACCACTAAGTCCAACCATCAATATTCAACCACTAAGTCCAACCATCAATATTCAACCACTAAGCCAACCATCAATATTCAACCACTAAGCCAACAATCAATATTCAACCACTATAGTCCAACCATCAATATTCAACAATCATAAACAAGTTGGTTTAGCACAATTAAGTCAAGTCACAAACCCTAAACACCTTTACAACCTTAACGAGTAGGAACAAGACGCGTTCGACTCGACCTTTTTAGAAATGAGAAAAGATTCACATAAAAAGAGTGTTACTACAAGAAACTAGACTCTCTTACGATTCCAACGATAGGTCATACGACTTATTTGGAGTTACGGATCAAAAGTTATTAACGTTTAAAAATCGACGCGCATAATTTCCAGAATCTAACCACTGCGCCGCAGTGGCCCAGTTCTGGCCAGAAGCAGCAGCAGCTGCAGCCCGAACCAAAAACCCAAAAACAACCCATATGACATCCAAAACGATTTGTAAAGCCTTGTAACTTGATTTGAAGCATAAATAAACACCATTAACCATAAATAAACATAACCCAATCCACAAATTCAACCAAAACATCAAAATCATGCCCAAAACCTTCAAACCCTAATTTAAACCCTAATTTGACCTAAAACGAGATTTAAGCCGATTTAGGACTTGTAAAAGTTCAAGATGACTAGAAATGCATAAACAAACATAAGTAGGTATAAATGGGATGAATTTGACTTACCAAAACTTCTCCTTGAGCTAGAACCCGAAATTAGGTCAAATGGACAAAATGCAAGACTTCCACCTTTTGATTCTTCGATATGACGATAAAGTGGTATAGATGGCGATGAATCTAGTGTTATACCCTTTCTAAACACTAAGTAGATGGTAGGGAGAAGAGAAGAATGATCTTGCTTTGTTTTTGAGAGAAAGAGATAGATAGATAGAAATGAGAATGAGAGGGGGAGAAAGGGATAAGGGGGGGGGGAATGGGTCATTGGGTGGCTGGTGGGTCTTGGACTACCCACGGGCCGACCCGCTCCCTTCACAAGTCACAACACAATAGCTACACATTTAAATACCGACCAACACATATTATCGACCCGAATATACCACATTGCCATTTAACTCACAAAACGACCCAATTAATTCATTAACTCAATTTGTTAGTCAAATTACACATAAAGTCAACGGGTCAAAATTTACGGATGTTACATTATTCCCCCGTTGAAAGAATTTCGTCCCGAAATTCAACAAAACCCTAATTATCAAACAAATGCGGATACTTAGACTTCATATGGTCTTCTCTCTCCCAAGTGAACTCGGCTCCACGTCTAGCATTCCATCTAACCTTCACAATCGTGTAGCGTTTACTCTTGAGTTTCTTTTCTTGTCGATCCAATATCTCTACCGGTTCTTCAACAAAGTTCAATTTCGAATCAACCCTAATTTCGTCCATAGTCACATGATGTGTAGGATCCGCCAAACACTTGCGCAAGTTACAAATATGAAACACATCATGCACACCGCTAAGCTCTTGAGGCAATTCTAGCCGATAAGCAACCTTCCCAACCCGTTCAAGAATCTTGAAAGGACCAATATACCTTGGTGCAAGTTTTCCCCGCTTCACAAAACGTACGACTCCCTTCCAAGGTGACACTTTCAAAAGTACAAAATCACCAACTTCAAACTCTAACGGTCTCCGCCTCACATCGGCATACTTCTTTTGACGTTCACGGGCCAACTGCAACTTCTCCTTAATTTGAGATATTACCTTAGTCGTTTCAATCACAATTTCTGGCCCGATGAGTTGACTCTCCCCAATTTCCGCCCAAGCTAGAGGAGAACGACATACCCTACCATACAATGCTTTAAAGGGTGCCATCTGAATGGTAGCATGGTAACTATTGTTGTATGAAAACTCGACTAGCGGCAAATGGTCTTCCCAACTTCCACCGAAATCAATTGCACATGCCCTCAACATGTCTTCAAGTGTTTGAATGGTTCTCTCGGTTTGCCCATCCGTTTGAGGGTGAAACGCCGTACTCATGTCAAGTCGAGTACCCATGGCTTTTTGAAAGGCTTCCCAAAATTTTGATTTGAAACGGGCATCTCTATCGGAAATGATAGAAACCGGCACTCCATGCTTAGATATTACTTCCTTAATGTACAAACGAGCCAAAGTGTCAAATTTATCGGTTTCGCGAATGGCTAAAAAGTGAGCCGACTTCGTTAACCGATCTACTATCACCCAAATCGTGTCACGACCACTTCTCGTCTTCGGTAGTTTTGTAATAAAGTCCATTGAAATGTGCTCCCATTTCCATTCGGGCATCACCGGTTGTACCAACAATCCGGGTGGCTTCTTGTGATCGGCTTTGACTTGTAAGCAAGTAAGACACCCACTCACATACCTAGCCACATCACGCTTCATGCCCGGCCACCAATACAAATCTTTCAAGTCAAAGTACATCTTATCCGACCCGGGATGGACCGAATAAGGCGATAGGTGGGCTTCATTCATAATAAGTGTTCTTAAGTCGCCGAAAATAGGAACCCAAAGCCTTTCAACCATGTATAGCCCATTATCATTCTTCCGGTCGAATTGTTGTTCCATGCCATCTAGGTTCTCGTTTCCAAAATTTTCCGGTAGGGTGGCTTGAATTTGGGCTTCAATGATCCGATCACGAATATTTGGCCCTACCGTGAGGCTCATAGCTCTAGCCCGTCTTGGCTTCACTCTCTCCTTTCGGCTCAAGGCATCGGCTACTACATTTGCCTTGCCCGGGTGATAACGGATGTCACAATCATAATCACTAAATAGTTCTAACCAACGCCTTTGCCTCATATTCAATTCATTTTGGTTAAAGATGTGTTGGAGACTTTTGTGATCGGTATAAATCACACATTTGGTGCCATAGAGATAATGTCTCCAACACTTCAAAGCAAACACAACCGCTCCCAATTCCAAATCATGTGTCGGGTAGTTCTTCTCATGCACCTTCAATTGCCGAGAGGCATAAGCAATGACTTTACCCCTTTGCATAAGAACACAACCCAACCCTTGCCCCGAAGCATCACAATAAACAACAAAATCTTCGATTCCATCCGGTAGCGTCAAAATAGGAGCGTCACATAACATATCTTTAAGAGCGTGGAAGGCGTTTTCTTGTTTTTCGCCCCATTCAAAGTTTCTATCTTTTTGAGTCAAGAGGGTGAGTGGTTGTGCAATACGGGAGAAGTTTTCAATGAATCTTCTATAGTAACCCGCCAATCCAAGGAATTGACGGATCTCGGATGGCGTTTCGGGTCTTCTCCAATTCTTGACCGCTTCAATCTTGTTTGGGTCCACATGAATACCATCCTTGCTCACTACGTGACCAAGGAAGTGGACCTCTTCCAACCAAAACTCACACTTGGAAAATTTTGCATACAATTTCTCCTTCCTTAGTAATTCAAGCACTTCACGCAAGTGCTCGACATGCTCCTCCTTCGTCTTCGAGTATACAAGTATGTCATCAATGAATACAATGACAGACTTGTCCAAGTATGGTTGACACACCCGGTTCATCAAGTCCATGAACACCGCCGGTGCATTAGTCAACCCAAAAGGCATCACGGTGAATTCAAAATGACCATACCTTGTGCGAAAAGCCGTTTTGGGGATGTCATCTTCATGTACCCGGAGTTGATGATAACCCGAGCGAAGATCGATTTTTGAGAAGTGCTTAGCTCCTTGAAGTTGATCAAACAAGTCATCAATTCTTGGGAGAGGATACCGGTTCTTCACTGTGAGCTTGTTTAATTCTCGGTAGTCGATACACATTCTGAAGGACCCATCTTTCTTTTTGACGAAGAGAACAGGAGCACCCCAAGGAGATTGACTAGGGCGAATGAAACCCTTCTCTTGGAGTTCCTTGAGTTGAGTTTGTAGCTCTTGCATTTCGGTTAGAGCTAGTCTATAAGGAGCTTTTGCTATGGGCGCGGCTTCGGGAATAAGATTAATACGAAAATCAAGCTCACGGGTTGGTGGTAATCCCGGTAAGTCATCCGGGAAAACATCGGGAAAATCACAAACGATAGGGACGGTCTTCAATTCTACCTTTGAGATGGTAGTACTAAAGACTTTAGAAGTCGAGGAATCAGAGGTTTCACCTTGAACCCTAAGAATTTTACCGTTAGCCAAAGGTATCTTAACAACTCTCTCGCCACAATCAATGGTTGCATTTACCGCCGTCAACCAATCCATACCCACTATAATATCAAAACTACCAATGTCAAGAGGCATAAGGTCAATGAAGAAGTCGACATCTTCTAAAGTCAAGACACATTCCCGAAGTATTTGACTAATTCTAGTTAGTGACCCATTTACCATTTCAATGTCAAGCACATAGTTTAGAGCACATGGATGCACATCAATCAAAGGAACAAAGTTAGAAGACACGAGGCTATAATCGGCCCCGGAATCAAATAGGACGGTTGCATAGAGACCATTAAGGAGAAAAGTACCTGCTACTACGTTAGGATCATTGCGGGCTTCATTTGCATTGGCCGCAAAGGCTCGGCCGCGTGGTTGCACTTGATGGCCTTGTTGTCCCCGGTTTTGATTAGGCCCGACCATTTGTAGTTGATTGGGATGAACGGCTACTTGAACTTGTTGTCCCACCCATCGAGGACAATTATTTCGGTAGTCGATACACATTCTGAAGGACCCATCTTTCTTTTTGACGAAGAGAACAGGAGCACCCCAAGGAGATTGACTAGGGCGAATGAAACCCTTCTCTTGGAGTTCCTTGAGTTGAGTTTGTAGCTCTTGCATTTCGGTTAGAGCTAGTCTATAAGGAGCTTTTGCTATGGGCGCGGCTTCGGGAATAAGATTAATACGAAAATCAAGCTCACGGGTTGGTGGTAATCCCGGTAAGTCATCCGGGAAAACATCGGGAAAATCACAAACGATAGGGACGGTCTTCAATTCTACCTTTGAGATGGTAGTACTAAAGACTTTAGAAGTCGAGGAATCGGAGGTTTCACCTTGAACCCTAAGAATTTTACCGTTAGCCAAAGGTATCTTAACAACTCTCTCGCCACAATCAATGGTTGCATTTACCGCCGTCAACCAATCCATACCCACTATAATATCAAAACTACCAATGTCAAGAGGCATAAGGTCAATGAAGAAGTCGACATCTTCTAAAGTCAAGACACATTCCCGAAGTATTTGACTAATTCTAGTTAGTGACCCATTTACCATTTCAATGTCAAGCACATAGTTTAGAGCACATGGATGCACATCAATCAAAGGAACAAAGTTAGAAGACACGAGGCTATAATCGGCCCCGGAATCAAATAGGACGGTTGCATAGAGACCATTAAGGAGAAAAGTACCTGCTACTACGTTAGGATCATTGCGGGCTTCATTTGCATTGGCCGCAAAGGCTCGGCCGCGTGGTTGCACTTGATGGCCTTGTTGTCCCCGGTTTTGATTAGGCCCGACCATTTGTAGTTGATTGGGATGAACGGCTACTTGAACTTGTTGTCCCACCCATCGAGGACAATTATTTCGGTAGTCGATACACATTCTGAAGGACCCATCTTTCTTTTTGACGAAGAGAACAGGAGCACCCCAAGGAGATTGACTAGGGCGAATGAAACCCTTCTCTTGGAGTTCCTTGAGTTGAGTTTGTAGCTCTTGCATTTCGGTTAGAGCTAGTCTATAAGGAGCTTTTGCTATGGGCGCGGCTTCGGGAATAAGATTAATACGAAAATCAAGCTCACGGGTTGGTGGTAATCCCGGTAAGTCATCCGGGAAAACATCGGGAAAATCACAAACGATAGGGACGGTCTTCAATTCTACCTTTGAGATGGTAGTACTAAAGACTTTAGAAGTCGAGGAATCGGAGGTTTCACCTTGAACCCTAAGAATTTTACCGTTAGCCAAAGGTATCTTAACAACTCTCTCGCCACAATCAATGGTTGCATTTACCGCCGTCAACCAATCCATACCCACTATAATATCAAAACTACCAATGTCAAGAGGCATAAGGTCAATGAAGAAGTCGACATCTTCTAAAGTCAAGACACATTCCCGAAGTATTTGACTAATTCTAGTTAGTGACCCATTTACCATTTCAATGTCAAGCACATAGTTTAGAGCACATGGATGCACATCAATCAAAGGAACAAAGTTAGAAGACACGAGGCTATAATCGGCCCCGGAATCAAATAGGACGGTTGCATAGAGACCATTAAGGAGAAAAGTACCTGCTACTACGTTAGGATCATTGCGGGCTTCATTTGCATTGGCCGCAAAGGCTCGGCCGCGTGGTTGCACTTGATGGCCTTGTTGTCCCCGGTTTTGATTAGGCCCGACCATTTGTAGTTGATTGGGATGAACGGCTACTTGAACTTGTTGTCCCACCCATCGAGGACAATTATTTCGGTAGTGGTCACGGCTACCACATTCAAAACACTCGCCTCTTCTTTGGTTACCTTGAGGAGGAACGGCCCGAATAGGAGCCACATTCGTTGGGCCCGCTCTTGGAGCTCTACAATCTCTGGAGAGGTGCCCGACTCGGTTACAATTAAAGCACGCCTTGCATTGGGCATTGGCGGGGTGATGTTGGTTGCATCTCCCACAGAAAGGATGAGGTCCCGGGAAAGCTTTCCTAGTTGGCTCCACCGCCGCCATTATTCTACCCCTATTTGCATTCTTGGGGTCAAACCTCCCCACTTTCCTTACTCCGCTCGACTCTCCCACTTCTTTCCTCTTGCTTGATGAGGATTTACTCAAAACACCACATCTCAATAAATCTTCCGTCACGCTCCCGGCTTGGTTGACCGCATTAGCCAAAGAAGTAGGCATGTTGAAGTTTACATAAGATCGGACTTGAGGATTCAAGCCCAATACAAACTTCTGGATGGCCTGTGACTCGGTACCCACCAAGTGAGGAATGAGGGTGGACAACTCTTGAAATCGTCTCACATAGCCCTTGTAGTCGGCTCCCTCCATGTTGAGATTAGCAAACTCGATAGTCAAGTTTTGTAGTTCATAGGGAGGACAAAACTTTGCTTTTACTTTGTTCTTGAAGTCGATCCACTCCAAGTTATGAGTCCGTCCCAAGGTTATTTCTTGGTTCCACCAACTCAAGGCGTCATGCCTAAACATGCCGGATGCATAGGAAATCTGGTCATCATAGGTGCAATGACTCCTTTCAATCACCGCCTCTATCGCTTCAAACCACCTTATACATTCCGTGGGACCCCCTTTCCCATCGAACTCCGGTGCCCCACAACTTTTAAAATCTTTAAATATGCACCCTTGACGGTATCCCCCATATTGATTATTCATGGGCATTCCGACATTAACACCCACTGGTCCCTCTTCTTCATTTTCTACATCATGGGGTTGAGCATTTTCATTATCTACGTTTTCTGGGGCTTCATTGTTTTGAGCCACATTATTTTGCCCAAGACTTGCCGTGACTTGAGCAATGATGGTTGGCATGATGCCGGCGACCGTTTGAGCGATTACCTCAGCCAAGTTTGGCTCAGGAGCTCCACCACGACCCCTACCACGGCCCCTACCACGACCTCTACCACGGCCCCTACCACGGCCCCTACCTCCTTGCACTTCCGGTTGAGCTTCCGGTTGCGGTTCTTCCTCTTCAGCCCTATAGTTCGTTCCGGTTCTCCTGGGTCTCGCCATTTCTATAAAACAAGTGACACGTTGACCCGAGAGTTAGTCTCAAATGCTCACATGTTAGCCACACAAGTAGTCAATGCTCTCATACCGATACCACATACTCATTTCATAACATTATGCTAAGGCAAAAGTGTTAGCATCATAAGGGATTTTTACATATCATAACATCAAGTAATCATGCTCATTACGTCATGCAATCAACAACTAACACGAATGATTCAAAGTATAATCCGAATTCGATATGCTCTCTAGTTATTGACCGAGTATGTATACAAGGTGTACCAACGGCTAACCTTCCACCTAATCAACTTCCATTAAGCATATCGGTTCCTTATTATACTTTAAGCCACACGTGCGCAATCCACGATGTCATGAACTTGCTATAATATCGGGTAACCATAAAAGAGTTGATCGGGTTCTTTTAGGGTTGCCACAATATTATACTAAGTTAATGGCATCCCATCATTTGCCCTAAATCATCACATTAGTTCCAACAATTAACAACAACAACCCATATTAACTACAATTCACATTCATCACATTGAATTCAAGCTATCATACAATAGGTCTTAACTACGAACTCACACGGGGATTCACATAATTCACATTGCACACGAATTTCCTAACCATGCATGCTATATGAAGAGTTTTAACTTAAGCCGTAGTCTAGGTCAAACCGCCTAATTCTCTACGACCACGCATGGGCCACCATTCTGTAACACCCCAAGCCGAGGCTCGGAATATCACGGAAAACACATAGCACCAGGTGGAATTACAATAGAACAAACTAAATGCAATTAAAGATTTGGTGAATCCAAAACATAATGAAGCAAGTAACAAAATACAACAGGAGCAAATAGCCATCAAAGTTAACATAATAACATCCAAAGATGGCAAACGATCCTAAGTATAATGCAAAAGGCAGGCCAATGAATCCTTGATCCATGAGGTCCATAGTCCGGGTTAAACCGCAAGTGAAGCAACTAAACTCCACGCCCTGGGAGAACCTGATTACCTGAAAAGTGTACTAAGCATAGTCAACACAAGGTTGGTGAGTTCGTAGTAATGGTTCATAAGGAACCAACGTCAAATATCACAATATACGAGTAGAGGCTAGACATGACTTACAGCGAGCCTCTAAGCAACACAATATCGTCCAACAACAAGATTACACAAGACTAGTAAATGTGTGATGAGAATGCACAAATGATATATGAATCAAAGTAAGTGCCAAATGCATGAATAAGCCAACATGCCTATCCTATGCGTGAACTCCGTCACCTATGCAACGATACCCTTCTGTCATCTCAATGAACAAGGCTGTATCTCAAAATCATCGAGATATATATGTCTATATACTCGGGGTCACGTTCTACATCCAAAATGGGTGCATACATCTATACACCAGGATGTCGGCAATCCCTGCCGAGGGCTCATCAACAATGTATGCAATGCTTACAATCAATTGTAAATGCATCAATCATAAACCAACAATCAATAATCATCAACAATGTATGCAATGCTTACAATCAATTGTAAATGCATCAATCATAAGCCAACAATCAATATTCAACCACTATAGTCCAACCATCAATATTCAACAATCAAAAACCACTATTCACAATTTAAACCAACTATACGTACATATACTTCAGAGGATTCTACTTTCTTCAAGTCCCAGATGCTTATATATAGGGTCACCCGCAGCCTTCCCACCACATCTAAAACCCAATGAAGGCATAACCGACTTCCATGTATGTACGTCTATCCTAATATATATATATATATATGTAATAATTAACTGAGACATAACCCAAATCAATCAAACGAAATGAACTGTCACATCAATCCACTAATCAAGTCAACCAATCAATAAATCAATCAACAATGTAAGTAAACACACCAGTTTTACACTTTTCAGCCCGAATCTCAAGCGAGTAGGGAGATACGAAACTCACCTTGTCCGGCAAAGAAGCTAGTATAAGATTACAAACGAATAATAGGATCCACATGTCCACAACCTATAATTACACATCATAATACCAAAATGTCAACTCTACAATCATAAACAAGTTGGTTTAGCACAATTAAGTCAAGTCACAAACCCTAAACACCTTTACAACCTTAACGAGTAGGAACAAGACGCGTTCGACTCGACCTTTTTAGAAATGAGAAAAGATTCACATAAAAAGAGTGTTACTACAAGAAACTAGACTCTCTTACGATTCCAACGATAGGTCATACGACTTATTTGGAGTTACGGATCAAAAGTTATTAACGTTTAAAAATCGACGCGCATAATTTCCAGAATCTAACCACTGCGCCGCAGTGAGCCTTTGCCAAGCTCACTGCGCCGCAGTGGGCTAACCATGACATGACCAGGCCCTAGCCACTGCGCCGCAGTGGGCTAGGCCTAAGCCACTGCGCCGCAGTGAGTTCTGCCAAGCCACTGCGCCGCAGTGAGACTGCCAAGCTCACTGCGCCGCAGTGAGACTGCCAAGCTCACTGCGCCGCAGTGAGACTTGCCAAGCTCACTGCGCCGCAGTGAGCTTGCCAAGCTCACTGCGCCGCAGTGAGACTTTGCCAAGCTCACTGCGCCGCAGTGAGACTGCCAAGCCACTGCGCCGCAGTGAGCTGCCAAGCTCACTGCGCCGCAGTGAGACTGCCAAGCTCACTGCGCCGCAGTGGCTAGCCAAGCTCACTGCGCCGCAGTGAGCTTGCCAAGCTCACTGCGCCGCAGTGAGACTTTGCCAAGCTCACTGCGCCGCAGTGAGACTGCCAAGCTCACTGCGCCGCAGTGAGACTGCCAAGCTCACTGCGCCGCAGTGAGACTAGCCAAGCCACTGCGCCGCAGTGAGCTTGCCAAGCTCACTGCGCCGCAGTGAGCTAGCCAAGCCACTGCGCCGCAGTGAGGCCCTAGCCACTGCGCCGCAGTGGGCTAGGCCTAAGCCACTGCGCCGCAGTGGCCCAGTTCTGGCCAGAAGCAGCAGCAGCTGCAGCCCGAACCAAAAACCCAAAAACAACCCATATGACATCCAAAACGATTTGTAAAGCCTTGTAACTTGATTTGAAGCATAAATAAACACCATTAACCATAAATAAACACCATTAACCATAAATAAACATAACCCAATCCACAAATTCAACCAAAACATCAAAATCATGCCCAAAACCTTCAAACCCTAATTTAAACCCTAATTTGACCTAAAAACCCTAATTTAAACCCTAATTTGACCTAAAACGAGATTTAAGCCGATTTAGGACTTGTAAAAGTTCAAGATGACTAGAAATGCATAAACAAACATAAGTAGGTATAAATGGGATGAATTTGACTTACCAAAACTTCTCCTTGAGCTAGAACCCGAAATTAGGTCAAATGGACAAAATGCAAGACTTCCACCTTTTGATTCTTCGATATGACGATAAAGTGGTATAGATGGCGATGAATCTAGTGTTATACCCTTTCTAAACACTAAGTAGATGGTAGGGAGAAGAGAAGAATGATCTTGCTTTGTTTTTGAGAGAAAGAGAGAAACCGAACTTTAATGGACATGGTGAGAAGTATGCTTGCTAACACTAACCTCCCTACATTCCTTTGGACAGAGGCATTAAAAACAGCCGTTCATATACTCAATAGGGTTCCCTCAAAATCTGTCCCTAAAACTCCTCATGAGATCTGGACAGGTCGGAAACCGAGCTTAAAATATATGAAAGTATGGGGCTGTCCCGCCGAAGCAAAATTCTATAACCCTAATTTAAAGAAACTGGATTCCAAAACCATTACTTGTTTCTTTATTGGTTATCCTGATAACTCCAAAGGTTATCGGTTTTACTGTCCTTCCCATACTACGAGAATCATGGATACAATGCATGCTACATTCCTCAAAAATTCAGAGATCAGTGGGAGCACGACAAATTCTGATTTAGATTTGCAAAATGTACAAGAAGCGGGGGGGAACAATTCGTCGTCGGTTATTCCCATTATTTCTCCGATAATTCCTCTTGTACACAACGCTGCTCCTAATTTCACTGATCCACCTCTTGATCCCCAGATTGAAAATGCAGAACCTTCCATTACTGAACCCGAACATCAACTCCGGAGATCATCCCGACCTCGCAGGGCCGTTAATATGGATGATTATATTACTTTCATTTCCGAAGTTGAGAACATGGGAAAGCTTACTGATCCAACTTTCTATCGAGAAGCCATTAATAGTGATCAGGCCACTCAGTGGAATGAAGCCATGATTGAAGAGCTTAATTCCATGAAGCATAATGACGTTTGGGAATTGGTTGAACTTCCTGAAGGATCCAAAACTGTCGGTTGTAAATGGGTCTTTAAAACCAAATTAGACCCGAAAGGAAACGTCGAACGCTATAAGGCAAGATTGGTTGCGAAAGGCTATACTCAAAAGGCCGGAATCGATTATCAAGAGACTTTTTCTCCTGTCTCTCGTAAAGATTCCCTAAGGATCGTTATGGCGCTCGTAGCTCATTTTGATTTAGAGTTACATCAGATGGACGTCAAAACTGCTTTCTTAAATGGAGACTTGCAAGAAGACGTATACATGCGACAACCTGAAGGATTTATTCCAAAGGGTAAAGATCACATGGTCTGCAAGCTAAAGAAATCCATTTATGGGTTGAAGCAAGCATCAAGACAATGGTACCTAAAATTTGATGAAGTCATGAAATCACAAGACTTCCTGAAAAATCAAGTGGATCAATGCACCTATCTCAAGATCTGTGGGAGTAATTTTGCAATCCTTGTTTTGTACGTAGATGACATTCTACTAGCAAGTAACAACTTGGATTTATTGCATGAGTTGAAGCGAATGTTTTCGCAAACATTCGACATGAAAGATCTCGGCGATGCCTCTTATGTCTTAGGTATCGAAATACATCGAGATAGGCGTAATGGTGTTCTTGGTCTCTCACAAAAGGGCTATATTGAACGCATATTAGAACGCTATAACATGCAGAACTGCACTCCTACTGTAGCTCCGGTAGTAAAGGGAGATATATTTGGCTCTTTCCAAACTCCGAGCACTGAGGTTGAAAAGGAGCAGATGAGGATGATACCTTACTCGTCAGTAGTTGGGAGCATAATGTACGCTCAGGTCTGTACGCGACCAGATATCGCTTATATTGCCGGAATGCTTGGTCGTTACTTATCTAATCCTGGAATAGCTCACTGGCAAGCGGCTAAAAAGGTTCTACGATATCTGCAAGGGACCAAAGATTACAAACTGACATACAGAAGAAGTGACAACTTAGAAGTGGTAGGATATTCTGATTCAGACTTTGCTAAAAGCAAAGAAGATAAGAAATCCACTTCTGGATATATTTTCATGTTAGCTGGCGGACCCATATCTTGGCGGAGTCATAAACAAAAACTGACCGCAACATCCACAATGATGGTTGAATATATTGCAGTGTACAATGCAACTTGCCATGGTATGTTGTTAAGGAACCTCGTCAGTGGACTCAAAATCGTCAACTCCATTTCAAGACCATTGAAGCTTTATTGTGATAACTCAGCTGCCGTAACTTTCTCGAACAGTAACAGTTCAACTGGCGCTGGGCTGTACCTTGATACAAAGTATCTGTTCGTACGAGAACGGGTTGAGGAAAATGTTCTTTGTATTGAGTACATAAGTACAAATGACATGCTAGCGGATCCCATGACCAAAGGTCTTCCTCCTAAAGTCTTCGTAGGACATGTCTCGAAGATGGGGCTTATGAAAGACTTAATGTAATAGCATATTGTACTTATTGGTCATTATTATTATTAATAAAATTTTCCTCATTATTCAAATTTTGTTTGTCTACTAAATTACACATTAAGCGCATAACTGTGTGTAGACCTAATCGTAACAAAATTTGTCTTAGTCAATTGATCATTGCTTATTAGTTTTAAATTTGAGTCATAGTTTGACTAGTGGGGGTCCTGAGTTGATGTTCTACTCTACGACTGTACTTATTGGCTATGATTTCGGTTTAAAACAAAATGAGTATTATCCCGGCTGGACTTAACAATACTCATAGATAAATGATCGCTTGGTCAAGTGGGAGAATGTTGGAACCACATTAAATGTGACCGTCACAGATCATTTATCCTACATGATATGATAATTGACGATAACTAAAATCCCTATGTCTAGTAAATATACGATGGGCGTATTTACTATTATAGACGTAGTATAGGGTTTCCCACTAGGTGATTGGAACTTGAGAGACTAATAAAGTACATATATTAAACACCAGGATTAAATGTGTAAATACTCTGCTTCCATTATTTACTGGAACGTCTTGCTGACGTTAGAGAATTACAAATAGTGTAGAGTGATTACAGATAGTGACACTATCTGTAATCACGCTTCCACTACGCTACACACCTATTATATATATGTGCATTCTCTCATCAAAAGGACATAACAAAAAAAACACATAACTGAATCCTTCAATCCCATTATAATACAATCATCTTAATTTGGGAACCCGACAATCCTAATGGCTAATCTGTTCAATTCATCCACTGGATCATCGGGTATGTAATCTCTAATCATATTTTCATTATTTACTTATTTATATATACGAATCATATAATTTTATTCCAACATAAATAGCGAGTCAATATAAGCAGCACCAGCCGGGCTCACCATTTCCAAACCATCTTGTTTGTGATCATGTTGATCAATACTCGGGTTTTTCATGTGACTATCTAGGAATGCTCTTCTTGCCCTTATCAAGGGCACCAAACACTCTTTTTGCCTTTGCCTCAGCTCTCTTGCAGCCCCCATTTGATGACGGAGAAGTGGAAGAAGAACCGGCATGAAATACAATAGTTTTGGCATGGTGAGCAACGCCACATCCTCAAGTACACTCTCTATATTCTTGACTTTTTCTTTTGAAATTTTTGCACCAAAACATAAACATATCAAAAGCTTACAAATTGTGAACCTACAATTACTCATCACCTCAACAAATCCATGTAGTGAATTTTCAAATTCTACCCTTTTTAAATGTTCTTCAATTGCCCATTTCCTAATCCAACTACATTGTCGAATACGGGTTGGGTTTATCAACTCTGACACAAAGTTTCGTCGGAGGGACTGCCAAAACGGACCATAGTTGGCGGAGTTCATCTCACATTTTTCAGCGCTAAAAAGTAGACGAATAGGGGAGTGAGGTGGCCGAGTTGCAAAAATTGCTCCCTTTTGAACCAAGGCTTCATGGATAAGGTCAGAACTTGTGACGACGATTAGGGTACGTTGGCCCATCTGCATGGTGAAGATCGGACCATACTTGGCACGTAAGTCACGTACCACAGATATAAATTGACGTTCCTGAAGAATAACCAGACCCAGGTTGCCCAAAATAGGCCAACTGGTGGGAGGTTTTTTCTCCCACCCAAAGTGGCGGATCGCCATCTCCGCCAGAAACAACAAAAGAGACTCGCGACAAGGACTAACATAATGGTTAAAACTTCCATTATACTATATTTTGTAGATAGTTCAGGAGATAAATCAATTGATACTAAAACGCTCTTTATACATATATATAATATGGTTTTAAATTTGTTGTTGAATAATAATATAATAAATTAATGACGTGAACATGCATGTAGGTACTATACCCTGTCTCATCCTGATGAGTTTATTTGATATGATCGATCGATCATTAGATATTAAGTGGTACAATTCTCGTTGCTAATATAAGAGCTGTAGTACTATACTTGTTTATGTTAAATTCATGTGGTGTATGTGAAAAAGAAATTTTTTAGGCACAGGGTAACACCACCAGGCAAAAGTCAACCCGACCAGGGCATTAGCGGCGACGTCGCCGCTAATACTCTGACACTGACAGGGGGCCGCTAATTTCTCTGCCAGATTTACCATTACAGACAGGGGGCCCGCAGTATTAGCGGCGACGTCGCCGCTAATACTGCACCAGAGAGAGTATTAGCGGCGACGTCGCCGCTAATAATCTCTCTGGTGGGATTACACTTTTTTGCCTGGTGGGGTTACACTCCTCGTTTTTTTATAGTAAAAACTAACGTGATCATAGTTAAAATCAAACCAGAATTTTGTAAATTTGAAATAATAACATTGATCACCTTTTTTGATGACATTGATTGATGATTGATGGGTGATTTGATGGATTGGGAACATCTGATTAAAAAAACTCTTTGCAAATTTAGACTGTAAATTGGGCCAGTTGAAGAAGGGCCAAACAACTATTAGCCCATTACTAATTCCACCATTTACCAAAAAAAAACATGGAAGAGAACGACATTCTTTTGTCGAATACAAACCCTTCACTGATAACTGATTGATGGATTAGAAATAAGGATTAGAAAAATTCTTTGTGAATTTAATTTGTTGCTTGAAAACTTACTAATAAATTAACAATACCCCAAACATCATCTAAAAACCATAACATAAAAAGTATATATCCTTTCTTAGTAATTACAAACATAATACATATAACTCATCAACATCTAGCAGTTTATGTTTACAAAATTATCTATACTCCAAACACCATCTAAAAACCATTGTCAAGTTCTATCTGGTTGAGTAAGCTGGCCTAGCTGATCAGCAAGATTATTTACACGCCAAAACTTGTCATACTGATCCATTCCTTTTCTATCAGAGTGTGCCATTTCACCTACATTACCTGTCGCGCCACCAGGATACTCGGTCAAGAATTGTTCCCAAAACACATCATTAACGCCGGTCTCCTCTTTGTCTACATCATTAACCGGTTCAGAATTCATGTCAATAATGTTACTTTCTTCTATAGTAACCATTTCAACATCCATTAATTGGTAGTCAATAGTCGGGCTCTCTGCACAACTAACTAGCTCTTGATCCAACTCAAGTGACAATTTATGTTGCTCAAGTCCATCATCAACTTCTTTCAATATACCTTCCCATAACATAAGAGATGATTCCATTTGCTTAACGAATTCCGTAGCTAATGCTAAAACGGAACTAAGTGCTATATTCTCATAAATCGGGATATCAATTAGACAAACTTGAAAATGATTAGTTTCAACTAACCATTTTCTCTTTTTATGAAGATATGTTTTCTGCAAAAACTCATCTAAACAACATAGGATCTCTTTTTGAACTTTGCCAACATGTTTTATTCTGTTTCTTAATGCTTGTGCTTCCATTTCATTTTTTTTGTGTTCTTGTTGATGGGCATGAAAGTCTAAAGACAACGATTCTTTCTCGTATTGCAGCCTATCAATTTTTTCTCTGTATTCATGTTTTTCTTGTTCGGTCAACGGATAAGATAAAGAATATGAAGCAGCTGCTCCATTGTTTGCAATACTCTGCATAGAGTGACTATGAACCGGCTTTCTTCTATATATATTCTTCAAAAGATGCGGTTGACCTCTAACGAAATCCTCATTTGCAAATTCCCAAATTTCAGGATCAATTTTTCGAAAACCCTGCATACATAAAGCAGAGCTAATGATCAATAAAAAATATAAAATAGTACTAAAGTACGATTATGAAATGAAAGAAATGACTTACATAAGTATTAAGTTGTCTGATGAAGCTAGAGAAATTATTGTGTTTAAAGAATCTTGGTAGCAATTCATCAGAGAATTCGGGTGGCTTCCACACGATAAAACTTTTGTTACTTTTACTCCAAGAAACAATCGAATTCGTCGAATGATCATCAACCATTTCGTAAGTTTTCGCGATAAAAGGAGGCAGAGAACTGGAACTACTTTGAGCACCATTTACCATGATGAAATATGCATAAATATCAAGAACAATAAAAAAGCCCAATACTTATTATTCCCAAATGAATTCAGAGAAAAAGTTATATTTAAAATCAGTACTCAAGTAGCTTGATACAATTTCTGTTGTGTTCTGATATATAAAGAATATTGTAATGAAAAGTCAAAAATTGTGGATTCAAGTTTGGGTGGAAAGAAGAGTTGACTGGATCATAAGAAGTGCAATTGGTGATGTGCAATTTGTGATGGGTTTATGTATGCAGTATGTCCATTTTCATGTTATATTTAATTTTGGTTTGGAAGGTGTACTAACTAATTTTTATATACTAATATATATAAAGGGGTTGAGTATTGTAAAACAAGTATTAAAGTAAAACAAATATGACAAGATCTTGACCCTTATATCATTGTTAAATTGATATTATATATATATATATTATATATATATATTATATATATATATTATATATATATATATATTATATATATATATTATATATATATATATATTATATATATATATATATTATATATATATATATATATTATATATATATATATATATATATATATATATATATATATGGAAAATATCTGAAGAGTGACATATGTGCTTTGGTGAGCTTTATCAGCTTTAAATTTATATATATTATTATCCAAAAATTAGGTACGTATGTTGCTAATATTTTCACTTAAAACCGTCTATTTTATATTGATTGATTGCAAAAAGTATGTATGTTTCATGAGAGGGTACATAAACAATGGTAACCTAGGGTTGACAAAAGACATGTCCTTCAACGGTTTATTGAATAAGATTTTTTCTAATGCATTTTTTAGGCCTTTTCCTATCCTGAAATCGTTATCACTTAAACAATTTATTTATTTTAGCAACATATTTTGTTCATGAAATTATTATTCATAATTTCTTATTATCAACGTAACAAAATTTTAAGACATCAAATTTAGTTATGTTTGATTTTTCTTTGAATATGTGATTTATTTGGTTATCACATGTACAATTTCTTAGTTGTTTTATGTTAAAACACATTTTATGTCTTCTTTTAATCAATATTTTTAATATTTCTTAAGGTGTTCATATGTTAACACGGGTCCCTATTCTAGTATAAACATATATATAGTCAATACGCACATCGTATAAGTATTAATTAACAAAAGTTATTACATGTAAAAAAAATTAAATTTGTTTCTATTAATCATTTATTTTGGTATATATAAACGTGATTTAAGAGAAACCAAATTGTGAAATTGATTCACCTAAACTGTATTAATCATTTATTGTCGGTTCCATTTGAACTTTACAAATTCTAAATAAATTGATTCTAACCTATTTCGTTTAAATCGAACTTATTATCACTAATCTCTTTATATAGAAGTAAGCGAAAGTTGTAATCTTCCTGTCCAAGGCATTACGACTCTCTCAATGGTAAGTGTGTCACAATATATTTGTGATTGTAACATCATATCATTTTTTTCTCAATTTCTTACGCAAAATACACCCTTATATTTCTCACATATATAATTGTTCATCCTCACATATATTTCTCAAATATACTATTGAAAAATTTATACACACTATATATTTTTCTTTTACTTTGGTACACTGAACGGGTTCCACGCCTCTCGTCCCGTTCGGCTTCCACACGACGAGTTTTCCACGACATGTTCATGCCAATGATGTCGTCCCATTACGAGGCCATGACAAGCCATTGGCACCAGCCTAATCAATGACCACAATAATTCTCACAAAATGAAAGGCGCCAAACTTCAAATAGGAGTCAACATTGTGGTTCCGGCAAGAGTGGCCCTTTTGACAAAAATGTAGAAAGAGGAAAATTTGTACGGACTCATTAACATTGCTTAATAGATGTATATAGTTAAATTCTATTTGAAGTGTTATGTAATGTAATTGGCGATTTTAAAAGTTCATATAACAACAAATAACCTTTTCTTGAAACATTCCTTTCGATTCAAGGTCATGGTAATAAAACAAAAGTATATAAAAAAAAAATTCAATGTTACATGCACCTAATGCAGTATTCAGCTAGCAAAAAGTCTACTTTACATTTCCCTGTACTAAAAGATAACTTGTTTTTGAAACAAAATTTTAACGGCTCGTTTAGTTGTGAAAAATGTTTTTTAGTTTTTCGTTTGTAATTTTCTAGAAAATAAAAGGAGTTTTTCATCTGTAGAAAACAGATAAAAATTTTGAAAACGCGTTCAAAACTTGAAAATAGAAAACAATTTAAGGTTTTCAAAATTTGAAAAATGGAAAATAAAAAGTGGAAAACAATAAAAAAAAAGTGTTTTCTAATTTTTCTATAAAAAAGTGGAAAACAATGTTTTCTGTTTTCATAGAAAACATTTTTGGAAACCTATGATTTGAACGCGTTTGTTGTTTTTCATGTTTTCTTGGAAAAAAAATGGAAAACAATGGGTGTTTTCCCCAACTAAACACACCCTAAAATAATTACGTTTTCTTGAACAGTTAGGTTGGATCATTAATGGATTACTAGATCATATTTCAACATCAAGTTATCAATTTAACAAGAAACTCAATATTTTTTACAAACTCCATTTGTGAGATTGGAACTCAACACTTGTTGATAATAAAAAGTTTTATCCCACTATCAATGCACTTAATCTATGACCAAAGACCTGTTAAAAGTTAGAAATGAAATAGTATAACTAGACTAGTAACTTTTTTTTTAAAACATTAACTAGACTAGTAATAGACAATTAATTCTACAAAAGTTTTGTATTGAATGGGTCCATTAATAAAACATTTTTGGCTAATCTTTTTAAAAACTAAGGTTATAAACGAGTCGAGCCAATCTTAATTTTGTTCAAACTCAAGCTGTGCTCGTTTAACTTTAGAACACTTTGAACTTAAGGTTGACTAATTTCATGTCTTATATGTAAAGTTCGAGCTCGGCTCGTGTGGAGTTCTATGAGCTGAGCTCAACTTAAGTTCAACGCGTCTAACAAATTACCTTATTTAGCTATTTATATAATATATATATATATACTTTATTTCTAAAATAAGTTCAATTGGAAAAGTATGTTGAAATGTTAAATTTCTGGTAATTTTATATACATGTAAATAAAAGATTCTTTTAAGCTCATTTAGGCTTGTGAGTTAGTGTCTAATACCCGAGATCTAATCTAGGCGCAAACTCGTGCAAGCTTTATCCAAATCAATTAGCTTTTAAACATTAACTAGACTAGTAATAGACAATTAATTCTACAAAAGTTTTGTATTGAATGGGTCCATTAATAAAACATTTTTGGCTAATCTTTTTAAAAACTAAGGTTATAAACGAGTCGAGCCAATCTTAATTTTGTTCAAACTCAAGCTGATAGAACTGTTTTTTAAAACATTAACTAGACTAGTAACTTTTTTTTTAAAACATTAACTAGACTAGTAACTTTTTTTTTAAAACATTAACTAGACTAGTAACTTTTTTTTTAAAACATTAACTAGACTAGTAACTTTTTTTTTAAAACATTAACTAGACTAGTAACTTTTTTTTTAAAACATTAACTAGACTAGTAACTTTTTTTTTAAAACATTAACTAGACTAGTAACTTTTTTTTTAAAACATTAACTAGACTAGTAACTTTTTTTTTAAAACATTAACTAGACTAGTAACTTTTTTTTTAAAACATTAACTAGACTAGTAACTTTTTTTTTAAAACATTAACTAGACTAGTAACTTTTTTTTTAAAACATTAACTAGACTAGTAACTTTTTTTTTAAAACATTAACTAGACTAGTAACTTTTTTTTTAAAACATTAACTAGACTAGTAACTTTTTTTTTAAAACATTAACTAGACTAGTAACTGTTGATAATAAAAAGTTTTATCCCACTATCAATGCACTTAATCTATGACCAAAGACCTGTTAAAAGTTAGAAATGAAATAGTATAACTAGACTAGTAACTTTTTTTTTAAAACATTAACTAGACTAGTAATAGACAATTAATTCTACAAAAGTTTTGTATTGAATGGGTCCATTAATAAAACATTTTTGGCTAATCTTTTTAAAAACTAAGGTTATAAACGAGTCGAGCCAATCTTAATTTTGTTCAAACTCAAGCTGTGCTCGTTTAACTTTAGAACACTTTGAACTTAAGGTTGACTAATTTCATGTCTTATATGTAAAGTTCGAGCTCGGCTCGTGTGGAGTTCTATGAGCTGAGACTTAAGTTCAACGCGTCTAACAAATTACCTTTTATTTATATAACTCTATATTATATATATGGGTTAAGTATCTCGGAGTGTAAGTAACTTTGCAACTTTTTCTATTGTGTGTATGCATCAAAAATTTTGAACATTGTATGTATGTATCTCGCTAAATTGAACGCTTAATGTAAAAATGTATACGTGGCAACCATATGAGCTACCCACGTAGAAGTTTTTGATTGGTCAACGTAAAAATTTTGCATTAAGTGTTCAATTTAGCGAGATACTTACATACAATGTACAAAATTTTTGATACTTACATACAATAGGAAAAGTTGCAAAGTTGCTTACACTACGGGATACTAAACCCTATATATATATACTTTATTTCTAAAATAAGTTCAATTGGAAAAGTATGTTGAAATGTTAAATTTCTGGTAATTTTATATACATGTAAATAAAAGATTCTTTTAAGCTCATTTAGGCTTGTGAGTTAGTGTCTAATACCCGAGATCTAATCTAGGCGCAAACTCGTGCAAGCTTTATCCAAATCAATTAGCTTTTAATGGGTTAAGCTTAAGTAGCTCGCAGATAGCTTGACTAGTTTACATTAATGATTAACTAGCATTTTACCCGCACAATGCGGCGGTGGTGGTGGTAGCGGCGGACGGCGGTGTGGTGTTGGCGGCGGTGGTTGGTAGTGGTGGTGGCGTGACGGGTGGTGGCGGTGTGGTGTTGGCGGCGGTGGTTGTTAGTGGTGGTGGCGTGACGGGTGATGGCGGTGTGGTTATTATTGTAAAAATAATTAATGTAAAAGGGGTAATGTAGTTATTTTAGGAGTTGATGAGTCTATGTTGTAAATTACTCGTATTTCATTAAGGGTATTATAAGTATTTTAAGTGGAAATGTTTAAATTAGTGAATAAAAGAAAGATAATTAATTAATTCATTAAGGGTAGAATGGTCATTTTGCATGGAGACATTTTTATGAGAGAGGGTGTTGAAAAGTATTAGGAGAGAGTGTGATAATTTTTATAAAGTACTAGCATTTTACCTGCGCAATGCGTCGGTGGTGGTGGTAGCGGTGGTGTGGTGTTGGCGGCGGTGGTTGGTAGTGGTGGTGGCGTGACGGGTGGTGGCGGTGTGGTTATTATTGTAAAAATAATTAATGTAAAAGGGTAGTGTAGTTATTTTAGGAGTTGATGAGTCTATGTTGTAAATTACTCGTATTTCATTAAGGGTATTATAAGTATTTTAAATGAAATGTTTAAATTAGTGAATAAAAGAAAAAGAATTAATTAATTCATTAAGGGTAGGAGAGGAAGTGTGATAATTTTTATAAAGTAGTAGAGATGGTATGTATTTCAAGGTGTTCTATCTTTTGCTTAACATTGTAGGAGATAGGAAGGAAGTCAACGTCATGATCAAAAAGGGGTACCCATATGTTTCATTTAAATATTGTTTTGACTCTTCAATATTATTTTAAAGTTATCGTTAAAGGAAGGCCATACCTCATAACATGAAAGGCACAAGTAAAAGTCAAATGTGGGCAATTTCACATATGCCTAAAGAGAGAGGCGACTTACTGCGAACACTGGAGTCCGATCCCTAAAGCCAATGCTTTTAATTTGTTATGTCGTATACTGTGCAAAGGCAACGTATCGTATGTTCTATCTTCTCTTTATTCCCGATTAGTATCTAAATTAAAATGTCTTTTGAACTTATATGCCAAAAACTTCAAATTTAGTGGTTAGAACAGGATTCAAAAATATGTGTATTGTAATTTTATTTTAATTTAATAATGGCTATGTTACCTATCTTGAGAATAGATCCACAAGGAAGGATATTAGCCGGAATGACTGGGTTAATTTTAATATTGGGTAATATTTGTAAATTCTGTAAGTATTGTTTTGTAATGGGTCGCTTGTGCTTTGCAAGGACCAGTGTGAAATGTGAATATATTATTGCAGTTTCAAAAAAAAAAAAATCTATCTTGAGAAAAACACTTTTTTTAAACGGTTAATATTGTATCATATCTACTACTACTTCTAAACTATTTTAAATTTTCTAAATACTAAAGATTCAACCCTGGTTTTCTTTCTAAGAGACAAAAACCTCAACTATCCAACTAAACCTGAATCGTTTGAGATGTACGTTAATAATCTATGACTGTACCCTTTAATGAATTATTATGATATCGAATTGAATGATCTTCTTACAATTATCATCTATCCATCAATAATAAGTTCATGGCACATTCTTGTAAAAATTTATAGATCACACAATTAACTAAGTGATTCATATACAATATCCTGATCATATATAGTTGTTGCACTAAATCTACTCCCTCCGTCCCATTAGAAGTGTCTTGTTTTGAATATTCACAATATCCTGATCATATATAGTTGTTGCACTAAATGCTAATTGCGAATGTTGAAAACCAACTATAGTGCTAGTTATTGGTTTGGTGGTCCTATTCACCTAGCCCTCATAATGTCATTCGTTTATGCGCTCCTGGGATTTTAATCAAAAACGAAGTCGTTTAGTAGGGTATATCTCTTGCATATGCAAACATTATAAGAAACGTCACACAAAGATAATTGAAGAAGAAAAGGGTACAAATGGATCTACATAACTTGCAGATGAATAAGGGTAAACATATGTATAGTGCACAATAAGTACTAAAACCTAAAAAAGGATGCCCATCTTCTTTTTATGCACACCACTACTACTTGTCTCAAAATGATCATGAACACGAATCATATTTTTGTAAAAAGAGAGTTTATTTCTCTTATTATAAAAAAAAGTTATCTTCACCTTATATCATCATTGGTTTGGTGGAATACTAGAATGTAAGCAGGCCGCATATGTGTACAGTGTACGGGCTAACCAAACTGTACGAGGCCCAAAATACAAATAGCCCCAGTTTTATTATTCGTTTAGGCCTTTTGTGTAGCCCATTTGATAGTTCAATTTGGGCCTTTGCATAACAATAGTTTTCTTGAAGCGTATTAATTTTGTATAAAAAAGTATAGGAAATCACAAAAATCGTCCATGTGAACTTTCATTTTGGTACGAATTATTATCCGTACGGGTTGATGAAAGCAATAAGCATCCGGTGGTTGTTTTCGTCCCAAAATACTTGAAGAATGTTAGCATCCATAAGTCATATACTTTTTTTTATTTAACATCAAAAGTTATACTATCTAAAATGTTTTTTATCTCTTAAAAAGTAATGTGAATTATTATTATTTAAAAGATATTATTTGTAATGAAATATTGAGTAGAAAATTTCAAGGGACGGAACTAATTTCTTTGTTAGCAAAAGAAAGTAAAATTGGTGGTAGAGATTTCCAAGTTTTTCAATAACAAACTAGATATGAAATTAATTATTTTTTAATATACGATTTTCTGTTATAACTATGAAAAACAAGGTCATGCTTTTTCAAACCGGAAAATGACATTATGAAAATGGAAAACAAATGGTTATTAGCATGAAGATCTTTTAATAAAAATCAAGTCAACATCATTATTCATATTAATATTAAGGTTATATAGTCATTGCGCATGGCTTGTCTAGTGTTTTTTGGTGTGTACATATTTTCAAATGGCATCAACATCTCTCCATGACTACCAAAATTTAAAATTGTTTGTAACATTTCTATAATCGCTTCCAAGTAATTGTTAGTCAAATAAATAAATAAAAGGTTTGGTATATTTAGTCATAATCGTTGGAGATTAGGTTTTTTTACCTTCCAAATTTTATATCACTAGCGGGCTACTAGCCCATCCAATCATCTTCATTCCTCGAGTGCATGATCGAGGCATGATCTGCATACCACTTAATCCCTCTATTTCAATACAAAACCCCATTTTAATTATTATATGCATAACTTGAACCTAAAACCTTTACATAATTGAACTCATTGAATATGTTACCTAAACCACTTGACTGACATCGGTTCGCGATTAGTTTTATATCAATCCTCTCTACTACTCTATAAAAATTATCACACTCTCTCTCCTAACACATTTCAACACACTCTCTCATAAAAATGTCCCCATGCGAAATGACCATTCTACCCTTAATAAATTAATTAATTATCTCTCTTTTATTCATTAATTTAAACATCTCCACTTAAAATACCTATAATACCCTTAATGAAATAATTTACAACATAGATCCATCAACTCCTAAAATAACTACACTACCCATTTTACATTAATTATTTTTACAATAATAACACACCGCCACCACCCGTCACGCCACCACCACTACCAACCGCCGCCGCCGCCGCCGTCAACTCCACACCACCGCTACCATCACTATCCCCGCATTTCGCGGGTAAATTAAGATAATTAAAATTGGTTGTATGTATTTTATAGTAATATATAATGGAAGTCATGATCCAAATAGAAGCAACGCGTGGGTCTCCTATGCACGTGCGTCGTTTTTATTTCGTGGAATATGATGGCTTCCCACCCTGTCTATACAATTCACGTGCAAATGCTTTTCTCATATACTAATGTTTTGATTCTCATATTTTAATATGCATCCAATTTTAGTGGGTCATAAAATAGATTGATTACTCGTTTGTTTTATAGTAATAAACAGAGTTCATGCATTTAGTAAAGGTTATTTGAGTATTTATATTTTCGTGTACTGTTTCTATATGTGTTAAGTGTATAGAAGTATTTTATAGCCTTATATTCGGTTACTTATTTCATTTTTCTTTTTATGGGAATCTAGAGTAAAAACATGTTAATTAACTGGGGACAGGTGATAGATTTGGGAGATTTGAAACATGTTATAACTTAACGTTGTTTGTTTTCAAAAGAAAAATACTAAAGTGGCAATTTTTGTCTATTGCTCGTTTTTATGTAGTTGATAAATAAAACGAAATACATATAGGTAGAAGCAAAGTTAACAGGGGGCTAAGAAGGTGTTTGGCGATCCTGTCCTAATTAACCTAACTTCTTTATTAAGTTCGGGACATAGCCTGACCAATTTCACAAATTACTTGTTGAATTGGCCCATTTCACTCAAATAATCCATCACTAATCCAAATACAAACAAAAGCGATAACAAACAATATCAAGTATCATATTTGAGACGCCTAAAAAAATCAAAATGCCGATTATTGACCATTTTTGTTTGGCTTTGTTACTCATCTACAGTTTGATTCATGATATTGACATGCCTAAATATTGTATATATCTTTTGTATTTACCAATTATTATTCATTTTTTTCTAATAATTAGGTTATGACATATAATGAGATCACATATAGAAAATTAGAAATCAAAGTTGGACTTTAACGTATTTGCACAATTTTTTCTTTTTAATTGGTGTAAATCGAATATCATAACGGAGGGTATAGATTATGTTGTCTTAACCGGGTCCACGCTAGAGAGCATCCTCACCCAATACCTAATAGGAGGAAAACCCCTAACAGTCCGCCAAAAACACAACAACATATTTGGGGAAAATCGTGCACTCGAAAACTTAAACTTGTCTTCCCAAATCCAAACCTTCATGTAGACACTTCTTTACCATTGGGCTATTAACCCAATGCATAGTTTTTAGACTCTTACTAGTCATGAGTCGACTCGACTCGTAAGAGTCGATTTACACCAAAAACAAGATGACTCGTTGGGTGACTCTTGTTTCCCCTGACTCTTACGAGTCGCGGTGCGGATTTGGAACAAGTCACTACGAGTCGCATGTTGGAATAAACATGATTTGATTCAAGGGAAAATACTCACCAGATGATTATGTGGAACCTGTAAAGGCATTAAACATAGTTGCCATTGATTTCGGGTTCCCAAAACAAGGTGATTGAGTAATAACGGGATGAGTAATTCGGCTGTAATGATGCACGAATTTAATCAGGGGAGAGGCACACGAATTAGAGAGATTAGTATGTGATTAACCTTAACTTAGGGTTTATGACTCTTTATTTATAATGAGAGTATTTACACATTCAACCCCTTTGGTGTTTAATGTGTGCACAATTAGTCCTCTTAGTTACAATCACCTAATGGTAAACCTCATAGTATGTCTTTAAGAGTAAATACGCTCATCATATATTTACTAGACATAGGGATTTCAGTTATCGTCAATTATCATATCAGGAATGATAAACGATCAGTGACGGTCACACTAACGTGGTTCCAACATTCTCCCACTTGACCGAGCGATCATTTATCTATGAGTATTCAGTAAGTCCGGAATAATACTCATTTTGTTTTAAACCGAATCATAGCCAATAAGTACAGTCGTAGAGAAGAACATCAACTCAGGACCCCCACTAGTCAAACTATGACTCAATTTTAAAACTAATAAGTAATGATCAATTGACTAAGACAAATTTTGTTACAATAATGTCAATACGCCAATATGAGTACTCAAAGTGTAATTAATAGACGAACAAAATCTGAATAAGGAGGAAAATTTTTATTAAGACAATAATAATAATGACCAATAAGTACAATATGCTATTAAATTAAATTAAGTCTTTAGTAAGCCCATCTTCAACACGTGTCCTACGAAGACATTAGGAGGAAGACCTTTGGTCATCGGATCCGCTAGCATATCATTTGTACTTATGTACTCAATACAAAGAACATTTTCCTCAACCCGTTCGTGTACAAACAGATACTTTCTATCGAGATACAGCCCAGCGCCAGTTGAACTGTTACTGTTCGAGAAAGTTACGGCTGCTGAGTTATCACAGTAAAGCTTCAATGGTCTAGAAATAGAGTTGATGATTTTGAGTCCACTGACCAAGTTCCTAATCAACATCCCATGGCAAGTAGCATTATAAACGGAAATGTATTCAGCCATCATGGTGGACGTTGCAGTCAGTTTCTGCTTATGACTTCGCCAAAAGATAGGTCCGCCAGCTAACATAAAAATATACCCAGAAGTAGATTTCTTATCTTCCTTACTTTTGGCAAAATCGGAATCGGAATAACCTACTACTTCTAGATTGTCACTTCTTCTATACGTTAGTTCGTAGTCTTTGGTCCCTTGCATATATCGTAGAACCTTCTTAGCTGCTTTCCAGTGTGCTAATCCGGGATTAGATAAGTAACGCCCAAGCATACCAGCGATGTAAGCGATATCTGGACGAGTACAGACCTGAGCGTACATAATGCTCCCAACTACTGATGAGTAAGGTATCATCCTCATTTGCTCCTTTTCAATCTCAGTGCTCGGACTTTGGAAAGTACCAAATACGTCTCCTTTAACTACTGGAGCTACAGTGGGTGCGCAATGTTGCATGCTATAGCGTTCTAAAATCCGCTCAATATAGGCCCTTTGAGAAAGACCTAAAATACCATTATGCCTATCCCGATGTATTTCGATACCTATGACATAAGAGGCATCACCGAGATCTTTCATGTCGAATTCTGGGAAAGCATCCGCTTCGACTCATGCAACATATCCAAGTTGTTACTTGCTAGTAGAATATCGTCTACATACAAAACAAGGATTATAAAGTTACTCCCACTGATCTTGAGATAGGTGCATTGATCCACTTGATTCTTTATGAAGTCTTGTCCTTTAATGACTTCATCAAACTTAAGGTACCACTGTCGTGATGTTTGCTTTAACCCATATATGGACTTCTTTAGCTTGCAGACCATGTGCTCTTTACCTTTTGGAATGAATCCTTCAGGTTGCCACATGTATACGTCTTCTTGCAAGTCTCCATTTAAGAAAGCTGTTTTGACATCCATCTGATGTAACTCAAGATCAAAGTGAGCTACGAGTGCCATAACGATCCTTAAAGAGTCTTTACGAGACACAGGAGAAAAATTCTCTTGATAATCAATTCCAGCCTTTTGAGTATAGCCTTTTGCAACCAATCTGGCCTTATAGCGTTCGACGTTTTCTTTCGGGTCTAATTTGGTTTTGAAGACCCATTTGCAACCACAGTTTTGGATCCTTCAGGAAGTTCAACCAATTCTCAAACGTCATTATGCTTCATGGAATTAAGCTCTTCAATCATGGCTTCATTCCACTGAGTGGCCTGATCACTATTAATGGCTTCTCGATAGGAAGTAAGATCAGTAAACTTTCCAATGTCCTCAACTTCAGCGAGATAAGTTATGAAGTCATCAAAATTAGTGGCCCTGCGTGACCTCGATGATCTCCTAAGTTGATTTTCGGGATTTTCGGAAGATCCTTCAGCATTAGTGGTCTATTGATTAGCTTTAGGAGGAGTTGGATCAGTGACATTCGGAGCAGCGTTCTGTACAAGAGGAATTATCGGAGGAGTAATAATAACCGACGAGTCGTTCCCCCCTGCTTCTTGTACTTCTTGCAAATCGAAGTTATGATTTGTCGTGCTCCCACTGATCTCTGAGTTCTCTAGAAACGTGGCATGCTGCGTGTCAATGATGCGAGTAATGTGGGAAGGACAGTAAAATCGATAACCTTTTGAGTGATCCGGATAACCGATAAAGAAACATGTGGCAGTTTTAGGATCCAGTTTCTTTAAGTTAGGGTTATAGACTTTAGCTTCGGCAAGACAGCCCCATACTTTCATATATTTAAGACTCGGTTTCCTACCTGTCCAGATCTCATGAGGAGTTTTAGGGACAGATTTTGAAGGAACTCTATTGAGTATATGAACGGTTGTTTTTAAGGCCCCAGTCCAAAAGAAAGTAGGTAAGTTAGTGTTGGCAAGCATACTTCTCACCATGTCCATTAGGGTTCTATTTCTCCTTTCAGCAACACCATTTTGTTGAGGAGAACCTGGCATGGTGTATTGGCTAATTATGCCATGATCCTTATAGAAGTCATGGAAAGGACCAGCGGCTTGACCAACATCAGTATGTCTACCATAATACTCACCTCCTCTATCTGATCTCACAACTTTTATTTTACGATCAAGTTGGTTTTCAACCAAAGTTTTAAAATCAATAAAAGTTTGTAAGGATTCAGACTTTTCCTTAATCAGATACAGGTGCATATAACGTGAATAATCATCAATGAATGTAATAAATGATGTATGTCCTGTAATGGAAGTGGGATAGGGGCCACTAATATCAGTGTGAATTATTTCCAACAAGTTGGAAATTCTAGTGGCTCCTTTCTTATTCCCTTTAGCCATTTTGCCTTTGAGGCACTGAATACATGTTTCAAAATCACTAAAGTCAAGAGAATGTAAGATTCCATCCTTTACGAGTCATGTCATGCGATCTCGTGAGATATGGCCAAGACGTTTATCCCACAACATGAAGGAATTCTCTTGTTGCTTAGGTGATTTTGTCTTTGTTTTAGTAATATCATCAACATTAAAAGACAACAAAGATTGTGAGAAATTATGATCTAGTTCTAATTTATACAGTAATCCATCCAAGAAACCACGACCAAGCAATTCATTATTAAGAGTAATAGTAATCTTGCCGAAACCATGAATTATTACAAAACCTTCAAGGTCTAGTCTAGAAATAGATACAAGGTTCCGAGTAATTCTCGGTACATATAAGGTATCTACTAGTCTAATACACTTTCCAGTGCTCATATGTAAATCATAAGTTCCCATGGCTTCGACATCTAAAAGATCACCGCTTCCAACTCTAAGTTTTCTTTGGTCCTTTGGCAGCTTCTGGATTGTATGGAATCCCTGCATTGAGTTAGTCACATGAACCATAGAACCAGAGTCACCCCACCATGTATTAACAGGAACATCAGACGTAAAAGAATCAAATATTACATAAAGTACGTTACCTTTCTTAGCTAGCCATTCCTTGAATTTAGGGCAATCTTTCTGAATGTGCCCTTTGGCATGACAGAACTTATATTTGTTGTTCAAGGCATTAGAGCTAGAGGCAACTGCACCAGGACTGATCTTTGAAGCTTTATTTCCAGTCTTATTACTGTTGTTACCCTTCCTCTTCTTGGAATTAGCAGTGGTAGTAAGGTGAACAGCTTCATGTTGCGCTAGCTTGAGGCGATCCTCTTCTTGTTGACACATCGCAATCAGTTCACTCATCTTCCATTTATCCTTCATAGAGTTATAGTTAATCTTGAAGGCATCACAACGAGCAGGCAATGATGTCATTATGAAATGCACAAGAAAATTATCAGAGACTTCCATTTCAAGAGTCTTAAGCTTGTTCGCCATGTCAGTCATTTTCATTATGTGTTCACGAACACCGCTAGTTCCATCATATTTCAGAGTAAGCATCTGTAGCATTAAGCTGCTTGCATGCGCTTTAGACGATCCCTTAAAGTAATCCTCGACAGATTTGAGTTAAGTTTTGACTTTGTCAGAGTCAGGGATAGCTCCAAGAAGACCAAGGGGAATGGAGTTCTTGACCGTCATTAGTGACAAGCGATTCGGCTTTTCCCATTTCCCATATTCTACTTTCTGTTATGCAGTAGAAGTAGCCACAATAGCAGCGGGTTCATCATGACGAATGGCGTAGTCAAGGTCTAGGTACCCCAGAGTAAGATCTAATTGATCTTTCCAAGCAGCATAGTTTGCACCGGTAAGTGACTGAATGCCAAGGGTATGTGCTATAGTGGAAATAAGGAGGATATTAAATTTGGATACAAGTAATAGAAGATCATTAAAGTAATGCCTAAAACTAAGTAGGCCTAACAGTAATAAGATTATAGTAACATAAATAGCTATCTAAGGCAGACTAAGCAATATCTATAAAAGTAATGGAACTAAAGTAATGCCTAAAATACGTAAGGGCTAATAATAATGTTCCTTATAGTAACATGATTAGATATCTAAGGCTTATTAAGTAATGTCTCTAAAAGTAATGGAACTAAAGTAATGCCTAAAATAACTAAGGGCTAAAAGTAATGTTCCTAAAAGTAATGAGACTAAGACCATTATACTAAGGAAGCTAGTGATAAGTAAGCCTATTGTAAACACCAAAACAATAAGCTAAAGTAAGGCTCTACTTAGATGTTACATCACCTTTGGGCAAAAATAACTAATATCTAAGTACACATGAGCATTAGGTCATGCAACACAACGCTTATCTTTTGACCTTTGGGCACAAAATTAAGAATCGTGTATATTATGCATGTAAATGTTCCTTTTAGCACACAAAGCATATTAAATCACCTTTGGGCAGAATTAATATATTTAGTGTTCATTATGCAAAAGGAAAGAAGAACGCAACATGAGAATCACATTTGACCTTTGGGCAAAAATGATGATACCATGTATGTTAGTGCGAATCCCCTAACATTACGGGGGTCCGGGGGCAGCG
>CM067170.1:129366222-129401222 GCA_034093135.1 Erigeron breviscapus | reverse complement strand
TTTGAGATTTACTACTGAGAGAGATTTTGGTACTAAAGAGTTTTATGTGAAACTCTTATTCCTCTTTCATGATTTGTGTCGCTATTTATAGTGATAAGGATGACCCTTGGTGACTCGAAAAAGTGTCATTTGATAACTCGAAAGAGCGTCTCTTGATGACTTTAAAGGGTGTCCCTTGGTAACTCGAAAGGGTGTCTTTTGGTGATTTGAAAGGGTGTCCCTAGGTAACTCGAAAGGGTGTCTCTTGGTGATTTCAAAGAGTGTCCCTTGGTAACTCGAAAGGGTGTCTCTTGGTGATCTGAAAGGGTGTCCCTTATTAACCCGAAATGGTGATTTCTTGTAATCAATAATATTTCTCTGGATAGATTTTATTTCAGATATTATTTCTTTTAAGTAGGTTTTATTCCTTTGGCATCGTATGTATACTATGTTATCGTATGTATACTATCAAGTCCCCCAATTCATGTGTATAAAAAATATATATATTTTTTTAGTCATATGAATTCTATTTATACACTATCCGTGTATAATTTTCATATCTTTCGTGTATTTCCACGATATTTTTATGTTTTATACACTATCCGTGTATAATTTTCATATCTTTCGTGTATTTTCACGATATTTTTATGTTTTATACACTATCCGTGTATAATTTTCATATCTTTCGTGTATTTTCACGATATTTTTATGTTTTATACACTATCCGTGTATAATTTTCATATCTTTCGTGTATTTTCACGATATTTTTATGTTTTATACACTATCCGTGTATAATTTTCATATCTTTCGTGTATTTTCACGATATTTTTATGTTTTATACACTATCCGTGTATAATTTTCATATCTTTCGTGTATTTTCACGATATTTTTATGTTTTATACACTATCCGTGTATAATTTTCATATCTTTCGTGTATTTTCACGATATTTTTATGTTTTATACACTATCCGTGTATAATTTTCATATCTTTCGTGTATTTTCACGATATTTTTATGTTTTATACACTATCCGTGTATAATTTTCATATCTTTCGTGTATTTTCACGATATTTTTATGTTTTATACACTATCCGTGTATAATTTTCATATCTTTCGTGTATTTTCACGATATTTTTATGTTTTATACACTATCCGTGTATAATTTTCATATCTTTCGTGTATTTTCACGATATTTTTATGTTTTATACACTATCCGTGTATAATTTTCATATCTTTCGTGTATTTTCACGATATTTTTATGTTTTATACACTATCCGTGTATAATTTTCATATCTTTCGTGTATTTTCACGATATTTTTATGTTTTATACACTATCCGTGTATAATTTTCATATCTTTCGTGTATTTTCACGATATTTTTATGTTTTATACACTATCCGTGTATAATTTTCATATCTTTCGTGTATTTTCACGATATTTTTATGTTTTATACACTATCCGTGTATAATTTTCATATCTTTCGTGTATTTTCACGATATTTTTATGTTTTATACACTATCCGTGTATAATTTTCATATCTTTCGTGTATTTTCACGATATTTTTATGTTTTATACACTATCCGTGTATAATTTTCATATCTTTCGTGTATTTTCACGATATTTTTATGTTTTATACACTATCCGTGTATAATTTTCATATCTTTCGTGTATTTTCACGATATTTTTATGTTTTATACACTATCCGTGTATAATTTTCATATCTTTCGTGTATTTTCACGATATTTTTATGTTTTATACACTATCCGTGTATAATTTTCATATCTTTCGTGTATTTTCACGATATTTTTATGTTTTATACACTATCCGTGTATAATTTTCATATCTTTCGTGTATTTTCACGATATTTTTATGTTTTATACACTATCCGTGTATAATTTTCATATCTTTCGTGTATTTTCACGATATTTTTATGTTTTATACACTATCCGTGTATAATTTTCATATCTTTCGTGTATTTTCACGATATTTTTCATGTTTTATACACTATCCGTGTATAATTTTCATATCTTTCGTGTATTTCCACGATATTTTTATGTTTATACACTATCCGTGTATAATTTTCATATCTTTCGTGTATTTTCACGATATTTTTATGTTTTATACACTATCCGTGTATAATTTTCATATCTTTCGTGTATTTTCACGATATTTTTATGTTTATACACTATCCGTGTATAATTTTCATATCTTTCGTGTATTTTCACGATATTTCATCCCTCTAATGTCGGGATATTTGCATGCATTGTCGACATATTATAATAATTCCCATGGGATATTTTATTAAGTAATAATTTATATTGTGGATGTGTTTCCCTTACATATCAATAAGTAATTTCACCCTCTTATTTATTTGGGCAATTATAGTAATACCGTAAGAGCGGTTACAAATGATGATCATCTCTTAGATATGTTATTATCTTGTGTCTTGCAATTCAAGGACCACGAAGTCGTTTTTCGTTATTGGCATCTTCAGCTCGTATGAAGGTGTGGGTTTGAGTAAACAAATCTTCTAAGGATGTTGGTGGTTGTGCAATGAGGTCTTTGAATAGTCTTCCATGGCGTAACCCACTAGTGAAAGCTCCACATACCATAGCATCTGATCGATCCACCATGTGCAATGTTTCTATGCTGAATCGAGCTACGTAGTCTTTCAGCGACTCGTCTGGTCGTTGTCTTATACCAAGGATTTCTGCTTGAGTTTTTTGGAATCTTCGTTGTTGTAGAAAGTTTGCCCTGAATTTGTCTCTTAATTGGTGGAAGCCATCGATGTTCCAGGTGCGAGGTTATCATACCAATATCGGGCCGCTCCGCATAATGTGATGTGAAATAATCTACACCACGCTGGCTCTGGTAGCTTGTGCACATCCATTGTTCCCATGAAAACAGTTAGATGATCGTCGGGATCAGTTGTTCCATCGTATTGTCGCAGGTTAGTCGGAACCTTCAGACCGTCAGGCATGTTGTAGTCACGGATTCGTTTTGTGAAAGGTGAAGCTACCAAATCTCTAACGTCTCTTTCTGGTTCCCTGAATACGAAAGGCTCGTGGTAGAAGTCTGCGTTTGGTGCGAGCTTTTCTTTGGTGGGAACTGTAGCCCCCATGACGGTACGAGCTCTTCCCCGGTCCGTGCTGTCACTTTCAACAAACAAGTTATCTTTGGCTTTTCCTAGATGTATGTCGTCTGAACCAGAATTCCATGGTTCAACGACCAAGGGATTAACCTCAATAGGTAAAGGATGAGGGGAACTGTCTTTTAGCTTTTGAGCAAGTTCAGAGTACAGAGTGTGAATTTGGTCAAGGTTTCTAACTACCAACTGTATTACAGGTTCGTTCGAGCCCAACCATGAGGCTAGGTGGCTAGGTGGCTAGGTTCTCTTGTGTCACGAAGAGTGAACATGGGCTCAATGTTAGGAGTTTCAAGAGCGTTGGTTACAATGATCATTTGTGTTTGGTCTGGGTTACTCTCAGCCATTCGATTGTTACTTAACACGACAATAATGTGGATTTTTTGGCTTTCTTTGTTAAAAGAAGAATTAAAACGTCGGTCTCACGGATGGCGCCAAATGATGATACGTCGATTAACATATGAGTATGCAATCTAATATCATTATACAATAAGAGGTTTATATAGATCCCATGCCACCTAGCATGGGATGGTGTGAGGAGGATTAGGATATTTGGGTGGCGATTCCCTGCTGGTAACTCGTATTTTGTATACGGTTTTACGCCATCCAATCCTGCGATGATGATAAGTGTTTTCGCTATGCTTGATAGACGATGATTTGAGATTTACTACTGAGAGAGATTTTGGTACTAGAGAGTTTTATGTGAAACTCTTATTCCTCTTTCATGATTTGTGTCGCTATTTATAGTGATAAGGATGACCCTTGGTGACTCGAAAAGGTGTCATTTGATAACTCGAAAGAGCGTCTCTTGATGACTTTAAAGAGTGTTCCTTGGTAACTCGAAAGGGTGTCTTTTGGTGATTTGAAAGGGTGTCCCTAGGTAACTCGAAAGGGTGTCTCTTGGTGATTTGAAAGAGTGTCCCTTGGTAACTCGAAAGGGTGTCTCTTGGTGATCTGAAAGGGTGTCATTTTCTAACTCGAAAGGGTGATTTCTTGTAATCAATAATATTTCTCTGGATAGATTTTATTTCAGATATTATTCCTTTTAAGTAGGTTTTATTCCTTTGGCATCGTATGTATACTATCACTTACAATTTCATTGGAAAGGTTAGTAACTTAGTATGATATATATAGCCGTTTAGTGTCTAGTTTTTTGTGATTTTGTAATGAATATTGAAGATCTCTGTTTATCAAAAAAGATTGTTATTAAGCAAATTGATTTTGTTTTTAAAGCTAAATAAGTTGTTATAGTTAAAACCTTGGAAAATGGAGTCTATTGGAAGTCACGGGACATGTTTTTCCCGCCCTAAAAATGAACTGAAATCAAAGAAAACGAATTGAATTCGGCGATTGCAAGACGGAAGTCGGCGATTGTAACTAGACTCAATTCACCGTACCTTGCCGGCTCGGTTCACAGTACCCTATCGTCTCTGTTCGACGTACCCCCATCGTTTGGAACGTTTTCGTATTTTGTTCCAGTACGTTTTGTACCAATACGCAATACGCAGGATTTTGAGCGTATTCTGTGACTATGGTTTGCTCATCGCTTTTCGTCTAAAAACTACAGCCATAGTCAGTGTCTCGTATCTTGACAAAATTGGTTCCCATCATTGTTTAACCGATGAGGCAATGAACGATTGACGAGTGTATGTGGGTCCCTCTTGAGCATCCGCCGTTATTTTTTTTTAATTTAAAATAACACTTTGGAAAATATTTAAAAAAAATAGAGGATGGGAAAGTGTTAGCAGAAATGTTGAAAATATATTTTAAGGTATTGACATGTGACAAGACTAAAGAACAATAACATATGCCTTATCATAGGGAGTGGTGTATTGCGTTACAATCATATCAATTGTAAGTCGTATTTCTAGGAGAACTTCGGATGTGGCCGTAAATTAAAACTGAAATGAAAGCGTAAGAGCACTCAAAGTGCCCTTCACTCTTCTTCCAAGGACTAATCTCTGTCAGCACCATATCAGCCCAAGGACTAACCAATGACTAATTCCCCAAAAACATACCCAATGCACTAGTTTTGGTCCCACCTTTTATTTAATTCTACACTTTTATCTAAACTTTTCACTTTTAACCCTCCAAAATTATAACAAAATCCATATACTTCATTAATAAAAAACACATACTACATTAATAATTTTCATTTTATTTTAATAAAAACGTACATAATAAAACATTAATAAAGACTAAACTAAAAACCGTACATAATAATTATAAAGCACATAATACTAAAACATTACATAACTTTAAAATACATAATACTAACACTCGGAATAGTCCGAGTCCATAGTATTGTCGCCGTCATTGCGATGAATGTATCGAGGTTCAGATACCTGTAACATCCCAAACTTTTCTTTACTAGTTGACTAATGTCGTTAAGTCAATATTGTGTGTGTCGTTAAGTCTATTTTAGATTTAATGCTTATATGTAGCTAATGTGTGTTATGTGTGAGGCTTGTAAGCCTAAATGTTAATGTAGTATAAATGTGTGTAATATGAAGATTAATGTCTATGTAGTGACATTTAATGAGGATTAATGATGTATATGGTCAATAAAGTAGTTTGTGACCAATAATGAAGGATTAGGAAGCCTAGGGACTAGTTTTGACATGTGTGGAAAGTCAAAAACGGGATTAGTAGCTTAGGGGCTGTCATTAGGAGGTTATTTGCAGATCTCACTTCTTCTAAACAAGCCCTAACTGATCCTAAGTCATCCCATAGTCTTCTCTCATCAATCTCAAGCCGAAAAGTAGTTTTGTGTGTGAATTGGTGGTCATTGTCAAGAGTATTTGCATCCTATCTATCATCTACAGGTAATATGTGTTCCTCTTTTGAAATATGATTGTTGAGTCTTATATTAGTCTTAATCCAGGCCATAAGGTTTGGGTTGGGTTATTTGATTAAACGTTCACCGATTTCATGTTATTCGGGTGATTAAATGATTGATTTATGATGTAAAGGATTAAAGGATTAATAGGATGGTTAAAGTTGATGAAAGTGCAATTAAAAGGATTAATTTTAAGTCCCCAGGTTGGATTTGGGGTATGGGTTCGTATGGAATTCGTTTGATCAAAGAACAAAAATTGGTTTGCTGGTCTGCACCCCAGGTGCGGCGCACCAAAGGGAGTGGTGCGGCGCACCACTGCCCAGTTTGGGTTTTTGGTGGACCCCGATATGAGACGCACCAAGGGCTGGTGCGGCGCACCTAGTGTTAATCTAAATTCTCTGGAGGTTTGGTGCGACGCACCACTTGGAAGGTGCGGCGCACCACTTGGTCAGATTTTACAAAATGTGTCGTTTAGCTTATATTTCGATCTTATACTTGTTCTAGGTTATTGGAGACACCTAGTCATCGTTGTATTGTGCTTGTAGCTTGTTGTTAAGCTGTATCAAGGTAAGATACAATACTTTTGTCACGCTGAGGGTTCAACAAGCAAAGGTTTCATACTTATAACTTCCTTAAACGGTAACATATGATATATGTGGGTATCTCGGGTTACACGGGAGGTATTATGGGATATGTAGTTGACCATGAGACCTGAAACGCAGACCCTAATGTAGTGAAATGTGTAATGTAGTGTATTGATATGTAGTTTATGTAGAATTACGAAGTATCTTATTATGTGTGAAATGTAGAAATGGAGTTAATGTGTAACATATGCATACTACATGGCTTGTACACCTAGCTCACTAGACTTGGTAGGTTGCCATGTCACTTGCACGTTTAAGGGCCCAAACGAAATGAAGGTAATGTGTGATTATGTTTAGGTTATGTGTGTTGCCTAAACTATTATGTGTGAAATCGAGCGCGTAAATATAATGCAGGGAAAGTGTTAAGCTTAACCCGTACAAGTCTTAGCCGGACGAGTACGTTGACGTAGTTGTTGCTTGGGTGGCTCCTTGCAACATGGTCTTTATAACGCAGGGCGAGTAATACGAGGGGTTTGACCAACCTCCACATACGGATTACTCTGGATTGGCTTGCCATTCCTTAACGACAACGATGATTAGCCTTTGGTTGATTCATCCAGTCGGGTGTGATGCAGGGCACACTTATATGCAGTTAACGAAGATACGTGTGGCAATGTGTGAACTAATGCAGGATAGGCACACTTAGGATGATTATCCTAATTGATATGAAGTTGATATGCAGTTATGTGTGTTGTGTGTTGTGCCTAATGAGTTTGTCTAGTAACGAAGAAATGTTTTAATTGGACAAATGCTTTTAAATTAAGTGTGATCTTACTTAGCTATTCTTATAGCTAACACTTGTTTCTTTAATGTGGTTGTTCCCTCAGGTTTTGCTTGAAGGACTTGTAGGTGCAGGACGTGAGAGCGTGGGTAGAAAGCATGCAGATTCCTTAGCTACCCCTAGTTGCTTATTATGGAGACTTTTGATCACATTTCATTTGATGTCGAATATATGTAATAATGTGTGAACGGTTGTTTAATGTTGGGCAACCGTTGGGTTTTCATTTGAACTATTGTTTGATATGGCGTGTAACACCAACTAAATGCAGAAACCGAAATGTTTTTATCGGTTTTGACTTTTACAGTCTTTACTTCCGCAATTTAACACCGTTAGGTGAAAGATTTTTGAAAACCCATATTTTTAAACGTCGGGTGTTACAAGGACCGGCAGCGTCGTCGGGTTGAGGAGATGCGTACTCCTCCCAGGGTCAGTCTGGTAATCTACGGGACGACCACCGCCGACATTGCCTTGCCAGAATACCGCGTGGTCTAGAGTGGCGGTTAAAGTGGTAGTGGCAGCGATAAGCTGGAAAATAATTTGATCCAGCCAATCGATCTTCTGTCGAAGATAAATAACATACTCATCTTCGATGGTGTACGAATCCGGCCTACAGCTTCAAGTCGTCCGATTTCGGCTGTGTAAGCTGCCTTGTTGGAAGTTACGCTCTGAATCACATTGTTAACTTCAGATTTGTGCCTGTCATCGTTAAGCATGTGATTCTGCATCGCCATCTTTGCATCAAATACGGTCATATTTGGGCTATTGTTTGGCATGGTTCTTTCGAAAATGTGTCTGTGTTTATGAATGTGTGTTATTTGTTTACAAGAGTGTGTTTTTATGTAGAAAATAAGAAAGTAAATGGTTTGTATATATAGATGATAAATAGGGACCAAAAGTGTAAAATTATTCAAAATGTGAAATCTGACCGTTAGAGAGGCTAATTGTGTAAGTCTTTTGAAAACTTTAGATAAAGCCGTTGGAATAAAAAAAAAAGAAAATGGGGAACGAGCTCCGTCCATGTGGGGACGGACGAGCGGAATATGGAGGACGGACGAGTCACACCTAGTGGTGTGCACTCATCCTTAATCGGAGAACGGGTGAAGGACGAGTTGAGGACAAGGGCGATGTGAGTCCTCTAAGAGGAAATAAAAATGAGGCTGTTGCTTAAACTTGATGTAACAAAATACCTAATTATTGGTAAGCTTTTTCAAAATCTATCACAATCTAAAAGATATCCATGTTCAATTTAAACTTGAAAAACAATTAAAATAAGACACACAGATGGACATACATAGCTAATAAAGATACACAATACATAGCAAGAAACAAATTAGAGATATTCGTTTGCAATTCACATTAACAGGTCAAAATAACATCAATGATCATTGAAATCTGCCTCCATAAATTGAGCATATGAACCTTGGTCGTTTTTCTTTTACAACGAATGTTTCTACCCCTAAGCTTCAATATTACTAAATTCACCCATGCAGAAATTAAACTTCAATCTTTTTTTTTTAAAGGAAAATGTACCTACCATCTATTTAAAACCATAATGGTATGATTTTTATTCTGAAGTCGCCGAACAATTTTCATAATACTAACATACGTAAAATTAAACTACAAAATTAAATTACATTAGTCTGAAGGTGTCAATTACCTTTAAAACTAAAAACATACATAAATATAATACTAGATTATAAAGTTTAATAAAAATCGTGAGGTTATCATGACCACCTTTATGGTTTGTATCTAGGCATGAACCCTACTCTCCTAACACCATAAGTTGTAGAAGGTCACCAAGATTAATTTGTTCATGTTGAAAAAAAAAAATACTATACAATTAATTCTATTGAATATTCTTTTTAGATATAAAAAACTACAATTTTTTGACAATGTTGGTATCTGTTTTATTTTTTAAAAAATATCTAACATATTAATTCCATCTTATGTATGCTTTTAAGATACAAGTTACACAAACGTCTTACGAGTAATAATTTAATAAATTAAGTTTGAAAATGATAATATGATGCAATATAAAGAAAGTTACTAGAACATAAAAAATCAAACGTGGTACCGCCCTTTTGGGGAGGGAACGGAATACACACGAAACCATCCTAAAAACGACGTCGGATCGGACCACTTATTTTCCAAACGACTTTGTTTCTTTGAAAAGACTAAACACGTTCCACGTGCGCAGACCCCAATTTCCAGGATTTCCTTTTGAACCATTCAATGGCTTTTTCGTAATTAACCCCCATTTCCATTCCCACTTTTCCATCACTCTATAATACAACAAACATATAATATATCCAATTATCCATCATACATACATAGTATACATACATATTCACATTCACAAATTAACCAAAACACAACACACACACATACACACACACACAAAAAAAAACTTTGTTACATTTTTTTGTTTTCAAAATATTTGACTATATATATATATATTTCTTTTTGTATCTGGCATATATTCCGATCATCTATATATATATATATATATATATATATATATATATATATATATATATATATATATATATATATATATATATATATATATATATATATATATATATATATATATATATATATATATATATATATATATATATATATATATATATATATATATATATATATATATATATATATATATATATATATATATATATATATATATATATATATATATATATATATATATATATATATATATATATATATATATATATATATATATATATATATATATATATCTATATATCTATATTTATAATAAGTATGATCAAACAATATGAAGTTAGTTTTTTTTTGTGTGTGAATGTTTTGACTATAGTTAGTTGACTTATGGAACATTTTTAAGGTGGTCTAGTGTTAAGATGTCTGACCCGGGTCTAAAAATCTCATAGGAAACCCGGGTTGAAAACATGGATCCGACTCTGTTTTTTTTTTTGTTTTTATATGTGGCCGGCCTTCCTATGTTGATATATTTTTGTTATGTGGCCGGCCTTCCTATGTTGATATATTTTTGTTATGTGATTAAGCTAAAAAGTTTGACTCATTTTTATGGGATATTATAAAGCAGGATCTCGATGATAAGTTTTAGATATTCATTATAGAAAGGCGTAGCCAAGTGTAATTACACAATGACTTTTCACTTTTATAGTGGTTGAAGGTCTAGTACAATTTGACATTTTCTTCCGTGACTAATATATAAATTTTCCGTTATAAATGAGGGAAATTATTGATTTTTCACATCCTAACATTTGTACTATATGATGCATATATTGATTGATGTATACCACTATGATAGACCCGCATAAGGCGAGATATATAGACCATTTTGTGATTAACAACAAATGATAGTATGGACTATTTCATTTTGCGACTTGTTATATTTACCGAGGAGTGTAATCCCACCATGCAAAAAAGTGTAACCCCACCAGAGAGATTATTAGCGGCGACGTCGCCGCTAATACTCTCTCTGGTGCAGTATTAGCGGCGACGTCGCCGCTAATACTGCGGGCCCCCTGTCTGTAATGGTAAATCTGGCAGAGAAATTAGCGGGCCCCCTGTCAGTGTCAGAGTATTAGCGGCGACGTCGCCGCTAATGCCCTGGTCGGGTTGACTTTTGCCTGGTGGTGTTACCCTGTGCCATATTTACCGGGTTTAAGTTATCAATAGTAGTGTGAAATGAGTGATTGGATTGAAAGTATTAATGTCTTCATATAAATTGTCTTTCGAGAGAGAAAGATTTTGATTGGTGGATGAACAAGTAGTAGGAGTACCTTTTGCAGTAAAAAGCCGTTACCTCTTGTGAAAAAATAACACTTCAAAATTGTTCTTTGCTTTCTTTTTGGGAAGTGATCTGTACACCACTAAATTTTGGCAATACACCACTAAACGTGCTTTACAGAGTTGTACTGTACAACAGTGTAAAACACATTTGGTAGTGTATTGCCAAAATATAGTGGTGTATAGATCGGTTCCCTTTCTTTTTATGGTGAATAATGTATATGTATTTGATATTGTGATATTTTGTTAGGTTGGTTTATATCTAATGAAGTTGGACTTGGACCTACACTTTTTTTTTCTTTTGAAAACAGTATTCTTGATTTACTTCTAGGATTTCTACTGTTGCCATGATTTTTCTCCACTTTCATGATTTCTTATCTTTTTGTATCTTAACATTTGATTGCCATCTTTATGTTTTGATTTTGGGAAAAGGTAAGATCTCAAATCTAATTAATTATAACAACTTACTAATAGTCAACTATGAGAACAATTCTGGTTAAACTGCATACATTTAAATCAAAAACTCTGTATCAACATTATGAGTTTATTCTTAATTTTCATGGTTGTTTCATTATCACAATGCTAATTTCGTCGCTTCATCTATGTAGGGTTGTAAACCTGCAGTCGAACGTATGGAAACCATGGGTGGATCGGCATCAGCTAGTCCATGTTCATCGTACCAACCAAGTCCAAACGCATCTTCCTATAATTTCAGCCCGACATCATCATCTATTCCTAGCCCCGTTTCAACCCTTTACGCCTCTAATAATAATAACCCTGACCCGAATTCCCTTATCCCATGGCTAAAAAACCTCTCATCTGGCCCTTCCTCCAAATTCCCTCACCATGTCTACATACCCACTGGTTCCATTAGTGCCCCAGTCACCCCTCCTTTAAGTTCACCCACTTGTCAAACTCCTAGAATAACCGACTTTGATGATCAAACCAAATCCCCTGTTTGGGCCGGGCCGGGCCAACATTTCCCTTTCCTAGCATCTTCAACTCCACATAGTCCAGGGATCCAAACACCGACCGATTCAGGTTGGCTCTCAGGTGTCCAAACCCCTCAAGAAGGTCCATCATCTCCCACATTTAGTCTTGTAGCCTCAAACCATCCATTTGGGTTCAAGGACCCATTATCGGGTCGAATGTGGACCACAGGGCAAAGTGGGACGTGTTCTCCTGCGGTCACAGGTAGCATTGAGCAAACTGCCGATATTCCAATGTCGGATGTGATTTCATCTGAGTTTGCTTTCGGTAGTAACATGAAAGGCATAGTGAAACCATGGGAAGGAGAAAGGATCCATGAGGAATGTGTTTCGGATGATCTCGAACTTACCCTTGGGAATCCGGGTACTAGGTAAGTCGAATCGTTTTATAACGTTGATTACTTATGGGTAATGAAAAGTTAATTAGAAGTATTATTTTTTTGCAGATAATGGTTGAATATAATGAATGTGAAGATATTGTTTAGATTTAGATATAATACAGAAGTTTGTATGCGTTGATTTCTTGTCTTTCATATTCTTCTTTTGGTATTCATGATGAAAGGGCAGAAATATAACAATGGTAAATTTTATAAGTAGTTCCTGCAGCAGGAGTTTTTCCATTTTATATTATTTGATTTCTTTGTTTAATATCAATTTTGCCTTTTTGTTATTATTATACTACATTGGTTACAAATACTATCTTGAAGACATGTATATTAAAAAATGGTGGTGTACAAATCATCATTCTTACAAGCATCGTAAAAAAAATCCTCTTTTGGAAGCGTTCACTAGTAACCAAAAAGCGCAATTGTTAAGTTAATTTTTCTAAAATGTATTAAATTAATTGTTTAATATAAAAATTTAATGAACATTAGTTAGCGATCAAATTTTCTTTCTTTTTTATAAAATAATCTCTAACTAAAAATAATAGGAGAAAAACAAAAATAAATGATAAAACTATGAATATGAATGAATATATCTATTTGTTGTAAAGAAAGAAAGAAAGAATATAAATAATTGAAAAGTGGGAAATATGTAATATGTATGATCCAGGGAGGGACATGGTGTTTCGGATCGGAGAAGACAAATGGGGGAGTTGTGTGTGTAAATGGAGCTTTTCACGTGGCCAAGTCTCTATTTGTTGGGTCTTATTGTCCCCTCCTCACATCTTGCATCCAAATCGATCCAGTTGTCACTATTGTTTCGTTATATATGTACATTTGTGGATGTGTGAAGTATGAAGACCTGTAAATGACGTCGAACTCAAATCAATCGTTAAATAAAAAATCAATTCAATGACACACGGGTACCTCATTTGCACATGATTCTGCATTCTCATGAGGTGTCACAACAATGTGAACTCAATAAGCTATGCTAATCGTTTAATTCTTTACAATTTTCTTTAGGTGCAACTAGTTCAAAAGACAAGGCAAAAACTAGTTGAATTGGTTTGGTTTTGAATTGTAGTTGAGGTGTGCCTGTGGCATGGAACTTAAAAAAACGTAGAAATGTTATTTTGATGTTAAAAGTTCCCCACCCAAGCTCTTTAAACTTGATCAATCTCGCATAAAAATGGTGTCAGACGTGTCTTTTTGTCTTAAATTTATGTTGGCAATCATCTTTATCTTTACTCGTATACTAGAGGAGTCCTTTTTTCTAAATCTCAAATTACAACTTTGAACTACCTAAATTACCCCTCTTCTTTATTCACTAATTTAAACATTTCTACCTAATACACCTATAATACCCTTAAATCTCAATCACTCATTTTCCTCTCTCTCCTTAAATCTCAACCACTCATTTTTTTCTCTCCTCCATAAACCATTTTATTCCTCTAATTCATTCAAAACATTTTATCTCAAAAACCGTATATCGATAAATTATAAAAATTATATGGGTGTTCTTAAAATTTCATGCTCTTTCATTAGAGATGTCATTCGATATACTTTCGACGAATTTTTAAATCCGAGGGCGGAGCCCGTACGGCTAAGGCATTTGGCTATCACACTCTATGACTTATCACCTCTTATGACCTATCACCCCCACCATCTCACCGCCGCAACACGCGGGTAGTTTCTCTCGTTTGGTTAAAATGTAATGAAAATAACGAACCGGGTTTCCAAGTTGTTTTAACTAGTTTGTGTTTTAGATAAAAATAAGAATTTTAACCCCGGGTTGCCGTCGCATCATGCAAACATACATATTGCATTACCCAGAAGTTTGGACGCTTAAAGTTTACTATAAGGGGTAGAAAGTTAAAATATTGGGCTGCCAAAGCTGAAAAAACCAATAGTTCGATGGCAAAAGTTAAAAACCTCATAATAAGTGATAGAAAGTAAAAAATAAAGATTTAATTATTAAACTTAAAAACCGAAAAATTAGTTTATAGAAATTTAAAACTTTTGTAGAAGTAAATTATACTTACAACTTTGTAAAAGTAAAGTACATTTAAGTTTCTATAAAAATTTTGGACTAAAGTCAAAAAACCAAAAAGTTAAGGGGTAAAAATACAAAACTTTAAAAGTTAAAAAAAAAACAGAAAAAGACAAAATAGCTGATGTCAGCATGACGTCATCGGTACTGTAGCTACGCGCCTGGCACTGTTCACACGCGCCAGGAGAATTGTTATTATATATAATGGCATCTGCTGGAAACTGCGTTCTTTAGGAATGCATTTGGGTTACTAAAGTGTAAACTAGTTTCAAAAATGTTGTGCGAATACTTGGGCCTAGGCCCGTCTGGTCGTTTTCTTTGAAAATTGGAAACGTAGCAAACTAGCAATTAGCAAATGATAAATGTTTGGAAATTTATATTGATGTAATCTGCAAATTTTGGTGATTTGAAACCGGTTTTAGCTTGCGTAATTAAGTTTTAGGGATCAAATGGTAAAAATAAAAAAAATAAAATAAAAAACAGATTCTATCAAGATCCTGCAAGATTGTAGGCATGATCAATCGTTCATACAACCATGATGTCGCTATAACTTTTTTTGTTGAGATTTAAGGGATGTTTTATATTGGGGTCGAATTATATTATATATGCATGTTATTGTTCAGATATACTTGTATAGACCCAACTTTTTTCCGACTCAATCGTTCAATATTGATTGTTATATATCAACCCATGTCCTCTCTAAAACTCGAAAGCAATTTGTAGGGTGAAATCAAGTAAATGTGGTGACTTTAATGGTAATTTTTTTTTTTGTTAACTTAGGTTCACCAGCGACAACTTCGGACAACTTTGCAAAACTAGTGGTTATCTTAGATTAACCGGCTTGCAAATAGGTCGAAAACCTAAGTTAACAAATAAAAAAAATAGTAAAACGAAATCCAATTTGTAAGATTCAAATATAAATGATAGGAATGTCACAACTTAACCAATTTTCTTTTGCTATTAGTAAATTAAATTTCATATTCTTTAAATTGAAGCTTAAACCTGAACCGGTGGCTCACTTTTTCTAAGTAATGGGGAAGAGGACCGAAACATGCCACTGAAAGACTCTACTGAGACAAAGATGGGCTGTCAAGAACGTCAAGAACATAGATAAAGAACAAGAAAATACAAAACATAAACGAAAACATCAATAAAAATAAGAAAGTGTAAAATAAAGTAGCAAAATATCTCAAATTAAATGAAACAATACCTTGATTATCATTTAATTACAATTTTCGTCCCTGTGGTTTGTATCAACTTTCACAGACCATCCCTGAGTATACGAAATTATGTGTTTCGTCCCTGAGTATAGAATTCCGTCAACAATTTTAGTCCACGACTCAAACGGACGTTAAGTTTGTGGTCACGTGAGATGCACAATAGGGGCAATCTTGTCATTTCTTATTTACAGGACCAAAAATGTAATTAACTCTTTGAATACTAAACTTGTTTTTAAATTATTAATCCATGTATGTATCTATCTTCAATTCTTCATCTTATCAACAAGACAACATCATCATCATGAACAGCAGCCATCTAAACTCATTTTCATATTTTCATAATCACTCATCACTTATAATCTCAATTACATTCATAATCATATTCATATATTTATTTCTATTTTTTATATATAAAAAACCATTTTCCTTCTCATTTTGATTCTCAATTATATAACAAAGTTCCGATGAACAACGAACAATCCCCAAGTTTCAATACATATATCCAAATCTATGTATGTAAAATACTTATAAATCTCCTCCACTTCAACCAACAACCTGCTAAATATTCCATCTCCTCTTTAGTTCTTTATAAGCATTACCTTTATTTTCCAATTCATATTCACATACACTATAACACAAGAAATTCTTTACTACGTCAAATCTAAACCATACATACATAGAAATCTAAACCATATATAAACAAACTAGAAACTTACCCAAATCATAGTACTTCTAACGACAACTTTCAAGCAAAGACAGTTAATTTCTTCTTCTAGACCACGACAATTTTTTTGCTATTCCAGATCTAGTATAATACACACACACACACACACACACACACACACACAGATATATATATATATATATATATATATATATATATCTAATATATATCGATTGATCCAATACAGGATCATCATACTCCCATCGCCTGCACTCGTTTCATTCTCGTCAGGGACCACCACCTCGTCGCGGCACCTTGTTTTTATCAACGTGATGAATAACAGGGACCACCAACTCCGTCCCTCGTTTTCTTTCTCGTCATCATCATCCTCTTTCTCTCTAAAATTGAAATAAAGAGGAACTGATTTTTCAACTTTCAACTTGTTCAGTCTTTACTTTTTGTTCGATGTTTAGATCGAGAAGTGTGAAGAAGATAAGGGATGTTTTCTATCTATTTCTTTTTGGTTGACAATGAAGGGTTTTGTAGTTGGATCTGGAAAAATAAAAGTGGTTGGGATGAGATGTGTTTATTTTTATATATTTTTTATTATTTTATTATACCAATGTGATTTAAAAAAAAAAACTAATTACACATTTCACTCCTGGAAATATGAAATGACGAACATACCCTCAGCGTGCAAGTCATGTGACCATATATTTAATGTCTGTTTGGGTCGTGGACCAAACTTGTTAACGGAATTCCATACTTAGGGATGAAACACGTAATTTCGTGTACTCAGGGATGGTCTGTGAAAGTTGGTACAAACCACAGGGACGAAAAATGTAATTAACTCTTGAAAATTTAGATGGATACATATAAAAGTTATCAAAAATTAAAAAATATATTGACACAAAACAACTATCCCGCCTAAAATAATCAATTTTTAAAATCAATTTCCAGTTGTATCACTTTACTCTTTTTCATCTTGGTTTGGTTACCGAACCTGGGACCTCCTTTCAGACCGTTACTCCGAACCTAATTTTTAAAACCCAAATAAAACCTCCCATTTCACAACCACTTTCAAAAATCCCCAATTTTCACACACACAAAAAAACACACACACAAAATGGTGTCCAAACTCAAGAACCCAAAAAGATCTCCGGCGAAACACACCCGTCACCGCCGCAAGAAAACACCCGTCAAATCCGCCACGAAAACCGCCTCAGTCGTAGTCTCGTCGATAAATAAATCGATCTACACTTGTCACCGTCGTCTCGTTAAAATCTTTTCAAAAATCGTTAAAATCGCAACTCCAAAGAGAAAATCGTCTGCCAGAAAAGGCTACAAAGTGTTGAAAAATTACCCAATTGATTTAAACGACGACAAAGTTCGTCGATCTTTGTTTCAAGAACCACTTATTCCCCTTCCTCCAATAAAAACCCAGAATCAAAAAACCGTCTTTCTTGATCTTGATGAGACGTTAATTCATTCGGTACCTATCACGAGCCTTATTCGTCCAAGAAACTTTGATTTCGTAGTGAAACCGTTGTTAGATGGAGAAAGGGTGGATTTTTATGTACTAAAACGTCCTTATGTTGACAATTTTCTTGAATTTTTAAGTGAAAATGGTTACGAAATAGTGGTTTTTACTGCAGGGATTCAAGAATATGCGTCGTTGGTATTGGATAAATTGGATAAAAAGGGTTTGATTTCGTATAGATTGTATCGGGATTCTTGTAAGGAATATGATGGAAAGTTTGTTAAGGATTTGTCGGTTTTAGGAAGGGATTTGAAGAATTCGGTTATTGTTGATGATAACCCAAATTCGTTTAGTTTGCAGCCGGAAAACGCTATCCAAATTAGGCCGTTTGTTGATAATCTCGAGGATAATGAGTTGAGTAAATTGATGGATGGGTTTTTTGATAAGTGTAATGAGTTTGAAGATTTAAGGGATGCTTTGAAGAAGTATGATAATTTTGGGAATTTGAAATGTGAGGAATTGATTGAAGATTGTGGAAATTCTGAGAATTTGAACTTTCAAGCTCTTGTTGAAGTTTGAATTATAGTTTCTTGTTTCGATTTACTTTTTTTTTTTTTCATTTCGAAGTTTTTATAGTGTTAAACTGTCGTTTTTTAGAGTTTGATTGAATGATGCTCGATAGTCGATAGCTTTATATGAGAGGAATGGAAAAGTAGAAGTGTAATTGGTGATTACATGTGTAATACAATGATGATCATTTTGCATATGTAGAATTGCAGAAATAGTATGAATTTTTTGGTCTGCATTTTGGGTTTGAAATAAGTTCTGTCATACCAAGCAATGCCAATTTCATCAAGTTTACTTGCAGCAGATCGTGTAAACATAAGGAAGTCGGGAAAAGGAGATGAATAAATAAGCACAGAGCTTATGCAAAGTCTGCACACAGATTGAAAGTGTAATAAGCAGGTGTGTACGTGTTCAAAATCGCTTGTTGCAGACTTGCAGTAATGCCCTTTGGTATTGGTTGGCTATTAGTTGTGTTTTCGCTTTATATTAACGGAAAAACAGACGTATTGTTAAGCCATCTGACTGCTACTTGTATAAAATAAGTAAAACAACATGTTCATTAACAGGGTTGCCTAATAAGTCTGTTGTATGCAAATCTCTGTCTCTCTCAATGGGGTTGTTTCCATGACTTCACCTCATGATCTTCTCTTCAATAATGCATAGCTTAACCAATTTCTTCAAGTCTTAAGCACCAAGTAGACGCATTATGAAATTCGAGGTTCTTCTTGCAATCGTTTGAACAATTAATAAACAAACTCTAAGTGTATGTTTAGCGTTTACGGATTGCACTCAAGTGTACATGAACCATCATCATCTTCAAAAATCAGCCATATCATTATGTTTACTCGTAGCAAGTCTTGTAAAAATAAGGAAATTGCGAAAAACAGATGAATAAATAAGTGACGAGCTTCTGCAAAACAAGCGGGTGTGTAAAAATGTAAAATCTGCAGACTTACTGGAAGTGTAATAAGCCGGTGTGTATATGATCATAATCGGTTATAGCAGTGGTAGTCTGGTATATAAACCATTCAAGTTACAACGAAAAGTACTTAAACAAATTCATTTAATCATACACTGATTACTGACTATGCGTTATAATGTAGTCATTTTAATCATACATGTAAGAATGGTTTTGATTATAATGAATGTCATAGAATATGTTATGAACCGACTATGCGTTATAACATGTGGACTACATCCAACTTTTACTCACAATTTGGAGACGGATGAATACAATGTCATAGAGGCTTCAAAAGATGAAGCCCCAAAACACAGTTTAAATTGTTTGGCTACTTATTTTGAGCATCCAAATTTACTCTTAAAACTACCTAAAATTTACTTCAATTGTCTCCAACGAGGCTTGAACCCAAAACCTTTAGATCGATAGGACACCCGACACCCCAATACAGCTAGGCTATATGCCCTGTGGTACTCTTTGGCTATTTGTTGTGTTTTTGCTTTATATTAACAGAAAAACAGACTTGTATAGGATAAGTAAATTACATGTTCATAACAGGGTTGAAAAAAAAGAGAGTCTGTACTCTGTAGTATGCAACTCTCTTTCTCAATGGGATTGTTTCCATGACTCCATCTCATGATCTTTTTTTCCTTAATGAGTAACTTAAACAATTTCTCCATGTCTTACCCCCAAGTAGACATGTTATGAAATTCGAGGTTCTTCTCGCAATTGTTTGAACAATTGATATACAGACTCTAGCAAAGAACTTATATTAGTGTTTCCTGATGACAGTTAAGTACATGAACCATTATCATCTTCAAAAATCAGCCATATCAAATGACTTGTACAAAATTGCACACAAAACATATCTCATCTATAGCCGATATCCCAATCACAGATTGGAAAATCGCGCTTTTAGAATAATTCCAAGGTTCACAATCTATGATCACTCAAAGTCCAAATATAATGAATACCAGTTTTGCAGAAACACATAAGCCCTTCTTCTACTGTTATCTTAAAATCCATTCATTTGAAAAGTAATGGACTACAAGCTATACATGGCAATATCATATACATTATTTTTACCTGAAAGTAAAATAGTAGGAAAAAAAACATTACATCCAAAAATATATTGGATTATCACCAGCAAAATAAAACAATACAAAAAACACCCAAAAATATATTGGATCACCAAGTAGCTAAAAATATGATTATGATAGTTAACAAATAAAAATATGAGAAGGCAAAAGAAAGGATTCAAGCTTAGAAAAACAAGTATCATCAACGACTTCACTCACACACCATCTGCATTCCTTGTTTTTGTTATTTAAACACTCTGTTTTCGATACAAAATCTCCACATTCTTGTTGTTGGATCTTCTTATTAACAATGGATCCATAAGTGGGTGATGTTGAAAGTAGAAGAAAAATGATGAAAATAGTGATCGGGATCATATGTGATGATGGTTTCAAATGATTTGGATCCATTTTCGTTTTTAGGGTTCGTGGGACTAGATTAATTGTGGGGTTTTTTGTTTTATATGTGTGGAGTTGAAGGACCAAAAAAGTAATAACAAAAACATCAAGGGGCTAAATTAAAATTTTTAATGGAAGTTTTCCTTACAGCAATTATCGAAGAAAAATAACAAATTTTGGAAAATATGACCATGGATTACAAAATAAGAATATATGCTAAACTTAATTATAAAGTTAGTATTAATAAGGTTTATAGGATTGGAGATTCAAGTTTATAGAAAAAGACAACTTTACAAAAAGCTAAAGTGAAGTAACTTGACAATGGTATCAACTTTTAAAATCTATAATATCAAACTAAAACGAGTCAGACGACTTAACTTCACAGTCACTCCAGTTATCACCCACCATCACCCCAGACGATTTGGCCTCAAAGGTTTTGACATCCAAAATTTGTCGCCTCATTTTTACTACATATTTACCGCCAAATGTCTCTTCCAAAGGAATCCTCCACGTGGCGAAAATCGCCTCACTGTAAAAAGATATCCCACTTTAAGTTTTGTGAAGGGCTTTCCTAAACACTTAGTTGGTGTCGCGTGGAATTCCCTCTTCCTTTGAGTAGTTTCACTTCTTTTAGTTTTCTTTTAGTTTTTGGAAAGACTTTCTAAACACTTATTTGGTGTCGCGTGGTATAATTTCCTCTAGCTTCAATGCTTCATCTCTTTGTGTTAAACATGTGTTCATTCATAAAGACATCTTTTACAGTTGAAAAAGTGTGATTTTCTTTTTTTTGAAAGCGATAATGTTTTATGCTTTTTTTTACATCTTGATACACTTTTTTTACACCATATTATGCATCAAACGTTATACTTGAGTTACTGTAAAATGTAAAAAGAATTTCATGAAATACCTAGAATATGCTATATGATCCATACCCCTCTATATGGATGAACTTTTCTTCCGACTTTTTTTGATAAAAGTAAAACGGCTTTTTTTTTCGCAATTTTAAAACCCATCAAAAGGGCCAATACACACAAAGTTAAGCTAACCTTTTACATATAGAGGTTTTAATATACGTCTACTTTCATTTCTCCTACTTCATCTCATCTTTTCATTTTAACACATTTCATCAACTCATCATCAGATGTGTAAGCCGATTTGCAGGCATAAACAGTAAAGGAACTTCCTACTTCCTACCTCATAAAGAATATTTCACTCTACTGTAACTTGGTACTTGTTTGCAAAATGTCATTTTGAATCATCAAGAAAAAACAACATTAGTATATACAAAAGAATTCATGAATCTTGCATATGATAATGACAACATCTGCACTTTCTGTTCAGCAGAAAACAATAAAATGACCCGAACCTTATGAGTTAGGTTGTGTAACACAAAACAGACACAGTATACTCTATACGACTCAACGGCAGGTTCAGTTTAGCCATTTCTGTACATTTACCCAACAATCTACTTTGGAACTGGACGGGTGTTTCGAGATGCATTAGCATTTACAGAAACACTCCTCGGCTGTAACCATGGAACGATCATAGGAGTACAACATACAAGAGTGAACAACAATTCGATCATAAAGATCATAAGACTAACCCATATGTACACTGTCCCTTTCCAAGACCACAAAATCCTTTTTAAGAAGGGTGGTTGCGACTCTATCTTCAAAAACGCTTCATATATTTCAGGAACACCTGCACCTCTTGTAAATTCTGCGCGTTGTTCCAATGTTACCCTCAAGCAGGACAAAGGGTCTTCTCTTTCTGTATATCCTCTGAATTTTATGTTTAGTGTTTGGGATTCTGATGAGTAGCCAGTGATTAGTGGTGCTACCTTTAAAAAGGTCAATACAAGGCGGATGGGTTGACTTCTGTAGTGGAGCATACACGGTTGTCTAGTGCTTGCAAGATGTTTGCCGTCAACGGAAAGAAAGTCTACTCTGACCTTAAACGAAAAGAATATATCGAATGCTGGTTATACATAAGTTTTTGTCAAATAGTAACATTGACATATCATACCCAAATTAGATATAAAAATAAGCGAAACTGCAGTATACTTCCGTAATTAATAAATCAAAAGATTTACATAATTAGTAAAACATTAACTTTTTAGTAGTAGGCGAAGGTTGGAAAGGCCGGGTAGAGTTTGGGGTAACATATTAAAGATAGGAGAGGTTCTCGATGGGGTAGGGATCGACTTTTCTAACTCTTCTGGGAAGATGGTCAATAATGGGATGGACACATTATTTTGGAAAAATAAATGGGTGGAGGGGCAGGGGATACTAAAAGAAAAATGTAAAAGATTATTTCATTTAGAGAAAAATAAAGATGTGAAAGTGGGAGAAAGAAGGGAGTGGATCGACGGAAAATGGGTGTGAAGTTGGGATTAGGTTAGGGAGTCGCGGGAAGGGTGCTGGGAGAATTTGAGGGTCTGAATAGGATGGTGAGGGGTAGGGAGGTAAGAATAGAGGGTGATGATAAATGGATATGGGTGTTGGGTGGTGACAGAAAGTTTTTGGGAAGAGACTTGAGGAGAATGGTGGATGAGAAAGTGCTAATGGATAGTCGGAAAAGAGAGGAGACAATGAGGTGTAGACTGTAGAGTAGTTCCAAAAAAGGTATGCATTTTTGTATGGAGACTTGGGAATGGTCGTATCCCGGTTCGAGTCAATCTTGATATGATGGGATTTGAAATTCACAATACTCTTTGTCCATGTTGTGAGGATGAAGTGGAAACCATTGATCACTGTTTTAGTGTATATTTGTCTTAGAACTATGGAAAAAGATTTTTGAGTGGTGGGGGGTGGGTCAAAATAATACAATTTCTATTCGGGAATTAGTCAAACATGAGGGCTTGGGGTCATTTACGGACCAAAAGAAAATTGCATGGAAGGCTATTGTGTGGTCATCCCTATATATGATTTGGATAAATAGGAATAACAAGGTGTTCAACACAAGAAAGCAGGTGAGACCTGATTTGTTTAAAGGAATTGAAGTGTGCTCTTTTGGGTGGTATTCTGCAAGGAAGAAGAATTCAGATGTGTCATGGGAAAGTTGGAAAAGGCCTGCAAATGGTATCTTCTGAGTAAGGGAGCTGCTACAATTTTATGGAATTCTCATGGTCAAATATGGGATTGTAAGTTGAGTCTCTGTTGTTGTCAAAAGGCCTGAAAAAGCATTCTTGGTCAATAGTTTACATTTATTATTTTGCATATCTATAAGTGGTTGTTTTGTAACTTCTCAGCCCAATTTACATCTTGTAAATGGGTCATGTGGACATATGTCTGCATTTTCAAAATAAACTTTACTTTTTATGCTTCTAAAGAGCATATTTTAAGTAGACAGATCACGCTCATTTTCTGTAATTGTTATTCATTTCAATTCTGTTCCATTTCAAAATCTCATTGACCAACTTAACCAAATTATTCTATAACCGTCCAATGAAGAATAAAATGTACAAGCGGTACCGCTACTACATTACTACTGTCATGGGTATTTGGATATGCAATTTAGTACTAATTCCCATATATGTTTGGATAAACATATTTTGCTGCTTAAAGATTAATAACATAGGGTCATATAGAACTTTCACACCACCTGAAAAAGTAAAATATTTGCTCCTCGTAACCTAATTCAAGGGTGTTTGGCTTAATTAGTTTTTATGAGAGCTATTGTCTTATTTGGTTTTGGCTTATCTTTAACAAGTCAAGTTTTTGTGGCTTATTTTGGTTCACAGGCTTATAATGTAAAATTGCATAAAAAGCTTATAAGTCATAAAGTTAGCCACAAAAAATAAAATAAGCTATGCCAAACATTTAACATTGTGATCTGACTAATACAACTTCAAATAACAGAAGCATATCAAACACTATTGCCTACAGCCCGTTCTATTGTAGCTAATTCTCCAAACTTAAATTATTAGATATATTTCACACAATCACTTTCAAAACACATATGCAAACAACCAACTACAATAAATACAAATATGTTTTTCTACTATCAGCATAATCTAAAAGGCGAAAGCATACCTGGAAAATTCCAAGATTTCTGTTGTAATATGACTCTGGCAACGTTAACGAGACCGTAACATACACTTTCCGACCAGGATATATAACTCGCGCATGCTCTCCCTCTCCAGGCCTAATCAATTCACTGCATTCCAAAAACGACGACTCTGGGCATGACATCAATGGTACAAAAGCAGTAGGACTATCTTTCGTGTAATCAAAAGTCAACTCCCTCATAATCATTACCGGCTCTTCCAAAACACATTTCAAAACGACCCCACTAACAAGGAACCCAAAAATCAACAAACTAACCAAAACAAAACCTACATAAACCGACCATAACAACCCCCACGCAATTTGAACACACAACTTCGACAAAGACTCGTTATTCCTAGTTAACATATCCATAACCCTATCAACACCATCAAATCCTAAACTATAAAATCTCGATATAATCGGTAATATATATTCTTTTACAACGTTTAGGGTACTAAACGGGTCGATCATAAACATGTACGAATAATAAGGTAACCGTAATGGAAACATGATTGAATTAACTAATAAATTTAATTGAAACTCCATCATTTTAATCCCTAATGAAAGTAAATAACTCGAACCATAAACAGGTAAATTGGTATTATTATTAACATTAGTGATTTCAGAAGTATTGTTATTTCCATTTTTAGAAAGATTGTCAGAACTTGTAGTGTGATCTAATGTAATATGTTCTGTATTAGAAGAAATGGTGGAATCAGAATCTGACAAATTGTTGTTGGAACATTCGGGATCAAAAGAGTCTGGTGCGTCAATGAAGGAATGTTTGTCGAATTCGTGACCCGTGTGTTTAATGATGTTTTTGTCGGAATTGGAGTGGTGGTGCTGTTCCATTTGTTGGAGATTAATAAGTGGGAAATTGAATTAAGGTTAGGGTTAGCAAATAGATTTACATTTGGGGGAGAGAAACTGGAAAAGAGTAGAAGGGATCATGGAATGATCACGTGTTTAGTGTGATTAAAATAAATTATTTACACACTATTTATAGGTGTACTTGTTTTATTAAAATAGATAGTATAAGTATTATTTCTCATTTTTTACCACTTATCAGCACAATGTCGACAAATACAACGGGGTAATTTTTTCAATGAATAACTTTTGATAACTTTTTATAATGGTTTAATAGTGTTAAATGTTACACAATTTATTATGAGCAATGATAATATGTGACAGTTAGATATTTAAGTATTTAATTCATTAAAAATATGAGATCCAATAATTTATTCATTATACAATAAATATTTAAACATTAGTATACGGGAGATTCTATACCTAAACTTGGATATCTAACAGCCACATATTCACTTTTCATATTTGTTATATGCAACTTTGGAAGTGAAAATATTGTTTAGTTATAAATAGTATTGGTATTAAAATTAATATTAATAAATAATATTTTTGGAGGTGATAATATTTTAAATCTATTTAAATTATAAAAAATTCAATTTAATGTTTAATACATGTTTTTTCATGTGTTTTTAATGATTAAAAATTTGAACACTTTTTTCTTTTTTACAAAAAGTTAAATAAATCAATAACAATTTAAATTTGGGCAACTGAAATTTTGAATTAACTTTCTGAAACGCAAGAAATGATGACGCGGTCATAAAAACTCATCTTGAGGAGTTCCGTGAAGAAAAAGGTATTAAAATTGTGTCAACTTTATTATACTTGGAAAGGGAATTTACATAAGATTTAAGTGTATCTTGAAAAGAGAAATTACATAAGATTTAAGTGTTTATTAACACGCTTTCATTACGTACTTCGATCATTAATTTTTCAAATTAACAAATTTACTTGTTTTCTTTTTCCTCTCAAATTAAAAGCAATTATTGTCGGTTCAAGTGCCTCATACCGAATATTTTCAACTTACTCCTTTAGCTATTATCATTTTCAACTTTTGCCTACAAAATTTCAGCTTCTTTTAATATAATCAAAATTTCATTTCACAAATTTGGTCGTTTAACATCTTTTCGTGTTCATTTTCATTTTTTTTTCTTCTTTTATATCAGTCATCTAGTTTGAAGGGAGGGAAACAAAAAAAAAAAACCTTTGGTTACGAACTTACAATCAATCCAAAATAAAAAGACTAATATTTGGAGCACTCTTTTTTTAGAGGGGAATATTGGTCCACTTGATATCTTCATCCAAGTTCGTAATATATTGTCATTATCAAATTCATACGATACACATTGACTCAACAAAATTCATTTACTTACCCTCCGACATTAAGTTCACTTCTTACTTAAAATCAAGGATAAATGACCCCAAGAATATAGCAGTTTCAGTATCAAAGGATATACAAACAATATATATTTTTCTTTCTTTTAGAACGACATTCTAATCTACTCCTAATCCTAAATTACACGCATGCCTGGGATTAAACTCAGGACTCTCGAAAAATCCCTATTAATCCACCGCCACAAATGTGGGAAGTGGGACTCGAACCCAGATGGATCTCCCAAGGTCAAAGACCTTACCAATAATATACAAACAATATTATTTGAGTATCCTGGACGATTCTTCGGAAATTTGACTATTGGGTTAGAGGTCGTGCGAGCTAGTTGATGAGTGATGATTAAAAGGATCTTCTGAAAGTTGTATCTCTTCAGCTTTCCCTTTGAGTGCTTGAAACTTGAGTTCATCTTCAGATGCAACTACGTTCATTTCCGTTCCTTTAATTTTGGTATGACCCTCGATCATATTTAGTACTTCAGACATATTAGGCCTTAAAGTCGGGGACTGATTAGTGCATAGTAAAGCGACTTTCATTATCCTGTTCACTTCTTTTTTGTTGAAATCAGAGCCCAATCTTGGATCCACAAAGTCTATAAAACTCCCCCTTTCTTGCAGAACAATAGCCTTTGACAGGAAACAAATGTAGATATAATTATATAAAGAAACTTTTGATGATTTTAGATTTGTTGAAAGGATGAAACAATACATATATATTCAGTAAAATGATTTTATACCCAATCAAGAAGACAAAAATATTCTTCATTTGGGCGGTGTTTCATGTTATGCTTTCCAGCAACGATTTCTAGTAAAAGAACCCCAAAACTATACACATCTGCTTTGTAGGTTAAGTATCCCCATAATGCATATTCTGGTGCTATATACCCCCTAAAGGACCATATAAACAAAAGGAGGAATGGATGTTACATATAAGAAATGCATATAATTTTTTAGAAAAGAAAAACTGCATATATATAATTATGTCTAACTCACATTGTTCCGGCGATTCTAGTACTAATGTGAGTGTTTTCTTCTTCATTGAGCTTAGCCAAACCAAAATCAGAGATCTTTGGATTAAGGTAGGTATCTAGAAGTACGTTTGTGGCCTTGATATCCCTGTGAACCATTCTTAGTGTCGTCTCTTCGTGTAGGAATGTCAAGCCTTTTGCAATACCAACACAAATTCTATATCTTGAAGGCCAATCGATTTCCATCTTATTAGAGTTACCATTCTCTAAAAATTAATAAAATCATGAATTTAAAAAACAAGAACATGAAAAGATTATACATATGAAATGTAGAGATAAGAAGTTCATAGGAAGTTGAGGATAACGAGGATTACCAAATAAAGCTTGTGCTAAAGAATTATTCTCCATGTACTCGTAAACAAGTAGTCGGTGGTTGCCTTCCACGCAACACCCATGTAGCCTTACAATATTAGGGTGTTGAATACCTGCTATCATCCCTATTTCATTCACGAATTCACGATTTCCTTGACTTGATTTAGATGAGAGTTGCTTTACAGCAATTAAAGTTCCATTTAGTAGTGTACCCTGAAATTAACACTAAGAATTTAAAGATTTTTTTTTATCGATAGCATCAAGTATTACTTAATTTATATGTTTATTCTTTTCTTTTATCTAGTATATTTGATGATCTAAATCAAACTAAACAATTAGAGAATGGGTTGGTGACCCATTGGTAAGGTCTTAAACCTTAAGGAAATCCACTAGGTTCCAATCACACTTCCTACATTTGTAGGAGTGGATTATTAGGGGGGGGGGGGGTCGAGAGTCTTGGTTTCATCCTAAGTATGTGTGGTTCGAACTCCGCATACTGCCCAAATGAATGTCACTGTCTCGAATGTTAACTACTAACTCACAGTTAAAAAAATAATAATAATAAAATAAAGAAATCTAAGTATACAATTTACATAAGTTCTGAGTGTGATCTTCAATATAAACATCCACAAATTTAATGTATTACCCGGTAAACGGATCCAAAACCACCCTCTCCAAGTTTATTAGAATCAGCAAAGTTATTCGTCGCGGATTTGATTTGACCATATGTAAATACACCAATGTGTACATCTAGTCCTTTTAGATCTACAAAAGGGATACAGTATGTTAACAATGAAATGAATGTATTTGACAAGTAAAATTAAGTATCAACTTTTAACTTGTCTAAGAAATTGTCAATGTCTATGTGAGATACAAACTTGGGTAGTAAGCAAACACCTCTTTCCTTTGATGTTTGATTCCATATGTAACCCCATTTCCATGCAATGCCGAGAAATGTGAGAGTGAGACACAACACTCCAGCCACTGCTCCGATAACTATGAATGTAATTGTTTTGGGATGACCATGAGTTGGAGGGTTGAAATCTAATTAAGGAAATCAAAAGTATTAGTAACTCAATTAAAGAGATTATCAATAGATGAATTGGATAGAACTAAACATATATATATACACATATAGTGACTATTTGCGGTGAAAAGAGAATTTAAAACATATGAACTATAAGCATACCCGAATCCATAGAAATGGCAGATATTAGAGGGCCATACAATCCTCTATCTGGGACTGCAGTTGTACCTTTCCCAGCATACTGCAGCCGAATTTCTAAAGTTTTATTAGTTACCGTCACATTTACTGTTTTTTTTACGTTCTTATTGGATCCACCTGCTTCATTCTTGATATCAAAATTCTTTATTTTAAGCTCACCCTACAATAAGAAAAAGTAGATTTCAATCAACACCCGTCTTCTAAAGACATGTAAATCCGAATTTGAAGTCTAACGGATTTTTTTCCAAAATGAATTCAAGCTGATTTAGTTCGACATATGTCAATTTTGAATATCAAAGGAAAGAATGAAAGTTGACTTAATGCTCAAAGTGAAAACCTGCTCTTGATTTTGGTGGAGATTTTAGGCCAAGGAATAGTGAGGTCAGAAATTAAGAGGATAATGTTAAAAATGAAGAGGATAGTTGACTTAATGTTTTTTGTTTGTCGGTGTATATACACGGGTCTAAAATCTAATACTGTATTAAACTATATAGATCGTATTACTAACCTGAACATAAACATCAAAAATACGTCTTGCGAGACCCTGATAAGATTCATTATCTGTAAAAACTATCTCTGCAAAATGTAGAGTCACTGTATAGTTTCCGTTTGCTAAGCAACGGCCGTAGTAAGTGAGAGACAGTGGAGATTGGCGAGCTGTAGTGTAAAGTTCAGAGTCGTTCATCGTGAGTATTGATGTATTACTTGCAGTATATTTATCTGTATCATTGCTGTCCCATTTACTTCCTGTGTTGCTAATTCCCCAATGCTCATGATCACTTGAAGGAATAAAATGTGCAGGTCCGACTAAATCTTGATCTGCTTCATAATATTTTCCCCCGATGGTAGCTCTCTTATGCCCTCCGCAATTGATATTAACTGAGTAGTAATCTGGAACAGGGAAATGCTAACATAAAAAGGACGAAAGTTTGTTTTTAAAGGAGGAAATACTACAACACAAGGTCAAGAAAGCATGATCCTCACCCTTGGAGCAGCCGTGAAGGCACTTTGCAAGGTCTCTGCAGTGAACATGGAAAAATTTGTGCATATTTCGCAAAGTAAACAATTTCATTCAAATTGAAGAATAGAAGTAGGCCATGGAGACTTACGAGTTATTTAAACCATTGTAGCTTCGGAATAGGTTTCTATCAAATGAAGAGTGCAGAATTAATTTCAAGTTGTACGTGTATAAGAATTGAACATCTGGAAACTGATAACTTACAACGTTCCGATACAATTTGAAGGAATACTTGCTTCACTAAATTGGTTGTAGGAAATATCAACACTGCATATATTATCAACACAATCTTCTAAGATGTACTATATATCCCAACAAAAGCATTTCTGGTCAAATTTACATAAAAGTATTTGCAGATCATGTTGAAGTTTAATTAAGAATATTATTGAATTAAGGCTTCAAATTTTTTTACCTTCCACTATTTTTAATCCAATCAGGAATATTGCCGTTGAGGGAGTTACCAGACAAAATCCTAGTCATTTCAATGTTGTTACAATTAATAACTGTACCCTTGGGTTTACTCCAAGTTATATGTAAAAAAAAAGAACAATATGATAAAATGGTTGGTCAAAACAAATCAGCTAAGATTCTAACATTTGTGTTAGATTTACTACACTACTTAGATTCGGTATCTCTCCATCCAAATTGTTGAAGCTGAGATCTCTGTGTATGTATAAGGATAGACATCAGCAAGCTTGAAGAAACACTAGTGATCTGATCGAAAAGGTTTTAGCATATAAATTATGACAATCATAAAGAAATGAAAATGAATAACTATTATACAGGCGCTTCAAGTTGGACATTTGTGATATATAACCAGGAATCAACCCGCTTATATTACAGCTTCTCAACATCCTGCAGAATCAAAACAAGTTTTTGAAGATATAATAGTTATTATTGATAGTATAAACTAGTTGATGAACTTTTGAAATTCTAAAATGACTTACAACTTTGTAATGTTTTTCATGCTACTTAAATCTGGAAATGGTGAACCTTCTCCACTTAAATCGGAGATTCTTCTGCACACGGATTATATAATAAAAACATGTCGTTAGTACCTAGTTTATCAATATATAGATAGTTATGAAGACCCTAAGATGATAATTATATGTGTAGCTTACAGTTCATCCATATGTCTCAAGAGGGATAGACTTGCTGGTATTGGTCCTTCCACCCCACTACCTTGGATCTCTCTGTTGATAGAATTAATATATGGTTAATGGAAAAAGCACAATGTTAGACTGGGTTGACTGACCCGTTAAAACTCATCACTTTTCTGACCCATGAACAAACCCGATTAACCCAACAGAGAAGCGGTTAGCGATATGTTTGTTGGGGTACAGAGTTTTTTGAGGGACTTACAATATCCGAATTTTTGTACAGTTTCCGAGGTTTGGAATTTTCCCGCTGAAGTTGTTGCTACTTAGCCGGCTGCACAAAAAAATGAACATGTTTAAAAAGTTATCCTCAAGACGACATCAATGCCATATAGCATGAAGAAATCTTAAGAAAAGTCACCTCAACTATAAAAAAAACTTGGTTAAGGCGCTCAACAATTTTTTATTTAATCGTGTTTTGTTTAATATATAATTTAGGACTTAGGCAAACAAAATTAAGTAATTTTATCAAACAGAAATATTGTCGAGTGACTCAATCCAATTTTTTTTATAAGTAGAGGATTTTTGATAGAACCCCGAAAACTAGAAATAACAATATGATTGATTTGACATATATGTCGGCCTGATTCGTGAGGGGCTATGTCTCCTTACAAACAACCATGTACAATAAAAAGATATGAACTTCCCAAAATGATAACTAAGCCTCTTATTTGAATGCCAACAGTTATCCATATTAACAGTCACCTATGACCTTCTGGTTTCTTGCTATTAATTTGCTCCCTTCCATTTAATTTGCTGCCCAGTAACATTAACTGGGTCTGACCCGGCCCATATTGAGAATAGCCCAGTTGTACCCAGTTGTGGGATCTTATCAATTTTCTTCTTAAGTAATACTTGAAACTTTTTAAAATGTTAATTCTTGAAGATGCATACAGTTCGGTCAAGTTGGTTAGACTGTTAAGCTCCATCGGCAGTTCACCACTGAGATTATTAGCACTCAAGACCCTATAATTTGAGTACAAGCCCATTATCACTGACCATATATATAGCTTGTGTCCATAATCAGAAAAACTTGTGGTATTCGTATATTAAAAGTTTAAGAAAGCTTACAGAAGAGTCATATTTGTAAGATTCCCAAGCTCAGTAGGAATTTTTCCAGAAAACATGTTGTTTTCCAAACGACTGTTATTCATTATCCATAAAAAGAACAGAAAAAAAAAAGACCAGCTTAAAAATAGTGTACGAGTAATAACTCAACTACCTATGATTGTCAAAACTTGTTTTTTTTTTTGTCTGTGCATGCGTGCGTGTGGTGGTGGAGAGGAGCTTACAAATAGCGAAGAGTGGTTATTTTGCCAAAAGATGTAGGAATGTTTCCTGACAACCGATTTCCAGTAACAGACCTACAGTGGAAGTACTATAAATACTTCAAGAATCCTCGAATATGAGTAAACTGACTATAGACAGATAAGAGATTCAGAAGTTGCTCACAAAAATTCCAGCATAATCGATGCCCATTCTGTGGGTAGGGTGCCATTCAGATAATTGAATGATAGATCACTGCAGTAATGAACCGATGTCATCATAATTACCAATTTAAGGAATGGTATAGACGAACGTGCTGATTGTGGTACAAACAAAGAACTTGTCTTACATATGCTTAAGTGAAGGTAACTTTGCCAGGGATATTGGAAGAACACCTTTAAGATCCTGTCCCTTCAGAGATCTGGTCATAAGGCAATCAGTTTTTATGTCTACAAATATTCCAAATTAATTTGAACGAGTGAGATCGGAAGAACTTGCTTACTTTTTTTTTAGAACGACAAACTATCCTATTCTAAAATTACACAAATGTCTAGAATGAAACCCAGGACTCTCGAAAACCCCATTCACCGCTACAAATGTAGAATGTGAGACTCGAACCCTGATGGAATAACCAAGGTCAAATATCTTACCAATGGGCCACCAATCTATGAGTATACTTGACTACAATTAAGGTCGAATAGATATAATTTTCATATCCAAATAATGATACCAAAATGACATGAGAACTCCAATTGTATCTTTTTGGGACAAGTTCATAGCGCCACAACATAGAACAATGTACACCGATGGAACTAAAATAGACATAAGGGTAGCCAGGTCCGCTAAATTTATGTAGTTTAATATTGGGGTTACGGGTAAAAGTAATATGAGATACCGGTCAGTTCAACGAACTCTATACCTTTAAAAGATTTTCCTAAGAATAAAATTTACAAAGATATTTTGCTGCAACTAAATGAGCAATTTAAACTCCCAAAAGTGCCAATAACTCTTAGAAAAGGCAAAAGTACCTACAATTCCTAAAATCTAGTCGTTATCATTACTTTACACGGTTAGTAGTGATAATGAATTTTGTGCTACGGGTAACTTTGAATTCTAGTTGTGGAAAGTAAACAAAATATCATTGACATATGGTGTAGATGGAAAAATGAAAGAATAGAAACATACATATATATATATATATATATATATATATATATATATATATATATATATATATATATATATATATATATATATATATATATATATATATATATATATATATATATATATATATATATATATATATATATATATATATATATATATATATATATATATATATATATATATATATATATATATATATATATATATATATATATATATATATATATATATATATATATATATATATATATATATATATATATATATATATATATATATATATATATATATATATATATATATATATATATATATATATATATATATATATATATATATATATATATATATATATATATATATATATATATATATATATATATATATATATATATATATATATATATATATATATATATATATATATATATATATATATATATATATATATATATATATATATATATATATATATATATATATATATATATATATATATATATATATATATATATATATATATATATATATATATATATATATATA
>CM067170.1:129226963-129355222 GCA_034093135.1 Erigeron breviscapus | reverse complement strand
ACACGTGATGGTACTCGAGTGTTTTAACCCACTTGATATCGTCATCTGACGTGTTTAAAGTCATTTTGGTAAATGACAACTGTTTTTATTGGGAAAATGAAAATTAGTGGGCGCGTGGGTAAGTTAAGCCGTCGTAGCATTTAATGCTGACACGGTGAATTTTGTTTTTGATTCAAAATTCAAACTTATTTTGTAAAAATATCTACAAAATTGATTTTGTTAAATAAAATATAATTTTTGGTATTTCATTGGGATCTTGAATTCCTTATAAATACCCTTATTTACTCCGATCACATTTACTTCCCTTTACTTTCTTTTCATTTACTTCCCAATCATCTAAAATTGCTTCTTTTTCTCTCTGCTTCATAAATCAAGAACCCTAATTCCAAAGTTTCAATTTCATTTTCAAATGGCACCTAAATCATCCCGTTCTAGAGATGTAAATCTCCTCACTGTCCCATATGCTCCCTCACCAGATGTCAAACAGGCATCTGGTGCTCCTGGTAATACTACGCTCATCAAACTAAATCCAAATAATCCGATGGCTAGTTTACAAGGAACCCAAGGGTCCGATACCCTTATTGGGAGAATCCAAAATTTTTTGAGGGATTCTCCAATCGGACCCTCCTTCTCCTTAAACCCACGCAAGATGTTTCACGACTACTTGTGTGAGTTTTGGTACACCGCTTCTCTTTCTTCCGACTGTTCTTCCATCTCATTCACATTAAAAGGTGGAACAGTCCGGTGTACCTTATCAGCAGATGTATTGAGGGATGCTCTACACCTCAATTACTGGAGACAAGGAGAGTCTCCTGTTGTCATCTCCCCAAACATAAATTTTTGCCAGGTCCTCCTTGATATGGGACACAAGGAGTGCCTAGAAAAAGGGGTTTTGAAAATAAAAGGTGCGATGACCATGAAGGGTCTTACACCTTCATGGAGGTACTTTTTCATCCACCTTGTGGAAAGTATGGGTGGGAGTTCTGGTGGACTTGACCAGATTAACTCCGCACAGGCAGAAATGGCATACTGCCTGTGGAATGGATTGAGAGTGGATTTTGCTGATATCCTATACAGAAGCTTGGTTCAAAAATTGAAGGGCACCAGGGGACTATGTATCCCCTTCTCCAGGTATCTCTCTCTCTGTTTTCTACAAATTATGGGCAGTGAAGCTTATTTTAGCACAAATTCACTATAGACTGTCCCAGATTTGTTGAGGAATCTTGACTCTCTAGTATCTGAAGCTGGAGAGGTCGAGATTCCGGAAAGAATGCGGCTTGCATTCGCAAAAACCGATGCACCAGTCCAAGGTGAGTCGGAAAGACAACTGGGCGGGCATCAAAACAATGAGGGACCCACCAGTTCGTCTGCTGGAATTGTGACCATTGCCGAACCTGGGCAACAGTCTAACCCCTCCAGCTCCAGCGTGTCTGTCCCCTCTACCATTTACCCTGGAGACCTCCCAACAGGTCTTTCAGGTGTTCCAAAGCCAACAAGAACACGTCGCACTAGGACTATGTCAGCACTTGCCACTGACAGTAGAAACCAGACCAGCCCTCCAGTTTCCTCCCAACAGGAACCTGGAGATAGTCAAATGGGACAACCGCAAGCAGCCACCCTCGAAATTTCTATAGGAGAGGGTGGTGAAGATGAAACTGGGCTACCCCAACCCAGATTAGAGTTTGAGTCAGCACAAAGTGTCCACGGCCTATCTTCTGACACTTCTATTGCACGAACTGACGACGTCTCTGGCCAGTCACTGCTAGAGACTGAGGTTCCCAACTCTACGGCTGATGATGTTATGATTGTAGATAGAGAAATTATAACTGAGGCAACCCCAGTGACCTCTATCCCTGGTGACGTTACCTCGGTAATTGATCCTCTAACAGATGCAACCTTCCAGGAAACTGGAGAAGGTCATCTGGAGACTGACCCATCTGGTCAGCCCTCAATTACATTCATGGATCTGGACATGAATGTTAATGACGAGGAAATCCTTATTGAGTCTTCGGATTCTAAAGGTACTGCCTCAGACTTAGAGATTTTTGATTCTTCTGTACAAGATCAAAAACCTTCATCTCAAGTATCGCCTCCAGATGCTTCAATTTCAATTTTACCATCCCAAGTAAATGAGCCTACTGAAATTCCATTTCCCACATATAACTATATGTCTGGAAATAGACGTATGGCACCATCACCATCTGGGCAGTTCTCACTCCTTCGAGAAATGCCACCCCCACCGCCGCCGTTGTTCACACCTAAGCATTCTCAGCATGAACAACACATTGTTACTTCAGTCCCTTCTTCTTCTACCACTCGTATTATTACTTCCTCGACTGCTGCGACGTCAACTGGGGAGGCTTCCCTCAATTGCCTCCTCCAGTTACTCCAGTTGTAACTGCTGCTGGTCTAGTGACACCTTCTCCTCCGTCACTGGACAGTCAATTTGTGTCTGTTCAAGCCGATATCCAAAACCTTCTTACCAGGGTGGAGGATATTCAAAAGACACTTGACAAAAACACCAAGTCCTTCTCCAGATACCACAAGGATCACTTGACCAATATTAAAGTGGTTGGTCTGGGGATTAACAAGTTTTCAAACAATGAAGACTTGGTGTTGAAGAAGCTGAATGAGTTGGTCACTGACTGCAACAATCTGGCCACATCTTTAAAAGAAGCCTTTGACCTCACTCAGACTAATGTCACAACCTCAATCTCAAATCTGCTGGGTAACACTGTTAGAAGATCTGAAGTTGATTTAAGGGAGATTAAAAAGCAGGTGAAAGAGTTAGTTGAGAAACCTGGGTTGAATGTGACTGAGCTTGGGCAGCAGTTGATGACTTCAGTTGGTCAGAAAATTGATGATACGCTGGGTGCCAGAGAAACACAATTGATAGAAAGGGTGATAGCTGAGATCACTAAGCTGGCCACTCCTCAGGTTGATCTGTCCCCACTCACTAATGAGATCAACCAGTTGAGGGGCAGCATTGATAACTTAAACACCCAGGTATCACTTTACTCTCAGTCTATTGACAAACAGACAACTGAAGTAGATAATTTGAAGAAAAATGATGAATAGGTTAAGGATAAGGTGGTTTCTGGTCTGGATGAAGACTCTAAGACTTTGAATGAATTGAAAACTGGTCAGCAACAAGTTGCTGCAAATGTTCTGACCCAGTCCAAAGAGACCAACCATCTGTGGAGATCTTTCAGGATGATGTGTGGAATATTCAAAGAATGCAAGGACATACAATCGTGGCAGCCTCTTGACCGGTTGCCATCTCACCCTTCTGAATGGGAAGTTATAAGGGCAGGTCTAGATGCTGCCAAGGGGGAAAGAAGTGTAGTCCTTGCACCATTACATCTGGAAGTGCTCCATCTGGGAGTCAATCTGGTAGTGGAATGGTTGTGGCTGCCAGTACTGAAACTGGTGAGCAAAGGATTGAAGAAGAGGTGATTGATAGGGGGAATATGAATAAGGGTAAGGGTTTAGCATCTGATGAAGCTCAGCCGGCCACTGATGTACCACTGTTGGAAACTGGCAATGTTGATGTACTTCCTCCAGTCTCAGAAAGTGACAGCAAACGTTTGGCAAGGCTTGGAGATCAAATAAAAGAAAGAAAGAAAATGAAACAAGCAAACCAAGCTGAAGCCAGACAGCATCTGGCCAAGATAAAATTACTTGATATTAGTGATGCTCACTTATTGGGAATCACTAAGGAGGAGTATGCCAGAGTGAAAGATGATGCCAGGATAGTGGGCATGTTGAAAGAAATGCTTGACATTGAACTAGACAGGCACTATCCTGATGATGAGGCTGAGCATGATGCCAGAAACTTGAATATATCAGTGGAGAAGGCAAAAGAAAACAGGGCCAGTGGGATTTTGAAAAGAATTGAAAATGTGAAGAAGGTTGTAAAAAGGGTATTGAATCCACCAAGAAGGAACCCTCAACCAAGAAAGCCACTGCATAGAGATGCTGATCTTAGAACCTTCCTTGAACCAACTGGCGATGTATCAAATGATGACATCAAGGTTGCTGTGCTGGCTGCTGGAGCTGGGAGTATTAAAATCTCAAATGAATCTGAAGCTAGAGAGTATTATTCCCAGATCATGGCAACCAGAAGACAAAGTGGGGCAATCAATGGTGTTTTTGTAACAATTAAGCCAGGCACCAAGTACTTTCATGTTGAAGTCAGTTATGCTAGAGGGCCACTAGTTAGAACTGACAATCCTGGTGCAATGCAATATGGGTTCTCGGAATGGGTGGAAATGGTGAACTTTTTTGGATGTAAAGCCACAAAAGAATAGGTTTGAGAAAGCTTGGGTTAACTTCTTGAAGGGCAAGATTCAACACAAAGAGAATCTGGAGCTGAAGTTGAATATTGATCCTGAAGACTCTCAGCCTATCTCTTCAGTGACAAAGAAAAGGAGAATTGGCGAAGGGCCATCTAATTAAATTTTCCTTTCAGTTTATCTGCTTGTAATTTTGTTTACATTCTGTAACTTGTGTAAATTTCATTTCTCTGTATAAATGAAGTTACCAGTTTGTAACCACAAGATAGATAATAGATTAAGTCAAACAAACTCAAAAGATAAACCCAATGCATTTACTGATCTATAAAAATGCCTTGGAAAACTTAGATAGATTTAATCGAACAAGTCCTTCCAGTTCATACTTGTATAGATACAAGAACTGAAAAGACTTAGTAATATTTCAGGACAAGTAGGGGGAATTTGTTAGGACCAGTTTTGCTGAAACTGGCCATCTCCAGTTGCACCTGGAGACTAAGAAGATTTGTCCGTGTTAGGACCAGTTTCAGTGAAACTGGCCAGTCTCCAGTTGCACCTGGAGACTAAGAAGATTTGTCCAGAAATATATTGAAGTCCAGTTGCAGCGTACAGTTAACGCAACTGAAGACTTCCTCTAGTTGAGAACTGACCAGTTGAAGAATCCTTCCAGTTGGAGTCGAAGACAACAAGTGGAAGATAGAGAATGACAATGGCAGCGAAGCCCAGTAGACATTCTAGTCAGTTACAAACTGGAGACCGTCAGTGGAAAGCTCTTACAAAGCTTTACACTGATTACGAGGAATTGACTTTTATGCTTTATGTGCTATTACCTGGATAATAAGATTTATCTTATTATTTAAGTACAAAAAGGTACATAAAGCTGGTTGAGTAAAGTTGCTTTATACTGCAACTTTACACAGCATTTTAAGGAATTAAATGCTATTCCTTAAATGTTCTCAGCCATATTTGTACAGCCAAAGTTAACATCCCAATGTTAACTTTGCCTATAAATACAAGTCATTGCACAACAAGAATAAGAAGTGAGAACACTTCACACTTTGCATACCTGCAATATTCTTGGTGAACTTGTGCAATATTCTCTCAATCGTAAAAAGGAACATTTCACAACTTTAAGTGTTTCGATTGTTCAGAGAAATTCCAAGTGTAGATCAATTGTAGTTCATAGGTTGTTAGGATATTTACATACTTGTATTATCTTGGTTCCGCAACAACCTTGTATTTATTTAAAGTTAATAAATAAATTACACTTGAAAATTACATATTGTCTCACCAATTTACTTTACAAGTATTTTATATTATTGCATTGTTCTTTACTTATTGTCACTTAAATAAGTAATCTATCTAGAACTTGATATATACTCTCTGTAACTGGTTGTCTCCAGTTCAGCGTTTATATTGCAAAGTAACTCCACCATCGACATAGAGGTGTCTTCAGGTAGTACCATCTATTGAGTTGGGACTTACAGTCCGGAAATATATTGAAGTCCAGTTGCAGCGTACAGTTAACGCAACTGAAGACTTCCTCTAGTTGAGAACTGACCAGTTGAAGAATCCTTCCAGTTGGAGTCGAAGACAACAAGTGGAAGATAGAGAATGACAATGGCAGCGAAGCCCAGTTGACATTCTAGTCAGTTACAAACTAGAGACCATAAGTGGAAAGCTCTTACAAAGCTTTGCACTGATTTCGAGGAATTGACCTTTATGCTTTATGTGCTAGTACACGGATAAAAGGATTTATCTATGTTTAAAGTACAAAAAGGTACATAAAGCAGGTTGAGAAAAGTTACTTTATTCTGTAACTTTTCACAACGTTTAAGGAATTAAATGCTATTGCTTAAATGTTATCAACCATATTTGTACGGCCAAAGTTGACATCCCAATGTCAACTTTGCCTATAAATAAAGGTCATTGCACAACAAGAATCAACACACTTTGCATATCAGACTTTGCATACAATATTCTTGGTGAACTTGTGCAATATTCTCTCAATCGTAAAAAGGAACATTTCACAACTTTAAGTGTTTCGATTGTTCAGAGAAATTCCAAGTGTAGATCAATTGTAGTTCATAGGTTGTTAGGATATTTACATACTTGTATTATCTTGGTTCCACAACAACCTTGTAATTTATTTAAAGTTAATAAATAAATTACACTTGAAAATTACATATTGTCTCACCAATTTACTTTACAGGTATTTTATATTATTGCATTGTTCTTTACTTATTGTCACTTAAATAAGTAATCTATCTAGAACTTGGTATATACTCACTGCAACTGGTCGTCTCCAGTTCAGCGCTTATATTGCAAAGTAACTCCACCATCGACATTGAGGTGTCTTCAGGTAGTACCATCTATTGAGTTGGGACTTACACGTCCTACTAGTGTCGTTGTATCGTCATATGGCTTTAAAACTGCTTGCCATTCATATGTCTCTAACTTCACCCGACGTTTCCATATGTTTCACACCATCTCAGATCGAATACAAGGGTTATGCGTAGTATCTAAGGGGGATAGAGTCGCGTCATATCTTGGAACTACAATTCTTAGAGTATATCGTCCGACGTTCGTGAGAAGATGCTCCACCGATGATATCGCGTTGTCGTATGTCCATAATGAATAGTGGTGTTATAAAAAATAGGATGTGAGATAATTTCAAAAGGGCACGAGTGAACGAATATTGGATTGGAGGGGTACTTAATAACAACTTTCATACTTAGAAAATATCTAATTTCATAATGAATTTCTCAGGGACAATCACTAAGTCTCAAGCGGTCAAATCTCAATACGCAATATCTATCTCAGTAGTAAGGACTAACCACTTTATCATAATATCTAGCAAGTACTAGTTCTCAAAAGTCAAATCTTAGAGCACAATAACTATATCGATACTAAGGCAAGACTATATACTCATTACATCATTCACGCACTAGTCCTCAAATAGCTCAACCTCAGGGCGCAATAACTATCTTAATAGTAGGGCATGACTACATAATCATCGCAATATTCACGCGCTAGTTTCAAATAGCTCAAACTTAGAGAGTAAAGGCTCTTATATCCATATCGTCCATGGAATTTCATATCAACTCGTCATGCTCATATTCTCTTTCAAATCAATCATAAATAAGCAACCTCATAGTAATCACATTATTTTAAAGTGCATATGCTACTTAAAGTTCAATCATCATAAATCATAAAGCTTTTACGCATGCATTTCTCTCATAATTTCCACATTGCACATTCCAAACTTTCACATTGACATTACAAGCTTTCACATTGCACATTACAACTTTCACATTGCACATTATAAACTTTCTCATTGCAATCAAATTATGCCCAAATTCACATGTTATAGCATATAATAGTATCTATCAACGAATATCTTTCAATCTTATATTCATTTCACTTCTAATGTGCAAAAGGGGAATCCTACTAAACTAGCATAATCCTCAAGTAAAGCAAGTCTCGAATCGTTATATATGCTTAGGTGAATGTCTAAATGCAACAAGTATTCACATAAAAACGCGTTTAATAAAGATTTTTTTTTTTTTGAAAAGGAATCCTTTTGAACATAAGTCCAAGTGGCCGTTTGAGTTTTACATGGTCCTCTCATAATTAAACGTAGTTCATGACCTACGTTTAATTAGGGTCCTACCATGTAAAGCTCAAACTAATCCGCTTAACCTTATGCTCGACTCGACTATAAATATTCGTTTTGAAAAGTGGCTATAGTTTTGGGATTCCCGGGAGAACCCCAATGTTCTCTATAACCTTAGTCTTTGATACCATTTTCTGTAACACCCCAACTAAGGCGGAACAATGGGATGTACAGAAAGTCGAGTATTCAAAATAAAGGATAATAGATAAACACTCACCATAGCTTTATTTGATAAAAGAATTTACAATGCACAAGCATGTGAACCAATCCCCAAGTACAATGCGTCCACCGTACTTGGACATTAAGTCCACGAGACAAATAACAAATACATGAAACGGTATTCTACAATGATCAAGGCGGATTCCATTGCCCATCACAAGGTTTGATCTTTGACTCCAAAGTGCAATGCAAACAATCATGATGCATACAATTCCTCAAAGCTAATGCTAAATCCTGAAAAGCATGAAGAAAAAGTGTCAACTACGAAAACGTAGTTGGTGAGTGCATAGGTTTGCAAGTAAATCTCGTTACATATCCATTTTAAAACCTAGAAAACATATTATTTCATATCAATTCACTCAAACCACATGACCGACAAAATTCCCATATCAAACTATCAAGTTTTCCAAATACCATAATGTCATTCCAAAGCGTTGAGAATCCATGGTAATTATAAAGTTCTCATTTGTCAAAATCATCGTGAGAGAAAAATATATCAATCGATTAATCATATATCACACCCAAACCATGCGGTCATCAATAATTTGTTATCGCCAAGTTCCACAACTTCCAAGATTTCATATATAGTCCAATACCCAAACCGTATGTTCAATCAATAATAACCAACCATCAATAATATCAATAACACTTGGTCAAAGGAATAATTTGATGAGTTTGTCTTGAGCCACTACTAAGACCCTTTCACGTCCAAATAATAATAATAATAACATTTCCCGAAGAAGTAAAGATAGAAGCACATGCTGTCAATCACGTGCAATAATAATAATAAAGGGGTCGTGCCATGGAGACGACCAATAATATATAAAGTAGATTAGAGCACCCCATGACCGACACCGTTGAAGGCGGCCACGTAGGCGGCCAATCAACCTGTCGCCACTGATGTGAGTGAGGGGACGAATCCTAGTTGCGCAACCCTCTAACTACAGGCCTCAATGAGTTAATAGTAGTGTACATGGGACCACCGTTTGACAGTACTCAAGCTCATCATATAACATATAACACGTTGAACATACGATATAATTCCCATATCATAAACATTCTTTCAAAGTATCATTTCATCTAAAGAAAGCAATTTTAATTAATCATGCTTTTCACCCCGTAAGTAAAACACATAAAAGAGTTTGAAAGGGGGCTATGACTCACCTTGATATGCCAAGCATTACATCTATTTATCCAAAATGGGTACTTCCCATCTATAGCTTCCTTGATCATATATTCGTCATGTTTCTCAATCATATTTCAAGCCAAGACTGTCCCTACGATAGGACTAATATACATAAGTTCATATCTTAAGCCAATACTTAGAAATGCCACCTTTATTTATACGTTTAATTCTTGGTTTACATTTGTTGTGGTTTCGATTGTATCTTTTGTATCACTCGATCATTATGGTGTTTATTACCCCCGTATATTTGGTGTTTATAAGTATAAAATAACTTGAATTCATTTATTTAATTTATTATTTTTATTTACCGTTTAATCGGTTGTATTTAAAATAACTTTGGAATTACCTTTTAGTTATTCTTGGGTTGTAAGTACATGCCTTCTTGGGTATCTTATAATACCCATAATTCATATCAATTCAACCTCTCTTGTGTTTTATCATTTAGAGGCTTCTAGTGTTAAAATTGTAAACCCAAATAGAGATTTTAGTCTCATTTCTTAGGCATATTGAGTACTTCCAAATGGATTTTCATCCTCAATTCAGAATGTATACTCTAGTTTAGTGTTCAAATTCGTGATATTGGTGGTGGTGTGATTTGTGCAATTTGTGGCTTTTGGTTTGTGCTCAAATGAACCGAAATAGTGGTTTTTAGACTTGTCTTTGCTATTTAACAACCAAGTTAAGTTTTATAACTTCTATTTGACATATTCACGATAAGTTTGACATATATTTTGTTACAAGATTGTTGGAGTTGATTAGAGTTGCAATCTAGTGATTTTTAGCTTGTTTAGTTGTAAAGAGCTTTTACTTGGAATTTTTCTGTTTTAACACTTATTTTCATGAAATGTTGACTAGTGGATTGTGGTCAAGGTGATTTATTTGGATCATGATACTTTTACTACTGAAACTTCAGTATGTTAGAGATTTTTATGAGTTTTTGGTAAATTTTTAGACATCGTTTACTATTTATAAAAATTTCATGAACTTGACTACACAATATCATAGCTGTTTGCGCAACCAAATGTTTTATAAAAGTTCAAGGTTGAAAAAAGCTTTGAAAAATCCCTTGATTTTATTTTACTTCTCAACACATTGGAAATGATCCCCATAAAGTGAAAAGTCCTGAACCTTAACGGATTGAAAACTAAAAATCCATGAACATGACCCATTTTAAAGAATAAAAATCAGTTTGACCACTGTGCACTTAAAAATTCATAACTTGAGTTTTATTTGGTATTTTTGACTGATTCCAAAGGGAGGTAAAACTAGACTCATAAAACTTCATTTTATCGTTTATGAACTTCACCTAGTTCGTCCATTTTATACCACTTTTACTCTTCACAAAACCGATTACATGTCCTGTCCAACCTTTCTTGGTAACTTCAAAGCATCTTTTGTTCTATTGGCTAGTTCTTACTTTTACTCTTACCCATGACCACCATGAATCATTATATTTTCATACTTTTACCTTTATTTACAGATTATGTAACATATTCTTATGGATTTGGTGGTTAAGTCGAAGGTAACTTCATGTTTGTGGATTCAAACTTTTCGGTTTTAGATTTTGATCATTATTTTGCTAGAATTTGTTATGTGTTCATACTTTTTGATCCTTACTTTGATATAATCAGATTATTACACAAATTTTATCATATTCAAACTTGTATTTTTCATCCATCTCAATCCCATCACAAAATCAACCAAAACTAGTGCAAATCTAAGCATGCATGTCAAGATCTATCACTTTCACATTCAATCCATTATTATCTCTTGCATTCTTAACTATTTCTTTTAGATTTATCTTTTAAATATGCATGCATGTGTAGATATATGTTTGTGTAGTGCTAGAATGAAAGGAACGAAGATGATAGAGATCAAAAGATTCAAAGTAACAACCTTGGGTGATTGAAATAGCAAGAAAGAGGATGTTGTTGGGTCTCCATTTCATGGCTTTCGTTGAAGTGTTTCACGACTGTATCAAGATTGAAAGGAAGAGGAAATGAGATACAAGATGCAAGAAAAGATTATGAACAAACCAAGGAACATGTTGGGTACCCATTGATGATCAATAATCAAAAGAAAGGAAGAAGATGGGACTTGTTTTGGTCCTGTTTCTGCTGCTGTTCGAACAGCCCCTTAGAGGGTTGATTTCGTGGGCTTCATGGCCTCCAATTTGACTCTAAGCTTGCTCCAATCTTCCATGGAATAGCCCCTTACATTATGTTGATGTTTACTTGTTTGTTTGATGACTAGAAGTGATGATTTATGGGTGTTGTTACCCATATTTTCTGCCAACAAGAAAGAAGGAAAAGAGAGAGTTGAGAGCATATTTGGGAGTATGTGTGTGTTATTTTGATGAAAATGGGGAGAGTGAGGGAGTGTGTCACGTGAATAAGGGAGGGAGAAGAAGAATTTGGCTTGCTCATTGGATTAGGGAGGTGGTGGAAGGATTCCCATTGGCTAGCACAAGTAGTGTGTGATGCATTGAAAGGACAAATGGTCCCCTTTTTTTTGAGCCGTTTCAAAGAGAGAAAGAAAGAGTGAGTTTGAGTGTTGAAGGGTTAAGGCTTGTAACAAGACCACATGCTAGCTCTTCTATTATTGGTGGTTTTAGTTTGTGAGAAGTGTGTGTGTGGTCCAACCCATTCAATTTTATTTTATTTTTTTTTGTAGCTTTTTATTTTATAAAGTGTTGTACATTTTGTATTTAAAAGTCTAAGTACATTTTAGTTTATATATATATATATATATATGTGTGTGTGTGTGTGTGTGTGTGTGTGTGTGTGTGTGTGTGTATAAAATATATATCTATATATGTTATATTGTTAAACTCTCAATTTACATTATTGTTATTTGAGTTGTTATTTATTCTTGAGGTTGACTTGAATAATTTTAATTATTGCGTTTGGCATTTCTAAGATGACTAGCTATCTTCGGGCACTCCATTGTACTAGAGCGCATGTATCACTATGCTTTAAAGTCTAGAAGGCAAATCCTATTGATAAACCTCTAGGGATAGATGCCTAGATAAGTCCAAGTATATTGTCCTAGTCGGAATTTGAGGGTTGTTACACCTTGACCTTCCCGTTAGTCAAATGTTAACCGGTTGTTGTGTCGTTAATTTCTTTAAGCGTTAACTAATATTTGTGTCGTTAATTGATGATTAATGCTCCTATATGTGAACATGTTATTAAGTTATGTGATCTTATTATGGTGTGTCGGTTCACTATTATGTGCTTAAGATATTAGTTAACTTCCCGTTAGTATATGTTTTAGCCATGGGCCTTAGTTTTTAGACTAATATGACTTTTTGGACTTATTTTAGTGGACTTTAGCTAGCCCATACCCTTATGAACGAATTTCACATAAAAAATCTGGCCTAGTAGGGTTTGTAAAATGGTGTAACTTCTTTGTTAATTAACCATTAACGCAAATATAGTTTACAATAATTTATAACATCTTTTCCATTTTGTTCTAGCATTTTTCTCTCACCTCTTCATCTTTCTCTCTCAAAATTCGTGGCTATATTCTAGAGTAACAGTAAGTATGACTTTCTTTTCGATACATGATTTATTACGATGATCCTTGCTTGTGTCTAGATATTTTCATACCGAAAATTAACGTTTTCGAGCATAATTTGAAATCTCAATGATGACTATTATACAAGCTGAGGTGAGTTCTGTAAAATAGTTTATTTTTAATGTATTTTAACGTTGTGTAATTATTTGGAAGGATCTTGATTCACACATATGGATTTCGATACGATTCGTAACGTCTTTTAGACCTTTTCTCGCGAGATCCAGTGATGACAGTGATTTAAAGGAGATTTCTTTTCTGTATTATGTTCCTTTCTGGAAATAATGAATTTTGCAAAAAGAATCACTCGATTTGGTTGAATAACGAATCGAGAATCTCGTTTTAAAGATTTATATAGGTATTATAACGTTTCTGTCGTTTTATCATTAAACAGAGAATTAAAATAAAATATTTTCTGGAGATATATTCTTTGATGAAAAACGAACGTTTTGCAAAAAGAATCGCTTAAATCCGTTAAGTAACGAAGTAGAAATCATGATTTAAAGTGTCATATGTATTTAGCATTTGATGAGGAAAAATTAAGAAAAAAAAAAGATGCAGCAGGTGATGTTTTGCAAAGCCCGTCGAGAATCTAAGTCCCATCAGCGCTGACATCATCTGATGTCATCGTGCTGATGTAAGCAGAAGTTACATTTGTAGTCCCTGTAGTTTTAAAGTTAACGTTTTCAGTCCCTAATGTTTCAGAAAATTCAGTTTTGGTCCCTGGTATTTCGATACATGTTACTGTTGGTCCCTGAAGGTTTATAAAATGACACTTTTGGTCCCTGTTGGTTCGAAACTTTTCACTTTTGGTCCTTACAGTTTCAAATCTGACACTTTTGGTCCTTGTAGTTTCAGAATTTGCAATTTTGGTCCTTTTTAGCTTAAAATCAGAATTGTCATCTTTGGTTCTCATAGTTTAATATGTGATAAAACTATTATATTGTATTTTTATCTTGAAAAACTATTATAGCAAGAATTATAGTTGTATTTTGAAATAATAAGATGTATTAATAAGGCATGATCTTGAGTTCTCATTAAGAGGACAATGATAGTGAGTATTTGTTATTAGGAATTTAATTAATTAGAAGTTAATTAGGTTCCTTTGTATATCGTAGGTTTTGAAGGTTTGAACATTCATTGTTGGGTGTTGACTTGTGCGAGAGTTTGTTTTTCCGTGCTTATTGAGGTAAGATAACTGCCTTTTGACACGAGGGACACAACGAAAACTTAGCTTTCATAATAAATGTTTGTTAAAGCCCTTTCGTACGTATAAGTATGGGAAGTCACGAGAGGTCACTTGGGTGTTGTTTATGCATGCTAATGATCTTTTTATTTGTCGTTATACTTGATATGCATGCTTAGATGTTGGAAATGATTGAGATTGATGTTTAGTTGGATACATGTTGGTTTGTACATCTAGTACACTAGACTTGGTAGGATTGCCATATCACGCGCACGTTAAGGGCCCTAAAAGTTGTATTGTTGTTGTTGTTGTTGTTGATGATGATGATACTCGAGTATAATTATTGTCGAAAGTGTTAAGCTTAACCCATGCTACCCTTGGCTAGTATGCTATCGTCGCTGTCGCTTGGGGTAATCATGATAACCCCCATTCGACTCAGTCTGTTGTTGGGTTTGCCGGATGGCGTGGGCTGGCCATTTTTGTCGATGCCGGTTTACTCGTGGATTGGTTATGCCATCCGTAACGACGCCGATGGACCACCAAAAGGTTTACCCATCATGTCGGGTGTGAGGCTCCCTAAAGGTCGATGGACCGCCTTCACACAATTTATATTGTCGATAACAAGTGACATAAGTTACTTGACTTTGTTGTGACATAACCTGATGTTGATTTGTTGATATGCTTATTGTCCATTGATGAGGTTGCTAGGCACATAGAGGGATACGATATTCCTAACGCTTATTGTCGTTGTTGTTTTTTGTTGCTTGACATACGTATGATAGTTTGGAATGATGTTTCTAACTAGCAACTGTTTTATACAACCTGTGGTTATCTTACTCAGCTTTTAAAGCTGACACTTGTTTGTTGAAAATGTTGTGTTTCCTCAGGTTGGTCATTGAAGATTGCTTAGAGTGAGGCATCGGTAGATGGTTGCTTTTATGAAGACTTTATATTGCCATAGCTTTGCCTCATTTATTTAGACTTTTAATTATAATGTCGTTGGATATTTAGTTTGGTTGTTTGAATGTGGATTTCTTAGATTGTCATTATGATGCAATAAGTAACACCAAAACCTTTATCAACATTTCCGTTAGGAAATGGTAAAGTTTTTAATGGGACGTTTCCGCATTAAATGGTTGTTTTATTTAAAAAATTTTGAAATCCATATTTTTAAAAACTTGAGTGTTACAAGTTGGTATCAGAGCGATGGTTTAAGTGAACCATATTCTATGAGGCATAGGATTGGACTTAAACCTAGTGATAGATTTCTTTTAGGATAGGTTGGGTTGAGTGAGAGTGTAGGATTGAGGCTTGTTTTATATAATGTTTTAGTGTATAAATAGATTGAAAGGACCTTAAATCTTCAATATCTCTATGTATCCGTTGTTAAACCTTTCGTTTACTTTTAATAGAATCATGGTGAGTACTCGAGGGAATCCTAATCGTGGCGGGACTGAAACTAGTGCTGCCACTGCTAACCGCGGTAATTTTCGCTTTGCTAATGATCAGAGGACTCCTGAGCTTCAGCAACTGATTGATCAGTTGAACACTCTTCAAGATCATCTAACTCGAACTGAGCAGCAGTTGGTTGATGTTCAATCTGAAAGAGATGCTTTATTGGGAGAAAAATCGGCTGATAGCTTTCCTGGCCGAAATAGGAGAAATGGGGAGAATTCGGTTACTCATTCCCAGACTCTGAATTCCCGGTCGACTTCTGATGCTCGGACTGGTAATAATGGTGGTAACAATGGGGCTGAGAATAATGGAGCTGGTAATCAAGGTGGTGGTAACAATGGTGGTGGCAACAACAATGGTGGAGGTAATTCCCTCCTTGCTAGGGTCCACATGAATTCCCTCCTTGCTCACCACGTGACCAAGGAAATGGACCTCTTCTAGCCAAAATTCACATTTTGAGAACTTGGCATACAACTTCTCTCCCCGAAGTAACTCCAACACTTGCTTCAAATGCTCGGCATGATCTTCTTTCATCTTAGAGTAAATAAGGATGTCATCGATAAAGACAATGACACATTGGTCTAAGTAGGGCCGACACACCCGGTTCATCAAATTCATGAACACCGCCGGTGCATTTGTCAACCCAAAAGGCATCACTGTAAATTCAAAGTGCCCATATCTTGTTCGGAAAGCGGTTTTTGGAATGTCATCTTCATGGACCCTTAATTGATGGTAACCCGACCTCAAATCAATCTTAGAGAAATATTGAGCACCTTGAAGTTGATCAAATAAATCGTCGATTCTAGGAAGAGGATAACGATTCTTCACCGTTAGCTTATTCAATTCTCTATAATTAATACACATTCGAAACGATCCATCTTTCTTTTTGACAAATAAGACCGGTGCGCCCCAAGGTGATTGACTAGGGCGGATGAAACCCTTTTCTTGGAGTTCTTTGAGTTGGGCGGCCAACTCTTTCATTTGCAGTCATGGCTAAGCGATAAGGCGCTTTGGCCACCGGAGAAGCATTAGGAATGAGATCGATACGGAAATCAAGTTCACGAGATGGAGGCAAACCCGGTAGGTCATCCGGGAATACATCCGCAAAATCTTTAACTACGGGCACGGTTTTCAATTCAACTTTAGTAACGTTCACATTATACACTTTCCCTTCCCATGGCTCAGTTGTCTCGCCTTGGACCACTAATTCTTCCCCGTTTTCTAATGGTATCCTCACCTTCTTAAGTGAGTTGGCAAAGTGATTACCATACACCATGTACAATATGGAGTAATCTTTAATTAAAAAAAAAGTAAACATCAATAACAAAACATTTAAAAAGCCAAAGCCCAGTTAGTCATGTTTCGATTGTTCTGCTGCTGCTACTAATATTGCTTTCTTTATGTTGTTCTTGATATTTTGGTTAGGTGAGATTATAACTTCTTCAAAACCCATTTAATATAACAATTAGAATGATTAATATTGAGAAACACCATCTAATTGAAAAACATACCAATCAAATTTTTTGTTTACTGGGCAAAATCAAGTATGGAAAAAATCTATATAAACCTAATCATAAATTATAATTGAAGTGAAACACTAAAATTAAACAATAAATTACACAATATCAGAGATCTCATTAAGCAAAAATCTCAAAATCTGAAACGAAATCGTAATAACAACCTATGACTTACAAGGAAAGGAAGGAAGAAGATCAATTGGTGGTAAAATTAAAAGATAAAGAAACAACAACCTATTATGAAGAAGATATAAAAAAAAAATCCCAAATTGCAAGATGGATAGGGCGGTTGGGGTTTTAAACAATTTTATTGGGTAAGTAATGTGACTTGCACGTAATATACATATTTATACCTCTTCTTTTTTAAGTGAAACTGAATTCTCCTAAAAAAAATACGGAGAAATGATAGTTCAGAAATCCAATTTCTCCTCTATTTGGATGGAAATCATATTACAAAGGATCGCATTTCCCGTGAAATCAATTTCTCCGCCTCAATGATTTCCTTGGCCAACCAAACATGAGAAATTAAATCATTTCCATTTCTCTAGCTTAATTTCACCCTACCAAACACACCCTAATGATAAACTTAGTATTTAGTTAAGGTCTATAGGATCGGAGATTCAAGTTTATAGAAAAAGGCAGTTTTACGAAAAGCTAAAGCGAAATGCCTCGACAATTATATGAACTTTTAAAATTCCATGATATTAGACTAAGAGGAATGAGACTACTTAGCCTCACAGTCACCCCATTAATCGCCCACCATAGCCGAGGCAATTTGGAGTCAAATTTTTTTCCTTCACATCCAAAATACGTCGCCTCATTTTTGTTACATATTTATTGCTAAATGTTAGACTGTTCGGAGTGAGGCTCCCTTGAGCCCGCCGCCGCCTCACTGCCGCCCGGCACATTGCCCCGAGGGGCGGCAAGTGCAAAAAAAAATTTCAAGCGGCAAAAGTTTACCGCCCCAAAATTTGTTTACCCCATAAAAAACTAGCCGTTACCCGTTATATATACATATATTATACATATATATATATGGCTGCTGCCTGCTGCTTTAATGGTGAGAAGAAGAAACCAGCGAGAGAGAGAGAGAGAAATTTAGTGAAGAAGATGAAATGGGTGGTGGTTAGGTAATGAGGATAAGGGAAGAGAGAAATGATATATAATTATTATTTATCAGAATCCCAAACGTTATTCTTTAGTTAATGTAAAAAGAATTACATCAAATACCTAGAGTAATGCCATATGCTCCATACCCCTCTATATGGATGGACTTTTCTTCCAACTTTTTTTTTGAAGAAAAACGATTCTTTCTTCGCAATTTTAAAACCCACCAAAAAGGCCAATACACACAAGGTGATGCTATCCTTTTACATATAGAGGTTTTGATATATGTCTACTTTCATTTTGCTCCTACTTCATCTCATCGTTTCATTTTAACACATTTCATCAACTCATCATCAGATGTGTAAGCCGATTTGCAGGCATAAACAGTAAAGGAAGTTCCTACTTCCTACCTCATAAAGAATATTTCACTCTACTGTAACTTGGTACTTGTTTGCAAAATGTCATTTTGAATCATCAAGAAAAAACAACATTAGTATATACAAAAGAATTCATGAATCTTGCATATGATAATGACAACATCTGCACTTTCTGTTCAGCAGAAAACAATAAAATGAACCGAACCTTATGAGTTAGGTTGTGTAACAACAAAACAGACACAGTATACTCTCTATGACTCAACGGCAGGTTCAGTTTAGCCATTTCTGTACATTTACCCAGCAATCTACTTTGGAACTGGACGGGTGTTTCGAGATGCATTAGCATTTACAGAAACACTCCTCGGCTGTAGCCTCGGGACAATCATAGGAGTACAACATACAAGAGTGAACAACAATTCGATCAGAAAGATCATAAGACTAACCCATATGCACACCGTCCCTTTCCAAGACCACAAAATCCTTTTTAAGAAGGGTGGTTGCGACTCTATCTTCAAAAACGCTTCATATATTTCAGGAACACCTGCACCTCTTGTATATTCTGCTCGTTGTTCCAATGTTACCCTCAAGCAGGACAAAGGGTCATATAAAAGTTTCACACCACCTGGAAAGGTCAAACATTAGCTCCTTTTAACCTAAATAGGGGGTGTTTGGATTAGCTTATTTGGGAGCTTATTGTCTTTTTGGTTTTTGGCTTATCTTTGATAAGTCGAGTTTTTATGGCTTATTTTGGTCTACAGGCTTATCGTAACATAAAATTGCATGATAAGCTCACAAGTCATAAAGTAAGCCACAAAAAATGGGCTTATCAAAGATAAGCCAAACTAAAATAAGTTTCGAAATAAGCTAGGCCAAACATTTAACATTGTGATCTGATTAATACAACTTCAAATAGCAGAAGCATATCAAACTCTATTGCCTACAGCCCGTTCTATTGTAGCTAATTCTCCAAACTTAAATTATTAGATATATTTCACCCAATCACTTTCAAAACACATATCCAAACAACCTCAAAATAAGTTTTGAAGCAAGCTTGCAACAACCAATTACAATAAACATACGGATGTCATACAAATAGCCTGCATACAAATATGTTTCCATACTGTCAACATAATTTGAAAACGCGTACCTGGAATATCCCAAGATTTCTATTGTAATACGACTCTGGCAACGTTAACAAGACCGTAACATACACTTTACGACCAGGAGATATAACTCGTGAATCCTCCCCCTCCTCAGGCCTAATCAAATCACTGCATTCCAAGAACGACGACTCTGGACATGACATCAATGGTACAAAAGCCGTAGGACTATCTTTCGTGTAATCAAAAGTCAACTCCCTCATAATCATTACCGGCTCTTCCAAAACACATTTCAAAAAACGCAAAAACCAACAAACTAATCAAAACAAAACCTACATAAAACGACCATACCAACCCCCACGCAATTTGAACACACAACTTCGACAAAGACTCGTTATTCCTAGTTAACATATCCATAACCCTATCAACACCATCAAATCCTAAACTATAAAATCTCGATATAATCGGTAATATATATTCTTTTACAACGTTTAGGGTACTAAACGGGTCGATCATAAACATGTACGAATAATAAGGTAACCGTAATGGAAACATGATTGAAACTAACAAATTTGTGCAATATGGTGGATAGTTCAGGTACCATTTTTGTAATTAACCCTTGAATTAACTAACAAATTTAATTGAAACTCTATCATTTTAATCCCTAAAGAAAGTATATAACTCGAACCATAAACATTAGTGATGTCAGAAGTATTGTCATTTCCATTTTTAGAAAGATTGTCAGAACTTGTAGTGTGATCTAATGTAATATATTCTGTATTAGAAATGGTGGAATCAGAATCTAACAAAGTGTTGTTGGAACATTCGGGATCAAAAGAGTCTGGTGCGTCTGTGAAAGATTGTTTGTCGGATTCGTGATCCGTGTGTTTAATGATGTTTTTGTCGGAATTGGAGTGGTGTTGTTGTTCCATTTGTTGGAGATTAACGAGTGGGAAATTTAATTAAGGTTAGGGTTAGGAGATGATTTACATTTGGGGGAGAGGAACTGGAAAAGAGTAGAAGGGATCATGGAATGATCACGTGTTTAGTGTGATTAAAATAAATTAATTACACTAAATTTACACACTATTTATAGGTTAGTGTACTTGTTTTATTTTTTACGAGGATTCTTATTGGTATCATAGTTTTTGATTAATTCAACTTACGATAAGTATTATGATAATGTATGTATGTGATAGCTTTATTAAAATAGATACTATCAGTATTATTTCTCATTTTTTACCACTTATCAGCACAATGTCGACAAATACAACGGGGTAATTTTTTCAATGAATAACTTTTGATAACTTTTTATAATGGTTTAATAGTGTTAAATGTTACACAATTTATTATGAGCAATGGTAATATGTGACAGTTAGATATTTAAGTTTTGGTATAAAATTTCTCACATTTTAGTATTTTAATCTATTAAAAACATGTGACCCAATAATTTATTCATTATACAATAAATATTTAAACATATCAATATGTGGAGGGTTCTATACCTAAACTTGGATATCTAACAGCCACATATTCACTTTTCATATTTGTTATATGCAACTTTGGAAGTGAAAATATTGTTTAGTTATAAATAGTATTGGTATTAAAATTAACGAGAGAAAGGTACCCGTGAGTTGCGGCGGTGATGGAGATGGCGGTGGTGGTGGTGATGTAATGGCGGCGACGATGGTGGCGGTGACGGGTGGTGGTGGCGGTGGCGCCGGTGAGTAGTGGAAGTTATTGATGTAATGTGGCTATGATGTATGATACATCATGCATTAGAATGTGTACATTGTTGAAACTTAAAATCAATATTGAAATTTTAAGTTCAATGTTGAAAATCAAAAGTAATTTGCTTTATAATATAGTATAGATATAATGTAATATATTCTGTATTAGAAATGGTGGAATCAGAATCTAACAAAGTGTTGTTGGAACATTCGGGATCAAAAGAGTCTGGTGCGTCTGTGAAAGATTGTTTGTCGGATTCGTGATCCGTGTGTTTAATGATGTTTTTGTCGGAATTGGAGTGGTGTTGTTGTTTTTGTCGGATTCGGATCGTGGTGTTGTAAGATTGTTTTTGTCGGATTCGTGATCCGTGTGTTGTAAGATGTTTTTGTCGAATTCGTGACCCGTGTGTTTAATGATGTTTTTGTCGGAATTGGAGTGGTGGTGCTGTTCCATTTGTTGGAGATTAATAAGTGGGAAATTGAATTAAGGTTAGGGTTAGCAAATAGATTTACATTTGGGGGAGAGAAACTGGAAAAGAGTAGAAGGGATCATGGAATGATCACGTGTTTAGTGTGATTAAAATAAATTAATTACACTAAATTTACACACTATTTATAGGTTAGTGTACTTGTTTTATTTTTTACGAGGATTCTTATTGGTATCATAGTTTTTGATTAATTCAACTTACGATAAGTATTATGATAATGTATGTATGTGATAGCTTTATTAAAATAGATACTATCAGTATTATTTCTCATTTTTTACCACTTATCAGCACAATGTCGACAAATACAACGGGGTAATTTTTTCAATGAATAACTTTTGATAACTTTTTATAATGGTTTAATAGTGTTAAATGTTACACAATTTATTATGAGCAATGGTAATATGTGACAGTTAGATATTTAAGTTTTGGTATAAAATTTCTCACATTTTAGTATTTTAATCTATTAAAAACATGTGACCCAATAATTTATTCATTATACAATAAATATTTAAACATATCAATATGTGGAGGGTTCTATACCTAAACTTGGATATCTAACAGCCACATATTCACTTTTCATATTTGTTATATGCAACTTTGGAAGTGAAAATATTGTTTAGTTATAAATAGTATTGGTATTAAAATTAACGAGAGAAAGGTACCCGTGAGTTGCGGCGGTGATGGAGATGGCGGTGGTGGTGGTGATGTAATGGCGGCGACGATGGTGGCGGTGACGGGTGGTGGTGGCGGTGGCGCCGGTGAGTAGTGGAAGTTATTGATGTAATGTGGCTATGATGTATGATACATCATGCATTAGAATGTGTACATTGTTGAAACTTAAAATCAATATTGAAATTTTAAGTTCAATGTTGAAAATCAAAAGTATATTTGCTTTATAATATAGTATAGATATAAATATTAATAAGTAATATATTTGGAGGTGATAATATTTTATAGGGATAAAGGCATGGGAGTGTAACCAACTTTGTTTTTTGGGTTATGCAATGTAAGCAACCGGCTAAGAAACAAGTTGCAGGTTACCACTTTCAATTTTAATTCTTTTTTATTAAAAAAATTGCCACCTTTGTTTCCAGATTCCAGCCGTCATCATCAACATGAACATCAAACAAGAAACAAGTCATCATTCATCAACATGAACATCAAACAAGAAACAAGTCATCATTCATCAACATGAACATCAAACAAGAAACAAATTGCAGGTTACCACTTTCAATTTTAATTCTTTTTTATTAAAAAAATTGCCACCTTTGTTTCCAGATTCCAGCCGTCATCATCAACATGAACATCAAACAAGAAACAAGTCATCATTCATCAACATGAACATCAAATCATATACTACAACAATAATAAATCCCAAAAATCTAGGTTCTATCCATCATCATCATCAACAACAAATCAAAAAATTCATAAGATCCAAAACACACCAACAACAAATAGATACCGGTGAACTATAAGAAATATAAATAACTATATATATATATATATAGTTAAAGAAATACAAATCGACTCCACTTCACCATCGCTAAATTACCTGTTAGATTTGAAAACTTTTGGTGAAGGTTTGTGCGGGATCAATTTTTGTGTCGATTGGTGGTAGTTTCAAGTCTTAATTCGAAGAAACAACAAAGTTATCGCGATTTTAATTTTTCCGGCGAATCACCATTTTTTCCGGCGAACTTTATTTTCAACATCTTTTGGCTAGGGTTTGTGCGGGATCAATTTTTGAGTCGATTGGTGGTAGTTTCAAGTCTTAATTCGAAGAAACAACAAAGTTATCGCGATTTTAATTTTTCCGGCGAATCACCATTTTTTCCGGCGAGTGTTGGATTCGAAAACGTTTGGTCAGGTTTGTGCGGGATCAATTTTTGAGTCGATTGGTGGTAGTTTCAAGTCTTAATTCGAAGAAACAACAAAGTTATCGCGATTTTAATTTTTCCGGCGAATCACCATTTTTTCCGGCGAACTTTTTTCCGCGAATCACCATTTTTTCCGGCGAGTGTTGGATTCGAAAACTTTTGGTCAGGGTTTGTGCGGGATCAATTTTTGAGTCGATTGGTGGTAGTTTCAAGTCTTAATTCGAAGAAACAACAAAGTTATCGCGATTTTAATTTTTCCGGCGATTTTAGTGAGGATGATGATGATAGTATGATATGATATAGATACAGATACATTACATATAACCGGATGGAAACCTTTTGTAGCCGGTTGCTTACATTACATAACCCAAAAAACAAAGTTGGTTACACTAGATAGCAAGTCGAGTAGATGGGTACATTACATAGCCTTTTGGTCATAGTTGGTTACACTCCCATGCCTTTATCCCTATTTTATATCTATTTTAAATTATAAAAAATTCAATTTATTTTTTAATACATGTTTTTTAAGTGTTTTTAATGATTAAAAATTTGAACATTTTTTTTATCTTTTAACAAAATTTAAATAAATCACAGATTTATAACAATTTATATTTGCCCAACTGAAATTTTGAATTAACTTTCTGAAACGCAAGAAATGATGACGTGGTCATAAAAACTCATTGACAAAATATTTTATTTGTCTTTAACTGCTCATTCTGAGGAGTTTCAGTTATATTCGTGAAGAAAAAGGTATTGAAATTGTGTCAACTTTATTTTATACTTGGAAAGGGAATTTACATAAGATTTAAGTGTATCTTGAAAAGAGAAATTACATAAGATTTAAGTGTTTATTAACACGCTTTCATTACGTACTTTAATTATTAATTTTTGAAATTAACTATTTTACTTGTTTTTTTTTCCTCTCAAATTAAAAGCAATTATGGCCGGTTCAAGTGCCTCATACCGAATATTTTCAACTTACCCCTTACGCTATTATCATTTTCCACTTTTGCCTACAAAATTTCAGCTTCTTTTAATGTAACGCCCCTAACTTCCTAAACAATACAAAATGATATCAAAGAACTAAAAAGATCAAAAGGGCGTTAATCTTATTCAAAATCAAACTAAAGTCAAACCAAAAGTCAACTTGACAAAATACTCAAAGTACTAATTCTTGGATTAAACTCTAAAGCAAAGGGGTGCTAAGTCCACTTCTATCTACACTCTTCTCTCGTTCCCAAAGCCCGCATGATCACCTGCCGTATAAGAAAGAAAAAGGAATACGGCTGAGCAAAAAGCCCAGTGAACAGATATGACAAAAGCAGAAATATAATATGAAATGCGGAGACGTATATTTAAAAACAAACTTATTACCTTAACAAACTTATTTCAAATCAAAGAACACATACGTATAGTTTCACAAATACCTTATACCATCAATAGATCAAAGTATACTATAAAACCAAGCTTCATAAAATAATGCACATAAGAGTCAAACAAAATTACTTATCAAAGGGCCGAATGAAATCATAGGGTAGCTACTCCACTAATCATTCATTTTTGGTGCGAAAGGTGTAAGCATAAAATAATGCACATAAGAGTCAAAACTTATAACTTATCAGAAGGGGCCGAATGAAATCATAGGGTAGCTACTCCACTAATCATTCATTTTTGGTGTGAAACGCCTCGTATGACACTACGATAAGCGCCCACCTTCAAACTTATCAAAATATGCCTAGGACCGATCCATACGCCTCCTATCAAAATATAATATCAAAGTGCGCATAACCACTCGGTGGTCATCAAAAGGAGACGCCGTAGATCAAATCAAATACACCGCTACGGCCGGTGCCACGTCATCGGTGTCACAATAACGCGCCCATGGGACCTCCATGAATAGGTTACTCTTATATGCACATCTTAAGAAACCGTTTTGACCGACTTATATACTTATAAAATCGAATATATTTTTAAGAATGAATTTTTGGACAATTAAAGTAACTAAAAAAATAATATTTTAAGACATTTAAATATAGACTTAAAATCACATCTCCGTCCACCCAATTCTCACAAAATTTCAATGGAGTCACTTATAAATTGTAACACCCGTGAATTTTGACCCGTTGACTTTTTGTGTAATTTGACTAACAAACTTGTTGAATGAAATAATTGGGCCCATTTGTGATTATATGACTATGTGGTATGTTGGTCGGGTCGTTGTATGTGTAGTCGGTATTTAAATAGGTAATTAATTGTATTGTGACTTGAGAGGGGAAACGGGTCGGCCCGTGGGTAGTCCATGACCCACCAGCCCCCCAAGACCCATTTCTCCCCCCTTATTCCTTTCTCCCCCTCTCATTCTCATTTCTATCTATCTATCTCCTTCTCTATTTCTCTCAAACAAAAAGAAAACCAATTCATTCTTCATCCTCTTCTTGCATCAAATTAGTGTTGGAACGGTTATAACATAGAAATCATAGCCATCTTCATCTCACTTTCGTCATATTGAAGAATCAAAAGCCAAGTTCTTGCATTTTACCCATTTTGACCTAATTTCGGGTTCTAGCTCAAGGAGGAGTTTCGGTAAGTCTAATTCATCCCTTTTGTACCCACTTATGTTTGTTTATGCATTTCTAGTCATCTTGAAAGTTTGCAAGTCCTAAATCGGCTTAAATCTTGATTTGGGTCAAACTAGGGTTTATTTAGGGTTTGAAGGGTTTGGATGTGATTTTGATGTTTTGAAATCGAAACTAAGATAGGGGTTATGTTTATTTATGTTAAAACATGTTTGTTTAAGCTTCAAAATGGGTCTTGGATCATCGCTAGTCGATTTGGGGGTCGAAAATGGGGTTTGGGTGAAGTTGGATCGCATTTTGTACTCAAAAATCTCCAGGTCTGAGCCCAGTCGCGCCGCGAGCTCCTGCTCCTCGCGCCGCGAGCCCGTGTCCAGTCGAAGTCAGTGACTTTCTCGCGTCCCGCCTCGCGCCGCGAGCTTTCCTGCTCCTCGCGCCGCGAGCTCCTTCTCCTCGCGCCGCGAGCTTTCCTGCTCGCGCCGCGAGCTCCTGTCCTCGCGCCGCGAGCTCCTGCTCCTCGCGCCGCGAGCTCCTGCTCCTCGCGCCGCGAGCTCCTGTCCTCGCGCCGCGAGCTCCTGCTCCTCGCGCCGCGAGCTCCTGCCTCGCGCCGCGAGCTCCTGCTCCTCGCGCCGCGAGCCCTGTCCTCGCGCCGCGAGCTCCTGCTCCTCGCGCCGCGAGCTCCTGTCCTCGCGCCGCGAGCTCCTGCTCCTCGCGCCGCGAGCTCCTGCTCCTCGCGCCGCGAGCTCCTGCTCCTCGCGCCGCGAGCTCCTGTCCTCGCGCCGCGAGCTCCTGCTCCTCGCGCCGCGAGCTCCTGCTCCTCGCGCCGCGAGCTCCTGTCCTCGCGCCGCGAGCTCCTGCTCCTCGCGCCGCGAGCTCCTGCTCCTCGCGCCGCGAGCTCCTGCTCCTCGCGCCGCGAGCTCCTGCTCCTCGCGCCGCGAGCTCCTGCTCCTCGCGCCGCGAGCTCCTGCTCCTCGCGCCGCGAGCTCCTGCTCCTCGCGCCGCGAGCTCCTGCTCCTCGCGCCGCGAGCTCCTGCTCCTCGCGCCGCGAGCTCCTGCTCCTCGCGCCGCGAGCTCCTGCTCCTCGCGCCGCGAGCTCCTGCTCCTCGCGCCGCGAGCTCCTGCTCCTCGCGCCGCGAGCTCCTGCTCCTCGCGCCGCGAGCTCCTGCTCCTCGCGCCGCGAGCTCCTGCTCCTCGCGCCGCGAGCTCCTGCTCCTCGCGCCGCGAGCTCCTGCTCCTCGCGCCGCGAGCTCCTGCTCCTCGCGCCGCGAGCTCCTGTCCTCGCGCCGCGAGCTCCTGCTCCTCGCGCCGCGAGCTCCAGTCGCGCCGCGAGCTCCTGCTCCTCGCGCCGCGAGCCCGTGTCCAGTCGAAGTCAGTGACTTTCTCGCGTCCCGCCTCGCGCCGCGAGCTTTCCTGCTCCTCGCGCCGCGAGCTCCTTCTCCTCGCGCCGCGAGCTTTCCTGCCTCGCGCCGCGAGCTCCTGTCCTCGCGCCGCGAGCTCCTGCTCCTCGCGCCGCGAGCTCCTGCTCCTCGCGCCGCGAGCTCCTGCTCCTCGCGCCGCGAGCTCCTGCTCCTCGCGCCGCGAGCTCCTGTCCTCGCGCCGCGAGCTCCTGCTCCTCGCGCCGCGAGCTCCTGCTCCTCGCGCCGCGAGCTCCTGCTCCTCGCGCCGCGAGCTCCTGCTCCTCGCGCCGCGAGCTTTCCTGCTCCTCGCGCCGCGAGCTCCTGCTCCTCGCGCCGCGAGCTCCTGCTCCTCGCGCCGCGAGCTCCTGCTCCTCGCGCCGCGAGCTCCTGCTCCTCGCGCCGCGAGCTCCTGCTCCTCGCGCCGCGAGCTCCTGTCCTCGCGCCGCGAGCTCCTGCTCCTCGCGCCGCGAGCTCCTGCTCCTCGCGCCGCGAGCTCCTGCTCCTCGCGCCGCGAGCTCCTGCTCCTCGCGCCGCGAGCTCCTGCTCCTCGCGCCGCGAGCTCCTGCTCCTCGCGCCGCGAGCTCCTGCTCCTCGCGCCGCGAGCTTTCCTGCTCCTCGCGCCGCGAGCTCCTCTCCTCGCTTGAGATCCGGGCTGAAAAGTGTAAACCTGGCGTGTTTACTTGCATTTATTGATTTATTGATTGGTTGACTTGATTGTTGGATTGATGGGATAGTTCGTTTCGTTTAATTGACTTGGGTTGTTTTAGTTAAGTATTACTTTTATATTAGGATAGACGTACATACATGGAAGTCGGTTATGCCTTCATTGGGTTCTAGATGTGGTGGGAAGGCTGCGGGTGACCCTATATATAAGCATCTGAGACTCGAAGGAAGTAGAATCCTCTTAAGTGTATGTACGTATAGTGGTTTAAAGTGAAGTTGATTTATGAACGGTGATTATTGATTGTTGGTTCACGTTCGTTGAATGTTGATTAGTGGCTCATAACTTACGATTATTGATTGTTGGTTCAAGTTCATCGTGTATTGATTGTTGGTTCATGACTGATGCATCTACATTTGATTGTAAGCATTGCATACATTGTTGATAACCCTCGGCAGGGGATTGCCGACATCCTGGTGCATAGATGTATGCACCCATTTTGGATGTAGTGCCTGACTCCGAGTATATAGACATATATATCTCGATGATTTTGAGATACAGCCTTGTTCATTGAGATGACAGAAGGGTATCGTTGCATTGGTGACTGGCGTTCACGCATAGGATAGGCATGTTGACCTATATATGCATTTGGTACTTGCATTTGATATTCATATCATTGAGCATTCATTTACACGCCTTTACGTACTTATGAGATTTGGTTGATTGGATATTGTGGTGTTACTTAGAGGCTCTCTGTAAGTCATGTCTAGCCTCTACTTGTATATTATGATTATTGTTTATGGTTCCTTGTGGACCATTACTACGAACTCACCAACCTTGTGTTGACTATGCTTAGTACACTTTTCAGGTAATCAGATTAATCCTGGGCGTGGAGTATAGTTGCTTGCTTGCTGTTTAACCCGGACTTTGGACCTCATGGATCAAGGATTCATAGACCTTCTCTTTTGCTTTATACTTAGGATTAATTGCCATCTTTTGAATGCTCCTTTGTAACTTTGATGGTTATTGCTCCTTTTGTATTTTGGTACTTGTTTCGTATTTGTAATGGATTCACTGAATCTTTATTTGCATTTAGTTCTTGTTCTATTGTAATTCCACCTTGTGCTATATGATTTCCGTAATATTTCGAGCCTCGGCTTGGGGTGTTACAGAATGGTGGCCCATGCGTGGTCGTAGAGAATTAGGCGGTTTGACCTAGACTACGGCTTAAGTTAAACTCTTCATATAGCATGCATGGTTAGGAAATTTGTGTGCAATGTGAATTTTGTGAATCCCGTGTGAGTTCGTAGTTAAGACCACTTGTATGATAACTCGAATTCAATGTGATGAACGTGGATTGTAGTTAATATGGGTTGTTGTTGTTAATTGTTGGAACTAATGTGATGATTTAGGGCAAAATGATGGGATGCCATTAACTTAGTATAATATTGTGGCAACCCTAAAAGAACCCGATCAACTCTTTTATGGTTACCCGATATTATAGCAAGTTCATGACATCGTGGATTGCGCACGTGTGGCTTAAAGTATAATAAGGAACCGATATGCTTAATAGAAGTTGATTAGGTGGAAGGTTAGCCGTTGGTACACCTTGTATACATACCCGGTCAATAACTAGAGAGCATATCGAATTCGGATTATACTTTGAATCATTCGTGTTAGTTGTTGATTGCATGATGTAACGAGCATGATTACTTGATGTTACGATGTGTAAAAATCCTTTATGATTCTAACACTTCTGCCCTAGCATAATGTAATGAAATGAGTATATGGTATCGGTATGAGAGCATTGACTACTTGTGTGGCTAACATGTGAGCATTTGAGACTAACTCTTGGGTCAACGTGTCACTTGTTTTATAGAAATGGCGAGACCAAGGAGAGTCGGAACGAACTATAGGGCCGAAGAGGAAGAACCGCAACCGGAAGTTCAACCGGAAGTACAAAGAGGTAGGGGCCGTGGTAGGGGCCGTGGTAGAGGCCGTGGTAGGGGTCAAGGAAGGGGTCGTGGTGAGGTCCCTGAGCCAAACATGGCCGAGGTGATTGCTCAAACGATCGCCAATATCATGCCAACCATCATTGCTCAAGTCACGGCAAATCTTGGGCAAAATAATGTGGCTCAAAACAACGATGCCCCAGAAAACGTAAACAATGAAAATGCCCAACCTCATGCCGTTGAGAATGAAGAAGAGGGACCAGTGGGAGTTAATATTGGGATGCCCATGAATAATCAATATGGGGGATACCGTCAAGGATGCATATTTAAGGACTTTAAAAGTTGTGGGGCACCGGAGTTTGATGGAAGAGGTGGTCCCACGGAATGTATAAGGTGGTTTGAGGCGATAGAAGCGGTGATTGAAAGGAGTCATTGCACCTACGATGACCGGATTTCCTATGCATCCGGCATGTTTAGGCATGACGCCTTGAGTTGGTGGAACCAAGAAATAACATTGGGGCGGACTCATAACTTGGAGTGGATCGACTTCAAGAACAAAGTAAAAGCAAAGTTTTGTCCTCCGTACGAACTACAAAACTTAACCATTGAATTTGCAAATCTCAACATGGAGGGAGCCGACTACAAGGGCTATGTGCGACGATTTCAGGAGTTGTCCACCCTCATTCCTCACTTGGTGGGTACCGAGTCACAGGCCATCCAGAAGTTCGTATTGGGCTTGAATCCTCAAGTCCGATCATATGTAAACTCAAACATGCCTACTTCTTTGGCTAATGCGGTTAACCAAGCTGGGAGTGTGACTGAAGATTTGTTGAGGAGTGGTGTTTTGAGCAAGTCCTCAACGAACAAGAGGAAGGAAGTGGGAGAGTCGAGTGGGGTAAAGAAGATGGGAAAGTTTGACCCTAGAAATGCTAATAGGGGTAGGGTGATGGCGGCGGTGGAACCGGCTAAGAAGGCTTATTCTGGGCCTCATCCTTTCTGTGGGAGATGCAACAGGCATCATCCCGCCAATAACCAATGTGGAGCATGCTTTAATTGCAATCAACTCGGGCACGAAGCTAGAAATTGTAGAGCTCCAAGAGCGGGTCCAATGAATGTGGCTCCCGTTCGGGCCGTTCCTCCTCAAGGTAACCAAAGAAGAGGTGAATGTTTTGAATGTGGTAGCCGTGACCACTACCGTAATAATTGTCCTCGATGGGTGGGACAACAAGTTCAAGTAGCCGTTCATCCCAATCAACTACAAATGGTCGGGCCTAATCAAAACCGGGGACAACAAGGCCATCAAGTGCAACCACGCGGCCGAGCCTTTGCGGCCAATGTAAATGAAGCCCGCAACGATCCCAATGTAGTAGCAGGTACTTTTCTCCTTAATGGTCTCTATGCCACCGTTCTATTTGATTCCGGGGCCGATTTTAGCCTCGTGTCTTCTAACTTTGTTCCTTTGATTGATGTGCATCCGTGTGCTCTAAACTATGTACTTGACATTGAAATGGTAAACGGGTCACTAACTAGAATTAGTCAAATACTTCGAGAATGTGTCTTGACTTTGGAAGATGTCGACTTCTTCATTGACCTTATACCCCTTGACATTGGTAGTTTTGATATTATAGTGGGTATGGATTGGTTGACGGCGGTAAATGCAACCATTGATTGTGGCGAGAGAGTTGTTAAGATACCTTTGACTAACGGTAAAATCCTTAGAGTTCAAGGTGAAACCTCCGATTCTTCGACTTCTAAAATCTTTAGTGCTACCATCTCAAAGGTAGAATTGAAGACCGTCCCTATCGTTTGTGATTTTCCCGATGTTTTTCCGGATGACTTACCGGGGTTACCTCCGCCCCGTGAACTTGATTTTCGTATCAATCTTATTCCCGAAGCCGCGCCATAGCAAAAGCTCCATATAGACTAGCCTTAACCGAAATGCAGGAGCTACAAACTCAACTCAAGGAACTCCAAGAGAAGGGTTTCATTCGCCCTAGTCAATCTCCTTGGGGTGCTCCTGTTCTCTTCGTTAAAAAGAAAGATGGGTCCTTCAGAATGTGCATCGACTACCGAGAATTAAACAAGCTCACAGTGAAGAACCGGTATCCTCTCCCTAGAATTGATGACTTATTTGATCAACTTCAAGGTGCTAAGCATTTCTCAAAAATCGATCTTCGCTCGGGCTATCATCAACTCCGGGTACATGAAGATGACATCCCCAAAACGGCTTTTCGCACAAGGTATGGTCATTTGAATTCACCGTGATGCCTTTTGGGTTGACTAATGCACCGGCGGTGTTCATGGACTTGATGAACCGGGTGTGTCAACCATACTTAGACAAGTCTGTCATTGTGTTCATTGATGACATACTTGTATACTCGAAGACAAAAGAGGAGCATGTTGGGCACTTGCGTGAGGTGCTTGAACTACTAAGAAAAGAGAAGTTGTATGCCAAATTCTCCAAGTGCGAGTTTTGGTTGGAAGAGGTCCACTTTCTTGGTCACGTAGTGAGCAAGGATGGTATTCATGTGGATCCAAGCAAGATTGAAGCAGTCAAGAATTGGAGAAGACCCGAAACGCCATCCGAAATCCGTCAATTCCTTGGGTTGGCGGGTTACTATAGAAGATTCATTGAAAACTTCTCCCGTATTGCACAACCACTCACCCTCTTGACTCAAAAAGATAGAAACTTTGAATGGGGCGAAAAACAAGAAAGCGCTTTCCAAACTCTTAAAGATATGTTATGTGATGCTCCTATTTTGACGCTACCGGATGGAATCGAAGATTTTGTTGTTTATTGTGATGCTTCGGGGCAAGGGTTGGGTTGTGTTCTTATGCAAAGGGGTAAAGTCGTTGCTTATGCCTCTCGTCAATTGAAGGTGCATGAGAAGAACTACCCGACACATGATTTGGAATTGGGAGCGGTTGTGTTTGCTTTGAAGTGTTGGAGGCATTACCTCTATGGCACCAAATGTGTGATTTATACCGATCACAAAAGTCTCCAACACATCTTCAACCAAAGTGAATTGAACATGAGGCAAAGGCGTTGGTTAGAGCTATTTAGTGATTATGATTGTGACATCCGTTATCACCCGGGCAAGGCAAATGTAGTAGCCGATGCCTTGAGCCGAAAGAAGAGAGTGAAACCAAGACGGGCTAGAGCTATGAGCCTCACGGTAGGGCCAAACATTCGTGATCGGATCATTGAAGCCCAAATTCAAGCCACCCTACCGGAAAACTTTGGAAACGAAAACCTAGATGGCATGGAACAACTATTTGACCGAAAGAATGATAATGGGCTATACATGGTTGAAAGACTTTGGGTTCCTATTTTCGGCGACTTAAGAATGCTTATTATGAATGAAGCTCACCTATCGCCTTATTCGGTCCATCCCGGGTCGGATAAGATGTACTTTGACTTGAAGGAATTGTATTGGTGGCCGGGCATGAAGCGTGATGTGGCAAGGTATGTGAGTGAGTGTCTTACTTGCTTACAAGTCAAAGCCGATCACAAGAAGCCACCCGGATTGTTGGTGCAACCGGTGATGCCCGAATGGAAGTGGGAGCATATCTCAATGGACTTCATCACTAAACTACCGAAGACGAGAAGCGGCCGAGACACGATTTGGGTGATAGTAGATCGGCTAACGAAGTCGGCTCACTTTTTAGCCATTCGTGAAACCGATAAATTTGACACTTTGGTTCGATTGTACATCAAAGAAGTAATATCTAAGCATGGAGTGCCGATTTCTATCATTTCGGATAGAGATGCCCGTTTTAAATCAAAATTTTGGGAAGCATTTCAAAAAGCCATGGGTACTCGACTTGACATGAGCACGGCGTTTCACCCTCAAACGGATGGACAAACCGAGAGAACCATTCAAACACTTGAAGACATGTTGAGGGCATGTGGAATTGATTTTGGTGGAAGCTGGGAAGACCAATTGCCGTTAGTTGAGTTTTCATACAACAATAGCTATCATGCCACCATTCAAATGGCACCCTTTAAAGCATTGTACGGTAGAGTATGTCGTTCCCCTCTAGCTTGGGCAGAAATTGGAGAGAGTCAACTCATCGGGCCAGAAATTGTGATTGAAACGACTAAGGTAATATCTCAAATTAAGGAGAAGTTGCAATTGGCCCGTGAACGTCAGAAGAAGTATGCCGATGTGAGGCGGAGACCGCTAGAGTTTGAAGTTGGTGATTTTGTACTTTTGAAAGTGTCGCCTTGGAAGGGAGTCGTACGTTTTGTGAAGCGGGGAAAACTTGCACCAAGGTTTATTGGTCCTTTCAAGATTCTTGAACGGGTTGGGAAAGTTGCTTATCGGCTAGAATTGCCTCAAGAGCTTAGTGGGGTGCATGATGTGTTTCATATTTGTAATTTGCGCAAGTGTTTGGCGGATCCTACACATCATGTGCCTATGGACGAAATTAGGGTGATTCGAGCCTAAACTTTGTTGAAGAACCGGTAGAGATTTTGGACGTCAAGAAAAGAAACTCAATAAGAAGCGCTACACCATTGTGAAAGTAAGATGGAATGCTAGACGTGGAGCCGAGTACACTTGGGAGCGAGAGGATCACATGAAGTCTAAGTATCCGCAATTGTTTAATAATTAGGGTTTTGTTGAATTTCGGGACGAAATTCTTTTAACGGGGGGATAATGTAACACCCGTGAATTTTGACCCGTTGACTTTTTGTGTAATTTGACTAACAAACTTGTTGAATGAAATAATTGGGCCCATTTGTGATTATATGACTATGTGGTATGTTGGTCGGGTCGTTGTATGTGTAGTCGGTATTTAAATAGGTAATTAATTGTATTGTGACTTGAGAGGGGAAACGGGTCGGCCCGTGGGTAGTCCATGACCCACCAGCCCCCAAGACCCATTTCTCCCCCCTTATTCCTTTCTCCCCCTCTCATTCTCATTTCTATCTATCTATCTCCTTCTCTATTTCTCTCAAACAAAAAGAAAACCAATTCATTCTTCATCCTCTTCTTGCATCAAATTAGTGTTGGAACGGTTATAACATAGAAATCATAGCCATCTTCATCTCACTTTCGTCATATTGAAGAATCAAAAGCCAAGTTCTTGCATTTTACCCATTTTGACCTAATTTCGGGTTCTAGCTCAAGGAGGAGTTTCGGTAAGTCTAATTCATCCCTTTTGTACCCACTTATGTTTGTTTATGCATTTCTAGTCATCTTGAAAGTTTGCAAGTCCTAAATCGGCTTAAATCTTGATTTGGGTCAAACTAGGGTTTAATTGCCAATGTAAATGAAGCCCGCAACGATCCCAATGTAGTAGCAGGTACTTTTCTCCTTAATGGTCTCTATGCCACCGTTCTATTTGATTCCGGGGCCGATTTTAGCCTCGTGTCTTCTAACTTTGTTCCTTTGATTGATGTGCATCCGTGTGCTCTAAACTATGTACTTGACATTGAAATGGTAAACGGGTCACTAACTAGAATTAGTCAAATACTTCGAGAATGTGTCTTGACTTTGGAAGATGTCGACTTCTTCATTGACCTTATACCCCTTGACATTGGTAGTTTTGATATTATAGTGGGTATGGATTGGTTGACGGCGGTAAATGCAACCATTGATTGTGGCGAGAGAGTTGTTAAGATACCTTTGACTAACGGTAAAATCCTTAGAGTTCAAGGTGAAACCTCCGATTCTTCGACTTCTAAAATCTTTAGTGCTACCATCTCAAAGGTAGAATTGAAGACCGTCCCTATCGTTTGTGATTTTCCCGATGTTTTTCCGGATGACTTACCGGGGTTACCTCCGCCCCGTGAACTTGATTTTCGTATCAATCTTATTCCCGAAGCCGCGCCCATAGCAAAAGCTCCATATAGACTAGCCTTAACCGAAATGCAGGAGCTACAAACTCAACTCAAGGAACTCCAAGAGAAGGGTTTCATTCGCCCTAGTCAATCTCCTTGGGGTGCTCCTGTTCTCTTCGTTAAAAAGAAAGATGGGTCCTTCAGAATGTGCATCGACTACCGAGAATTAAACAAGCTCACAGTGAAGAACCGGTATCCTCTCCCTAGAATTGATGACTTATTTGATCAACTTCAAGGTGCTAAGCATTTCTCAAAAATCGATCTTCGCTCGGGCTATCATCAACTCCGGGTACATGAAGATGACATCCCCAAAACGGCTTTTCGCACAAGGTATGGTCATTTTGAATTCACCGTGATGCCTTTTGGGTTGACTAATGCACCGGCGGTGTTCATGGACTTGATGAACCGGGTGTGTCAACCATACTTAGACAAGTCTGTCATTGTGTTCATTGATGACATACTTGTATACTCGAAGACAAAAGAGGAGCATGTTGGGCACTTGCGTGAGGTGCTTGAACTACTAAGAAAAGAGAAGTTGTATGCCAAATTCTCCAAGTGCGAGTTTTGGTTGGAAGAGGTCCACTTTCTTGGTCACGTAGTGAGCAAGGATGGTATTCATGTGGATCCAAGCAAGATTGAAGCAGTCAAGAATTGGAGAAGACCCGAAACGCCATCCGAAATCCGTCAATTCCTTGGGTTGGCGGGTTACTATAGAAGATTCATTGAAAACTTCTCCCGTATTGCACAACCACTCACCCTCTTGACTCAAAAAGATAGAAACTTTGAATGGGGCGAAAAACAAGAAAGCGCTTTCCAAACTCTTAAAGATATGTTATGTGATGCTCCTATTTTGACGCTACCGGATGGAATCGAAGATTTTGTTGTTTATTGTGATGCTTCGGGGCAAGGGTTGGGTTGTGTTCTTATGCAAAGGGGTAAAGTCGTTGCTTATGCCTCTCGTCAATTGAAGGTGCATGAGAAGAACTACCCGACACATGATTTGGAATTGGGAGCGGTTGTGTTTGCTTTGAAGTGTTGGAGGCATTACCTCTATGGCACCAAATGTGTGATTTATACCGATCACAAAAGTCTCCAACACATCTTCAACCAAAGTGAATTGAACATGAGGCAAAGGCGTTGGTTAGAGCTATTCAGTGATTATGATTGTGACATCCGTTATCACCCGGGCAAGGCAAATGTAGTAGCCGATGCCTTGAGCCGAAAGAAGAGAGTGAAACCAAGACGGGCTAGAGCTATGAGCCTCACGGTAGGGCCAAACATTCGTGATCGGATCATTGAAGCCCAAATTCAAGCCACCCTACCGAAAAACTTTGGAAACGAAAACCTAGATGGCATGGAACAACTATTTGACCGAAAGAATGATAATGGGCTATACATGGTTGAAAGACTTTGGGTTCCTATTTTCGGCGACTTAAGAATGCTTATTATGAATGAAGCTCACCTATCGCCTTATTCGGTCCATCCCGGGTCGGATAAGATGTACTTTGACTTGAAGGAATTGTATTGGTGGCCGGGCATGAAGCGTGATGTGGCAAGGTATGTGAGTGAGTGTCTTACTTGCTTACAAGTCAAAGCCGATCACAAGAAGCCACCCGGATTGTTGGTGCAACCGGTGATGCCCGAATGGAAGTGGGAGCATATCTCAATGGACTTCATCACTAAACTACCGAAGACGAGAAGCGGCCGAGACACGATTTGGGTGATAGTAGATCGGCTAACGAAGTCGGCTCACTTTTTAGCCATTCGTGAAACCGATAAATTTGACACTTTGGTTCGATTGTACATCAAAGAAGTAATATCTAAGCATGGAGTGCCGATTTCTATCATTTCGGATAGAGATGCCCGTTTTAAATCAAAATTTTGGGAAGCATTTCAAAAAGCCATGGGTACTCGACTTGACATGAGCACGGCGTTTCACCCTCAAACGGATGGACAAACCAAGAGAACCATTCAAACACTTGAAGACATGTTGAGGGCATGTGCAATTGATTTTGGTGGAAGCTGGGAAGACCAATTGCCGTTAGTTGAGTTTTCATACAACAATAGCTATCATGCCACCATTCAAATGGCACCCTTTAAAGCATTGTACGGTAGAGTATGTCGTTCCCCTCTAGCTTGGGCAGAAATTGGAGAGAGTCAACTCATCGGGCCAGAAATTGTGATTGAAACGACTAAGGTAATATCTCAAATTAAGGAGAAGTTGCAATTGGCCCGTGAACGTCAGAAGAAGTATGCCGATGTGAGGCGGAGACCGCTAGAGTTTGAAGTTGGTGATTTTGTACTTTTGAAAGTGTCGCCTTGGAAGGGAGTCGTACGTTTTGTGAAGCGGGGAAAACTTGCACCAAGGTTTATTGGTCCTTTCAAGATTCTTGAACGGGTTGGGAAAGTTGCTTATCGGCTAGAATTGCCTCAAGAGCTTAGTGGGGTGCATGATGTGTTTCATATTTGTAATTTGCGCAAGTGTTTGGCGGATCCTACACATCATGTGCCTATGGACGAAATTAGGGTTGATTCGAGCCTAAACTTTGTTGAAGAACCGGTAGAGATTTTGGACCGTCAAGAAAAGAGACTCAAGAAGAAGCGATACACCATTGTGAAGGTAAGATGGAACGCTAGACGTGGAGCCGAGTACACTTGGGAGCGAGAGGATCACATGAAGTCTAAGTATCCGCAATTGTTTAATAATTAGGGTTTTGTTGAATTTCGGGACGAAATTCTTTTAACGGGGGGATAATGTAACACCCGTGAATTTTGACCCGTTGACTTTTTGTGTAATTTGACTAACAAACTTGTTGAATGAAATAATTGGGCCCATTTGTGATTATATAACTATGTGGTATGTTGGTCGGGTCGTTGTATGTGTAGTCGGTATTTAAATAGGTAATTAATTGTATTGTGACTTGAGAGGGGAAACGGGTCGGCCCGTGGGTAGTCCATGACCCACCAGCCCCCAAGACCCATTTCTCCCCCCCTTATTCCTTTCTCCCCCTCTCATTCTCATTTCTATCTATCTATCTCCTTCTCTATTTCTCTCAAACAAAAAGAAAACCAATTCATTCTTCATCCTCTTCTTGCATCAAATTAGTGTTGGAACGGTTATAACATAGAAATCATAGCCATCTTCATCTCACTTTCGTCATATTGAAGAATCAAAAGCCAAGTTCTTGCATTTTACCCATTTTGACCTAATTTCGGGTTCTAGCTCAAGGAGGAGTTTCGGTAAGTCTAATTCATCCCTTTTGTACCCACTTATGTTTGTTTATGCATTTCTAGTCATCTTGAAAGTTTGCAAGTCCTAAATCGGCTTAAATCTTGATTTGGGTCAAACTAGGGTTTATTTAGGGTTTGAAGGGTTTGGATGTGATTTTGATGTTTTGAAATCGAAACTAAGATAGGGGTTATGTTTATTTATGTTAAAACATGTTTGTTTAAGCTTCAAAATGGGTCTTGGATCATCGCTAGTCGATTTGGGGGTCGAAAATGGGGTTTGGGTGAAGTTGGATCGCATTTTGTACTCAAAAATCTCCAGGTCTGAGCCCAGTCGCGCCGCGAGCTCCTGCTCCTCGCGCCGCGAGCCCGTGTCCAGTCGAAGTCAGTGACTTTCTCGCGTCCCGCCTCGCGCCGCGAGCTTTCCTGCTCCTCGCGCCGCGAGCTCCTTCTCCTCGCGCCGCGAGCTTTCCTGCTCCTCGCGCCGCGAGCTTTCCTGCTCCTCGCGCCGCGAGTTTCACCTGTTTTGCACATCAGTTTTCAAACGTTAATAACTTTTGATCCGTAACTCCAAGTAAGTCGTATGACCTATCGTTGGAATCGTAAGAGAGTCTAGTTTCTATTAGTGACCCTCTTTTTGTATGAATCCTTTCTCTTTTCTAAAAAGGTCGAGTCGAATGTGTCTTGTTTCCTACTCGTTTAAGTTGGAAAGGCGTTTAGGGTTTGTGACTTGACCTAATTGTGCTAAACTAACTTGTTTATGATTGTAGAGTTGACATTATGGTATATTGATGTATAATTATAGGTTGTGGACGTGTGGATCCTATTACTCGTTTGTAATCTTATACTAGCTTCTTTGCCGGTCAAGGTGAGTTTCGTATCTCCCTACTCGCTTGAGATCCGGGCTGAAAAGTGTAAACCTGGCGTGTTTACTTGCATTTATTGATTTATTGATTGGTTGACTTGATTGTTGGATTGGCGGGATAGTTCGTTTCGTTTAATTGACTTGGGTTATGTTTTAGTTAAGTATTACTTTTATATTAGGATAGACGTACATACATGGAAGCCGGTTATGCCTTCATTGGGTTCTAGATGTGGTGGGAAGGCTGCGGGTGACCCTATATATAAGCATCTGAGACTCGAAGGAAGTAGAATCCTCTTAAGTGTATGTACGTATAGTGGTTTAAAGTGAAGTTGATTTATGAACGGTGATTATTGATTGTTGGTTCACGTTCGTTGAATGTTGATTAGTGGCTCATAACTTACGATTATTGATTGTTGGTTCAAGTTCATCGTGTATTGATTGTTGGTTCATGACTGATGCATCTACATTTGATTGTAAGCATTGCATACATTGTTGATAACCCTCGGCAGGGGATTGCCGACATCCTGGTGCATAGATGTATGCACCCATTTTGGATGTAGTGCCTGACTCCGAGTATATAGACATATATATCTCGATGATTTTGAGATACAGCCTTGTTCATTGAGATGACAGAAGGGTATCGTTGCATTGGTGACTGGCGTTCACGCATAGGATAGGCATGTTGACCTATATATGCATTTGGTACTTGCATTTGATATTCATATCATTGAGCATTCATTTACACGCCTTTACGTACTTATGAGATTTGGTTGATTGGATATTGTGGTGTTACTTAGAGGCTCTCTGTAAGTCATGTCTAGCCTCTACTTGTATATTATGATTATTGTTTATGGTTCCTTGTGGACCATTACTACGAACTCACCAACCTTGTGTTGACTATGCTTAGTACACTTTTCAGGTAATCAGATTAATCCTGGGCGTGGAGTATAGTTGCTTGCTTGCTGTTTAACCCGGACTTTGGACCTCATGGATCAAGGATTCATAGACCTTCTCTTTTGCTTTATACTTAGGATTAATTGCCATCTTTTGAATGCTCCTTTGTAACTTTGATGGTTATTGCTCCTTTTGTATTTTGGTACTTGTTTCGTATTTGTAATGGATTCACTGAATCTTTATTTGCATTTAGTTCTTGTTCTATTGTAATTCCACCTTGTGCTATATGATTTCCGTAATATTCGAGCCTCGGCTTGGGGTGTTACATAAATTCTCGGGCCAATCAATATGATACATAATATGCGACTGTATTAATTTTCGTGGCCAATGAATATGATTCATAATATGCGACTGTATTATCTTTCCGGCCAACGAATATTCGAGGGACATTAGTGTACAATTTGGGACAAAGTTGTACATATCATCTCATCAAATGTAACACACCAAACCCACCTTTTTCGGGACAGTTTTCGAATCGGGTTTCAAGAGACGGTTTTGACACAAGTATACAGAATAAAATATTATAATTCCCCAATCAATAATCATGAAGGAAACCTCGGTAGTACATCAAAATCAGGGATATCACAATATTATACAAAGTCTAGCAAGCAGATAATATTTCAAATAATATACTATATCCATAAAACTTTACATACAAATCAAAAGAAGTTTTGAGAAGAAAGATTTTACCGAAGAATCCTAAACCAACTAGAATATCCGTACTATTATATATATATAACAAATAAAGTTTTGAGAGAAAAGATTGTACCGAAAAGCTCCTAATAACCTCTAGAATATCCGTACTATTATATATATAACAAACAAAGTTTTAAGAGGAAGAATTGTACCGAAAAGATCCTAACACGATCTAGAATATCCGTACCATTATATATATAACAAATAAAGTTTTGAGAGAAAAGATTGTACGGAAAGGATCCTAAATATCACCTAGAATATCCGTACCTTTTCGCCGATTCACAACAATTTCAAAAATGCTAGAGCCACCAACGAAACTCGATCACCAAACCAAATCTAATCATATACAAGAGTATAAGCACAAAATATATCAAATAGAGAGTATCTAATATTCTTTTTATGTTGTAAGTTTATTAAATATTTCGAAGTAAATTGCCTTTAATTATTACGTTTCAACATATTCAACTTACTCGTTTAATTAGCATGTTGTGATCAACCATATGTTACATTTGTTATGTATGCTAAATGTTATTTATATTCAGTATCTTAGGCCTAATCAATTCTGGCACTTATGTTATTCTTTTGTCCAAATTAAATTACTGCTAGTTTTTATTTTTAGTCACAAATAAAATAAAAGTTAAAACCATGAGATGTATTGTAAGATAAAAGATGTACTATTTATTTGATTATAATTCAACCAGACTTATAAGTGAAAAATAAGAGTAATTTATATTATAATGTCTTCAAGATTTACAAAATTATTACGGTCTATATGTACTGAAAGTGTGTAGAATCAAAAACAACAAAACTTATATTTCAACAAACTTCCAAAATATCTGTCTATAATATAACTAAAAGAGGGGGTTGGGGGTACACTTGGCACCCCTAATCCTCCTAATTGAGCCTAATTCTCCCCTCTAATTATTTCTCTATTTTTTAATTAATCCTATATTTTTTAAATTAAAATAAAGCCGATCTATATTGCCTTAAAACTACAAATATGTATATTTACTTATTATAAAATTACGCTAATTTAATGGAAGATTTACTTTGACACTTGCGTTTTAAAAGGACCAGAAACTTAGACGACATGCCATAGATTTTTCTCAATGTATTACGGAGAGTTTATATTAAATATAATCTATCTATAATCTTCTATAATAATATAACTAAAAGAGGAGGTTGGGGTACACTTGGCACCCCTAATCCCCCTCCTTTAGCCTAAAACTCCCTCCTCATTAATCCTCTATTTTTTAAATATTTTTTTAATTAAAATATTATAATCGTTATTAATATAATTTGTTCATATTTAATCATTATTATTATTTAACATTGAATTCTTATGTTATTGTTATTATTATCTCTATTAATTTAGTTTGTTGTCCATTATAGGTTCATCATGGCTTCTTCGACTCCGTGTTGTGCATGTATGGACTGTTTCGGAGTGGAACAATCTAAAAAAAATCAAAACGCTCGAGATGGTCTTTGTTGATGAATTGATATGTACTTTTCAAATTATATATGTTTCTTTAGTTTTCGAAATTATAATTTAAAATTGTTGTTTGTGTTTGTCTTAAGTTTAGATATAACAAACTACAAATTTTTTATTTAACTAAAGTTGAATAAAAAGGGGGTTAACTAGATTCAATATTTATATAGAGTTAATTTTCGTATGTTTCCTTCTTTAGTTTTCGTAATTATAGTCTAAAATTGTGGTTTGTGTGTGTCTTAAGTTTAGATATAACAAACTACAAATTTTTTATTTAACTAAAGTTGAAAAAAAAGGTTAACTAGATTTTATGTTTAATTTTTAGGTATTTTAATTTTATTCGGTATCTATTTAATATACTTGAATTCCAATTTTTTAGCTTTGATTAATATATTTTAAGACTACCCGTCCATTGGACGGGCCTGAGTACTAGTAATAAAATAGAATAAATATAAATAAATAAATAAATCATACGTGGGATTTGATGTGCATATTTTCCTCAAAATTTTGATGTGTTCTTAAAATAAGACCAACTAATACTAATTTGAAAATCTCATGCTTGCTAGTTTTTTTTTTTTTTTTATAATCTATAAACATATAAAGTTGATGGTCTAAAAGTTTTTTGACACATCATTCATAAAGAAATTTAATGGTGAAATTTATGGCACTAATTGATGATTTTGCTATTAATCTTGCTTAATTTTATGTTAGGAGATATAGACATAGAAGATGATATAAGCCATAAGTTATTGGGAACTTGAGAGGCCGAATAAATGAAGTACCGTTTAATTGATTTTGAGGTTATTTAAGTGAATTTCATCTTTGTTTTTAATGAATTTAGGATGGTTTGTATAATAATATTTTAGCTTAAACCTTTTAATCTTCTCCATCTTCTTTAAGCCGATCATTAAAGCCATTACCAAGGCATTTTCTCCAAACACCCTCTCAAGATTCCTCCACCACCACGGCAGCCACCAAACGCCAGCAATTACCAACAAAAAGATAAATACTTTTTACAACTAATTGTACTGGTAAGATCTTAATTTCCTTTTAATGTGTGTTCATGATCTATGTATTTTTTCTTGAAGTTTATGCAACCAGGTTCAACCACAATCACGTGGAATCAATCGGTCCATTCAAGTATATGTTCAAATGGTCCTTAACCACATCGATCTATCCATTATGTGGGGAAACCCTGCATAATTTGTTAAATGGGAACACGATGCAGAAATATCATTTTCTTCTTTTTAGGTGTTTCATCAAAAGGGCACGCGATGGATGAGAATCAGGTATGTGCAAACCCTTAACCATCGTAAATACTATATCTTATTAAATAAATGTAGGGTTTTGGGGTTTTCATCAAATTGCAATGGAGGAGATTCATGCATCTTCAATTTAATTTTTCTTTCGGTTATTTGTAGGATACTCTATCAATCAGGTGTATTCTACTATCACTTGATTATGGTAGCACGATGTAAACCTTCATCGCCAAAACAGCCACATAACCTTATATGCGTAGCCGTGCACCACACGGGCAACTTGATCGACTTACAAATTAAGCATCACAAAAACTTTAGATCCTCAACTTTATACGGGATCAAACAAATAAACTTACCCAAACGAACATTTGAAGTCTACTATACCTAGCCGTGGAACGCACGGGCATGCACTCTAGTTTCCTAACTAAAGTAGCATTTCAAAAAAAAAGAAAGTAAAAGCAATTATATGTCAAAATGACTAAATCATTATGTAATATCTATAAGTATAAAATCTATAAGGAACTTACCAATAATGATGATAATTGGAGCCTCTTACACTATGCGGAGTCCTTGACTAATTATCCCAATGTTATATTCCTTAAAAAACCCCAAAATTATCTTGTTTCTACCTTTACGTACAGACCCAATTGCATGAATATTAACTCTTAGTTTTATTATTTGTAAAGAAAAGCAAGGTCGTAAGAGTACGCATATTAGTCTAATGATTTTGGGGGATTATGTATCAGATATGAAGATTGTTTTTAACTTCTCAATTTTTAGCCTTTTTATCTATTTCGTTTTCCTTCATAACCGTATGATTGATCCATACAAAAGGTCATGTAGTTTAATTGTCATTACACTAACTTTATGATCCATAAATACCATTTGTGGTTAAAATAAATGTTTATGTATTTCCTCCAAATATGCCATAACCGATAACCTCATTATCATGTATACTAGATAGTTTGTTTTATTTTATTACCATCATTATTAATCTTCTTCTAATCACAAATCAATGTTACGATTTTTGTCTAGCTATGGATCATTCATTTTTTTTAAGCTCCATAAGTACTATCATTTAACTAACATGTTAATGTGTATATCTTTCATCATATTACAAAGCAAATTTGCTTTTAATTTACTATAAGTAGTATTATTATTTTATCATACATTTTTTTTTAGCCTAGAAAACTAAAAATAGATATGAGGCTTTAGAAAGCAAGGTCATTGGAAGTTTTGTAGAGGTCTGAAAGGACCTAAGAAGGATTGTCCTTGAGAAGGGATCCATACTAAAAAGGGCTTGAAGTGTTAGTCTTTCCAAGACGGTGAGGATGTGATATGATTATTTGTGAGCATAAGGATTGTGCAAATCCTATCAAGAGGAATGCGTAGGTATAGCAAAGAAACCGAATAGGTTATATGTGCAATGTTAAAAGAGATTTGTCGGTGATGAGTCATAGATAATGGTCCTTCTAGCGTAAAAAAGGAGGTAATTAAAGGTACCTTAAAACGATTTGAAAGCCAATATCGGCAAAAGCAAGAGAAATTGGTGACGATATGAATTAGCGAATAATGAAAGAGGTAACTTTGGGAAAATAAGGACGAAGTTGAAAAGACAAAGGTGAGTATGAGGAGTAAGATGGAACTATCATCAACCAATTCATGATTTCCTTGCACGCCATAAAATAACAAAGACAACACTAGAAAACCCTAAAATGAGGTACTACGGAGATGTACCTTTGCAATTTTAGTGCAACTCGGCAACCCAGTTAGTATCACTTTTGTTAAAGGGGTAATCCCTTAACGAGTGATTAGTCACAAACGAAGTCAGTATTTTCAAGTAGCGGCAAGCGTGTCCAACATCAAACCAAAGAAGGATGAAAGTAGGCGAGAAACTATGGGAACGATTCTTTGATTGGGGTAGAAGACGATAAAGGAAAATATGCAAAGTAACAATGGAAATAAGTAGCCACCAACGTCTCTCACTATTTTATTGTAACTCACGTTACGAACCGTTTGCTCATTTTACACCTCCGTATTACCATTCTTATTATCATCCCATTATTTAGTATTGATCTAGACAAGATTGACAGCCCACAACGATTACATACGATTAATCTCTAGTCGTCTCAAGAAGTGAGCGACATTCGTAACCTTTTTCTCTTACGAAGTTTCTGATCAAGAGGAATTTTAGGGAACCGAGGAATGGATGCCCCCAACCCTAGAGTTAAAAGCTCGCAAGAAACCAAGAATCGTGATAAAATCTTGTGTGACTTTCACACATTATATGTCTCCGTGTAGACACCCTTACTGTTGGTCTATCCATTTTTACTACCGTATGAATGATCGAACTTCGAGGAAGAAGTTATTGTTAAGGGGGTAATGATGTAACAACCCTCAAAATCCGACTAGGACAATTTACTTGGATTTATCTAGATATCTATCCCTAGAGGTTTCTTAAGAGAATTGACCTTCTAAACATTAAGGCATAGTAATATTTGCCCTCTAATTCAATAGAATGCCCAAAGATAGATAGTTGCCTTAGAAATGCCATCCGCAATAACTAAAGACTATCCAAGTCAATCTCAAAGTTTATGTAAAACAATAACAACTTCGTTAGTATGTAATCTAAACAAGAGAGTATCTAATGATCCAAATAACTCAACATCTAAAATAATAACAATGTACATCAATAAATTTACAAGTTAAACACGTATTTATATACATACATGGCATATAAAATATAATGTAACATTTAAATAATTCTTGCAATTAGAAAATGTGCATACAACTTAAGCTAATTATAAGTAAAAAAAAAAAAACTCTTACAAAATCCACCTATCCACATACAACTAACTCACTTATTCTTACACTCACACACCCATAATACATACATATACTTATTTCCATGTCTTAACACTAGTTGGGAACTAACCCAACACCTCACCCCATGAGTTAACCAACCCATGCCCTTCCACCACACCTCTTAACCAATAAACTCACTCCATACCCTTTATTTTCTGCCATAGCCACGTTTTTTATGCCCCAAGACCAGGCCACTCTCTCTTTTCACACTCAAACACAACACACACATGCAATGGGTCTCTCTCAACTCTCCCAACTTTCTTTCTTTCTTCTTCTCCATTTTCGGATTCTCCAAGGCAAAATGGAGCTTAAAACTAACTAATCTAATGTAATAATAAGTTCCCTTGATCATTCAACAACTAGATTCATGTATGGTGGAAGCATGGAGTCGATTTGGAGGCAACAAGGTCACGAAATCAGCCCTCTAAGGGGCTGATCGAACAGCAGCAGAAAACAGGAGCAAACAAGTCCCATCTTCTTCTTTCCTTTTGATTCTTGATCATCAATGGGTACCCAACATGTTCCTTTGATTGTTATTCATCTTTCCCTTCATTTTGTAGCTTATTTTCCTTTCTTTTCAAGCTTGTTACAGCCATGAAACACTCCAAGGGCAGACACGAAATGGAGACCCAACAACACCCACAATCTTGTTATATTCATCTTCAAAGGTTGATAACTTGAACTCTTTTGGTTATCACTTTCTTTACCTTTAAATTTATCACTAAATACATATGGATCTACACATGCATGCACATTTAAAATATTGATTTGAAAGAAATAATTAAGAATGCAAGAGATAATAATGGATTTAGTGTAAAAGTGTTAGATCATCACATGCATGTTAACATTTGCACTAGTTTTGGTTGATTTTGATTTGGGATTTGAGATGGATGAATGATGACTTTGAATTTGATAAGAAATCTGTATATTTGATGTTAAAATAATATAAAAGTGAATAACAAACATGTGAGAGGTGATTAAGAGAATAAAATAAGCAAGAGAGACCATTGGTTGATTGCTTGGACCCAAAAAGAATCTGACAGAACCATACTTTTCACTTTAGACGGATAAAAGATGCATGTGAGGGCCGTTTCAAGAAAAACTTTCAAAATAAAAGTTGTAGATAAAAGAGTTAAGTTTAACCTCCAACTGGAATTACTCAAAAACACTGAACCAAACTAAAGATATGATTTTTCTACTGAAACTGGTCAAAACTGCAATTTTGTCTGAATAATTTACCAACTTTAACAATTTTTATCTCCTAATACATAAGGTTCCAGGAGGCCATACTTGGTGGAAAGTAATTTCAATGTGTCCTGAACTTAAAATAAAATCATGGAATTTTTATTAAGAGCAAAACCGAAAGAACTTTTATAAAACTTTCGAGTATGCAAAACAGTGACTGTTTTGACCACTTCCATTTATAAAAATATTTAGAGGTAGTAAACATTATTTATAAATTAAGCCAAAATTCAAAAAAATATTAGACACATATATGTAACTGTACAAAAATCACGAAGGTCCAGATAATTCGATTTAATCACAAAACAGTAGACAACATTTTATAAAATTGATGTATGAAAACAGAAAAATAAGAAGAAAACTATCAAAGTATGTAAATGGGCTAAAGAATACACTAAGGCCATAATGGGCTAACTTGGCCCAAATAATGAACCCAAATGAAATATAACTCAGTGGGCCCAGGTGGCCCAATAACCCACTTGGCCCAATAAACCATATAGCCCAATAACCAATAAAACCCACTAACCACATAACCCAAATAAGGTTAAGCCCAATAACTAATTTAAGCCCAAAGCATCTAAAAGCCCATAACACTTAGGCCCAATTTGGTAATGGCCCATAACACTTAAACGAATTTCATAAACCCGGATAATCATAAGATATATCGAGAAGTATGTGAGTTTGAAAGATAAGCGAATTCAAAGTAACATAAAAGATAATTAAGTGGAATGGACATAAGTAATTACGTTAACCAAACTATAAATTGATATCACAAATGCTAATTCGTGCTAAAATCGGTTACACATCAAATGATGAATAAGGATAACATAACTTAATATGGCATTCTCATATGATAACCTAAGATGCCAAACGAAACCACAAATGAAGCCACGTTACCGAAATTCTAACAACTTATAACTACGTGTATAATGAAAGTAACCTTTTACACTACCAATCTTTGCAACCAAAAAGATGCGAATATTAGCAATACACTTGGATCCCATAATTGATAACAACATAATAAAAGTGGCATTTCTAAGTGATGGCTTAAGATAGGAACTTACGTATATTAGTCCTATCATAGGGATAGTCTTGGCATTGAAATGTGATTGAGGACCATAAGGAATACATGATCAAGGAAGCGATAGATGGTAAGTACCCATTTTGGATAAGTGAATATAATATGCGGCATATCAAGGTGAGTCATAGCCCCCTTTCAAACTCTTTTATGTGTTTTACTTTCGGGGTGAAAAGCATGATAAATAAAATTGCTTTATATATATGAATGATTCTTGAAAGAATGATTATGAAATGGGATATATTGTATGTTCAATGTGTTATAAGTTATATGATGAGCTTGAGTTCTGTTAAACTGTATCACTTCGGTACACTACTATTAACTCCGAAAGGGGAGGCCTGTAGTTAGAGGGTTGCGCAACTAGGAGTCGTCCACTCACCCACTAAAATAGGTAACAGTGGAATGTTGGTTGCCTTTGTGTCCACTTTCATTGCCAGTCCGACCCGAGCGGTGCTCTAATCTACTTTATATTAGGCGGTCGTCTCCATGGCACGATCCCCTTCTTTATAAATTGCACTTGATTGACAGTTTGTGCTATGAAATAAATATTATGTTGGTTGGGACAGGAAATGGTCTTAGTAGTGGCTCAAGCACAAACTCATCGAATTATGCCTTTGGCTAAATATTATTGATTATTACTTATGGTTGGATATTATGGATTGAACATACGGTTTGGGTATTGGACCTTATATGGAATCTCGAAAGTTGTTGAAATTGACGATATTGAAGTATTGATGACCGAATGGTTTTGGTATGATGAATGATTAATCGATCGATATATTTCTCTCTCACGATAAATGTGACAAATGAGAACTTTATAATTTACCATGGATTTCTCAACTCCTTGAAATGACGTTATGGTATTCGAAAAACTTGATGGTTTGATATGGGAATTTTTGTCGGTCATGTGGTTTGGGTGAATTGATATGAAATAATACGTTTTCTAAGTTTGTTTTGAAATGGATATGTAACGAGGTTTACTTGCAAACCTATGCACTCACCAACTACGTTTTCGTAGTTGACACTTTTTCTTCATGCTTTTCAGGAATTAGCGTAAGTTTTGAGGAATTATATGCATCATGATTATTTGCATTGCACTTGGGAGTCAAAGATCAAACCTTGTGATGGGCAATGGAATCCGCCTTGATCATTGTAGTATATCATCTCATGTATTTGTTATTGTTTCGTGGACTCAATATCCAAGTATGGTAGACGTATTGTACTTGGGAATTGGTTCACATGCTTGTACATTGTAAAATTATTTTTATCAAATAAAGCTATGATGAATGTTATCTATTATCCTTTGTTTTGAATACTCGACTTTCTGTACATCTCATCGTTCCGCCTTAGTTGGGGTGTTACACTGCCAGCCCCCCATCTCCCTCCGCCAGTCCGTCATTGAAGGCTCGCTTTGGTTTAACATGCGAGAGGTTAGACTCGGGCTGAAACAACATGGAAATTAGCTAATAATATTGGACATTGTAATATATATTAGCCAAGTTACTACTGAAAATTAACTAATAAGTTGAACATTGTAAAATATAGCCAAATTATAAAACATGTAGGATTAGGTAATTTGTATTAGACTAGAGTACTATGTAAACTGAGTTGTACTTGAAATTTAATACAAGGAAATCGGTTATAGGAGCTTACATCCAAGTAAAATAAAAACTAGGTAATATAGAAGGGGGTATGATCGATTTATTGACAGCCTATACAACCGAATAAGCTTGGTTAATAAAACAAGTTTGAAGGCATCTTCTTATTCTCGATTCTCCTTATGTTTCGACTAATAGTATGGTTTTTGGGTTTAATTCCAACGCAATAAAGAATAAAAATAAAAGTAAAGAGTTATTTGATGATATAAAATCACCTTTTATCAATAATTCATCATCGTAATCATAATCTTAATCTTAATATATATTAAAAGGCAACTGACCTAACCTCAATTGACCAATCACAGCCCTCAATTTTTCAAAATTAATTAATTCAGCACATGTCTAAATTAATTTACACTTTTTGGTTTTCTATCATCAATTTACACTTTAACCCAATTTAAAAATAATTAATATTTTATTGCATAATGTCTATTTAATAACAAAATATAGCTAAAAGTTAGAGAGATTACAACATTTGGATTAATACGAATTAATATTTATATCAATATTTTATTTTATATTATTAATTGTAATCAAACTAATTGTAATATTGTTGTTATTAGTAAATGTAATCAGACTATAATTAGGATAATCAACACATGTCTAAATTAATTTACACTTTTTGGTTTTCCATCACCAATTTACACTTTAACCCAATTTAAAATTAATTAATATTTTATTGCATAATGTCTATTTAATAACAAAATATAACTAAAAATTAGAGAGATTACAACATTTGGATTAATACAATTTAATATTTATATCAGTATTTTATTTTATATTATTAATTGTAATCAAGCTAATTGTAATATTCTTGTTATTAGTAATTGTAATCAGACTATAATTAGGATAATTATTTTAGTAACTGAAATCAAACTATATTTAGGATATAAATTCTTCTTATATAAACCGAACCCTACAAATAAAATCACAACACCTGAAATCATTAAAAACCCCACGAACCAGCTGCTACTTTTATTGTTCTTAACAACCATTATGAATAACGAAAATAAAATTACTTTTTTGCAAGACATCAATGAGAACTCAGTCAATTGTGTAATCAAGGTTAAGATATTGCTTCTCTGGAAGAGTTTGTATAAAAGAAACTCCACTACACCATCCAGCCTTGATATGATTTAGCATTCAGTATTAACATTTGAATATCTCAATTCTTTTTTAAGTATATTTTTACATTTAACGTATAAGTATTTTTTTGTTCCATATACTAATTCTTATATTGATAATTTTGTAAAATCCGTGTATTTGACACGGGTCTAAAATCTAGTAATGAAACTACAACCTTAATAATCTATCTATCTTAATCTTAATTTTAATATCTTTTATATAAATAAAATAAAATTGTGATGACATCATTATTTTAAAAAAAATCCTACTTGGCATCATTAGATTGTTCTATTAATTATTTCTTTTTTATTCAATTGTTTTATTTTTATTTTATTTTATTGTGTTTTATTGCTTTATGACATCATCGTAAAATTAAATTTTGAATTTTAATCCTTCACTAGGAAGTTTTTAATATAAAATAGCATTTTTTTTAGTGATCCAATTATATGTCAATTTTTAAGAATAACACCAAGAGAAAAAGGACCTTCGCCTATAAAAGCCCCATTCCTTGACAGCATATGTGTGGCATTCATGAGAATCAAATCTTCACACAAGTTTTCTTTGCTCTTACACACAACTTAGTGTGTATAAGATCAGCTTTGGCTGATTCTTTTGAGTAGAAACTTATTGATTGTAATTTGTCATTTCAGCTGGGTTGTTTAGATATGTGTAGGCTATCTTGTTCTGCAACAAACCTATAATTCTTTGTATAGATTCATTCTTAATAAAGAGTTACATTGAAAAACTACAATATGTGTTGAAGAGTTTCTTTATTTACTTACCTTTACTGTTTTATTGATTCATGTTCCTTACTTGCTTAATATATATCTGAATCTGTAAAACTGTTTTTCTTAAAAGTTTGTAAAGATGGAATTAAGTTGTATTCACCCCCCCCCTCTACAACTGTTCTGTGTACAATATATTTGGTATATTGATACACCTTGGGACGTGTCAATTGGTATCAGAGCAGGGGTTAAGAATTAACTTGACTAGATCCTTGCTATTTTTGTTAAAATAAAGCATTATGCCTTCTTATGTTGATAATGGTTCTTCCACTAGACCGCCCATGTTTGATAAAGATGATTTCAGTGGGTGGAAAGGCCGGATGTCTTTGTTTCTTGAATCCATCGATAACAATATGCCTGAAATCCTTTCGGATTGTCCTCACATACCAACTCAAACCCTTGTGGTTGATGTTGTGGTCAGAGATGGTCAACCGACTATCCGTGCCACAGTCAAATCTATTTTGAAGAACACGGCAGATTGGGGGGATGAGGATAGGACATTTGGCAAACTTGGATGTTAAGGCTAGAAATTTCATTGTCCAAGCTGTGCCCAAAGATATTTACCATTCTATTAAAATGTACACAACTGCTAAGAAAATGTGGGAAACATTGACTGTCATGTTTGAGGGATGCTCTACTTCCATGGAATCCACCATAACAACTTTAACCAGGAAGTATGAGAGGTTTTTCTCATTAAGGAATGAATCCTTGACTGACACTCATACCCGATTCAATGCATTGGTTAATGATTTAGCTGCAGTAGGAATAGTTAAGAAAAATGATGTTTTAAAGAGTAAATTTCTTGATTCTCTACCACCTAAATGGAATAACTATATTTCTTCTGTTAAGCTGAGTTCTATTTATCAAGATCTTGATCTCCCTGGACTCTTTGGTTTACTTCATAACCAAAAGTGTTCAAAGGCTGAAAAATTGATTGCTATGGGTGATTCTTATAGTCAGCCTGGTATTGCACTTGTTGCATCCATGACTGAACAACCTAGTTCAAGAAGTAATGAGATCATTCCTTATACTAATGATGCAGTTCTTGTGATTTCTAACACTAACGCTATTTGTTCTGAATCTGAGTGTGATGAATCTGATGGTGATGGATTGGCTAATGAGGTAGCCATGTTGGCTGAAAGGATAAGGAGAAGATCTTTTGGCAGGTTCAAAGGAAAAGGAAAGGCCGTCCAAGCTGATAAGACCAAGAAGCCATTTGACATGTCCAAAGTCACTTGTTATAAGTGTGGCAAGTTTGGACACATGGCAAATGACTGCAAATCAAAAGGGTCATCTCAAGCTGAGCCTTCCAAAGGTGAGAAGAGTGAAAAATACTCAAAGCTCAAGACCAAATACAAAGCCCTGAAGGCACAAGTGGCTGAGCTGAGTAAGAAGGTTGAAAAGAAAGAGAAATGTCTGGTAGCCAAAGACTGGGCTGAAAGTGCTACATCATCTGAGGATGAAGTCTTTGAAGATGCCAAGTGTTTCATGGCAAAAGAAGCAACTCAGAAGTTTGCTGAAGATCTTGCACAAATACAACAACAATCTGAGTCAGCTCAGCAGGCATCTACCAGTCAGACTCCTCTACCTGAGGTAATTTCCTTTGCTAATCTTTCTGACAATGAGAAACTGTCAAGACTAAACAGATTGGGTGACGAGATTCTTTTACAAAAGCACTATAATCAAGAATTTAAGAAGCAGATTTCTGCACTAAAACTTGAATTCAGTTCTAAAGACAACACTATTGAAAAACTTCAAGTCTGAAGTTAAGGCACAACAACATTTAAATTCAATTCTTGTTCAAGAAGCCAAAACTGCAGAAGAAAAGTTTTTAAAAGTCAAACATATCACTTAGTCATGGTGTGTCTGTTCTAAAAGAGCTGCTAAGTGTGTAAATGTTCAAATCCCTCATCAAATCCAAGCTATTTTTGATGGTGACTATGATAGAGCCATAACCATCAGTGAAGTATGTGTAACACCCGTTTCGTAAAAATATGGATTTCCAAAAAATTTCGCCTAACGGCGTTAAATCATGCGGAAACGATTTATGAAAATACTCAACTAAGGAAAACAGTTGAGAAAACATTGGTGGTGTTACTAATAGCATCAAATCTGTAATAAAAGAAATCCAAAAGATTGCCCAACATAAAGCAATCATAGCATAGTCATTACATAAGTTCCATAAAGGAAATCAATAACATAAGGTCTATGCGAAACTATTGGGTAAACTAAAGCCAGCTTGATCATCTACCCATCTCTCGCCAAAGCTTCACACGTCATCTCACTGCCTAACCTGAGGGGTGTCAACACATTAAAAGAAACAAGTGTTAGCTATAAAGCTAAGTAAGATAACACCAGGTTTAAGCAAAACATTTCATCCATTTAAATCGTCACTTTAAAGCATTACGTCATTTTAATTAGGCATTCATACCACCGTATAAACATATCTACATCACATATAAGCATAGAGTTCATGACCCTAAACGTGCCTAATCAATTTGATCACTTTGATTCACCTCGTTAAGTTGTAACCGAAGTTACCGTTTTTAAGGAAAGACAATGTCGATCCATGAGTAGCACGCTATGTTCATGACATTAGGTGGGTCATCAGGCCACCCGAAACTACTCGCCACATATGACTTGTTGCAAGGAGCTACCCGAGCAACCATTTTAACGTACCTATAACCACCGTAAGGCATGACGTACCTATTACCACCGTCAGGCACCATTTATACGTACCTATTACCACCGTAAGGCACGATGTACCTATTACCACCGTAAGGCACAGGTTATGCATAACACTTAACATCTAATTAGCTCGAGCATTCATCATATTTAGTTTAGATTTCCACCTTTAACCTAAACTAATCCATACTATCATCTTTTCACGTTAGGGCCCTTAAAACGTGCACGTGTCATGGCAACCTAAAAAAGGTCTAGTGTTCTAGATGAACAAGCCACATATACATGCACATAACAACATTACAACATATCATTAACCACCGTTCATCATAACATATCATATCGTAAACATATCATTAACCACCGTTCATCATAACATTTCATATCGTAACCACATGTACGGGGAAGCATTTTAGGCATAAACATCGTCATCATTAATCCCGAGTACCTCCCATATCAACCCAACCACCTAGGAGTTATACATTACTGTTATGGAGGTTATAGTTTACGAACCATTTTCGTTGCACCCTCAGCGTGACAAAAGTAGTGTATCTTACCTGTTAGTAGTATGTGCGCGCAAACAAAGCTAACAGTGCTTAATAGTAATCCCCCGACACCTATCGTTCATTAACATATGAAGTATAAGTCATTTGGGACATTAAATAAATCTTAGCACTACTTAAAGGCTGACCAAATTCGAACCAGCATTACACCTTACGAATTTAAGTTTCCAAAAATGAATTTAGACCTCAAACGAAGTTCATCTTCGTTTGATCATACGAACATAGATTCCAGAAAACGAATTTAACACATAAACGAATTTAGACTTCCATTTCATGCCAAACGAACTTAAACTCACTGAACGAACTTAGCAATGTTCAAACGAACTTAGGCTTCAACTTAAAACGAATTTAGGGATACTAAAACGAACTTAGAACCTTAAAAACGAATTTGAAATTCGTTTGGAATCATCAGGAACGAACTTAAGCTCAGAAAAACCCTAACTTCGTCCAGAAATCATAAAACGACTTGTTCTTCGATTTTTTCCAGAAACGAACGACTTGGGCTTCACCCAAAACATGTTTTTGACATATATAAACATATTTTGATCATCAAGATCGATTACAAACTCGTTTGACATCGTTTAGAACATTAATTGGCTTATTCGTATAATAAACCCTAACTATTTATAAACCTTTATTAAAATCAGATTTAATTCGTTAATATATGACCTTTGAATCTGAAAAATACTATTAATAATCGTTAGATACCTGAACAATTGATGGTCGATCAATCCCAAAGCAAAACACTCAATTGATTAACCAAAAACTTGAACAATTGCTTTAGAAATCAGTTAAGGGATTGGAGAGGCTGTGTATGTGTTATCAATTAGGTTAATTGCTGGAAAAATGATCCTAGATTAGGTTAATCTTAACCTAATCCCGTTTTTAACTTTACACCTTTGGCAAAACTAGTCCCTGGACTTCATATTGACTTTATTTCGCTTAAAAACACCTATTGGGGATACATATAACACACTAAAGCACTTTCGCACACTACAAAGGCCTTTTACACATCATTTAATCCACTTTATTGTCACTCATTAAAGATAATTAAATCTCACATATAGGGCACATAAACATATAAACACATATTTCCACACAAACGTATCACGGACTTATAATTTGACCTAACGACGTTAGTCAACATGAACGATTAAGTTTTGGGATGTTACAATTACCTCCCCCTTAAGAGGATTCCGTCCCCGGAATCACTTCAGCATCAAAAAAGTGGGGATAGGTCTCCCGCATTACGGACTCGGTCTCCCAAGTCATACTTTCGCCGTGATTGTGTTTCCACTTTATGAGAACTAGATCGATAGTCTTTCGTCGTAACTTCTTTTGTTTCCTTCCCATTATAGCAACAGGTTCATCGACAATCTGCTTATTGGGATTAATACTTACGTCCTCGAGTGGAATGACATCCGTTTCATTCGCATAGCACTTACGTAGGTAACACACATGAAATGTGTTGTGAATTCCATTAAGTTCTGGAGGTAAGTCCAGCTTAAATGCTTGTTCATTAACCTTCTTAATGATCTTAAAAGGTCCAATGAATCTGGGGCTTAACTTTCCACGTTTTCCAAACCGTAATACACCTTTCCAAGGCGACACCTTGAGTAAAACCATTTCGCCTTCTTTAAAATCGAACGGCCTCCTTTTCGTATCAGCATATGACTTTTGCCTTTCGCGAGCAACACGTAAGGCTTTCTTTGCAACATTAACTTTATCGGCCGTAATTTGTACTACTTCGGGTCCAGCAAATTGCTTTTCCCCGGGCTCCAACCAACAACTAGGAGTCCGACACTTTCTACCATATAACATCTCATAAGGTGGCATTCCAATGCTCGCATGATAACTATTGTTATACGCAAACTCAATAAGAGGTAGGTGTTTATCCCACGAACCACCATAATCCATCACACAAGCTCTGAGCATATCTTCGAGCGTTTGAATGGTCCTTTCACTTTGCCCATCGGTCTGCGGATGATAGGCTGTGCTCAAACGAACTTGAGTACCAAATTCCCGTTGAAAACTCTTCCAAAATTTAGAAACAAAGTGAGCATCACGATCGGACACAATCGATAACGGAACACCATGTTTAGTAACCACTTCATCAATATACATCGTAGCGAAGTTTTCCATAGGGGCAGTCTCACGAACTGGGAGGAAGTGTGCACTCTTCGTTAATCGATCGACAATAACCCATATCATATCGTGACCACGAGGCGTCCTCGGAAGTTTGGTCACAAAATCCATCGTAATGTGATCCCATTTCCACTCAGGGATCTCAAGTTGCTGAAATTTCCCATAAGGCTTTTGATGTTCAGCTTTCACTTTAGCACACGTCAAACATTTCTGCACATACATCATCACATCGTTCTTAATACTGGGCCACCAATAAATCGACTTCAAATCCGCATGCATCTTTGTGGCACCAGGGTGTACAGAGTACTTAGTTTTGTGAGCTTCGTCCATCACTAACTCACGATTTCCTCCATAAAGGGGAACCCATATTCTACCTTTATAAGTTCGAAGACCACGACTATTTTCTTCCATCTGGAGTCTATTCTTTTTCTTTTTCCCAATCGACTCCGCTTTCACATTGTCATCCTTTAACGCTTCAATTTGAGCCAACCGAATCGGTTCCAGTAAGTTCGACTCAATCTTTGTAATCATCGCACATAACTTACTCTTAGCGTATCCTTTGCGGCTTAAGGCATCAGCAACCACATTAGCTTTGCCTGGGTGATATTTAATTTCACAATCGTAATCCTTTAATAACTCCATCCACCGGCGTTGTCTAACATTCATGTCCTTCTGAGTAAACACGTACTGTAAGCTCTTATGATCCGTGTATAGGGTACACTTTGTACCATACAGATAATGTCGCCACAATTTCAGAGCAAAAACAACAGCAGCCAGCTCAAGGTCGTGAGTAGGATAATTCCGCTCATGAGGCTTCAGCTGTCGAGAGGCGTAAGCGATAACTTTGTCTCGTTGCATTAATACACACCCTAACCCCGTGATGGATGCGTCACTATAGACCACTAAATCATCGGTTCCTTCGGGTAAAGCTAGAACCGGAGCTTCACACAACTTCTTTTTCAACGTCGTGAAGGCTTTCTCTTGAGCATCGGTCCACACAAACTTCACACCTTTCTTCGTTAATTCAGTCATTGGCTTGGCAATGCGTGAGAAATCCTGAATAAAACGTCGATAATAGCCGGCCAAACCGAGAAAACTCTTAATTTCAGTAGGAGACTTAGGCTGCTCCCACTTCGACACCGCTTCTATCTTCGAAGGATCTACTTTTATACCATCAGAGGAGACGACATGGCCGAGGAATGAACTTCCTTTAGCCAGAACTCGCACTTGGAGAACTTAGCATATAGCTTTTTCTCTCTGAGGACTTGAAGGACAGCTCTCAAATGCTCTCTATGTTCCTCTTCCGTCTTTGAATACACAAGAATGTCGTCGATAAAAACAATAACGAAATGATCCAAAAATGGTCGACAGACACGGTTCATCAAATCCATAAACTTCGCTGGAGCATTTGTCAAACCGAATGGCATGACAAGGAACTCGTAATGACCATAACGAGTTCGGAACGCTGTTTTGGCTACACTTTCTTCTTCAACCTTTAATTGATGATAGCCAGACCGTAAGTCAATCTTTGAAAAACAGGAAGCACCTTGAAGTTGATCGAACAAATCATCAATGCGAGGGAGTGGATACTTATTCTTCACTGTTCTTTTATTCAGCTCGCGATAATCGATACACATACGCATGGATCCGTCTTTCTTCTTTACAAAAAGGATAGGAGCACCCCAAGGAGAGGAACTCGGACGAATGAAACCTTTATCTAAAAGTTCCTGAATTTGCGTCATTAACTCCTTCATCTCCGTCGGAGCTAATCGATAGGGAGCTTTGGCTACAGGAGTAGCACCAGGAATGAGGTCAATAGAAAATTCAACCTCACGATCAGGAGGAAGACCTGGAAGATCTTCAGGGAAAACATCAGGAAACTCGGAAACAACCTCGACATCGGAGACTGTAGGCTTCGCGATACGAGAATCGATGACATAAGCTAGAAAATGTGACTTAGTTTGCCGTATACAACGAAGGGCTTTCATCATCGAGATCACCTTAACATTTCCCGGCTTCTTGTCACCATAAACACAGACACCTTTACCGTCAGGGGTAGCGATACGGACTATCTTCTTCGAACATAAGACGACAGCATCATTTTTTGACATCCAGTCCATACCGAGAACAACATCAAAACTAGGAATGGTAGTTGGTAACAAATTAGCAGTAAACGACCGACCCTCTATCTCTAACGGACAATCAGAATAACCCTCTCGTATAATAGTCGTCGCACCATTAGCCACCTCTACTTCTATAGGGCACCGTAAAGAACTAGTAGTCATGTCTAACTTAGGAGCAAACAGAGTAGACACAAAAGATTTGTTCGCACCAGAATCAAATAACACATTAGCAGGTTTGGAGTTAACAATAAGGGTAGCAGTAACTACCTGATCATCGTCTTTTGCCTCCTCAGCCGTCATCTGAAAAGCACGGGCTTTGGCCTGGGAAGCTTCTGCCTTCTTTCCCTCATCTTTCTTCATCTGCGGGCAGTCTGCAATACGGTGCTTGGTGTCTCCACATTTATAACATCTTGCCTTGTCAGTGCATTGATCAATGGTATGACCCTGAGTTCCACACCTATTGCACCTGCGGGTCTTTGTAGAACACTGACCAGAATGGATAGATTTGCAGCCTGGGCACCATTTTCCATCCTTGTCTGCCCTTCCCTTGTCAGAGGACGATGAAGATCCCTTAAATTTCTTTCCAAAACGATTTGATCCACCAAACCTCCTCTTATTACCAGACTTCTTCTCATCCTCTTTCTTTTCAACTTTCTTATCCGCAGCAAAATCATCATCAAGCTTTTTAGATTCTTTGATTGCTTCAGTTAGAGTCTTATGCTGCCTACAAATACCACGATAACTCGGAGGCAAACCATCGACATAACAGGCAACTTGATCTGCATCAGTTCGGAATAAATGACCCACAAACTTCATTTTCTCCATAAAGGAACGAGCATAATCATTGACTTTACCAATTTCAGCCGTCAAAGCACGAAACTCTTTTTCCATCTTGCGCTGTTCATGAGCCCCGATATACTCCTCAATAAACTTCTGCTTGAAGGTAGCCCATGTGATAGCAGATACCATAGCTGGAGTCATCGAAATAGTAATGCTCTTCCACCAATCTCGAGCACCTTCTTTCAACATTCTACTCGCACACAACACCTTTTTATCCTCTGGACAGTCACAAGCTTCAAAGACCATCTCAGTATCATCAAGCCATTCCATACAGCCTACTGCGTTAAGTGTTCCATTGAATTTCAGAGCTCCACACTTCTGGAAACTTTCGAACTTAAATCGAGGAGCTTGAACTACATTAGGAGGAGCCACATCAACATTAACAGGGGGAACGACAACATTATCCACTGGTGGCTCAGTGTGGTGAGATGGCACTGAGTAGTTGCCATCAGTTCCTTCAGCATTCTCAGCAAGAGCGTTGTTCAGTTGCTCTTGAGTCTGTGCTAACTGGGCTTGGAGAGTCAGCACAAGATTGTACAGTTCAGCTGCATTAGGGATTTGCTCCACCACTGCTTCGTTAACTCTAGGCGGATTGCCGGGAGGTGGAGGCATAGGACCTAATGGGCCTGGCTGATTGACTTGCTGGGGGTTTCCTCGATTTCTATTCGCATTGGCTGCAACAGCAGCAGCATTGGCAGCATTACTAGCACCGGCACCTGGATGGACAGGTGGGGTAATGCTTGCAGTAACTCCATCGCGTCGTGAGTTGCCTTGACGAGTGTTAACCATCTTTCCTTCACTGAAAGATAGAGTCGATAAGCGCAAAGATAAGGCTAAAACATACTTTGTATCGTAAACATCTCATAAGCCCTATCACACTCGCACTCGTCCCAACCCATCCTATATCATCTTACGTTAAAGCTAAGGCATCCTACAAATACCTAGCATGCGCATCTTAAGTTTAAGTCCAAATCCTATGGTCAATAGGCCTTGGTTCACTTAAACTACGTCTCTGATACCAAATTGTAACACCCGTTTCGTAAAAATATGGATTTCCAAAAAATTTCGCCTAACGGCGTTAAATCATGCGGAAACGATTTATGAAAATACTCAACTAAGGAAAACAGTTGAGAAAACATTGGTGGTGTTACTAATAGCATCAAATCTGTAATAAAAGAAATCCAAAAGATTGCCCAACATAAAGCAATCATAGCATAGTCATTACATAAGTTCCATAAAGGAAATCAATAACATAAGGTCTATGCGAAACTATTGGGTAAACTAAAGCCAGCTTGATCATCTACCCATCTCTCGCCAAAGCTTCACACGTCATCTCACTGCCTAACCTGAGGGGTGTCAACACATTAAAAGAAACAAGTGTTAGCTATAAAGCTAAGTAAGATAACACCAGGTTTAAGCAAAACATTTCATCCATTTAAATCGTCACTTTAAAGCATTACGTCATTTTAATTAGGCATTCATACCACCGTATAAACATATCCACATCACATATAAGCATAGAGTTCATGACCCTAAACGTGCCTAATCAATTTGATCACTTTGATTCACCTCGTTAAGTTGTAACCGAAGTTACCGTTTTTAAGGAAAGACAATGTCGATCCATGAGTAGCACGCTATGTTCATGACATTAGGTGGGTCATCAGGCCACCCGAAACTACTCGCCACATATGACTTGTTGCAAGGAGCTACCCGAGCAACCATTTTAACGTACCTATAACCACCGTAAGGCATGACGTACCTATTACCACCGTCAGGCACCATTTATACGTACCTATTACCACCGTAAGGCATGATGTACCTATTACCACCGTAAGGCACAGGTTATGCATAACACTTAACATCTAATTAGCTCGAGCATTCATCATATTTAGTTTAGATTTCCACCTTTAACCTAAACTAATCCATACTATCATCTTTTCACGTTAGGGCCCTTAAAACGTGCACGTGTCATGGCAACCTAAAAAGGTCTAGTGTTCTAGATGAACAAGCCACATATACATGCACATAACAACATTACAACATATCATTAACCACCGTTCATCATAACATATCATATCGTAAACATATCATTAACCACCGTTCATCATAACATTTCATATCGTAACCACATGTACGGGGAAGCATTTTAGGCATAAACATCGTCATCATTAATCCCCGAGTACCTCCCATATCAACCCAACCACCTAGGAGTTATACATTACTGTTATGGAGGTTATAGTTTACGAACCATTTTCGTTGCACCCTCAGCGTGACAAAAGTAGTGTATCTTACCTGTTAGTAGTATGTGCGCGCAAACAAAGCTAACAGTGCTTAATAGTAATCCCCCGACACCTATCGTTCATTAACATATGAAGTATAAGTCATTTGGGACATTAAAATAAATCTTAGCACTACTTAAAGGCTGACCAAATTCGAACCAGCATTACACCTTACGAATTTAAGTTTCCAAAAATGAATTTAGACCTCAAACGAAGTTCATCTTCGTTTGATCATACGAACATAGATTCCAGAAAACGAATTTAACACATAAACGAATTTAGACTTCCATTTCATGCCAAACGAACTTAAACTCACTGAACGAACTTAGCAATGTTCAAACGAACTTAGGCTTCAACTTAAAACGAATTTAGGGATACTAAAACGAACTTAGAACCTTAAAAACGAATTTGAAATTCGTTTGGAATCATCAGGAACGAACTTAAGCTCAGAAAAACCCTAACTTCGTCCAGAAATCATAAAACGACTTGTTCTTCGATTTTTCCAAAAACGAACGACTTGGGCTTCACCCAAAACATGTTTTTGACATATATAAACATATTTTGATCATCAAGATCGATTACAAACTCGTTTGACATCGTTTAGAACATTAATTGGCTTATTCGTATAATAAACCCTAACTATTTATAAACCTTTATTAAAATCAGATTTAATTCGTTAATATATGACCTTTGAATCTGAAAAATACTATTAATAATCGTTAGATACCTGAACAATTGATGGTCGATCAATCCCAAAGCAAAACACTCAATTGATTAACCAAAAACTTGAACAATTGCTTTAGAAATCAGTTAAGGGATTGGAGAGGCTGTGTATGTGTTATCAATTAGGTTAATTGCTGGAAAAATGATCCTAGATTAGGTTAATCTTAACCTAATCCCGTTTTTAACTTTACACCTTTGGCAAAACTAGTCCCTGGACTTCATATTGACTTTATTTCGCTTAAAAACACCTATTGGGGATACATATAACACACTAAAGCACTTTCGCACACTACAAAGGCCTTTTACACATCATTTAATCCACTTTATTGTCACTCATTAAAGATAATTAAATCTCACATATAGGGCACATAAACATATAAACACATATTTCCACACAAACGTATCACGGACTTATAATTTGACCTAACGACGTTAGTCAACATGAACGATTAAGTTTTGGGATGTTACAGTATGTGCCATGGAGCCATACTATCAGCCTCCTTCTCCACCTAAGGTCCAGACCAAAGGTAAAAGGTCCAAACCAATTAAGTTGGTACAAAAATCTGGTATTGGGTTTGAAGATCCTGAAATTATAAGTCAGACCATTGTTGAAGCTATGTCTGAAGCTGATAAGGTTATTGAGTTAAAACCTGAAGAGAGTCTTGATCTATCTAAGTTAACCATTTCTCAGTCTGAGTCAGATTCCAAGCCTAAAACAAACAATGGTATGTCAAAGAAAGACAAAAGAAAGGTTAGAGATCATAGTGTTCCAAAAGAGAAGACAAAGATTTCAAAGAAAGAGAAAACTGGTTCTCAGAAGTTAGTGTCACAAGCAAAATCTGTGTCTGTTCCAAATGAAACCAAGTCTGACTCAAATAAGATAATTTCAAAATTAATTGACTCTAGAACTGGTGGGATTTCAAATGAAGTCAATTTTCTTAAAACTGTTTCTGAACCTCAAACTGTTGATCAAAGAAAATTAAGAACTGAATGCAAGAAATCTGGAATAGGTAAAGGTTTTGCTAAAAAGGAAACTTTAGAAGTTGCTAGAAAGAATTTCAAATCTGGTAAATGTCAGATCAAGCAACAATGGGTTCCAAATCTGATAAGAGTTTATGTTCTGTTTCCCAGTCTGAGTCAGACCAGATGGTCAGCTCTGGTGAACCCATCCTTGGATGGGTTCCCAAAAAGAACTAATCTCTTATTGAACATGTAGGGCAATCATAATGCATATACCTGGTACTTGGATAGTGGGTGCTCCAAGCATATGACCGGATGTAAGTCCCTGCTCTGTAGCTTTAGGATTCGCGTTGGTCCTAATGTTACATTTGGAGATGATTATCAAGGAAGAACTGAAGGGTTTGGTATTCTTTCAAATGGTCCCCTTACTTTCAGTTAGGGTCTCTTATGTGAATGGTCTGAAGCACAATCTGATCAGTGTGAGTCAGTTGTGTGATGCTGACTATGAAGTGGGATTCCGAGCTGATAAGGGAATTGTTCTTGATTTAGAAGGAAATGTTGTTCTTGAAGCAAGAAGGGATGACTCATTGTACTCTTTTGACATGAGAATGCCTACTGTGACTAAAGATGTTTGTTTCATTTCAAAGACTCAAGATGATCTCAACTGGTTGTGGCATAAAAGGTTATCTCATATGAATTTCAAAGACATCAACAAGCTGTGCAAGAAAGAGTTGGTGTCTGGACTTCCAGTGATGAACTATGAGAAGGACAAGCTGTGTGGTGCGTGTGAGAAAGGCAAGCAACACAAAGCAACTTTCAAGTCCAAGACATGCTCAACTATCGACAGTTGTTTAGATCTGATTCATATGGATCTCTTTGGCCCAATTAGTACCCCATCATTTACTGGGATGAGGTACACTTTGGTCATTGTAGATGAGTATTCAAGATACACTTGGGTCTTCTTTCTTAGACAAAAGGGTGAAGCTGCTGACTGTATTATACACTTTGTAAAACAAGCTGAGATTCTCTACAAAAGGCCTGTAAGGCAGCTTAGAAGTGATAATGGAACTGAGTTCAGAAATGTAACTTTAAACTTATTCTGCAGTGAAAAGGGAATTTTACAAGTATATTCAACTGCTAGAACTCCTCAGCAAAATGGTGTTGCAGAAAGAAGAAACAGAACTTTGATTGAAGCTGCCAGATCCATGATGGCTCAAAACAATGTGAAGTCATATTTCTGGGTTGAAGCAATTCATACTACTTGTTTTACCCAGAACAAATCCCTTATTGTTAAAAGACATCAGAAAACTGCATATGAACTTCTCAGGGGGAAAAACCAGAGATTGGTTTCCTTAGAATGTTTGGCAGTCCCTGTTACATTCTAAATCAGAAAGATCATCTTGAGAAGTTTGATGAGAAAGCTGATGAAGATATCATCCTTGGATATGCAACAATGATGAAAGCTTACAGAGTTTACAACAAAAGAACAAGAACAATTGAAAACTCTATAAATGTAAGCATTGATGAAGGTTCTCCAAGACCAGTTAGTTCTCCACCAGAAGATGAAAATATTGACTTTGAAGAACTGAATGAGCCTCCAACAAATCCACCAGTTGGGGCTGATAATGCTCAAACTCAAGGGGGGCAACTGATTGAAGAAGAAGAAGATGTTCCAATCTTTGAAGATGTGCAAGCTGATCCAGCTCCAGTAGAAGAAAACATTCAAAATCCATCAAATGATATTCCTACTAATTCAGATAATTCTATTCAAGGCCAAGCTGATCAGTCTCCCACTCAAGCTGATTATGCTGAACCTTCAAATCTGAATCAGTCAATTGTCCAAGCTGCTAATGTTCCATCTCATGTAACTAAGTGGACAAAATGTCATCCAATCAATCAGATCATTGGTGATCCTCTTTCAGGTGTTAAAACAAGAAGAAAGGCAACAGGTAATTTCTGCATGTTTGTCAATTTTGTTAGCAAGATGGAACCCACAATGATTGAAGAAGCTCTGGCAGGTCCATCTTGGGTATGTGCCATGCAAGAAGAGTTGACACAGTTTGAAAGAAATAAGGTTTGGAAACTGGTTCCCAGACCTCACTCAAAGACTGTGATTGGCACCAAGTGGGTCTACAGAAATAAGATGGATGAAAGAGGGGTTGTGACCAGAAACAAAGCAAGATTGGTAGCTCAAGGTTACAGACAAGAAGAAGGAATTGACTATGATGAGACTTTTGCTCCTGTGGCAAGATTAGAGGCAATTAGAATGTTCTTAGCATTTTCAGCTCACAAGGTTTCAAAGTCTATCAAATGGATGTGAAAAGTGCATTTCTGAATGTGAAATTGGAAGAAGAAGTCTATGTTGAACAACCTCCAGGTTTTGAAAGCTCAAAGTTCCCTGATCATGTCTTCAAGCTTGATAAAGCTCTATATGGTCTAAAACAAGCACGAAGAGCATGGTATGATACTTTGTCTAAGTTCTTATTAGAAAATAAGTTCAAAAGAGGTAATGTTGACAAGACTTTGTTTGTAAGAAAGTATAATGGTGATATTCTACTTGTACAAATTTATGTAGATGATATCATATTTGGGTCTAGTAGTGAAAGACTTTGCAAAAAGTTTTCTGATCTAATGTCTAAAAAGTATGAAATGAGCATGATGGGAGAACTAAACTATTTTCTGGGTTTACAAGTTAATTAGACTAAAAATGAAATTTTCATAAACCAGGGGAAACATGTTAAGGATCTCTTAAATAAATTTGGATTTAGTGACTGCTCACCTATGAAAACTCCTATGGCAACTAGTGATAAGCTTGGTAAAGATAAAAATGGCAAATCTGTTGAGACCACAGCTTATAGGGGTATGATAGGTTCATTACTTTACTTAACTGCTAGTAGACCTGATATTATGTTTGCTACATGTCTTTGTGCAAGATATCAAGCTAATCCTAAAGAATCTCATCTTAAGGCTGTAAAAAGAATCTTCAGATACCTTAAAGGTTTTCCCAATCTGGGTCTTTGGTATCCCAAAAACTCAAGATTTGATCTAATTGGCTATTCAGATTCTGACTTTGCAGGCTGTAAGATTGACATAAAAAGTACTTCAGGAGCATGTCAATTGCTTGGCAATAGACTTGTAAGATGGTCCAGCAAAAAGCAACATTCAGTTTCTATATCCACTGTAGAAGCTGAGTATGTTGTAGCAGGAAGTTGTTGTGCCCAAGTTCTTTGGATGCAATATCAGCTTCAAGATTATGTTGTAATTGCTTCAAAGACACCAATCTTTTGTGACAACACCAGTGCCATTGCAATTACTAACAATCATGTACTCCATTCAAGGACCAAGCACATTGATATTAGATATCATTTCATTAGAGATCATGTGATGAAGGAAGATGTTGAGCTCCACTTCATTCCAACGGATAATCAGCTGGCAGATTTGTTTACCAAGTCTTTGGATGAGGCAAGGTTCAATTATCTCATCAGCAAGATGGGTATGCTAAATATGTAAAATGCAGTGAGATAAGTAATAACAAATCTGACCCCTTATAATTATTTCCATTTTTAGGGTAAGCTGAGTCTGACCCAGACTACTCCTTTTTACTTGAAATTTATCAAAGTAAAAGAGGGTAAATTGAGTCTCACCCAGCCTGGGTGGTCATTTTTGTTATTAAATATCTGAGTGTATTTTATTAATTATTTATTTTATACCGTTGTTATTTTATCCATATTCTTCTTATTGGTGACTGACACGTGTCAAGGTAACGGCTTTTACTGCAAAAAGGTACCCCCACTACTTGTTCATCCACCAATCACATTCTCTCTCTCCAATTTTCGAACGGTTATTTTTTTGAAAAACTATATTATAATAAAGTTTACATAATCAATTTTAACCTAAATCCCCAAATCACTTCCTATTCATCTTGATCAATTCATCCATTCTCTCTCAACTCTGTATACTGTTATATTAATTTCTAAATCTCTTTTTCATTCTAAAATCATCAAGCAATTACAAATGGCATCATCATCCGTTCCTCCTCCTTCGCCTTCTCAATCTCATTCTCAATCAGATTCTTCACCTGAATCTGAAAATCAATTTCCAACTCCAGTCAGCATAAATAAGCTTTCACCTTATGTTGTAGGTGATAAAGTAGTAGTAGTCCCATCTGATCTTGAAATAGGTAAAATCAAGATACTGAGCCCAGTTTCAGTGAATATTCATCCTCCTTCATGGGCTGAGGGATATGATGATGTGGTGTCATTTTTATGGCATCATCCACTTGGAAAGATGCTGACTGAGCAACCATCAATGGTGTTTCAAGATCTACTGTGTGAGTTTTGGGCGAACTGTACTGTTGGACAGAATAAGCATGGAGAAACAGCCATCTATGGCATCATCTTCAATGGTAAGAAAAAGGTATACTTAACTGCCAAAAGGATTAGGTCTGTGTTTTAGCTTTCGTATATGCCTAATGATATATATGAGAGTGTGGTTTCTCACACTGAAGCCAAAAGTGTTTTGGAAATCATTGGTTACAATGGTCCCCTGGCTTCAGTTGTTAAATTGAAACATTTAAGTGGTATTTGGAATTATCTTTTGAGCACACTATCAAAATCTTTACAAGTTAAGGCAGACAGCTTTGACCAACCTAATGCCTTAGAGATTCAAATTTTTAATGCTTTGGTCACTATGACTAGAATAGATTTTGCTGCAATTATTTTTAGAGACTTAGTTAGCCGAGTCAACAACAAGGGTCTTACCATACCTTATGGTAGGATTCTTGCACTTGTTATTGAGGCCACCTTACAAGGTGACTTCAGTTTGGCAACTGGTCAGACTATAGAAATTAAGGCTATAAATAATAATATCTTTAATAGTCCTAAGAAGACTAAGCAGGGTCTTACCCAAGCAATGCAGTCTTTCTTAGATGAATGCAGACAAAGAGAAAGGGTAGAAGCTCAACTTGAGCAAGAAGCTGCTGATGAGGAAGATGACCCTTCTTCAACGGAAGCTGAGTCTGACACTCAGTCTGCCAATCAGAGGGTCTCAGGTACTCATACTTCTGAACCCTTATCTCCTTCTAAATCTATTCATTTTTCTCCAACAAATGAGGGTGACGGGTTGGCCACAACATCAGCCACCCTAACCACACCCTCCATCCAAACTTCCGACTCTCAAAACCCCATTGTTGAGGCTTTAAACCCTCTCAATGTGTTTAAAAAGAAAATATCCCAAAGGAAGTCTGTATCAGCTTCAGGGGTTGACAAATTTAAAGTCAAATTAAAAGTCCCCCTTGGTGCATTGGAAGCTGAGGAACGTTCCGAAGCTGACTCTGCATCACAAGCTGATAAGCCGATTACACCACACCCATCTACACTCTCCCAAAAGAGTGTAGACGAGCAAAAGGGAACACCTGCTACTACCCAACCCTCCAAACAGGGTGAAGGTATTGAAACAAAGACCTACTCCCAAGGCCATACAGTGTCTGAACCTAAATCGCCATTATCACTCTCTAAACAGGGTGATGATATCATTAAAGGGACAACAGAGGATCCAGTCCAGATCCAAAATGAGTCAGAGTCTTTGCACTTCATCTCTGAGGATGTTCAGCCAAAGAAGAGAAGTATCGAACGTCTTAGTGACACTGCTTCTCCTCTCCAAGCTGATCAGACTCTTCAATTCTTACACTCTGAGTCTGCACAGGCTGTCAATGCCCCTTCTATGTCACAAGGAGGGGTATAGGCCTCAATAATTCTCCATAGGGATGCCTTGGTGCAACAACACACCATTGCTGAAGGGCCATCATTTACACAAAACATTACATCTGTATCATCTGTGTCTGCACCTGTTCTTGAACAGGGGGTGATGTAGATTACATGGCACTCTTTAATGGTGTCATGCTAGCCCCATGTGCAACAATGGGAACCATCAGTGCTCCTCACAAAGCTGATGAGAATCAAGTCACTATCTCCGGAAGTGACTCTTCATTCGATGATGTGCCTGCCCATCCATCCTCAAGGGATGTTCTGATGGAAGATGTCAGTGGAGGAGTTGATCAACCTCATGATCAACATGTGCCCACTGAAAATCAGCCTGAATTACAAGTTAATTCTCCTCAGGCTGATGAATACATCATCATTTCTGAAAGATCTGCTCATGAGACTCACTCTCATGAGAAAATACACCAAAATGCTCTTAGCCTCCATCCCCTCCTATATGAGCCAAATGACCTTGATTTTAAGGATTGCAGGCTGCTCTTTCCACAGTCAGTGGCTGTATGGCCAACTGCAAGTTCTTCCCAAGCTGCCACTATCTCACTTTCAGATGTGGTGGGTCAGCTCACTGAGTTCAATTCAACCTTTAAGGTTGAGAGCTGAAAACTGACCAAAAGCATGGAAAGGATCCAAAAGGATCGGGAATTGACGGACAAATCTGTAACAAAGCTGAGTCAGTCTCAAACTGAACTAGAAGAAACAATGAAGAAAGCAGTTGAACTGATGCAGCAGAATCAACTCAAGCTGACAGAGTCTCTAGATGGTCTTACAAAGGCAATAAATGAAGATAAAGAAAGACATCAACCAACTCTGGGTCAGATTGAGAAGAACAATGACAAGTTTACAAGAGAAGTCACCATAGAACTTCGACCTGCTAACAAGTCACAAGCTCAATTCAAGAATGAAGGGAAGCTTTGGAGAAGAAGTATGCTGGTGATAAAGATGTAGCAAAAGCAACTCAAGCTCAACTTGATAAAGAACTTGAAGAAGAAGAGTTGACTGCTACCGGTACCAAAAAATAAGAAAGGTAAAGGAAAGAAGGTTGTAGTCCACTCAACTCCATTGCAGAAGAAGGACGTTGCTGCAAGTGTGGAGTATCATAGTGAGTTGGACAAGATGGATAAAAGGTTGTAACACCCGTCGTTTAAAAATATGGGTTTTCAAAAACTTTCACCTAACGGTGTCAAATTGCGGAAGAAAAGACTATAAAAGTCAAAACCGATAAAAACTGTTCGGTTTCTACGTTTAGTTGGTGTTACATGCAATACCATCAAATATTTTAAAATGAAAACCCAACGGTTGCCCAACACAAAACAACCGTTCAACAATACTACATAAATTCGACATCAAGTACGAAATGTAAATAAATGTCTAAAGAGACAATCGTGTATGGGTAGCTAAGTCCTCCTGCATGCATCTACCCAACTCTCACTCTTATTCCTGCATCATCTAGTCCTTTAAGCTAAACCTGAGGGAACAACCACATTTAAGAAACAAGTGTTAGCTAACGAATTAGCTAAGTAAGATATCACTATGTTATTAAAGCATTTGTCCAATTAAAACAATCTTCATTATTAGACAAGTTTATTCGGCACAACACACATCACACGTTCACACATAACTGCATATCAACTTCATATCAATTAGGGTGAATCCCCTAAATGTGCCTATCCTTCTTTATATTCACACATTATCACACATATCTTCGTTAACTGCATATAAGTGTAACATAAGTCACACCCGACTAGATGTTTCATCAAAAGGCTAGTCATACTTCGTCGTTAAGGAATGGCAAGCCAATCCAAGAGTAATCCGTATGTGGAGGTTGGTCAAACCCCTCGTATTACTCGCCTGCATTATAAAGACCATGTTGCAAGGAGCCACCCAAGCAACAACTACGTCAACGCACTCGTCCGGCTAAGACTAGTACGGGTTAAGCTTAACACTTTCCCTGCATTATATTTACGAGCTCGGTTTCACACATATGGTTTAGGTAACACACATTCCTAAACCATCACACACATATAGTCTAGGTAACACACATTCCTAAACCGTCACACACATATAGTCTAGGTAACACACATTCCTAGACATTCACATACTTTATCTTCATTACGTTTGGATCCTTAAACGTGCAAGTGACATGGCAACCTACTAAGTCTAGTGAGCTAGGTGTACAAGCCATGTAAGCATGCATATATCACACATCAACTTCATTTCTACATTTCATGCATAAAGATATACTTCGTAATACTACATAAACTGCATAACAAAACACTACATTAAGCAATACTTCATTTCACTACATTAGGGACTGCATTTCAGGTCTCATGGTCAACTTCATAACCCATAATACCTCCCGTGTAACCCCATATGCCCACATGCAATATAAAGATACCAAATGGAAGTATTTATGATTTGAAACCAGCTTTTCGTTGACTCCCCCAGCGTGTCAAAGTAGTGTATCTTACCTCAGCGTAGTTCACAAAAATCACAACTAGTCACTGTGTAAGCAACTATGCTCGTCTACCTATAATTAGTAAACGATCATTAGACAACTACATACTCACGTCATTAAGGACAATAACTAGACCCACACACATTAACGACTCACTTTAGTTTCAGGTCTAATCTACATGACAAACGACGTTACGGTTCAAAAGTATAACTTTTCTGAAAACTGGTGAGTTGCGCCGCAACACCTTATGTTGCGCCGCAACTTAATCTTCTGGAATTGAGTTGCACCGCAACCAAGAGTTGCGCCGCAACCCGTGGCGATTCTGCACAACTTCGCACGATCAAACCCCAAACCAACACCAAATGATTCCAAATCAAATATCAGACCTTTATACATCAAAATCCTTCATTTTATGACCAATCAAATGCAATAAACTTCCCCATTAAACAACATATGATTTCCTTCATAAAAACAAACGTTATTACGACATCGATTGATCTTCCAATGACCTAAACACTTTTTAATAATCCATACAATTGAAAAGATAATAAATCTACATTACAATACCTTTTCTACATGTAGATCACAAATAGGAGGCAAAACTCTTGACAAAACACACTCAAATCACACGTTGGAAGGATTTTCGGCTTGCAATTAGATGGAGGAATGCTATGGGAAGGCTTAGGGCTTGTTTAGAGAGTGTTATGGCTGCAAAATATGATCTAATGACAACCCCTAATTCGTTAATCCCGTTTTTGACTTTGCCTCCATGTCAAAACTAGCCCCTAAGCTTCCTAATGCTTCATTATTGGTCACAAACTACTTTATTGACCATATACATCATTAATACTTCATTAAATGTCACTACATGGACATTAACCTTCATATTACACACGTTTATACTACATTAACATTTAGGCTTTCAAGCCTCACACATATCACACAATAACTACATATAAGCATTAAATCTAAAATAGACTTAACGACACACACAATATTGACTTAACGGCATTAGTCAACTAGTAAAGAAAGTTTGGGATGTTACAATTACCTCCCCCTTAAGAGGATTCCGTCCCCGGAATCTCATCAGTAAGGAACAACTCCGGATACTTCTCCTTCATTACTGCTTCAGTTTCCCACGTTAAGCTTTCTCCATGGTTATGCTTCCACTTTATCAACACAAGGTCAATCACTTTTCGGCGTAACTTCTTTTGCTTCCTTCCAAGTATCGCTACCGGCTCATCTACTATTCTCTTCATTGGGTCAATACTCACATCTTCAATAGGAATCACACTTGACTCCTCAGCTAAGCATTTTCTCAAGTAGGATACATGAAAGGTGTTGTGAATTCCATCCAATTCTGGGGGTAATTCCAACTGATATGCCACATCTTTTATGCGCTTCAAAACTTTAAAAGGTCCAATGAAACGTGGGCTTAACTTTCCCTTCTTTCCAAATCTAATAACTCCTTTCCATGGTGACACTTTCAGCATCACTAAATCACCAACATTAAACTCAATCGGTCTTCTTTTCTTATCTGCATATGTTTTCTGTCTTTCTCTTGCCACACGTAAAGCTTCTTTAGCTACATTAACTTTCTCTGCTGAGATCTCTATAATTTCAGGACCCGTAATTTTCTTTTCACCGGGCTCCATCCAACAACTTGGAGTCCTACATCTCCTTCCATAGAGCATTTCAAATGGTGGCATTCCAATACTTGCATGGTGACTATTGTTGTAAGCAAACTCAATCAACTTCAAATGATCATCCCATGCTCCACCATACTCTAGTACACACGTCCTCAACATATCCTCCAATGTTTGAATAGTTCTCTCACTTTGCCCATCGGTTTGAGGATGATAGGCGGTACTCAAATTTATTCTACTACCCAACTCCCGTTGGAGACCCTTCCAAAAGTTGGACACAAATCTAGAGTCTCGATCCGAAACAATAGACAAAGGAACTCCATGCTTCGACACTACTTCATCAATGTAAATCTTTGCCATCTTCGTTAAAGGCACATCTTGTCGGGTAGCTAGAAAATGAGCACTCTTTGTCAATCTATCTACAATCACCCATATCATATCATTCCCTTTCGGTGTTTTAGGTAGCTTCGTTACAAAGTCCATGGTAATATGATCCCATTTCCACTCGGGAATGTCTAATTGATGCAACAAACCATACGGCTTTTGATGGTCCGTTTTCACACGTGCACACGTCAAACACTTTGCTGCAAAATGAGCTACTTCTCCTTTAATATCCGGCCACCAATAAATCGGCTTCAAATCTGCATACATTTTGGTGACACCGGGATGAACCGAATATCTACTTCTATGGGCTTCTTCAAGGATCAATTCTCGGTTACCACCAAGCAATGGCACCCAAATTCGACCCTTGTATGTTTTGAACCCACGGCTATTAGTCTCCATCACAAGACGTTTCTTCTTTCCAATGCTTTCTTTGTCAATGTTATCCTTCATTAATGCCCTCGCTTGTGCTTCTTTAATTCGATCAAGTAGCCCCGACTTGGCTTGAACTTGCATGCTCATCAACTTACAAGAAGAACTTTGCACCTTCCTACTTAGTGTATCCGCCACTACATTGGCTTTACCCGGATGGTATTTGATTTCACAATCATAATCCTTAAGTAATTCCATCCACCTCCTTTGTCTCACGTTCATCTCCTTTTGATTAAAGACATACTGCAAACTTTTATGATCGGTAAACAAAGTGCATTTTGTACCATAAAGGTAATGTCTCCACAATTTCAATGCAAATACAACTGCTGCCAACTCAAGATCATGGGTATGGTAATTCTTCTCATGTGGCTTCAACTGGCGTGAAGCATAGGCGATCACCTTGTCCCTCTGCATCAGGACACAACCCAAACCCGTAATAGATGCATCACTATACACAACCAAATCATCGTACCTTCAGGCAAGGCAAGTATAGGAGCTTCACACAACTTCTTTTTCAATGTTTGAAATGCATTCTCCTGCTTATCGGTCCACTTAAACTTTACTCCTTTCTTCGTTAGTTCAGTCATAGGCTTGGCTATTCGGGAGAAATCCTGAATGAATCTTCTATAATATCCAGCCAAACCAAGAAAACTTTTAATCTCAGTAGGAGTCTTTGGCTGCTCCCACTTTGAAACAGCTTCAATCTTTGAAGGATCTACTTTAATACCTTCCGATGAAATGACATGACCAAGAAACTGCACTTCTCGAAGCCAAAACTCGCATTTAGAAAACTTGGCATACAACTTCTTCTCCCTCAACACCTCCAAAACTGCTTTCAAGTGCTCACGGTGCTCATCTTCTGACTTAGAATAGATCAAAATATCGTCAATAAACACAATAACAAAATGATCTAGAAAGGGACGGCATACCCGATTCATTAAATCCATAAACGCGGCTGGAGCATTAGTCAACCCAAATGGCATGACCAAGAACTCATAATGCCCATATCTAGTCCGGAAAGCTGTCTTTGCTACATCCTCCTTCTTAACCTTCAATTGATGATAACCGGACTGCAAATCTATCATTGAAAAATATGAAGCACCGTGTAGTTGATCAAAGAGATCATCAATTCGTGGGAGAGGATATTTATTCTTAACCGTTCGCTTATTCAGCTCACGGTAGTCTATGCACATGCGCATAGATCCATCCTTCTTTTTAACAAAGAAAACCAGAGCTCCCCAAGGCGAGGAACTAGGTTGTATGAACCCTTTGTCAAGTAATTCCTGAAGTTGGGACATTAACTCTTTCATTTCTGTAGGAGCTAATCGGTAAGGTGCTTTAGCAACAGGTGTAGCACCGGGAATAAGATCTATCTGAAAAGTAACTTCACGATCGGGAGGAATACCGGGAAGATCCTCGGGAAACACATCGGGAAAATCGGATACTACATCAACACTAGCAATATAAGGCTTCTCCTTTCTTACATCAATAACATAGGCCAAGAAATGACTCTTATTCTTCCTTATACATTTAACAGCCTTCATCATACTAAAGATCTTTATCCCCCCTCTCTTCTTATCTCCATAAACTGTTACCACTTTACCATTGGGTAAGGGAATCCGAATAATCTTTTGGGAACACAAAATATTAGCTTCATTTCTAGACAACCAATCCATACCAATCACTACATCGAAACCGGCTAAGGTAGTAGGCAATAACTGGACCGGAAACAAATGACCTTCAATCTCAATGTCACAATCATCATAACCCACACGTATATCACTAACCGTACCATTAGCAATCTCTACCTCTATCGAACAATCTAAAGGGGTAGTGACTCTTTCTAGCTTAGGAGCAAATAAAGTAGACACAAACGACCTATTTGCACCCGAATCAAATAAAATAGAGGCAGGTTTTGAATTAACAAGGAAAGTACCACTTACCACCTCGTCGTTGTTCTTAGCATCATCAACAGTCATCTGCAAGGCTCTCACTTTTGTTGCTGAAGTGGCTGCTTTCTTCCCGTCATTCTTCATTTGTGGACAATCGACAATGAGATGACCCGTTTCTTGACACTTGTAGCAACGAGTCTTGTCCCTACATTCTGTTGCAAGATGTCCCGACTTCCCACACTTGTGACACCTTCTTGTCTTGTCGGTACATTGACCTTCATGAACATTCTTGCAAAAAGCACACCAAGAACCATTCTTCTTTTTATCTTTGTCACCACTTGAGCTAGAATTCCCACGGAACTTCTTATTATTATTGTTGTTGTTAGATGACCAATTAGACCTTCTTTTGAACCCTGCTTTCTTGTCATCAACCTTCTCCACCACTTTCTCGCTTTTGAAGTCATCATCCAACCTCTTTGACTCCTTAATAGCCGCCGACAAAGTCACATGTTGTCTACATAATCCACGATAACTAGCGGGAAGACCATCACAATAAGCCTCAATTTGGTCCTCCTGCCTTCGAACCAAGTGTCCAACAAACTTCAACTTCTCCAAAAATGAATGTGCATATTCAGAAATTGCACCGGGTTTCGCAACCAATGATCTAAACTCCTTTTCGATCAACCTTAGCTCACGAGTTCCCACATACTCCTCTAGAAACTTCTCCTTAAATGTTCCCCAAGGCATAACTGCAAGTACCTCAGGAGCCATAGAAACTGTAGTAGCCCTCCACCAATTACGGGCATTCTTCTTCAACATCCTACTTGCACACAAAACCTTCATATCATCGGGACAATAGCAAGATGCAAAAACTACCTCAATGTCCTCAATCCACTCCATAGCACTCACTGCATTTTGGGTACCATCAAACTCCTTGGCACCACATTTCTGAAAGCTTTCATATTTGAAGTTATTAACACGAGGTGCATTAACAACTCAAGTCCTCCACCATTAACTCCATTAACACCCACGGCTGCTATGGATGGTGCATCACTTTGGGAGGGATTAGAGTAATTCCCTTCCGAACGTTCCCCCCTACTTCTCTCTGCATCTCTTTCGGCTCTCATTTGAGCCAACTCTTCTTCATTCCTCATCAAAAGAGCTCGAATAGCCCTCAATTCTTCATGTAGTTCTGCTTGGTTGGGAACCTGTTCAATTACCGGGTTTGCCCTATCTACTTCAGGGGCGGTTGGTGGATCACCAAGACGTCGATTTTGTACACGGGGTGGCCTTTGCTCCACTTCATTTCCAGCCCCGTTCCCATTAGGAGGAACACCACCACCATTTCCTCCTCTCTCTGGTTACTAGCTCTAGTGTTTGCCATTAACTCTACAAGGCAACGACGACGGTTAGCAAGAGTTAAAGTGAGACTACATTTATCAAGGCCATACATCATTTAGCTACATTATCACACACAATATTCAAGCCTTAAATTTACACTCTCACTCACTCCCCAACCCGTCCTATAGTACTTCATCTCAAAGCTAGGCACACCTGCATAAGCCTAACTTATCCTACATCGGTTTAAGTCCAAAATCCTACGGTCAAAGTCGAATCTTGGTTCACTTAAACCATTTCTCTGATACCAACTTGTAACACCCGTCGTTTAAAAATATGGGTTTTCAAAAACTTTCACCTAACGGTGTCAAATTGCGGAAGAAAAGACTTTAAAAGTCAAAACCGATAAAACTGTTCGGTTTCTACGTTTAGTTGGTGTTACATGCAATACCATCAAATAGTTTAAAATGAAAACCCAACGGTTGCCCAACACAAAACAACCGTTCAACAATACTACATAAATTCGACATCAAGTACGAAATGTAAATAAATGTCTAAAGAGACAATCGTGTATGGGTAGCTAAGTCCTCCTGCATGCATCTACCCAACTCTCACTCTTATTCCTGCATCATCTAGTCCTTCAAGCTAAACCTGAGGGAACAACCACATTTAAGAAACAAGTGTTAGCTAACGAATTAGCTAAGTAAGATATCACTATGTTATTAAAGCATTTGTCCAATTAAAACAATCTTCATTGTTAGACAAGTTTATTCGGCACAACACACATCACACGTTCACACATAACTGCATATCAACTTCATATCAATTAGGGTGAATCCCCTAAATGTGCCTATCCTTCTTTATATTCACACATTATCACACATATCTTCGTTAACTGCATATAAGTGTAACATAAGTCACACCCGACTAGATGCTTCACCAAAAGGCTAGTCATACTTCGTCGTTAAGGAATGGCAAGCCAATCCAAGAGTAATCCGTATGTAGAGGTTGGTCAAACCCCTCGTATTACTCGCCCTGCATTATAAAGACCATGTTGCAAGGAGCCACCCAAGCAACAACTACGTCAACGCACTCGTCCGGCTAAGACTAGTACGGGTTAAGCTTAACACTTTCCCTGCATTATATCGGTTTCACACATATGGTTTAGGTAACACACATTCCTAAACCGTCACACGCATATAGTCTAGGTAACACACATTCCTAGACATTCACACACTTTATCTTTATTACGTTTGGATCCTTAAACGTGCAAGTGACATGGCAACCTACTAAGTCTAGTGAGCTAGGTGTACAAGTCATGTAAGCATGCATATATCACACATCAACTTCATTTCTACATTTCATGCATAAAGAGATAACTTTGTAATACTACATAAACTGCATAACAAAACACTACATTAAGCAATACTTCATTTCACTACATTAGGGACTGCATTTCAGGTCTCATGGTCAACTTCATAACCCATAATACCTCCCGTGTAACCCCATATGCCCACATGCAATATAAAGATACCAAATGGAAGTATTATGATTTGAAACCAGCTTTTCGTTGAATCCCCCAGCGTGTCAAAGTAGTGTATCTTACCTCGGCGTAAAACACAACAATCACAACTAGTCACTGTGTAAGCAACTATGCTCGTCTACCTATAATTAGTAAACGATCATTAGACAACTACATACTCACGTCATTAAGGACAATAACTAGACCCACACACATTAACGACTCACTTTAGTTTCAGGTCTAATCTACATGACAAACGACGTTACGGTTCAAAAGTATAACTTTTCTGAAAACTGGTGAGTTGCGCCGCAACATAGGGTTGCGCCGCAGCTCAAGCCTCCAGTTGCGCCGCAACACCTTATGTTGCGCCGCAACTTAATCTTCTGGAATTGAGTTGCGCCGCAACCAAGAGTTGCGCCGCAACCCGTGGCGATTCTGCACAACTTCGCACGATCAAACCCCAAACCAACACCAAACGATTCCAAATCAAATATCAGACCTTTATACATCAAAATCCTTCATTTTATGACCAATCAAATGCAATAAACTTCCCCATTAAACAACATATGATTTCCTTCATAAAAACAAACGTTATTACGACATCGATTGATCTTCCAATGACCTAAACCACTTTTTAATAATCCATACAATTGAAAAGATAATAAATCTACATTACAATACCTTTTCTACCTGTAGATCACAAATAGGAGGCAAAACTCTTGACAAAACACACTCAAATCACACGTTGGAAGGCTTTTCGGCTTGCAATTAGATGGAGGAATGCTATGGGAAGGCTTAGGGCTTGTTTAGAGAGTGTTATGGCTGCAAAATATGATCTAATGACAACCCCTAATTCCTTAATCCCATTTTTGACTTTGCCTCCATGTCAAAACTAGCCCCTAAGCTTCCTAATGCTTCATTATTGGTCACAAACTACTTTATTGACCATATACATCATTAATCCTTCATTAAATGTCACTACATGGACATTAACCTTCATATTACACACGTTTATACTACATTAACATTTAGGCTTTCAAGCCTCACACATATCACACAATAACTACATATAAGCATTAAATATAAAATAGACTTAACGACACACACAATATTGACTTAACGACATTAGTCAACTAGTAAAGAAAGTTTGGGATGTTACAGTTGCTGATTGAAAAGATTGAGTTTAGAAGGTATCCAGAACCCATCATAGATTGTTCCATGAAGAGGAAGAGAGGAAAATATATCCCTTGCATCAGAATCACACGACTTGGCTTTGAAAAGAGTAGTGAGATTGTTGATTTGGACAAGCTGGGTCAGTTGGGGTATACAGAGTGGGTAGAGCTTCACAATATCATTACTGGAATTAAGAGTATACATCAAGACACAGTTTTGGATGCAATAGAGAGAAGATTTATGAACATCAAAAGGTTAAAGGTAGATATCTCTGACAAGCCAAAGCCTGTGGCCTTTGATATGGATGATGAATATGAGTCAGAGGAGCCTTTGAAGAAGAAGAGAAGAAGATTTGGCAAGATAGCTGCTCCTGAAGGTGATCATACAGATTTTGTCAAGAACTTCACTCCTTCAGAGTTCCTTCAGTTGCTATCACCAGATGCCATTGACAAGACTCTGAATCATCTCAACCTGACTCTGCCCACCAGTGTTCAAAATTCAAGGTGTGGGCTTTTCATATTAGAACCTGGGCATGGGATGTACTTCAAGAATGCAAGAGGCCAATAGGTGTTTCAAAGAACTGCTGAACTCAAAGATGTACCACATATGCATCTATTTACCTTGTACAGATTCTGTGTCAATTTCAGTGAACAAGGTAATGGATATGAGCAATATCTCATCAATGAAGGGCTAGATAGAAAGTTAGACATCACCATTGCTCCATCTTATGAAGCCAAACAAGAAGCTGTACAAATGATTGGGGACAGATAATCTTATCATGTAATTTCTTTTATCCCTAAATCTATAAAATGTTAAATTTCAATCCAGTTCTTGTTTTAAATATTTTGTTAAGACGAAAAGAACCCAAAAGATTCAAAGGGTCACATGAGCTGTTAAGTTAAATCTTATTTGATTCTTTGTAAGCTGATTGTAAAATAGTATGTTGGGTTTTGTCATCATCAAATAGGGGAGATTGTTGAGTCCTAATGTATAATGTGCATTTGGTGATGACAAATCTGATGGCCAAACACTTGTAATCTTTTGGTTCTTGTAATCTGATCTGGGTCAGACTAAGCTGATACAGCTTATGATCTGATTCTGACCCAGATCACACTTCATGTATTGTATTGTAATATCTTATGGAAGCAAGTGTTCTTCAAGCTGCATCAACAATGTGTATATCATTCAGTCCAAGTCGAAGAGGAGGATTGAAGATAGAAGACCATGTTGGTAGTGGAAGTCAGCTTGGGATTACAAGTCAGCTTGGAAGTACTTAGGCAGATTGAGCTTTGACAAATGGCTCAATCTGTGTTTGATAATCAAGTGAAGATCCAACCTGGAATGAAGATAAGGATGATTGATATGACTAGGCACAATCCTAGGATCCAGGTTGGTGGTTTGGAGTACATATGAGTGTCCACACTCTTATTGGCTGATAAATAACGTGTGACGGTACTTGGGGACCACAAGTACTATGAATGGGCACGATCAAATATTCCATCTGACAAGCCAATAGAAGATGTGTATGTGGTTGAATTGGACACCAAGAGAAAAAAGGTCTTCACCTATAAAAGCCTCATTCCTTGACAACATATGTGTGGCATTCCTGAGAATCAAATCTTCACACAAGTTTTCTTTCCTCTTACAAACAGCTTAGTCTGTATAAGATCAGCTTTGGCTGATTCTTTTGAGTAGAAACTTATTGATTGTAATTTGTCATTTCAGCTGGGTTGTTTAAATATGTGTAAGCTATCTTGTTCCGCAACAACCTTGTAATTCTTTGTATAGATTCATTCTTAATAAAGAGTTACATTGAAAAATTACAATCTGTGTTGAAGAGTTTCTTTATTTACTTATCTTTACTGTTTTATTGATTCATGTTCCTTACTTGCTTAATATATATCTGAATCTGTAAAACTGTTTTTCTAAAAAGTTTGTAAAGATGGAATTAAGTTGTATTCACCCCCCCCCCCCCTCTACAACTACTTTGTGCACATTATACTTGAGTATATTGATACACTTTGGGACGTGTTAATGTATATGAATTCATCAAAGTTTTTTTTATCAAATCTAGCGAGGTTGTTTTGTTACCAATCTTAGAGGAAGAAATAGATTATATGTATATACAAATACAGATGGATGTATAGATATAAATATGGATTGATTTTGAAGAAGAAGATATGAGGTAAAAGGACCAATATACCTTCACGCAATGCCACATCAGATGTCCACGTGGGTTTTATTTAATGATGTGGCATGCCAACATGGCACTTAACGGGTGACTAACGATATTACATTTATTGAGAAATTCTTAGAAATGAAATCCTTTTAATAGACGAAACCTAAATAAGATCCCTTATTAAGAATTTTAAGTAAAAAAAGTTACATTTTTATGAATTTTTCCCTTTAAATATTCTTCATTATTATTCACACTAGAAATATTTATAAATAATTTATTTATGTATATAATTGTATTTTTTTTCTCTCTAAACGTAAGCTCTACAAAGATAAAAAATAAAAAATAGAAGTCGCATTTAAATTTTTTTTTTTCTCCTCAACATAAATTTTGTTTGAAAAACCACAATTGCGTTCATCTTTTTCAACAAAATAAGTCTAGGTATCCATGTATTCCTTTTTTCTAACAGAATAGACATTAAAAAATAAAGTATCTTACAAAAATTTCACATGTTTAAAAATATCTCAGTCTAAGTATAATTTTTTAATTGAACAACTATCTTTAAATCTCTTAAAATTATTTGATTGATTTTGTTTTTGTCTTTTTGGCCAAAAAGATAATTCAACATCTATATATATTTCTACTATTTATTATTTATTAATTCTTAATCATGCTTTTCAAAAATTTGTAATTCATAGAGTATTTTCATTCATGAATATGATTTCTTTCAATATCTATTATTTTATTTATTATATTAATATTAACTAGATTATTGTCCCGCGTAATATGTGAGTGAACATATATAATTACTATAATGTTACTGTATATTAAAAAAAACATACATTAACACTTATATATACTACATGTTGGAAAAAAGTTGATATTATGATTATGACAATTTTTTTGTTGATATGTAAGCCACCATAAAATTTACATTAATAGTTATATATAATTACTATAATGTTACTATATATTAAAAAAAAACATATATTAACACTTATATATACTACATGTTGGAAATAAAGTTGATATTATGATTATGACAATTTTGTGTTGATTATGTAAGCCACCATAAAATTTACGTTAATAGTTATATAAAAATGGTCTAAAATGTCATTAACCCTAACAAAGTCATACTATTTATTCACTTTTATAGTATTCTCAATTATTAAGTTTATTTTATTTTTGACATCATGCTATTTTGTATACAAAAAGTGAAAAGGATAGGAAATCAAAGCAAACAAATATTATGGCCAAGAATCGTAATGGATGTTGTATTGGGTTGAAGATAATAAAGTATAATCTATAAATAAATGTGGAAGGATCGTTAAAAAAATATTCTGAAATTTAAAAAAAAAGAGATTATTTTAGAAAATCATACTAAACTTTCCACAAATATTGTATGACAAATGAGAACCGACTTAATACAAAATTCTTAGGATGAGAGCTTAGAATGAGCTTGACTTAAGTTTATTATGATATCATCTTAATCCAACGGTTCCAATTAAATGTTAAAATATATCTGATGGTTCTTAATTAATTAATGAGTATTTTAAGCCTTCTTTTATATAGATTAGTGGATAGATAGTAGATTTAAAATTTATAAATTTAAAATGAATGTTGTAATTAAAATGTTTAGCTGGATGACTTTTGATGAGTTTTTCAATAATAACTTGCTTTACATAACTCATTACAAAAATAATTTAAAACATCACTTTTATATGTACATAATAAATAAAAGATATTAAAGTCGGTTAATTATATTATATTCATTATATATTAAACAACATTCAATAAAACCAATAGAAAATGAAACTATTAATGTTGATGGGATGAAACAATGTTAAACAAATACATAATCGTCTCTATCATAATATTTTATATGTCTTACACTTAATTACATATGTAAATATATTTACCTTTATCTTTTTATATACAAAAAGACAACTGGCCTAACCGTTTACTAACCATTCACAGCTCGTGAATCCTAAAAATTGAACATCGATGATGCCATTATTAATCTAGTTATAAATTAAAAATCCTAATAAGCATTATCCAAATATATATTAGTATATTAGTATTTATATTAGTATCTGTAGAAAAAGTCTCACTAATATATATTTTTTTCCAGCAATAGTTTACATTTATTAACTCAATAAATACTTACTTTATAATCATTACAAATTGTAGCCACCAACTTCAAAAAGTTGTTAGATTTTTCATCATTTAATTAATTAAAAAAAATTAGAATATTATAACCTATTTAAAATAAATTCGCATGAACAGTAGTTTTTGTCCTTATATGTAGTGTTAAGTTAAATATCATATTTGTAAAATAAAAATAAAGGTGATTTTAGTAGAGTGGTTTGTGTCTCCTGTGGGGTGGGAGGTCGTGGGTTCGAAACCCTCCTCCCTCCCTTTTTTTTTTTTTTTTTTTGTTTTTGCACTTTGCCCCCTCTTTTTTTTTTCTGCTCCTTTTTTTCCTTTTCCTTTTTTTCCCAGTTTCTTTTTTATTATTTTTACCCTCTAACCTTATATAGTTTGTGTTTTTTGTTTTTAATCTTTTTTAACATTTGTTTTTTTATACCTTTTTTTACACTTTACATTTTGTTCTTTTATAACTTTTTAAAATGCTATATTTTATTCAAATGCTATATACTTTGTTTTTTATCCTATTTCTTTTTTCTCTTTTTCTTTTGTTGCATTGTATATTCATTTTTATTTTTAAACATTTAGTTTTTATACCTTTTTTCACATGTAACATTTGGTTTTTTTTATTACCTTTTTCATTTAGTTTTCGTATTCTTTTTTTTGTTTTTTTTCTCTTTTTTAGTTTTTGGTTTTAGTATATTCCTTCTGGTTTTTTTTCCAAACATTTGGTTATCCCCGGCCAACGGCCGGGTAGAACACTAGTTATATATAACTTTTTTTTTCTTTCATAAAATATTAAAACTATATATTAACTTATATTTTAATGAGTATATAAATCAAAATATTAAATAGTATAAAATATTATTTAAATATTTAATAGTTTGCTTTTCCATAAAAGAAGAATTTAAGACTCTGTTATATATATAGACTGTAGATATTAATATGTTTAATCTACTATAATTATTTGTTTGTTCATGTATCTATTAATTCCATCATTATTTTCAAAGGTGTAATCCAAATTATTTTTTATTATGTTCCTTAGTTGTTTTGTATTCCTTATTTCGGGTTTTTTTTTAAAAAAAAAATTATTTCTGTTTTGTTTTTTAAATTTTTATTTTTTTACTTATGATCCTTCACAATTTATAAATAATTATTTTATGGATTGGCAAATTTTTTATCGTGAAATTTCATTTAATTATAATCTTATCATTTTTGAAATGAATATGATAAGTGATAACGAAAACTTAATATGTTTAATCTACTATAATTATTCGTTTGTTCATGTATCTATTAATTCCATCATTATTTTCAAAGGTGTAATCCAAATTATTTTTTATTATGTTCCTTAGTTGTTTTGTATTCCTTATTTCGGGTTTTTTTTTAAAAAAAAAATTATTTCTGTTTTGTTTTTTAAATTTTTATTTTTTTACTTATGATCCTTCACAATTTATAAATAATTATTTTATGGATTGGCAAATTTTTTATCGTGAAATTTCATTTAATTATAATCTTATCATTTTTGAAATGAATATGATAAAAAAATGTTTTTTTTAAACCACCATTCCGATGTGGAACATCCTATGTTTTTTTTATATTTAAATGACAAATAAGATTTTTCATGGTTGGATTAAATAAATGTTAATTGTATAAAGTAAAAGGACTAATTAATGTTGTGTTATCTCAATAGTAAAATTGGTAACAATACCATTATATAGATCTAAATGATGTGATTAAAAGTTAAAACTCATCTAAAGATCCTTGCTTTTCCATAAAAGAAGAATTTAAGACTCTGTTATATATATAGACTGTAGATATTAATATGTTTAATCTACTATAATTATTTGTTTGTTCATGTATCTATTAATTCCATCATTATTTTCAAAGGTGTAATCCAAATTATTTTTTATTATGTTCCTTAGTTGTTTTGTATTCCTTATTTCGGGTTTTTTTTTAAAAAAAAAATTATTTCTGTTTTGTTTTTTAAATTTTTATTTTTTTACTTATGATCCTTCACAATTTATAAATAATTATTTTATGGATTGGCAAATTTTTTATCGTGAAATTTCATTTAATTATAATCTTATCATTTTTGAAATGAATATGATAAAAAAATGTTTTTTTTAAACCACCATTCCGATGTGGAACATCCTATGTTTTTTTTATATTTAAATGACAAATAAGATTTTTCATGGTTGGATTAATTGGTTTAATCATGGTGAGTGACACCCTTGACTTTTGTTTCCAAAAGCAAGATTTTTGGTTAATTGTAGTTTTTTCAAATATTTGGGTTTTTTTTATGGCATGTATATTATTGATTATTAAATTTTGTTCAAATATTTGATATTTTTTCATGTTATGTAGATTACAAATATAAAATATAATAAAACATAAATATAAAATATAAGATATATATAAAGAGATAAAGATTGATGCTATAAATCATGACTTGAAATATAATAATAATACTATAAATATAAAGATATAAATATATCCATGATTCAAAATCGATATGAAGATTACAAATATATATAAATATAAATATAAGATACAAATAGTTATATTATACATATAAAATATAATATAAATATAAATATATCCATCGTTTTTTATTTTATAAAATACATATAGATTTATATGTATACAATATCTACCAATAAACTAAAACAGGATTGAGATGTTCTTGAAACGACACGTGGCGTAATCCTTGATCGACATGTGTCCTTTTAATTTATTTATTTATTAAATTAGCTTTTTTAATTGTATATAGATTCAATTTCTTTATTAGACTTAGAATTAAACTCTAACTCTTAGCTTATAGATACAAAACACATTATAACCTTATTTGATTGATCGTTTTCTCATTAAAAAAGTTGTCTCTTTTTCTTTCTCAATTCTTCAACTTCTATTACTTATATTACTTATAATAAGTTAATAACATGAAGACTTCAAAAAATTGAGTTTACGATCCGAAATCACAAGGCTATTTGTCGTCATCCTCTATGCTTACAATTTTCGATTTTGATGTGATTTTAAAAGTTTAAGGTAAATCCAAAACTTTAACTAAACATATATTATATTTATCATTACTGTTTATTATAACTTAGCTTTGATCATCGGTTTACTTTAACCACAATTTATTTCATTCTCACAAATCATGTATGAGGCATATTCGAATTTCTTTATGATACAATCTATATAGCTACCGTACATCGTACGGGTATTAAGACTAGTATATATATATATAGGTTATTATTATTATTATTTGTGCATACCATTATTCATTATTCAATTGTTTTACATCCCAAATTGTTCTAATATCTTAATTTTTCTTTTTTTCTATGGCATCCATCACCATGATTAAGAATAAAACTCCTACAAAACACAATGTTGTGTTGAAAATACGCTCACTTGTGTCATGGAGAGAGGCTCGAAACTATAAGAATAACACTCTGCCAACACTTGAGATTATTCTCATTGATGAAAAGGTTTAACGCTTTTTTATTCTTTTTTATAATGCTTATGCTTCACAATTTTAAAGAATTTATTGCTTTTAATGAATGTTATGTTGCAAAGTGTCTTTTAAATCTATTTTTTGTTTTTTGTTTGTGACTAAAAACTCAATGTCTATAATTTTACAACACTAGATCTGTAATAATGATTATCTTTTAGGAATCAATATGAATCGGGTATTCATTCATGTTTCATGTTAAACTTGAGATAGATGTATTTATTAGCAATCGTCTAAATATTTATTGTTTTTCTCTTTAATAAAGTGTAGGAGTAGTGATAATGAGCTCAATCATACAAAGAAGTAATTAATCAATTTTTAACTCTTGCCTATCTTTTTTTTTGAAAAGTGAATTTCGCTGAAAACTTCGTGTCGTGATTCGATATCGGGAGGTCTAGCATACGTTGTCTTAACCGGGTCCGCGCTAGAAAGCTCCCTCGAAGTAGAAATGCCTATTTCAAATACCCGATGGGGGAAAACCCCCTACTAATCCCCCCGAATGTAGGGTGACAAAATTCAAGCATTTTTACAAAACAAATATATTGAAATGTATGAGGCTGTAAATATTTGTATTCTTTTGTCTTTATATAAAGTTTTCATACGTAAAAAATACATATTGACACAATGACACACTATTATTAAAACATTTATTTTGTGAGCCGTTTAATTTAGTAAAATTATATAAATACTTGATATAGATACCTGTAGAATAGAGAAATCGTATCACTAACCTGGACATAAACATCAAAAATACGTCTTCCCAGACCCTGATAAGATTGATCATCTGTAAAAACTATCTCTGCAAAATGTAGAGTCACTGTATAGTTTCCGTTTGCTAAGCAACGACCGTAGTAAGTGAGAGAAAGTGGAGACTGGCGAGCTGTGGCGTAAAGCTGAGAGTCGTTCATAGTGAGTCTTGATATATTAGTTTCAATATACTTATCTAGATAACTATCGATATCCCATTTACTACTTCCCGTGTTACTAATTCCCCAATGCTCATGATCCCTAGAAGTAACAAAATGTGCAGGTCCAGCTAAATCTTGATCTGCTTCGTAATGCTTTTTCCCGATGGTAGCTCCTTGCCCTCCGCAATTGATATTAACTGAATAGTATTCTGGAACAACGAAATGCTAACATAAAAGGAACATGCGTCAAGGAGGAAATACGACAACACAAGGTCAAGAAAATATGGTCACCCTTGGAGCAGCTGCGAAGGCATTTTGCAAGGTCTCTGCATAAAACATGGAAAACTTAATGCATATTTCGCAATATGACAGTTTCATACATCATAAAGAGCAGAAATAGGCCATAGAGACTTACGACATGTTCCCATCATTGTAGCTTCGGAATAAGTTTCTATCAGAGAAGAGTCTGCAGAATTAACTTCAAGTTGGACGTGTATAAGAAATGAACATCTGGAAACTGATAACTTACAAAGATTCGTAACAAAGTGGAGGAACACTTGCTTCACTAAATTGGTTGTAGGAAATATCAACACTGCATATATTATCAACACAATCTTCTAAGATGTACTATATATCCCAACAAAAGCATTTCTGGTCAAATTTACATAAAACATTTCAGGTTCAAGAATATTATTGAAAAGAAGCTGTAAATATTTCTTACTGTTGTGTATCTTTTTTGTTTTTTATCCAATCAGGAACACTGCCGTTGAGGTAGTTACCAGACAAAATCCTAGTCATTTCACCAAATAAGGTTGTTACAATTTATAATTTGTCTCCTTTGATTTACTCCAATTTGAAATATATATTTACATGGTTAGTCAAAACTAATCATACAGGTGCGGAAAAGAATTTAAAACTTATCGTTCTAACATTTGTCTTAGATTAATCGGTCCACTTAGATCTGGTATCTCTCCACCCAAATTGTTGAAACTGAGATCTCTGTGTATGTGTAAGGATAGAAAAGGTTATTTTAGCATAGAAAGACAATCATAAAGATACTTCAAATAGCTTGATGTCGTCTAATTTAGTTTTTGATCGAAGAAAAGAAATGGAATAACTATTTTACAGAAGCTCCAGGTTGGACATTTGTGATATATAACCAGGAATCGACCCGCTTATATTACAGCTTCTCAACATCCTGCAGAATCAAAACAAGTTTTTGAAGATATAATAGTTATTATTGATAGTATAAACTAGTTGATGAACTTTTGAAATTCTAAAATGACTTACAACTTTGTAATGTTTTTCATGCTACTTAAATCTGGAAATGGTGAACCTTCTCCACTTAAATCGGAGATTCTTCTGCACAGGATTATATAATAAAACATGTCGTTATATGAAGTATATAATACGAGCATAGTGCCCGCGCGATGCAGCGGCGAAAATTTACAACGTACGATATGCCGTGATGACGACAATTTACAAAGTGATACTTATTTTTCGTTAGTAAAACTTTTGTTGTCAGTTATATATATTTAAGAATACAACTATTAAGCTTGAAACTTAAGTGACTTTACTGAACTTCACTGATTTACTATTTTAGTTATTTATTTTTAATGGTTTATATTAATTAAAATTAAAATTAATTTACTATTAAAAGATATGATCATATGAATATGTAACATTGGCAGTACATTCACGTGGGTAAATTGTCAAACTTTTTTTTGAACGGCTTATATAACTTCTATGTGCTCAAACAGACTTTGTGTCAAAATGAATGGGAAGAAGAGATGGAAAATACGTCCTCTGCTAGTTGGGGAATAAAGTAAAATAAAGATTGAAAAAGGGGAGATGAATTGTCACCTACTCCACCCACTCCCTCATTCCCTTTCCTTTCATTATCACTTCAGTCTTTACAAAAACAAACCCCAAAACACACATATACAAAAACCTCAAATCACGATAGCTTTGACCGTTAAATTACCACCGTAAAAAAGTCAGTCCCTCATTTTTTTGTTGACCAAAAAACACTCAACCTTCTCACTCATTTTCTTCATCATCATAGTTTCCCTCTCCTGTCGTGCCACCACCGTCACTCCTCCGGCCACCACTAATACAGCCACACGTTATTCGTTTTCAGGTTGCGGCTTATTAAAAGGTGCTCCCTTCTCTAGCTCTCTCTCACTTCTCTTTCTCTCTCTTCTATTTCATCTTCTCTGTCGGGCCGGGAAAAATGGCGGAATCAACCCCAAAACCACCACCTAATGGCGATGTATTGGCGGCGGTGGCTATGGGTTTGTTCGCGATTGAGTTCTGATTCGATTGCAATGGGTTTCGTGTCTTAATTCGAAAAAGCGAAAGAGTAATCACGTTTTTCACTTTTTCGGCAAGTTTACGAATTTTCCGGCGAACCTTGAATTGGTTTTTTTTTGCAAGGGTTTGTGCGGATTTTGTTCCTGAGCATTTTGGTGACAATTTCGACTTCCAATTCGAAGAAACGGAGGAGCAATCGTAGATCTAAGTTTTCCGGCGAGATTCATGAATTTTCAGGCGGTGGTGGTGATGTAATGGTGGCGTGGCGGGTGGCGGTGACGGGTGGTGGTGGTGGTGGTGGTGGTGGTGGTGGTGGCGGTGGCGGTGGTGGTGGAGGTGGTGGTGGTGGAGGTGGTAGTGGAAGCTGGTGGTGGTGACAAGTGGTGGTGGTAGGTGGTAGTGGTGACAAGTGGTGGTGATGGCGGTACTGGTGGTGGTGGTGGTGGTGGTGGTGGTGGTGGTGGTGGTGGTGGTGGTGGTGGTGGTGGTGGTGGTGGTGGTGGTGGTGGTGGTGGTGGTGGTGGTGGTGGTGGTGGTGGTGGTGGTGGTGGTGGTGGTGGTGGTGGTGGTGGTGGTGGTGGTGGTGGTGGTGGTGGTGGTGGTGGTGGTGGTGGTGGTGGTGGTGGTGGTGGTGGTGGTGGTGGTGGTGGTGGTGGTGGTGGTGGTGGTGGTGGTGGTGGTGGTGGTGGTGGTGGTGGTGGTGGTGGTGGTGGTGGTGGTGGTGGTGGTGGTGGTGGTGGTGGTGGTGGTGGTGGTGGTGGTGGTGGTGGTGGTGGTGGTGGTGGTGGTGGTGGTGGTGGTGGTGGTGGTGGTGGTGGTGGTGGTGGTGGTGGTGGTGGTGGTGGTGGTGGTGGTGGTGGTGGTGGTGGTGGTGGTGGTGGTGGTGGTGGTGGTGGTGGTGGTGGTGGTGGTGGTGGTGGTGGTGGTGGTGGTGGTGGTGGTGGTGGTGGTGGTGGTGGTGGTGGTGGTGGTGGTGGTGGTGGTGGTGGTGGTGGTGGTGGTGGTGGTGGTGGTGGTGGTGGTGGTGGTGGTGGTGGTGGTGGTGGTGGTGGTGGTGGTGGTGGTGGTGGTGGTGGTGGTGGTGGTGGTGGTGGTGGTGGTGGTGGTGGTGGTGGTGGTGGTGGTGGTGGTGGTGGTGGTGGTGGTGGTGGTGGTGGTGGTGGTGGTGGTGGTGGTGGTGGTGGTGGTGGTGGTGGTGGTGGTGGTGGTGGTGGTGGTGGTGGTGGTGGTGGTGGTGGTGGTGGTGGTGGTGGTGGTGGTGGTGGTGGTGGTGGTGGTGGTGGTGGTGGTGGTGGTGGTGGTGGTGGTGGTGGTGGTGGTGGTGGTGGTGGTGGTGGTGGTGGTGGTGGTGGTGGTGGTGGTGGTGGTGGTGGTGGTGGTGGTGGTGGTGGTGGTGGTGGTGGTGGTGGTGGTGGTGGTGGTGGTGGTGGTGGTGGTGGTGGTGGTGGTGGTGGTGGTGGTGGTGGTGGTGGTGGTGGTGGTGGTGGTGGTGGTGGTGGTGGTGGTGGTGGTGGTGGTGGTGGTGGTGGTGGTGGTGGTGGCGGTGGATGATGATGATGATTGATGAGGTGGAGGCGGTGGTGGTTGTTGATGTGGTGGGGGTGGTGGTGGTGGTGGATGGTGGTGGTGGTGGTGGTGGTGGTGGTGGTGGTGGTCTGAGATGATAATTATATGTGTAGCTTACAGTTCAACCAAATCTCTCAAGAGGGATAGACTTGCTGGTATTGGTCCTTCCTTGGATCTCTCTGTTGATAAAATAATGAAAAAAGCACAACGTTAGATCTTGACGAGAATTGTGTGTAACGTGTAGGGAGAAGGAATGTATTGGGGAGATTGCAGAAACGAGCAAAATGCTTGGAATCTCTGAAAGACATATGATCAATTTCAGATCCAATCTATTTGGTGGTTCACCCAAACGAATTGATCAGATACAGAGAATTTTAGAACGAAAATATGGGTGTGATTGAGAGGATTCTCTATAACGTATTTGGGTCCAGAAACTTCCATACGGCCATTTTCAAGTTTCAGAATAAACAGTTTTGCCCCCTCCGGAATCAAGATGTACAGTTTTACTGAAGACCTTAGCCAGGGCCGTCAGGGGCTGCCGCCCCTTGGACCTCGCTATCAGGGCGTTGCGTCCGGACCCCATTAATAAACTCAAATAAGCGTGGACTCCGTATATATGATCCTACATTGGCTAATTAAGTTATTCCAATTACGCTAAAATATGCAGCAAAATTTTTGGGTGCCACATGTTGACCAGTTAGTAATGTACGATATGTGCATGGTTAAGCACAGAGGCGCACGCACTTGGTTGTAACTGTGACAGCAAATCAGTTGAGGTATTCTATTGGGTATAGAATACCTTCTCCTCGTTCCTTGCACCTGATTCGGTTGATCAACCAAGACTGGGTCGACTGACCGGTTAAAACTCATCACTTTTCTGACCCATGAACGAACCCGATTAACCCAACAGAGAAGGGTCAGAACCGAGATATGTTTGTTGGGCTACAGAGTTTTTGTAGACCAGAGGGACTTACAATATCTGAATTTTCGTACAGTTTCCGAGGTTTGGAATTTTCACACTGAAGTTGTTGCTACTTAGCCGGCTGCACAAAAAAAAAAACAGTAGTGACAACTAATATCGAAAGTTTTCCATAAAACGAGATTGATGTTATATAGCACATAGAAACGTAAAAAAAGTCACATTAACTATGAATTTTTTTTGTTAAGTCACTGCACTCAACAATTTTTTGTTTAATAAAGGGTCTAAATTCAATTGTAAATATGTATTTTACTGTTTGATCTGGGCTTTATCTTTTCTTTCTTTTTTTTTGTATGGAATTTGTGTTTAATATATATTTAGGACTTAGACAATCAAAATTAAGTAAAAATGTTACACCCAATGACGTCTTCCACGGGTTTTAGGTCCCAATACCTCGACGGTGTATAGGGGAGGTTGAGATATAGACAACCTTACCTCTACCTCCGGTCTTTGCATGGGGTGAGGATTGAACCCTTGACCTCTGTCTCCAGAGGTAAGAGTGTTAACCAGAGATAGTGTTGAGTGACTCCATGGAATTTTTTAAAACTTTTTTGATGATTTTCCTGGAATGTAGTACTAGCTCGCGTGACACATGAAATTCTTTAAAATGTTGGTTCTAGAAGATACATACAGTTCGATCAAGTTGGTTAGACTGTTAAGCTCCATCGGCAACTCACCACTGAAATTATTAGCATTCAAGACCCTATGATTTGAGAATAAGCCCATGAATCAGTGTCTATAATCAGAAAAACTTGTGGTATTCGTATAGAAAAAGTGTAAGAAACCATACAGAGTAGTTATATTTGTAAGATTTCCAAGCTCAGTAGGAACTTTTCCAGAGAACATGTTGTTTTCCAATTGACTGTTATTCATTTATCCATAACAAAACAGACAGACATAAAAGATATTGTAAGACTAATAACTTAACTACGTTTTTTTTTTTTGAAAGGTGAATTTTGCTTGAAACTTCGTGTCGCGATTCGACAGCGAGAGGTCTAGCATACGTTGTCTTAACCGGGTCCGCGCTAGAGAGCTCCCTTGAAGTAGAAATGCCTATTTCAAATACCCAATGGGAGAAAAACCCCCTACTAATCCGCCTGAAGGCACGACGATTAATAGGGGTAAACCCTGCCCTCTCAGACTTGAACCTGAGTATACCCAAGCCAAGCCCTCATAGAAGGACTACCTATATCTCAAAGTTGGTGGAATGGAGATTCGAACCTGAGACCAATAGGTCATCAGGGTAACTCCAAACCACTACACCAACTCATCATTGATACTTAACTACGTATTATTGTTAAAACTTGTTTATGTGTGTGGTGTTGGAGAGGTAGCTTACAGATACCGAAGAGTGCTTATGTTGCCAAACGATGTAGGAATGCTTCCTGACAACCGATTTCCAGTAACAGCTCTACAGCAGAGTTAGTTACTATGAATAATTAAAAATCTGAGACTCGAATATGAGTAAACTGACTATAGAGACAGATAAGAGATTCAGAATTCGCTTACAAAAATTCCAGCCTAGTTGATGCCCATTATGTGGGTATGGTGCCATTTAGATAATTGTAAGATAGATCACTACAGGAAGCAACCGATTTCATCATATATAATTATCAGTTAATTTAAAGAATGGTATATGACACATATAACATTGTGCTGACTGTGGTACAAACAAAGAATATATGTCTTGCATATGCCTAAGTGAAGGTAACTTAGCCAGGGATATTGGAAGAACACCTATAAGATTCTGTCCCTTGAGAGATCTGGAAATAAGACAATCAGTTATTTAAGTATACTTTGATACAGATGGGCCTGGTGGATCGAGCCCAGTGGGCCAACGAGCTATTGATGAGAATGAGGCCGGTGGGCTAAGTGGCTGAAGAAACAAATTATGGTAACAAGATCCCATCCAACCGAATTCAAAGGAGAAGTTGAAGTCAATTACAATTCTATTTTTGGTTCTAGATCATTATGCCTTTTATTACGTTTCTTAATTCTCAAGTTTAGGGATTTAGAATTATTTTGTGTTTCTTTTGTTTCTTATTTATATCGTGTAAGACTCCTTGGTTGGTTGGTTAAGGATTATTGAAGTTTTCATATTCAACACGTCTTTTGTGTTTTCTTACTCGGTTGGCCGAGGAGAACCTTTTTCCGACGACAAACAACTTGGTTGGCCAAGTGTTCGCCGCCGCTAGGTTTCAGTCCTAGGGTTCTATTTTCCTCCCAACATCCTTATCAAGTGGTATCAGAGAACCAGGAATCTCAAGATGTCGACCCGGGGAAGAGATCATCGTCGCCAACAACCTAAAAAACACCGCCGCAGGGACCAGCGATCAGGCTGCTCGCGATCCCCGTGATGTTGAGATTGAACGACTCCGTGAAAGGATTAGGGAGCTCGAAATCAATCCTTTTAATCGTTATGAAAGGCAGTTTGAAAACACCCCGATCCACTCTGATGTAGATGAAACGGATGAGGATGACTTCGAAAATTATTTTCATGATTCGCCACCACAAACACCTCCACGACACCATCGCCAGCCACCAGCACCGCGCCACCCCGGGGATCCATTGCGATCTTTAGGCATTCGCACTGAAATTCCAGAATTCGATGGCAAGCTCCACCCCGATGATTTCCTTGACTGGTTACAAACAGTCGAGAGAATCTTCGACCTTCGTGACATCCCTGACAACGTGAAGGTAAAATTGGTTGCTATCAAACTAAAAAAATATGCATCGTTATGGTGGGAAAACATACAACAACAACGGTATCGAAAAGGTAAACACAAAATCTCCTCCTGGGACAAGATGCAGCGCCTCCTACGTGCCAAATTTCTTCCACCTACTTTCAAGCAGGATGCTTATCTTGACTACCAAAACCTCCGACAAGGATCTCTGTCTATTGAAGATCTTATTACTGAGTTTGAACGGATGCGTTTACGTTGCGGGGCTGAAGAAGATGACGAGCAAGTGATCGCCCATTTTTTGGGTGTGCTTCGACCTGACATCGCCGACGCGGTTTCATTAACACAATATTATTCTTTTTCTGATGTATGCAGATTGGCTTTGCGGGTTGAACAACAAAACACACGAAAGAACAAATCAGTTGCCCGATTCCAACCCTCTACCCGCACCCCAACTCAACCACAATTCGCCCCGAAACCTGGACCGAGCAAAACTGAAACGCCACCAATTACCACCGCCCCACTTGATACTTCAGGCTCTTTACGTTGTTTCAAGTGCCAAGGTTTGGGTCACCTCAAACGTGACTGCCCGAACAAACAACTTGTGGCATTTGTTGACGATGTTGAACCTAAGTATGACACCGAGAATGAAGATGCATCTGTGACACTTTACCCAGATCAAGGCGAAGCACTTATTGTTCGAAGGGTATTAACTTCTGTTGTCACACCTCCGGATAATGACACTACATGGATGTGACACAACATCTTTCGTACTCAATGCACTTCCAAGGGTCGTGTTTGTACCATCATTGTCGACGGTGGAAGCTGTGAAAACATGGTCGCTAAAACCATGGTCGACAAGCTTGGGTTACCTACCACGGACCACCCCGACCCATACCAACTTACGTGGTTCCGGAAAGGTAATCTTGTTAAAGTAACACAACGATGTTTGGTGGCTTTTTCCATCGGCAACAAATACAAAGATGAATTATGGTGTGAAGTTGTTCCAATGGACGCGTGCCACTTATTACTTGGACGCCCGTGGCTCTACGACCACAAAGTCAAGCATGACGGTTTTCGTAACACCTACTCCTTCTACAAGGACAGTCTTCACGTCACATTGGCTCCTCTAAATCCTAAGGACGCGACACCCGAGATAGCACCCATGACGAAGGATGAAATTGTTGGTCTTGCTCGCCAATCACCTCCGGGTCCAATACTTGGCTTGGTTGTACTTGAAGAAAACACACCAATTACTAACGTTCCACATGAGGTACTTCCATTACTCACTGAATTTTCCGATATTTTCCCCGATGATATTCCTGCAGGATTACCGCTCATGCGGGACATCCAACATTGCATCGATTTCATTCCTGGGGCAACAATTCCAAACAAACCTGCATACCGCATGAACCCGAAGGAATTTGCAGAGTTAAATCGTCAAGTTCAGGAACTATTAGAAAAGGGTTTGATCCGTGAAAGCATGAGCCTATGTGCCGTTCCCGCCTTACTTGTTCCAAAACCAAATGGCACGTTTCGTATGTGCATTGACAGCCGCGTGGTTAACAAAATTACAATCAAATACCGTTTTCCAATTCCCCGTTTTGATGACCTGTTGGATCATCTCCATGGAGCTTCCGTCTTTTCCAAGATTGACCTACGGAGTGGCTACCATCAAATATGGTTACATGCAGGTGACGAATGGAAAAGTGCGTTTAAAACGCGTGATGGTCTTTATGAATGGATGGTCATGCCATTCGGTTTGTCCAATGCTCCTAGCACGTTCATGCGATTGATGAATCATATTTTCAGACATCTTACTGGCAAATGTGTCGTCGTTTACTTCGATGATATTTTGGTTTTTAGCAAGAATTTGGAATCCCATTTGCAACATTTGCGTGACATCTTTCTTATATTGCGGGAACAGAAGTTGTTTGCTAATCACAAAAAGTGCCACTTTGTGACTAAGGAGGTTATATTTTTGGGTTACTTGGTGTCAAGAAACGGAATTCGTATGGACTCTACCAAAGTCGAGGCTATTACCACCTGGCCTACTCCAAAGTCCATACATGATATTCGTAGTTTTCACGGCTTGGCATCATTTTATCGACGTTTTATTCGTGATTTTAGTTCCATGGTTGCTCCTATCACCGATTGTTTGAAGCAGCCCAAATTTGTATGGACATTGGAATCTCAAAAAGCTTTTGATGCCTTAAAGAAAGCCGTCACAGCAGCCCCGGTGTTAGCTTTATTCAATTTTGAACATGTTTTCCAAGTCGAATGTGATGCCTCTGGCCTCGGGATTGGGGGCGTGCTGAGCCAGCAAAACCGACCTATTGCTTTTTTTAGTGAGAAATTTAATGAAGCCCGCAAGCGTTATAGCACGTACGATAAGGAATTTTATGCAATTGTTCGAAGTTTAGAGTATTGGCGCCACTACTTACTACCTAATGAATTCATCCTTTATTCGGATCATCAAGCATTACGCTTCATCCAAGGGCAGGCCAAATTAAACCCGCGCCATGCTAAGTGGGTTGAGATGCTACAAGATTTTTCATTTGTCATTCGTCATATAGCTGGGAGTGCGAACACGGTTGCTGATGCCCTTAGTAGGCGTCCCGTCTTGACCACCACGTCTACTGTTCATGTGGCGGGATTTGAGAATCTCAAACTGTTATACGTGGATGACCCGGATTTTAAAGATTTATGGAATAAATGTAACACTACCCCATTTCGTGATTATGTTCGCCGTGACGGTTTCCTATTCAAAGGTCGTCGTCTATGTGTCCCACTTTCTTCGGTCCGGGAAGCAATCATTCTTGAAGCTCATCAGGGAGGTTTAGCGGGTCATTTCGGGAGAGACAAAACTGTTGCAATGGTTTCTGAACGTTTTTTTTGGCCCAAGCTTGTTAACGATGTCATGAAAGTCTTAAGTTGTTGTCGCATTTGTCGTCTTGCAAAGACCCATCACACTAATCAAGGCCTCTACACTCCACTGCCTACACCAAATGGTCCTTGGGAGGACATTTCCATTGATTTTGTTCTTGGTTTACCTTTGACACAACAAAAAAAGGATTCCATCATGGTGGTGGTCGACCGTTTTTCGAAGATGGCACATTTTCTTCCTTGTTCAAAAACATATGATGCATCTCAGGTGGCTCGTTTATATTTTGCTGAGATCGTGAGATTGCATGGTGTTCCCAAGACTATTACTTCGGATAGAGATGTTAAATTCGTTAGTCATTTCTGGCGCACCTTATGGAAGCACTTGGGCGCCAACTTGCAATTTAGCTCCTCTCATCACCCGCAAACGGATGGCCAAACGGAGGTCACAAACCGGAGTTTAGGGAATTTGCTTCGTTCTTTAGTTGGCGACAATAAGAAACAGTGGGATCTCGTCCTTCCTCAAGCTGAATTCGCGTATAACCGTTCCTCCCATAGCTCGACAGGCCGCAGCCCGTTTTTGGTGGTTTATGGACGCAATCCTTTTACACCTTTAGACCTAGCACCTTTACCCGCTGTTGATTCTTATAGTGTTGAAGGAGAAGCTCAAGCCATTCAAATCAAAGCTTTACATGAACAAGTTCGTGATCAAATCACGAAACATAACTTGCAATATCAGGCACGGGCTAACAAACATCGAAAGCATGTTGTTTTCAATGAGGGTGATTTAGTTTGGATTTACTTGCGTAAAGACCGTTTCCCGCCGGGTCGTTATGGAAAGTTACAGGATCGTGCCGATGGTCCATTTCGTGTGTTAAAGCGTATCAATGATAATGCATATAAGATCGATCTACCTAGGTCGTATGGAGTTTCTGCCACTTTTAATGTTGCTGACTTGGCACCTTATGTTGACGCAGATGATTTTCATGGAGACTCGGGGACGAGTCGTCTTTTAGAGGGGGAGGATGATACAGATGGGCCTGGTGGATCGAGCCCAGTGGGCCAACGAGCTATTGACGAGAATGAGGCCGGTGGGCTAAGTGGCTGAAGAAACAAATTATGGTAACAAGATCCCATCCAACCGAATTCAAAGGAGAAGTTGAAGTCAATTACAATTCTATTTTTGGTTGTAGATCATTATGCCTTTTATTACGTTTCTTAATTCTCAAGTTTAGGGATTTAGAATTATTTTGTGTTTTTTTTGTTTCTTATTTATATCGTGTAAGACTCCTTGGTTGGTTGGTTAAGGATTATTGAAGTTTTCATATTCAACACGTCTTTTGTGTTTTCTTACTCGGTTGGCCGAGGAGAACCTTTTTCCGACGACAAACAACTTGGTTGGCCAAGTGTTCGCCGCCGCTAGGTTTCAGTCCTAGGGTTCTATTTTCCTCCCAACATCCTTATCATACTTGTATAACCTGATTACAATTAAGGTCAAATAGATGTAATTTTAATATCCAAATGATATGATGATACCAAAATGACATGAAAAATCCAATTGTATCTTTTCGGGACAGGAGCATAGTAGAGCGATATGGTAATTAATTATATATTATTAGCGGAAATCGCATTGATATACAACGTACATTTCAATGACGTGACAAACACCATCAGCGGAGCAATCACAAACAACACTGTTGTTAAACCGAGGAGGTTGGCCATCCAAAGGTGTTGTCCAATTAATATTTCCATCACATGGGTTGAGGTTAAAATCCCAATCCAATTTTCTCAATTGCTTAGCTATTTCTTTGAGAGCACTCACTACAAGATAACAACAGAAACTTTTTGACAATCTTCAGTTCTTATTTTTCCGGGATTTTTATCACACATTAAACAATAATGGTATAGCTGCATAAAATTCGGAAATAAAAATATCAAACACAACTTGCCTTCATTTGGAGGAAGCTGTCCGAACTCTCCTTGGATACCATTTACTTTAATAATCACAATATATGTAAACAAGATAGTCAGTAAACACGACGTCACCCTATAAAAGTGTGGAAAAGAAATTGAATGACAGTGTGGAGGACTTTTATATGTTTGACATGATTCATAGAAATAAAGCATAGACCCAAAGAAATGTCTAATGTTTTAGATGTTTGACACATGTATCATGAATTTTCTCTCTTTTAATCTTTATCATCTATCATGTAACGTATCATCATCTTATTCTTAGCCTAAGCATACCAATTAGGCCTATTGATTGTTATCAAGTTATATAATGCATAATAAAATATGGTTCTGTTTGTTACAGTGAAATCCCGTGACATGCAAAAGTTATTTTGTCTGTATTTGAAATAGAAAATATCTCCATTGAAGCCATAGTTAGTTATATATCTATACTATATAAAGTATATTGTTTACCCTTTATTTAAATTTTTAAGACTTCCAACTTTTAAGTTAAGACATAATTTTGGTCATTCATTTTTAGTATTATAGATCAAAACCATCCATTTTCATATTATACTAAACACAATATTGTCATTTGATACACTTTTTAAATATAACAAAAAGATGATAGACAATATGGTCATTTGATACACTCATATTTGTGGTCCCTTACCCTTAGGCTAACCGGAGTGAGGCAACTTCCCAAGGAGGGGACTTGCGTCATGTGGCGTCATGTCACCAAGTGGGTAGCCCCTTAAAAATAGGGGAGTGAGGCTATCTAGTTGGGTAAGGGGACTTCTGACAAATGGCATTAGGTTATTGGTTGATGGTGATAAAGTGTGTGTGTGTGTGTGAGAGAGAGAGAGAGTTGGTAGAGAAGGGCGACGGATATAAGTCGCCAAAATTGGTTTTTTTGGTGGGTCGCCATCTCGGATTGGTGTTTGGGGCGACGACATAGGCGAACAAAGGGGGAAAATGCCCCACTCCGTAAAGCCTTAGGCTATGCGGTACAAGGCGACCCATCACATGATCCGCCCCCGAAACGCCTCGGAAACGCCCACTACATCGCCCCTGCGGGAGTTCCGACAGTTTTTTTTGCCCTTCACGGTTAGGCACAACCGTGGTCTTTTTTTGACTTTTGCTTCTTTCCATGTAAACTCTCTCTTTTATCCTCACACTTTTTCACTTTTATATACATCCAAGCAATCATATAGTGACAAATGTAATAAGTCCCCCCATCCATTAGAGTTGCCTCATCTCTCCCTTTTTGCAAGATGCCTAGCAAAGAGACATGGCACCACATGTCGAAAGATCCTTCTCATGAAGGATGCCTCATACCCTTTAGTCTTATGGTCCATTCATATTTCTCTCTCTCCTTCTCTCTTTTTCTCTTCATTTTTTTCTATCTCTCCGGATTTCAAGAATTCACCTGAATTATAACACTCGTTGGGGTTCATCACACATCTCAAGCTCCGGAGTTATGAACATGGATAAAAGTAGAAACTATCGTCTCCGCCGCTATACGCGGACAATTTATCTAATAATGCATAAAATTTCACTACAACAAAAAGTTTCTTTATTCACACTTTTTTAGTATAGATATTCACATTTAAAAATGTGTAAAAAAATATAGTTCACACTTGAATTGGGTGTGAAAAAAATAGGTGTTACAAAATGATATCAAGTTCTCACATTTGAAAGTGTGAACATGTTGTTACAATTATTCACACTTTTTTAGTATAGATATTCACATTTAAAAATGTGTAAAAAAATATAGTTCACACTTGAATTGGGTGTGTTCTTTATTCACACTTTTTTAGTATAGATATTCACATTTAAAAATGTGTAAAAAAATATAGTTCACACTTGAATTGAGTGTGAACAAATTTGATCATAATACTTCACACTTGAAAGTGTAAACATATTTGTCAAAATACTTCACACTTTCAAGTGTGAAAAAATACTTTACACTTTCAAGTGTGAATATATTATCATAATTTTTCACACTTTTTTAGTATAGATATTCACATTTAAAAATGTGTAAAAAAATATAGTTCACACTTGAATTGGGTGTGTTCTTTATTCACACTTTTTTAGTATAGATATTCACATTTAAAAATGTGTAAAAAAATATAGTTCACACTTGAATTGGGTGTGAAAAAAATAGGTGTTACAAAATGATATCAAGTTCTCACATTTGAAAGTGTGAACATGTTGTTACATCTTTATTCACACTTTTTTAGTATAGATATTCACATTTAAAAATGTGTAAAAAAATATAGTTCACACTTGAATTGGGTGTGAAAAAAATAGGTGTTACAAAATGTAAAATACTTACACTTTCAAGTGTCAAAATACTTCACACTTTCAAGTGTGAAAAAATACTTCACACTTTCAAGTGTGAATATATTATCATAATTTTTCACACTTTTTTAGTATAGATATTCACATTTAAAAATGTGTAAAAAAATATAGTTCACACTTGAATTGGGTGTGTTCTTTATTCACACTTTTTTAGTATAGATATTCACATTTAAAAATGTGTAAAAAAATATAGTTCACACTTGAATTGGGTGTGTTCTTTATTCACACTTTTTTAGTATAGATATTCACATTTAAAAATGTGTAAAAAAATATAGTTCACACTTGAATTGGGTGTGTTCTTTATTCACACTTTTTTAGTATAGATATTCACATTTAAAAATGTGTAAAAAAATATAGTTCACACTTGAATTGGGTGTGTTCTTTATTCAATTATCTAGCATATAATATGGGATCTCAACTAACAAATTAGTTCCGGTTATTGAGCATCCATCCATGTATATATGTACACCTTTGGTTTAATATAGAATCACTTTGAATTCCATATCCTAACATGGTATCAGACCGACTATCGTGGTTATCGTTGTCTCGATCTCACCTCCGGTAAAATTATCCTTTCAAGGCATGTAACATTTGATGAATCGTGTTTCCCATTTGCAAAATCCACATCCACTGTCCAACCAGATTACTCTTTTTTGGATATTGAACCCTCACCTTTAATTTTTCAAAATCCCACGCATTACTCCCAAACACCTACTGCCTCTTCCCACGTAACAAACAACTCACCACCAAACACATCATCTAATCAGCTTCCATCCTCACCCATGCATTCCATGCAACCTACGACCCACACCACATCTACCCCTCACACCCAAACACCCACGGCCACACCACCACCCTCACCCTCACCTCCACCGCCACCACCACCACCACCTCCACCATCTCACCACATGACCACGCGATCCAAATCAGGAATCCACAAGCCTCGTGTTCCTTTAAGCCTACACACTTCCGCAATACTTCCCATCTCCCCTATACCCACTTCTCACTTAAAAGCCTTGTCTGATCCATGTTGGCACGCCGCCATGACCGAAGAGTATAGTGCCTTAATGAAAAATGAAACATGGGAACTTGTGCCTCGGCCTCCAAATGCTAATATAATCAGATGTATGTGGCTATTTCGACACAAGTTCAATGCTAATGGAACTCTTCAACGGTACAAAGCTCGCCTTGTGGTTAATGGTAAAAGCCAACGGGTCGGCATCGATTGTGATGAGACATTTAGTCCCGTGGTAAAACCCACGACCATCCGCACAGTTCTTAGTCTCGCCGTCTCACGCGGTTGGCCTATCCATCAACTCGATGTGAAAAACGCATTTTTACACGGTCACTTACCGGAAACGGTGTTCATGTTTCAACCACCGGGCTTTAAAGATCAGAATTTTCCTAACCATGTTTGCAGGTTGAAGAAATCTTTATACGGTTTGAAGCAAGCGCCGCGCGCGTGGTACGAAAGGTTTGCAACATACATTACCAAGTGTGGATTCCATAGCACCATCAGTGATAATTCCCTTTTTGTCTACCGTGAAGGTCAACAAATTGCATACTTATTACTATACGTAGACGATATTATTGTCACGGCTTCAGACAACACACTCCTAAGACGGGTTATACAAACATTGTCATCTGAATTCGCCATGACAGACCTTGGCGAACTACATCATTTTCTTGGAATCTCGGTGACCAAAAAGGATGGTGGACTATTCCTCTCGCAAGCTTCATACGCCACAGACATACTTGAACGAGGGAATATGTCTAATTGTAAACCCGCCTCAACCACCTTGTGACACGGCTTCAAAATTAAGTTCCACATCAGGTAACACATTGTCGGATGGCACTTTGTATCGTCAATTAGCAGGAGCATTACAATATTTAACGATCACAAGGCCCGACCTCACATACGCTGTTCAACAAATTTGTTTGTTCATGCACCAACCACGTGAACCTCACTTACAGTTTCTCAAGCGTGTCCTTCGTTATGTAAAAGGTACCATTGACTTCGGTTTACATATCAAACCTTCCAAATCCACGCAACTCACTGCATATTCTGATGCGGATTGGGGGGGATGCCCCGACTCACGAAGATCAACCTCGGGTTATTGTGTTTTCTTAGGTGATAATTTGGTGTCTTGGTCATCCAAACGCCAACCCACTGTTTCTCGATCAAGCGCCGAGGCCGAGTACCGAGGGGTCGCAAATGCAGTAGCCGAAACGAGTTGGCTTCGAAACTTATTGTTAGAACTATTTGTTCCTACTCGCAAGGCAACAGTCGTATATTGCGATAACATATCAGCTGTTTACTTGTCTGAAAATCCCGTGCAACATCAACGTACAAAACACGTGGAACTCGACATTCACTTTGTAAGAGAAAAGGTTCGCATAGGCGCAGTTCGGGTTCTACATGTCCCTGCGGATTTTCAGTATGTTGATATCTTCACGAAAGGTCTACCTCGACAATTGTTTACGCGGTTCAGATCCAGCCTGTGCATTCGTTCTCCTACTGCTCAGACTGAGGGGGCGTATTAACCGACAATTACATTAGTTGTATTTGAATTTATTCTGTAAATATCCTAGTTGCAGAACAAGCATAGCTTACATATATCAGAAACTACACTAGAAAACATGAAATTGACCAGATATACGGGCTAAAATATGACTTCAGATATCTGACTTCAAAACTAATAGAGCAGATAATTGCATACCATAAATTCTCTAGATGCATCTTTAATGTATTTCCCTTTTTATGTTTGATAAGCCATTTCAAACATCTCCAAAGGTTTAGCATCTCTTTTATGCTTTAGTTTCTGTAGTTTTATTAGATAAGAATTAAATATGATATATAAGAAACAGAAATAGATTTAAATCGTTACAAACTTTTAGCTAAAACTTACAAATTCATCTCTTAGTCGTGCAAAACTCTTAGCCCCAGTTGCGCGGCTATGAAGATGCTCACCTCTTGCCTTCTTTCCATTTTCTGATAATTTCTACATTTATATTAATGAAGCGCATATTAGTAAAAGGGTTTATAAATATCAAAATGTGAGCAAGGTGAGCCATGGAGGAAATCTCATTAGTAGTGAAAGATCAGAATTACCTGTGAATCTTCTGATCAGAATTACCTATGAGCCATGGAGGAAATTTTTCACACATACTAGTGTGAAGTTTTTGATTTGTTTTTTTCACACTCACAAATGTGATAATAAGTATTTAATTTTTTTTACATTTAAATATGTGATAAACTTATATATTTCAGTGAACCAGTTGTACAAAATTTACTACACTTTTAAAAGTGTGAATATTTTTGTTTACACTTGAAAGTGTGAGCTTTTAACAACTTTTCATATTTAACACTTATAAACGTGTATAAATTTTTAACGTTATTGAATGTGAACTTTATGATAAAAGTATTTTACGCTTTTATAAAATGTGAACAAAAATGTGTGAAAATAAAAATTTGTTGTAGTGACATATCTGCACCATTTAACGGCTTTCGTTAGACAGGCCCATTTGTTTACAATTATTGCAAATTAATATATCCTTTATTTGTTTATAATATTTTTTTATTTGTTCATTTACAACGAAATATAAATGTTTATTTTGAGGAAATTATTATAAATACATACATTATTTATTTCTCCAACTTTATATGTAAATATATGGAATAGAGATCAAAATAGAAAGTACGTACCTTAAAGAGAAAAGTTACAGTTTATGTTTATTTATGTTTTCTTTTTATGTTTTTTATGTTTCTTTTTTTGTTTTCTTTTTTTCGAATTATGTTTTCTTTTTGCAACTTATACAATAAAATCGATTAAAAAATAAATAAATTTCTTTTCTCCAAATGGCAGAGCCATGCACGCTAAGGGCAGAGCCGTTAGGTAGATTACCTCATCACCGATTACCCCTTATGACCAATTACCTTCTATGACTATCATCGACCAGCTACTCCTTACTAATACTCTCAAAGGCGAACCTGTATCGTACCCTTATATGTATAACTCACTAACTTGGATTATAACTTTTTTAAACAAAAAAAATTATTAGATCGAGTTAGTTAATTAAATCGAAAAAATGAAAAAAGGAAAAAAAAATCAGAATAACCAAATAAATTTCGTAATAGCACGTATAGCTATGGATGCTGCAAACAGGCTTTCTGCAATTGCTGCCGAAATGGGGCAACTCCAAAATGAAATTCAACAGCACCATAGAGTGCTAAACTCTTTTTTGAGAAGTGTTAGAACAATGGATCCTGCAAGGAAAGAAGCGCGCATTCGCGTAAAACGAATTTTTTATTTTCTTTTTTTAAGAACTTTCTTTCAGGACCTCTAATATATATATATATATATATATATATAATTATTGATCTCTGTATATATATATATATATATATGGTAACACTCCTGTAAGAACACCCTTAAAATAAGAACACGATGAGAACAATTAAAACATCATTTTGATGCATTAAAAGTCCATAAAACTAACATAGTGTATAACTAATTATCATATTTAAGTGTTTAACAACACATTGATCCATCAAAATCGAAAAAATCACGTTTTTTGTTGGATGCATCATTTTGATGAATATGCATCCAAGATGGATGCACAAACAAAAAACATGATTTTCTCGATTTTGACAGACCAATGTGTTGTTAAACACTTAAATAATGATAATTAGTTATACATTATGTTAGTTTATGGACTTTTAATGCATCAAAATGAAGTTTTTAAGTGTTTTCACTGTGTTCTTATGTAACACCCCAAAATTTTAAGGTAAATGAAAATTAACTCTTTTATTAGTTTTGGCATTAAATTAACTTCCTAGTATTTTGTTTCGAGATAAGAAGTTAATTTAGTTGGAACTCTAGCGGGTAGCGGGTATTTGACCCACTAAAATGTGAAATGGGACGTGGCATATGGGAGAGGTGTCCAGCCAATTTCAAATGGTGATTCACCAAAACCACTGAGCCCCATTCTTAAAATCCTCAATCTTTCCTTTCTCCAATTCAATTATATCAAGTATTCATGCAAGATTATTCCTCCCCAAAATTCAACTATCTAATTCATTCAAATAATAAGCAAAGTAAGGGTTGTTTTGTTGGGGGAGGCCGAAATTAACAAGGAGAAAAAGAGAGAAAAATCTGGAAATTTAATTGTTGTTGTTGTTCTTTGAGGTAAGAATTCCCTTAACCCTTTAATTGTAAAATTTAGGGTTCTTGATAATGGAATTAGGGTTCTTAGTTGGAAATTGGGAATTTGTCAATTTGGGGATTTTGATGATGAACCCTAATGAATTAAAAGGAGAAGCTTTGAGTAAAGGCAATTGAGTTTTTAATGAAACCCAAAGTAATCAACTTTATGTTTTGGGTGTTTGGCTAAATTGTGATACGAAATTGATTATGGAAAATTGTTAAAATGTTTTGTGAATGCCAAACACCATGATAATGAAATGCATGTTGAATTCAAGTGAATGATTGTGAAATAGTTGAGTTTATAGAACTCATAGATATATGTATTGTATTATGTATAGGTGGTGAAGATCATCTAGTTGTGCCTAATAGCCATTTTACCAATTAGCCAAGTTTAAGGTGAGTGTATATGCATATAATCATGTTCTTGTTATTTGAGGTCATAGGTGGGTAAATTCCTATGACCCATTTGATTATTGAGCTAGTAGGTGGGTAAATTCCTACTAGCCAAATTGTGATTTAGGGTTAGTAGGTGGGTAAATTCCTACTAGCCCATTTGTGATTAAAAGCTAGTAGGTGGTAAATTCCTACTAGCATACTTGTTATTAGGGTTAGTAGGTGGGTAAATTCCTACTAACCCATTTGTGATGAAAAGCTAGTAGGTGGGTAAATTCCTACTAGCATAATTGTTATTAGGGTTAGTAGGTGGGTAAATTCCTACTAACCCATTTGTGATTAAAAGCTAGTAGGTGGGTAAATTCCTACTAGCATAATTGTTATTAGGGTTAGTAGGTGGGTAAATTCCTACTAACCCATTTGTGATTAAAAGCTAGTAGGTGGGTAAATTCCTACTAGCAAGTTTCCATGGCCATGTGAAAATGAATTTGTGCTTATGAATGTTATGATTGAAATGGCTATCTTTGGATGGGCTATATTGTGGTGCTTGATGCACATTGTACGGTAACTTGCTTATGGTTTTATGTATATGCATTCACTAAGCGTTGCTTATGTTTTAGTTGTTCAATTCTTTCATAGGGGCTGGTAGTAGTAGCAAAGGCAAGGATTTGATCTAGTGAAGTTGACTTTGAAGATTTTGAAGCCATTTTGGAGGTTGGCACTTTGGGTAAATTGGATAGATAATCCCTTTTGACCTTATGGCTCTTGGTACATATTGGTTTATGAAAAAAATCATGTTTTGTTGTGATCATGCTATTGATCAAGTGTAAATTCTTTCGAAAGTTTGCAAGTTGGTATTTTGGTTAGAAATGGTGTCAAATTGGGTAAATGACCCATTGTTGATGAACATGAGAATTTGAACGAGTTAAGGTTGTAACTATGTTTCAAAATGTGTCTAAATATCAGTTTGACTTATTGGAATTACGTTTTATGAAATGTTGGTTATGATTGTGCAAGAATTGGAGTTGATTTTCAAGTGTTAGAAGTTTTTGACCTGCAGAAAAGTGCAGGTCTGGATCAGAATTCTCCCACTGCGGCGCAGTGGGAGTGTTTCAACCCCACTGCGGCGCAGTGGGGGTTTTTGCACCCGCAGGTCAGTCAATTCCCACTGCGGCGCAGTGGGAGTGTGTCGAACCCACTGCGGCGCAGTGGGTATCTACTGGAAAAAAAAAAAAAAAAAATTTATTACGGTTTTGTCTTAAAATGGTTTGGGTCCTTACATTTTTGGTATCAGAGCCATGGTTCAAGGGATTTAGGTATTCGATCTTTGCGAATAGGATGCCTAGACTTGAACCATTGGATTGACCTTGACCTTAGGATTTGGGTGTTCACGTTTGAAAGTGGAAATGGTTAGTAAGATTGATTTAAAATGAAATAGTTTATGAGCTTAATAGAGCCGGCCTATTATTGGTCATAAGCTATTACGTTCTAAATTAAACTTACTAAATATGGAAACGATCGGATGTGGGCGTTTGGGGTATTAGAGACAAATTAGTGTATTGAATGTTTACTTATAAGTTGTTAAATTTGTAGTATGGAATCTTTTCAAAACGAAGACGAATCAATTCGGACTAGGGATAAAGTTATAGAGAATGTAGAATCGTCGGAGCGAGAAGTCCTCACCGGTGATTTTATAAGTGAGCAAATAGGCAAGGCCTTGGAGAACTTCTCTCCATTTATCACTAAAAAGTTGAATGAGACTCTAGAAGGAGCAATGAGTGAAGCCATTGCTAACAAGATTAGGGAGGAAGTAGCTTTGTCGGTGCAAGAAGAGTTCGGTAAGCGTTTTCCTAAAGACAAAGCACCGGAAACTCAAACTCATGAAAATCCTCCAAGGCATACGAACGAGAAACCTTATGATCTCAAAAACTTCACCATTGCAAACCCTCCCACATACAATGGGGACCCCGATCCTATTGTAAGCACCAAGTGGGTGAACGAAATCGAAGGGGCTTTCCGCATTACCAAGACTCCAACCGAAGACAAGACATTATATGGGTCAAGTATGTTGAGAGGTAGCGCTAAAGTGTGGTGGGATGGCCAACTTGTGACAAAGGGTGAGGAGGTGATGGTGAAGATGGAGTGGGCAAATTTTAAGGTGGCTTTCTTTAAAGAATTTCGATCCGAAGCCGATGTGACTAGGCTTAGAAGCGAATTCATGAATGATTCGCAAGGTACCTTGAATGTGAATGAATTTCGTGTACAATTTCTGGATAAAGCTCAATTCTGTCCCGAATACTTGAAGGATGATAAGTTGTTGAAGGAACACTTCTACCGAAAACTCCGCAAGAACATTCGTGAGAAGATCACTCTTCTCCAAGTTGAATCTTTTAATCAGTTGACTGATGTGGCAAGATGGCATGAAGTTGAGCAAGGTATGCCGGATGATGATTCCTCGAAAAGGAAGGCGGAGCAAAGTTATTCTCCAAACAAGAAGTTTCGGCCAAGTGGAAGTTCGGGAAGTAATGTATCTAGGAAGAACGTCCCCACTTGCAACAAATGTGGGAAACATCATTCCGGGGTTTGTCTTGCATCTCCCAAGAAAGGATGCTTCAATTGTGGCCAACCGGGTCACATTAGCCGCGATTGCAAATTTTCTCCAAGCAAGCCTACGGTGTGCTTTAAGTGCTTTAAGGAGGGGCATATGAGAAGTGATTGCCCATTGTTGACAAATGAAGAAAGACAAGCGGAAGTAAGAAAAATGAGTGAGAGAAGGATGGTGAAACAAGTAGGAACTCCAAAAGGGAGATCTTTCCAACTCTCGGTGGTGGAAGCTAAGGAATCAACCGATGTTGTGTCAGGTACTTTTCTAGTCCATGACACTCCCGCTAAAGTTCTATTTGATTCCGGGGCAAACCGTTCCTTTGTAGCTACTCGATTCACTAAATGTATTCCCTTACAAGTATCTTTGCTTAAACCTCCGTTATTAGTGGAAGTAGCGGGTGATCAAAATTATGTGGTTAAAAATGTGTATTTAGATTGTAGCTTGACCATAAATTTTGAAAATTTTAAAGCCAATCTTATACCTATGGGTATGGGTGAATTTGATGTGATTTTGGGCATGGATTGGCTCAGTAGACATAGGGCGAGTATTTGTTGTAGTGATAAAAGTGTCAGACTCAAAACTCCTAGTGGCAAGGATATGGTGGTTTTTGGGGAAAGAAATCAAGACTCTTTACCGTTGTGTACTTATGCTAGAGCTCGCCGACTTATTTCCCGTGGATGCAAAGCTTTTCTTGCTCATGTTCTTGATTCCGATAAGGAATCTAAATCAATTTCTAAAATTCCGATTGTTAACGAATTTGTTGATGTTTTCCCCGATGACCTACCGGGTCTTCCTCCTGATAGACAAGTAGATTTCAAGATTGATCTCATTCCGGGTGCTACACCCATCGCTAAAGCTCCATATCGTCTTGCTCCAACTGAAATGCGAGAAATGATGGAACAACTCCAAGAACTTCTTGATAAGGGCTTTATACGTCCAAGTAGTTCTCCTTGGGGTGCTCCTGTACTGTTTGTTAAAAAGAAAGATGGCAGTTTGCGGATGTGCATTGATTATCGTGAGCTTAATAAAGTCACCATCAAGAATAGATACCCTCTGCCTCGTATCGACGACCTTTTTGATCAGCTTCAAGGAGCATCGTATTTTTCGAAGATTGATCTTCGTTCGGGTTATCATCAACTAAAGGTTGGTGAAGAAGACATTCCAAAAACCGCGTTCAGGACCCGTTATGGTCATTATGAATTCTTGGTCATGCCTTTTGGGTTGACAAACGCTCCTGCAGCCTTCATGGATCTTATGAATCGTGTATGTCGTCCTTTCCTTGATAAATCCGTTATTGTTTTCATTGATGACATTTTGATCTATTCAAAGTGTCAGTCCGATCATGAGAAACACCTTCGTGAAGTTCTTGAAACCCTTCGTCGCGAGAAATTGTATGCCAAGTTTTCTAAATGCGAATTTTGGTTACGTGAAGTCCAATTCCTTGGACATGTTGTGAATAAAGAAGGAATTAAAGTAGACCCGACAAAGATTAGTGCAATCACAAAATGGGAACCTCCCAAATCTCCGACTGAAATTCGTAGTTTTCTTGGTTTGGCGGGTTATTATCGTCGCTTTATTCAAGATTTTTCTAAGTTGGCCTCGCCTCTTACTAAATTGACCCGAAAGAACGAGAAGTTTGAATGGAAGAATGAACAAGAGAATGCCTTCCAAACTTTAAAAGAGAAGTTGAGTCAAGCACCCGTTCTGACTTTACCAGATGGAGTTGAAGACTTCTCGGTATATTGTGATGCATCTTTTAATGGTCTTGGTTGTGTCCTTATGCAAAAGGGGCGAGTCATCGCTTATGCATCAAGACAACTAAAACCTCATGAGAAGTCTTATCCTGTCCATGATTTAGAACTTGCTGCGGTTGTTTTTGCTTTGAAGATTTGGCGTCATTATCTCTATGGTGTTAAGTTTACCATTTATTCCGATCATAAGAGTCTTAAATACTTCTTTGAGCAACGAGATCTTAATAACCGTCAACGAAGATGGCTAGATTTATTGAAAGATTATGATTGTGAAATCTTGTATCACCCCGGGAAAGCCAATGTGGTGGCCGACGCTTTAAGTCGAAAGAGTTCTCACTTTTCTATTCGTGTTTCGCCTTTATGGGTAATGATTACCAATGATTTCTTGGAACGTATAAAGGAAGCTCAAGAAGAAGCTTTACAACGTGATCCTAAACGAGAAAGAATTAAAGGTCAAATGAAGCATTTTTCTAAAGACTCTCGTGGTCTTACAGTTCGTTATGGACGAATTTGGATTCCTTTTTCGTGCTCTTTGAAAGAAATTCTTCTCGATGAAGCGCATAAGTCCAAATATTCTATTCATCCCGGTGCAACGAAAATGTATTATGACTTGAAGGTTGATTATTGGTGGCCGGGTATGAAACGGGACATAACCAAGTATGTGGAAAAATGTTTGACTTGTTTACAAGTTAAAGCGGAGCATCAAAAGCCATACGGAAAGCTCCAACCGCTTGATATACCACAATGGAAGTGGGAGCACTTGACTATGGACTTTATTACCAAGCTTCCCAAGACACCCAAGCATCAATTTGACTCTATTTGGGTAATTGTGGATCGGTTAACGAAAAGTGCTTTGTTTTTGCCTATTCGTGAGTCATCATCTTCTGAAGTGTTAGCCGATATTTATGTGAAAGAAGTTGTAGCTCGGCATGGTATTCCCGTCTCTATTGTTTCGGATAGAGATACACGCTTTACTTCTCATTTTTGGAAAAAGTTTCATGAAGATATGGGTACTAAGTTGCATTTCAGTACCGCATATCACCCGCAAACGGACGGTCAAAGTGAGCGAACCATCCAAACGTTGGAAGACATGCTACGTGCGTGCATTATTGATTTTGGAGGACCATGGGACGCGTATTTGCCTTTGGCAGAATTCTCGTATAATAATAGCTACCATGCTAGCATTAAGATGCCTCCATATGAAATGCTTTATGGTAGGAGATGTCGAACTCCCATTTGTTGGGGAGAAGTGGGTCAGCGAGAGTTAGGAGGGACCGATATTGTCCTCAAGACTACCCAAAAGGTAGATGAGATTCGTGAAAGACTCAAAGCGGCTCAAGATAGACAGAAGTCGTATGCCGATGTTAGAAGAAGACCCATTGAATTCATAGTTGGTGACCGAGTTATGTTGAAAGTGTCTCCATGGAAGGGTTTACTTCGTTTTCGCAAACGTGGAAAGTTGAGTCCACGGTTCATTGGCCCGTTTCGGATTTTAAACCGTGTTGGCAAAGTGGCATATCAATTGGAGTTACCCGAAGAGTTATCTCGAATTCATAACACTTTTCATGTTTCTCAACTCCGAAAATGTCTTGTCGATGATGCAACGTGTGTTCCCTTGAATGAAATCGAACTAGACAAGAAGTTGACTTATGTTGAAGAACCGGTTGCTATTGTTGAAGAAGAGTTGAGAAAAATAAACAATAAGACAATACGAACCTTTAAGGTACAATGGAAGCACCAAAGGAGCTCAGAATATACGTGGGAAACCGAGCATGACATGTTGGTGTACTACCCGTCTTTACATATGGCTTGGATCACGGGGACGTGATCGATTTCGAGTGGGGGAGATTTGTAACACCCCAAAATTTTAAGGTAAATGAAAATTAACTCTTTTATTAGTTTTGGCATTAAATTAACTTCCTAGTATTTTGTTTCGAGATAAGAAGTTAATTTAGTTGGAACTCTAGCGGGTAGCGGGTATTTGACCCACTAAAAATGTGAAATGGGACGTGGCATATGGGAGAGGTGTCCAGCCAATTTCAAATGGTGATTCACCAAAACCACTGAGCCCCATTCTTAAAATCCTCAATCTTTCCTTTCTCCAATTCAATTATATCAAGTATTCATGCAAGATTATTCCTCCCCAAAATTCAACTATCTAATTCATTCAAATAATAAGCAAAGTAAGGGTTGTTTTGTTGGGGGAGGCCGAAATTAACAAGGAGAAAAAGAGAGAAAAATCTGGAAATTTAATTGTTGTTGTTGTTCTTTGAGGTAAGAATTCCCTTAACCCTTTAATTGTAAAATTTAGGGTTCTTGATAATGGAATTAGGGTTCTTAGTTGGAAATTGGGAATTTGTCAATTTGGGGATTTTGATGATGAACCCTAATGAATTAAAAGGAGAAGCTTTGGGTAAAGGCAATTGAGTTTTTAATGAAACCCAAAGTAATCAACTTTATGTTTTGGGTGTTTGGCTAAATTGTGATACGAAATTGATTATGGAAAATTGTTAAAATGTTTTGTGAATGCCAAACACCATGATAATGAAATGCATGTTGAATTCAAGTGAATGATTGTGAAATAGTTGAGTTTATAGAACTCATAGATATATGTATTGTATTATGTATAGGTGGTGAAGATCATCTAGTTGTGCCTAATAGCCATTTTACCAATTAGCCAAGTTTAAGGTGAGTGTATATGTATATAATCATGTTCTTGTTATTTGAGGTCATAGGTGGGTAAATTCCTATGACCCATTTGTTATTAGGGTTAGTAGGTGGGTAAATTCCTACTAGCCCATTTGTGATTAAAAGCTAGTAGGTGGGTAAATTCCTAGCATACTTGTTATTAGGGTTAGTAGGTGGGTAAATTCCTACTAGCATACTTGTTATTAGGGTTAGTAGGTGGGTAAATTCCTATTAATCCATTTGTTATTGAGCTAGTAGGTGGGTAAATTCCTACTAGCCCATTTGTGATTAAAAGCTAGTAGGTGGGTAAATTCCTACTAGCATATTGTTATTAGGGTTAGTAGGTGGGTAAATTCCTACTAGCCCATTTGTGATTAAAAGCTAGTAGGTGGGTAAATTCCTACTAGCATACTTGTTATTAGGGTTAGTAGGTGGGTAAATTCCTACTAACCCATTTGTGATGAAAAGCTAGTAGGTGGGTAAATTCCTACTAGCATAATTGTTATTAGGGTTAGTAGGTGGGTAAATTCCTACTAACCCATTTGTGATTTAAGAAGCTAGTAGGTGGGTAAATTCCTACTAGCATAATTGTTATTAGGGTTAGTAGGTGGGTAAATTCCTACTAACCCATTTGTGATTAAAAGCTAGTAGGTGGGTAAATTCCTACTAGCAAGTTTCCATGGCCATGTGAAAATGAATTTGTGCTTATGAATGTTATGATTGAAATGGCTATCTTTGGATGGGCTATATTGTGGTGCTTGATGCACATTGTACGGTAACTTGCTTATGGTTTTATGTATATGCATTCACTAAGCGTTGCTTATGTTTTAGTTGTTCAATTCTTTCATAGGGGCTGGTAGTAGTAGCAAAGGCAAGGATTTGATCTAGTGAAGTTGACTTTGAAGATTTTGAAGCCATTTTGGAGGTTGGCACTTTGGGTAAATTGGATAGATAATCCCTTTTGACCTTATGGCTCTTGGTACATATTGGTTTATGAAAAAAATCATGTTTTGTTGTGATCATGCTATTGATCAAGTGTAAATTCTTTCGAAAGTTTGCAAGTTGGTATTTTGGTTAGAAATGGTGTCAAATTGGGTAAATGACCCATTGTTGATGAACATGAGAATTTGAACGAGTTAAGGTTGTAACTATGTTTCAAAATGTGTCTAAATATCAGTTTGACTTATTGGAATTACGTTTTATGAAATGTTGGTTATGATTGTGCAAGAATTGGAGTTGATTTTCAAGTGTTAGAAGTTTTTGACCTGCAGAAAAGTGCAGGTCTGGATCAGAATTCTCCCACTGCGGCGCAGTGGGAGTGTTTCAACCCCACTGCGGCGCAGTGGGGGTTTTTGCACCCACTGCGGCGCAGTGGGAGTTGTCGAACCCACTGCGGCGCAGTGGGAGTGTGTCGAACCCACTGCGGCGCAGTGGGAGTTGTCGACCCACTGCGCGCAGTATATCAATTCCCACTGCGGCGCAGTGGGAGTGTGTCGAACCCACTGCGGCGCAGTGGGTATCTACTGGAAAAAAAAAAAAAAAAAATTTATTACGGTTTTGTCTTAAAATGGTTTGGGTCCTTACATTTTTGGTTTTTATTTGTATGTCTCCTATCATATATATATATATATCTAATAAAACAGTAGTTATCCTAGCTTTCTAAAGCCATCCATCAACTCAAAGTTATCTCTAAACAACATATTCTCTTTTAAATCTAAGATTCATTCCTCAAACAATTTTAAAATGTTTTCTATTAGAAAAAGGGATGATATTTGTACCACTCTTTTTAATATTATTACCATAATGTACAAGTATTATTACAGACTGTACAATATTTTACAATGTACAAATATTATTACAGACTGTACAAGTATTAACTGCACAGATGTGGTAAAATAATCAAATAGTTTGGTACTAATATCAATTCTCTTTTAAAGAACTAACCTATTAGTTAAAAATCTTGAAAGAAAAGGGAGAAAAGACACAGAGACTATTCACGCCCCTCCTTTTTCATGCGCCTTCAACCAGTGGTCAAATGTTTCCTAAATGGACATTGAATATATTAATGTAGAAATACTTGGAATTTTCATGGACCATATTTAAATAAGGAAAATGATTTATTCTCCTAAACATTAGCTTAATAATCCTCTTAATACATAAAATTTTGACATGTGTAATTCACTCATTATCTTCTTTTATCACCCCCCTTGATTTTTCCATGTAGCTTGATCTTAGATTAGAAAGGATAATTAGGTGATCAATTAAGATGATCCATCATTACTATATATCGATATTTATATATACATAGTAATGATGAATCATCCTAATTGATCAAGCTACTTAAATAGGGCGATATTAAATAACTAGATTAAAGTCATGCGTTGCATGATTAAAAGATATAGTTATGATAAAAGTGAGTTCAAGACAAAATAAGCGATAAAATAACGATAAACTATAATGATAAAATAATGATATATCATCACAACAATATATATAAAAATAACAATAAGAAGTGTTCAATTAGTTGTTTTTTTTTAACTTGCCTTTAATTAAAACACCAAAAGGACAAAAAAAAATAAAATAAACTATACATAACATGTTACAAACATCGTCAACAAAAAATAACTGCAAAAAATTAACGGATCCATAACATGTTTAGACTGTGTCCAAGACACCGCATTGTAAATTCTCAATATGTTGTTTATTTTATAGAAGTTATCATGATAAAATACTTGTTATAAAATGGCAATTAAGAAAAATGGATAGAATTTAAGAATCATCTAATATCTTAATTCATGTATAACAATAGATTGATAGAATATTTTCTTTAGGAAAAAAGAAAGAAACTAATTGCTTGATATATCTATTATTGTATGTATTAGTACATATACGAAAGAAAATAAATTAAATCAAAAGTTATGTTAAATATAGTTGATAACTTAAAGTGATTTAATAACATTAACTACTATATTGGGGTTTTAGGTAAAATAAAATAAGTATTAAAGTAAAACAAATTAAACAATATGTTTCTATTCACTGAAATCACCGTGCATCATGAAAATCATCGTGCATCAATTACTTCGTGAATCTTCGTGCATCAATTTAACCATGATCTAAGGGTCAAGATCTTGTCTTATTTGTTTTACTCTAATACTTGTTTTACAATACCCAACCCCACTATATTGGAGAGAAAATATGGAGTATCATCGTCGATTCTTATGATAATTATTGGAAAATTATTCATTTTAATTTACTTGAGGAAAAAAATAAACATGTGATAATTACATACATTTAATTATTAAAAAGTTATTCATTTTAATTTACTTGAGAAAAAAGATAAAAATGTAATAGTTAGATACATTGTTCATTTTTTATTTTAGAAATAATTGGAAGTTGTTATATTAATTATTAGCCGTAAGTTGGTGTTTTGATTTTAGAATTTCATGTACGTTTATAATTGAGAGATTATCTATTATTTAATATTATTATTATTTTTAATCTATATGGCATTAAAAAAAACACTAAATATCAAAAAATGACAAGTAAGCAAAAATCTTAGTTGTCAAAAAAAAAATAATGCCACATAGGATTTTTCCTATTCTTTCTTATATATATATATATATACTAGGTATTTTATCCGCACGATGTGCGGTAGTTAAAATAATTGTTTAATACATACATATAAATTTTTTTAGGGAAAAAATATACATAAATAGGTTTTAATAACTATTTAAATACATAAGTAAATAACTATTGTATATATTAATTTTGTAAAAATTGATTATGTTATAATTTGTGGTTAATTCCTAGATTATTATGGCATACCTATGATGAGTAGTCGTTTCCTATATTGTAAGATTTAATTTAATTATATTGTTAAATTATGATCTAAGATTTATATAGAATTTTATATCATTTTAATATTTTGTATTTAGTTTTAATATTTTGTATGATATTAAAATAGTTTGTGGATAAAATTCCAGATATGCCTAGAATAAAAGGTTATGATGTTCATCATGATGGTGTCCCTGTTTCCAAGACTCTTAAAATCACCATGTTTCAAAAAGAATGGGTATGTCTATCTTTCAATATTGTTGCTTTTATCCAATCTATAGTCGTTCTATGTATTGTATTGTATTGCAGTATTTGTTATATGTATATTTAGGTTAATGTTTATACTGGCTTTCTCATCCGAGAAACTTATGCTCACCAACTTTATGTTCATTCTATTTATGAAGGTTTATCAAGTTTTTATATAGGACAATTGCAGGTAATAAAGTAAACTAATACGAGTATGTGGGTTTCAATTGTGAGAATTGAGAAAGATATATAAACAGGTATAGTGACATTACATTTTACAATATTGATCCTTAGGTAGTATTTTTATATTCAGTTTAATCCTTATGAATATAATTTGTTTATTAGCTTAACCCTTTAAAGATATAATTGATTATAGAGTTAATTTCACAAATCGTCCTTGTGGTTTTACCAAAAAATCACGTTTCATCCTTTAAACTTCAAATGACACTGGTAGTCCTTTATACGCGGATAATGGTCATGTTTCGTCTTTAATCTAACGGGTGATGGTCACGTTTCGTCCTTTAATCTAACGGGTGATGGTCACGTTTCGTCCTTTAATCTAACGGATGATGGACACGTTTCGTCCTTTATACGATCGACTAAAGGACGAAACGTGACCATTATCCGCGTATAAAGGACTACCAGTGTCATTTTGAAGTTTAAAGGATGAAACGTGATTTTTTGGTAAAACCACAAGGAATTCTTATAACTCTTTTAAACACAAACAAAGTCTTTTGTATAGTCATTTTGAGATTTTTTTTTGCATATTATGATTCTTATTACATCACTTTGCGACATTATATCATATAGTTACATCAATGTTTACCGAGTTTGTTGAGACTATTGATTTCCCTAAAAGTAATCATTAGCTCTTTTATATATGTGTATGACAACAACTCTAAAAAAATATTTGTTAGTTATATTATTATGTTTGTATCCAAAACCTTGTCATTTATATAACGTATACCGCTATAATGGGTGGATAGAATGGCTAGTTAAGTACCACAAAGATAAAGCAAACGAATATGTAATGAATGTTTAATTTAATTGTTTTACAGAAATTTCACAGAGATTTGCCACCCACAAAGGTATTTGCATACGGTAAAACAAAACACACCGCAACAGTTCCTGGTCCAACAATCGAGGCCATCCACGGTGTCAGCACACATGTGACTTGGCAAAATTGTCTCCCTTCGGAACATATTCTTCCATGGGACCCCACCATTCCAACGGCTATACCTAGTACGAAAATGGGCGTTCCAACAGTCGTGCACCTACATGGCGGGATCGACGAGCCACAAAGCGATGGTAACTCGCGCTCATGGTTCACAGCTCGGTTTAAAGAGCGTGGGCCCATGTGGACTAAAAAGACATATCAGTATCATAACCAACAACAGCCCGGCAACTTATATTACCATGACCATGCCATGGGGTTGACTAGAGTCAACCTACTGGCCGGGCTGTTTGGGGCCTACATTATACGTCATAAAGAACGTTGAGGCCCCACTTGGATTACCTAAGGGTGATAAATATGACCGGCCGTTATTTGTTTTTGATCGTAGCTTTAGAACTAACGGATCAATCTACATGGACACGAAAGGGAATAACCCGAGTATACATCCACAATGGCAACCCGAGTATTTCGGTGATGTCATTATTGTTAATGGAAAAGCGTGGCCATATATGAACGTTCGTAGGAGAAGATACCGATTTCGTATCATCAATGCTAGTAAGGCGAGGTTTTTTAAGTTCTTTTTTAGCAACGGTTTAACTTTTATTCATGTGGCGTCTGACTCTGTTTATAATGAGGAATCAGATTGGTGAAAGAGATACTTTTGGCCCCATCTGAGATTGCTGACGTGGTTGTTGACTTTTCAAAGTCAAAACACAACTCGGTTGTTCTACATAACAGCGCGGCTTATCCTTACCCCTCTGGAGACCCCGTCAATGAGAGAAATGGGAAAATCATGAAATTCATCATCAAACATAAACATGAGTTTGACTCTTCAAGGGTACCAAAGAAGTTGATAAAGTATCCGACTCCAAAATGGTCAGAAGTGTCAAAAACTCGTTACATTGCAATGTATGAGTACACAAGTGCGATTGATGAGCCAACACATCTTTATATTAATGCATTGTCATATGATGTTCCAGTGACCGAAAGCCCAAAGTTGGGTCTACGGAGATTTGGAATGTGATCAATTTGACAGAAGATAATCACCCGTTGCATATTCATCTTGGGCTTTTTAAAGTGCTGGATCAAACAAATATTACAAATATAGATGTATTTAGAGATCGCATGACAAAATATAACAATGCTGAAAAATGTGATATTGAAAAGTACGCACGTGGGAGAAAGTTGAGAATAGAACCGTACGAGAAAGGGTGGAAGAACGTGTATAAGATGCACCCTGGATACATCACCAAGATTATTGTGAAGTTCGCCTACCTGCATACAAATGCATCTTACCCCTTTGATGCAACTGCAGAGCCGGGATACAGCTACCATTGCCATGTAAGTTCCCCGATCATCATATCTCACACTCTGATCATAATTCATAAGCTCACACGTTTTATACGAGTATCTGATATGATGATTGATAATCCTGTACTCGTGTTCTGTTGCACATTGTTTGATAAAATAATAATGTGTTTTTTTTTTTTTATTGCAGATTTTGGATCATGAGGATAATATGATGATGAGGCCTTTGAAGATGGTGAAATGAGTCTTTAGATATAATGTACCAGTGGGCACAACCCATGACCAAGTCAATGAAGCAACCAATAAAACAACTGCTTAAGGACCCGTGTTTCTTTGCTTTTCCGCGTTTGCATACTAGAAGTTAAAGTAAACAACTCGACCCACTACCTGCAATTTGCTTTTATTTCGGATAAGTTAGGACCCACGTTTGTTACTTTGATAGTTGTTACATTATGTATTTTCCTATTTTAAGTGGTACTCGTGCATTGTTAAAGAAGTGAAGAAAAATTAGCAAAAAATTGTCTCTTTCATTTCTCTGTGTTTTCTTTTGGAGTTTAGCCTACTCTACAGGCTCTATCAATTTGGTGTTTTCATTGCTTCTCAACATGTCTCCTTGAAAAGATTTTTCCAACCCAGAAGATCAAATGCAATCGTTACTTGATAAGTTTGCTCAGTTCATCACATGAAACTCCACCGACTCTCAAGGCTTGCAAGAATTGCTTTCAAAATATGTCACTAACGTACACCACTAGCTACTCCCAACACTCAACTGTTGCAAACTTGCAACACATCTACTCCCAATCAACTTTTTTCTAAAGTCATAAAAAACGAAAACATAGAACCACCACCCACTTTCACCTCCGGACCCATAACTTTCACTAAGGACTCTCTGACAACCAGGTTCTCAAACTAATAACCCCGTCACCCTAAACTTCAACTCGATGACTAATTTTGAGAGACGGATGTAAGTCCCAACTCAATAGATGGTACTAGCTGAAGACACCTCTATGTCAATGGTGAGTTAACTTTGCAATATAGTCACTGAACTGGAGACGACCAGTTGCAGTGAATGTATACCAAGTTCTGGATAAGTTACTTATTAAGGTGACAATAAGTAAATAGCAATGCAATAATATAAATACTTGTAAAGTAAATTGGTGAGACACTATGTATTTTTCAAGTGTAATTTATTTATTGATATTTAAACAAATTACAAGTGTAACATTTGCCAAATTTGACTATTTGACTCGAAATTTAATGTAAACGATTTTTTTATGAATTTATGTGATTAATGAGCGTAATGTTGTAATGAAATGAAACGTGGAATTTGTTTATGATTACGGAATTGTTTTAGCGTTTAATTGGGTAACGTTTAGCTATTTGTCGGATTTAGCGGAGCGGGAGCCTACCAATTTGACCCATAGGCCGGCCTCCCCCCTAAGGAACCAAACACCCCCCTTAATCAATCATTTCTCAAATTAATTTCCTCCTAATCCTCTCTTCTTTCTTCACACAAAAGTCAACCTTTTTACAAGCAAATTCTGGAAAATCGAAGGTAATTCAAGCTAGATTAATTCAAGTTTTAGTATCATCTTCATATCATATCAAAATTTTGGTTCTTCAAGTGCAAGAATTATCCATTTGGGTCAAAATTCGGATTTGAGCATTTGTGGAAGAATTGGTAAGTTAAAACTATCCTATATTAATCATTTTATGTTGTTTAACCTATTTCTAGTTGAACCTAAACATGTATGAGTCAAAAATCCGAATTTTTATGCAATTAGGGTTCTTGAGGTTGAAATGGGTCAAATTCCATGAAAAGCTTGATTTAATGTTTTGGAATGGAAATTGTGGAATGGGTTATGTTTCTATAGGTTCCTAGAGGTTGAAAATGAGTATTTGCACCTCACAAGTCGTCTTCTAGATCAAAAATGACATTTGGGTTGGGTTTGGTTCGTGTTTGAATTGCTGAAATGTGCAGAAACTGGAATGTAACGCCCGTTACATATGTAACTCCCCGTTACAGGGCTGAATGTCGAAATGAAGTCTAACGGCTGTAACGCCCGTTAGGGACTAGTTTTGACAACATTTTTAAACGTCAATAACTTTTGAACCGTAAGTCCGTTTTAGTCGTATGACCTATCGTTGGAATCGTGAGAGAGTCTACTTTAACATGGTATAACCCTCATATCTTATATCCACTTTCATTTCCAAAAATGTCATAATGAAGTGTCTTTGTTTACATTCGGTTGAACTATTAAGACACTTGAGGGTTATAACGTAACAGAGTCGAGTCCCAAATGTCCCCTAAGGTTAATTTACTCTTCTAAAACCTAGATAGGGTTTGACACGTGAATTGAAATGTATATGTTTATAGGTGGTGAACGCTAAGCGATTGTTGGACGTTTATAACTCGACTATATTATGTATTTAGCTTGCATATCCAATCAAGGTGAGTCTCGTAAACCCTCCCTACTCAATTGAGATTCGGGCTGAAAAGTGTACATATACGTGTTGGTTAAATGTGCTTGTTGAACTTTGTTAATCGTTATATGGAATCGTATTTGTTAAACATGTTTGTTGAACGTAGTTAAATCGTTATATAGAATCGTTGTTGTTAAACGTTGTGTTGTATGAAACGTATATGTTGAATCATGCTTTTGTAATATATGTAAGTCATGTCGTAAATGTAGCCGATCATGCATTTGGAATATATGTAAGTCATGCCGTGATGATCACGCTTTTGGAACATATGTAAGTCGTGCCGGAACGTTGTTGAATCGTGTTATGTGTTGTTGTTGTGCTAACGTATACCCTTTTAGGGTTTCCATGATGTGATTAGGTATTCTAATCCTCGTATATCGTTAACGGTTGTATTCCCGATACGTTTATTCCTTGTTATATGTCCCTACGAACTCACCAACTTTATGTTGACGCTCTTTAGTACACTTTTCAGGTAATCAAGTTAATCAGAGGCAAAATGGATGATTGCATTGCTTGCTTGCTAGAATTGGACTAGCTTTGGACTTCTGGATCCGTGATCCTTATTCTCCCTTTAATGGGTTACTATTAGGATCATTTATTATCGATTCGAACTTCCTTTTATTATTGATTGAACGTGTATTTGATGAATGTATATGTTTGTACGAGTTTATGGATCGTTTCGATCTTATGTTTTCATA
>CM067170.1:129154888-129225963 GCA_034093135.1 Erigeron breviscapus | reverse complement strand
GTTGCTGACAGGAGGGTCACTGAGAACAGTGGGTACCTCTTGCTGAGGAGTGTCATCCTCAGTGTCTCCTGAAAGAGGATTCGCTGAGGCATCATGAAATGTTTCCTCAGCGACATCGTCAGCATCTTGAGGTTCAGTTGAGAGAGGAAGATTAATGGAAGTGGCATTAACTGTTCGAAGAAGAGGCTCAACTGGATCTATAGAATAAATGTGAGCAGCGATGTACTCATCATTTGGTGAAGATTTTGAAGACTCAGCGATAGGTTGTTCAACAACATCCTGATGTGTCGCTGATACTTCAGACAAGTCAGATAGATCGCTGAGAATTACTTCAGCATATGACTCATTTGAGAGATCACCTAAAGCTGAACAGCTTTCATCAAAAGTAACATGAATTGATTCATCTACTTTTTGAGTGCGAGTATTGAAAACTCTGAAAGCTTTACTAATAGAAGAATATCCCAGAAAGTAGCCATCATTAGCTTTGGGATCAAACTTTCCTAAATGATCCTTATCATTTAGGATGAAAACTGGGCAACCAAAAACATGGAAATATCCAATTTAAGGTTTCTTGCCCTTGAGAACTTCATAGGCAGTCTTATCATGTCGCTTGACAATAAGACACCTATTTTGAGTGTGGCAAGCAGTACTGACAGCTTCAGCCCAGAATTTACTAGGAAGAGAGGACTCACTGAGCATGGTTCTTGCAGCTTCAATGAGAGTTCTATTTCTCCTTTCAGCTACCCCATTTTGCTCAGGAGTACGAACAGAAGAGAAATTTTGTCTAATCCCTTGATCAGCACAAAAAGTCTCAAGAGTGTGGTTTCTGAACTCAGTGCCATGATCGCTTCTGAGTTCTTTAACACGTATGCTGTTGAGGTTTTCCATCTTTTTAATGAAATTAATTATTTCCTCAGCAGCATCACTCTTAGAATGAAGAAAGATTGTCCAAGTATATCGTGAATATTCATCCACAATAACTAAGGTGTATCTGCTACCCCTTAGACTTTGGACATTTATTGGACCAAAAAGGTCCATGTGAAGGAGATGGAAACAGCCACTGATAGAGTTGGCCTGTTTGGTTTTGAAGGTGGCTCGGTGGCTTTTACCTTTTTCACAAGCACCACAGAGCCTGTCCTTCTCATAAGTGAGAGGAGGAAGGCCTCGAACTAGATTTTTCTTGGCCAGAGTTTATGGTTTTGAAGTTCAATGCGACATACGCTTGTGCCATAACCAGTTGATTTGAGAAGCAGATTTTGAGAAGAAGCAGGTCTCGCTGTCAATTTTGACAGGAGTGAAATCTACCAAGTAGATATCCCTTTTTCTTGGAGCGACCAAGACCACTTCTTTATTGACATTGATCACTGTGCCTTGATGCTTATCAAGGATAACCTTGTAGTCTGCATCGCACAATTGACTGATGCTGATCAGATTGTGTTTCAATCCATTCACATAAGCAACCTTAGTGAATTTGATCAGCCCATGGGAGAGAGACCCATATCCTTCAGTTTGGCCAGTAGAGTTGTCACCAAACACAACTGTGGGACCATCAGTCGCCACAAAGTTATCCAGCAGGTCCTTGGATCCAGTCATGTGCTTTGAACAGCCACTGTCCAAATACCACACTTCTTTTCCTAGCGAGGCCTTCTTGATTGTGACATTCACCCACTGACTGGAGCACACTTGATCCTTTGTCAGCGCCTGGTCATCAGCGAGTGCCATAAAGCAGATGGCATTAACAAAGTCCTCGCTGTCAGAAACGTCGGAATCAGCCCAGTCATGTTCTTCAGCAACAAGACCTTTGGCGGGAGCTTTGGCTTCTTCAACATCAGCCATCTTGGCACGAAGCTCATAATACTTCTTTTTGTATTCATCAGCAGGCTTGACTGAAGAGGGCCTCGCTGATGATGAAGAGGGCTTCGCTGCCTGCAAAGAAGGAATAGAAACTTTGCATTCCTTTTGGTAATGGCCTTACGACCACACCTCCAACATTCTTCTTGAGACTTGTCTACCACTAGTTTTTGGAAATGAGTCGACCTACGACCATTCCATTTTTTAGAATATCGTTTACCAGCGATAAGAGCAAAGTTCATGAAGTCCGAGAACATCTCTTGTCTTTGTCTCTCCTCGAAATCGAGGTCATTGACAAGATCTTGGACGTTAGAGGGGGTAGAATTGCTGATGTCCATGTCAAGATGGACAGGACTAACTTCAGCAGAGACCAAGGCAAGAGGGTCATGAACATTAGAGACACTAGATAAAGAAGAGGAAGAAGTTGAAGCATATGAACCAGCATGCCTCTTAGACTCAGCCTCAGCTCTTAAAGTTTGAGCGAGGGCTCTCTCTTCAAATTGAAGAGTGCCATAGAGTGACTCTAAGTCATGCTCCTTCAGTTGCTTAGTTGTTCTAAGAATTTGCCTTAAGCCTTGCCATTTGATGGGCAAGACGTCAATGAACTTGTAGCATATTTCAAGCGTATTATGCTCTATGCCCACATTTTTCATATCATTCAAAAGGCACTTAAAGCGATTATACGTGCCATCCAGACTCTCATTAGGGAGAGAGAAGAATCCTTCATAGGCACGTTTCAGATCTATTTTCTTGGTAGCAAGAACATCTGTCGTACCATCGAATCTGGTACACAGATTATCCCACACCAATTTAGAAGAAAAAAGTTTGATGACAGATTTCATTATATCATCAGGAAGGGTAGTAATAATGAGATTTCTCAACCGAGCATCCAGATTGACAAGCCTACGCTCGTCATCTATCCATTGTACTTCTGGTTTTATGAGCTCAGTGACAACTTCAGGAGCATCAGCAGTGGCTCCTGGTGTCCTGGTAACCAGAACCGGTACATATGGCCCTCTGGTTAGAATAGTCATAAGATAGGGTTCAACTCCTACGATGTGTAGGAGCATTCTCTCCTTCCAAGATCCGAAATCATGTGAATCGAATCTAGGTGGGATGGAGACATACCCAAAATCTCTGGTATTAACCAGAGAAGGAACAGAAGACATAATAGTAAGAAAAGAAAAGTAGACAGAAGTTTAAGAAAAGTTTTTAGATGCAGAAAATTAAGTACAGAAAGAAAGAAAGATAATCTTGCAAACTTTTACTCAGATCAGATTCGGTGTGTCGAACCACCGCTCTGATACCAACTGAAAGTCCCAAGTTTGCAACGATTATGTAATTAACAACTAATGTAAATTACACTAAGAAAAGCAAGACAAGAAAGTAAACACGTTTAATCATAAGTAGTATTAATTAAACGGTGAATACATGGTTGGTTTACAAAGGAAGAAAGAAAGAAATATTGTTAAGTTTTTGCACACACGAAAACTTAACAATTATACAATTCTACAATGAGAGAAAAACACACTAAGTGACTATTGTAGAATGAACCAACAACTTTGCGGCTAGGTCAAGTGATGCTTTATATAGGGGAGAAAAGGCATCACATGACAACCCAATAGATGTTGACACATGATGGTTGTCAACTATCTATTGGTGTGTAAGACTGGTCTTCAGACATCTCTGTTTGCCATCTTGTTTCTTTCCCAAAACGGCATGAAAGAGAAACACCTTAGTACCAAAACGGTACAAGGTCACATGTCTTCATCTTGATCTATCAACACGTGTCCTTGGGGACCAGCCTTCTTATCTTCATTTTCCCGCCCATATTTGACTTACAAGACATGGCGGTGAGTCATTGAACTTATCCTTTAACTCGAAGATAATAGTGATCGCTGAAGGCTCGCTGATGAAACCTCTCGCTGAGGCTGTCAGCGACTACTTGACTCAGCAAGTGATCTTCAGCGAATCCATGAACTTCACCATTGTGAGATATGGCAATTGCACTGGTGTTGTCACAAAAGATTGGTGTTCTTTTGTATTTTAGATCGTAATCTAACAACTGGTTCTTGATCCAGAGAATCTGGGCACAACAACTGGCCGCAGAAATGTACTCTGCCTCAGCAGTGGACATGGAGACTGATGTCTGCTTCTTGCTGGTCCAACTTACCAGTTTTCCTCCAAGGAAATGACAACCTCCAGTGGTGGATTTCCTATCAATCTTACAACCTGCATGATCTGAATCTGAATAACCCATTAGATCTAACCCTGAGCCTTTGGGATACCAAAGACCAAGGCTAGGACACCCTTTCAGGTATCTGAAGATGCGTTTAACAGCATGCAAATGTGATTCTTTTGGGTTAGCCTGAAATCTGGCACATAGACATGTTGCAAACATTATATCTGGTCGACTGGCAGTTAAATACATCAGTGAACCAACCATACCACGATATTCAGTTATGTTCACTGGTTTGCCAGTTGGGTCAGAGTCCAAATTTAAAGGTGCTGCAATAGGTGTGTTTTTGATGGGATTGAATCATATTTGTATTTTCTTAACAAATCTCTGACATAATTTTCTTGATTTATGAAAATTCCATCTTTGGTTTGTTTAATTTGTAAACCCAAGAAAAATGTTAATTCACCCATTAAACTCATTTCATACTCAGATGACATGATTTTAGAAAACCTTTTACACATTGCATCATCAGTTGAACCAAATATAATATCATCAACATAAATTTGTACCAACAAGATATTACCTTTTCTTTCAAGATAAATAAGGTATTATCTATTGCACCTCTTTGAAAGCCATTTTTAAGAGATGTTTAGTTAGAGTATCATACCAGGCTCTTGGGGCTTGTCTTAGACCATACAAAGCTTTGTTTCAGTCTAAGATCTCCAGATTTCCATGCATTTTTCTGGGCATCAATTGTTTTTGAAAATGCATCATAATTCTTTCCAGATGCCTTTACCCATGACTTGATAATCATTTTTCTTTTTCAAGACCAGATTTTAATTTTTGATTTTCAAGTTCTAAAGCCTCATTTTTCAAAACTGACTCCTTGAGAGCCAACTGGACACTTTGCAAATCACTCAGTTGAGGTTTTAAATTGTTTAGTTCAGTTAAAACCATTTCTAGATATCTTTCACAATCAGTTCTAGTAGTTTCAACAAACAATAAATCACTGTTTAGTGACTCAGCAATGTCCAGTTTTAGTTCTGGGTCAAGCTGGTTGTCATAATCACTGACCTTTTTCAAAATGATGTCCACCCATCTACCAGAAACGACATCATCTTTCACCACATGTTGCTGTTCTTCCAAAGCCATGAAACACATATCCCTTATCTCTTCTTCATCATCAGATGAGTCATCAGAGAGTTCCCATTTCCCTTCAGTGTTTGCCATCATGCACTTGTTCTTTTCCTTTTCCATGGATAAGAGGTCAATCTGGGCCTTCAGCTTTTTATATTTATCTTTATATCTATCATCAGGCCGATTGTAATTAGGGACAGGGGGACCAGTTTGGTTATTCATCTGACTAGATCTGCATTCCTTCATAAAATGCCCTTTCTTACCACACTTATAGCAGGTAAGATTGGCTTTATCCAGAGAGTTGGAGCTGGAAGCATTGTTGGAACCATTAAATCTATTAGATTTATTCTTAAACCTATTAAAGGTTTTAGCAATCATGGCTACCAGATCATCATCGTCAGTTTCATCACATAACCATCACTGATTTCAGTGGTCAGGCCAGAGTTTAAGAAGCTGTTTAGCATCTCCTTCATAGAATGTGGCTGGACACTCTCAGCAGATATTAAAGCAGCACAAGGTGCTCAGTTACACTAGCAACCTTAGAACTCTGGGCATGGTTCATGGCATCCTGCTCAGCCACCAGTCTTGCAGCATTATTATCTTCAGTGAATCTGAAGGCTCCATAGAGCGATGCAAGAGTATGGTTGTGTAGGGTTTTACCTTGTCTTAAGACAAGAATCATGTTTTCCCATTTGGAAGGAAGAATATCACAAAACTTCTCAAGAAGAATATCCTTATCCTTCTCAACACCCAAGCCTCTTAACTGATTGATAAGGCTAGTAAATCTGGTGTAAGTACCAGTTAAACTTTCTTTGGGTAGTGCAAAGAAGGATTCATACTTCTTGTTCAGGGCAACCTTTCTGGTGACAATGGTGTCATCACCTCCTTCAAACTGAATAACCAATTCTTCCCACATTGCCTTGGCACTGGGGAACAACACAAGTGTTGGAATTAAGTCTTCAGGGACAGCTGCAAGAATCATGTTTTTCAGTCTGGTATCAAGGTCAACCAGTCTGCGACCCTCATTAGACCAATGGTCTTCTAGCTTTTCTCTAGAACCTCTTCTTCCAGTTGGATCTAGAAGAGGACTTACCCCAGAGGACATGGGTATATATGGTCCATCCTTAAGGATTTTCAACATATACCTATCTATTCCACCAAAATGCAATAGCATTCTGGCCTTCCATGTACCAAATGTCTCCCCATTTCCATCAAATCTGGGAACAGGAGTGTTAGAATAATGTACATGGACATGGTTAAGGGCTGAAGGAGGTGGAGGAGGGTTGGTATTAGGTGGTGTATTGGGTCGAGTATTATTAATTGTTTCAACTTGAGGACCAGAACCATTCTCACCTTCAGCAGTAGACATCTAAGCAGATCTAGGCAAGTATGTTTAGCCTTCTGCTCTGATACCACTTGTAAGTCCCAACTCAATAGATGGTACTAGCTGAAGACACCTCTATGTCAATGGTGAGTTAACTTTGCAATATAGTCACTGAACTGGAGACGACCAGTTGCAGTGAATGTATACCAAGTTCTGGATAAGTTACTTATTAAGGTGACAATAAGTAAATAGCAATGCAATAATATAAATACTTGTAAAGTAAATTGGTGAGACAATATGTATTTTTCAAGTGTAATTTATTTATTGATATTTAAACAAATTACAAGGTTGTTGCAGAACCAAGATAATACACAAGTGTAAATATCCTAACAACCTATGAAATATAATTGATCTAATACTTGGAAATTCTCTTTAACAATCGAAACACTTAAAGTTGTGAAATGTTCCTTTTTGCGATTGAGAGAATGTTGCACAAGTTCACCATGAAAATTGCAGGCTTGCAAAGTTATTTTCTTGGTTGTGCAACGACCCATATTTATAGTCGAAGTTGGTATTGGAAACTCAACTTCGACGTATAAAATATAGTTGAGAGTATGTAAGGAATTATATTTAATTCCTTGCAATACTCGATAAATTAATGGTAAGACCATTAATTTATTCAATCAACGTTTTGTACTTTGTATTATATATATGGATAAATGCTTTTATCCGTATACAAATATATAAGACAAAAGGTCTTCCTCGAGATCAGTGTAGAGCTTTGTAAGTGCGTCTACACTGATGGTCTCCAGTTCTTGATCTGGTCAGAATGACAACTGGGCTTCGCTGCCATTGTCATTCTCTCTTTTCCACTTGATGTCTTCGACTTCAACTGGAACGCCTTCAGATGTATTGGTCAGATCCCAAACTGGAGGAAGTCTTCAGTTGCGTTAACTGTACGGTGCAACTGGACTTCTATATTTCTGGACATTTTCTTCAGGTCTCCAGATGCAACTGGAGACTGGCCAGTTTCGGTGAAACTGGTCCTAACAACGGATCCTACCCATTAGACTAAGACGAAAACTACTTCTCATATATACTACCAAATTCCACCCGAACACATATGGTCTTCTCAGTTGCTGGCGAAGCGTTAAGTTGGTAGCAAAATCAATCAAAAATCAATCTTTTAACTATTTGGGCAAGAATTCACACGTGCATTGGAACTTCGTTTTGGTCCCTCCTCCTATGAAATCTGCAAGCCTCTCTTTTTTCAAATTAATGAAGCAAAACTACTTTTAGCTACAATGAATTTCGATGGATTATTAACAATGAAACTATATATTATTACCTGGTAGATAGATCAATTGATGGTGGTGCCGGCAATCGAAAGAAGGGGGGGTCTGATGTGTGTAATTGGGTGGTGTCGTGATTGGCGGCACTCGACATTCGTGATTGGTGGTGGTGATGATGGCAGTCGTGATTGGCAGTGGTGATGGCTGCCGGAGGAAGAGGTAGAGATGAAGAGGGTTTTTATAGAAAAAGAGGGCGTGTGTGTGTTTTTTTTAGTTGAAAGAGGGTAAAGTAATTGTTAAATTAACCAAACTTTATATAAAATCTAAGAATAATTTTAAGGATTCAATAATAAGGAGACAATATACCGAAATAGTCATATGATTAAATTTGGATAAAAGGTTTAAATTACAGAAAATAGTTTTAATATTTAGAACAAACCCTAAAAGCTACAACGGTTACAGATTGGATCAAAATGAAGGAGACAACAAAAGAAACGTTCGAAAATAAGAAGCAGCTGGGAATGTTGAGAACCCTAGAATGGGAAAAGCTGCGTATATATAGGCAGAGAAAGTATGGTCTTCAACCTTCATCTTTTCACTTGTGCACATCCAGTCCCTCCAGCTTCATCTTTAGAGTTGTACACTTCTAGTCCCTAGCTTCCATATTGGTTGCACCAAAGGTCCTACAACAATCAACATTTTAAGTTAAAATACAATTAAGTTGCATATTTTAACACCCCCCCACAACTTAATTGTGGAAGTTGTCAAACAACCCAAGTTTGTTACTCAAGAAATTATGCTGAGCTTGTGATAGACCCTTTGTAAAAATGTCTGCCACATTATCATTAGAGGCAACCTTAAAAATCTCTATAATTCCTTTTACAACTTTCTCTCTAGTGAAAAAGAGATCCAGTTCAAAATGCTTGGTTTTTTCATGAAAGACAGGATTGGCAGCAATTTGCATTGCTGCCTTACTATCACACTTAATCTGAACAACATCATGTAGATGAATGCCAAAATCTCTTAGAATTTTCAAAACCCAAATGTTTTCACATGTAACAGAAGCAAGAGCCCTAAACTCTGCTTCTGCTGAGGACCTAGAGATTGTTGTTTTTTACTTTTCCATGAAACTAAAGAACCACCTAAGAAGAGACTGACCTGTTATACTCTTCCTGACAGTAACTTTCTTGGCCCAGTCGAAATCTACAAAGGCACAGAGAGTGAGAGAGGTGTTTCTTTTAAAAGAAACACCTTTACCTGGAGAGCCCTTTAGATATCTAAGGACTCTTAATGCAATTTTGAGATGTGACTCATATGGGTCATGCATAAATTGACTCAGAATATGAACTGCAAAAGCTATGTCAGGTCTGGTCAATGTTAAGTAAATAAGCTTACCAACAAGTTTCTGGTACTCAGTAATGTTCCCCAATGGCTTATCAGAATCATCTTTTGATGAAAGAACAAGATTACTATCAATGGGTGTTTGTGAAGGTTTACACCCAAGCAGACAAATTCTGCAATTAAGTCAAGGCAATACTTTCTTTGTGACATACAAATACCATCATTAGTGTCCATAACTTCAATGCCAAGAAAGTATCTCAACTTACCTAAGTCTTTTATGGAAAATTTGGTATCCAGAAAGTGTTTATAACTTTCTATTTCCTTTATGCAACTACCAGTTATAACAATATCATCCACATAAACAAGGAGTGCAAGAAAGTTACCATTAACAGTCTTAGTGAAGAGAGAATAGTCACTTTTACTTTGCACAAAACCATACTCAGTTAAAGCACAAGTCAACTTTTCATTCCATTTTCTAGGAGTCTGTTTAAGGCCATATCATGATTTAACAAGCCTACAAACCCTAGGTTCAGACTGAGAGTGATACCCAGGTGGATGTAGCATATAAACAGTTTCATCCAAGTCACCATACAAAAAAGCATTGTTAATATCAAGCTGGAAAATAGGCCATTGATTGTTAACAACAATTGTGACAATACACCTAATTCTAACCATCTTAACCACTGGTGAGAATGTCTCATCAAAGTCAATTCCCACCCTTTGGGAGTATCCCTTGGCCACAAGTCTGGCCTTATACCTATCAACTTCACCAGTTGACTTATACTTGATTTTATACACCCATTTACACCCAATGGGTTCTCTATTAGGAGGAAGGTCAGTGATTTCCCAGGTTCCATTTTTATATAAAGCTTCAACTTCATTATTCATGGCTTCAACCCATAAGGGGTTTTGACTAGCTTCATAATAAGAATTGGGTTCATGATATTTGTTCAAATTAGACACAAAGCAAGATATCTCAGAATTTAACTTACAGTAACACACAAAATTAGAAATATTATGCCTGGTTTTAGTGTTCAAGATGTAGTCAGCATATTTCTTAGGAGTTTTAAAGGTTCTAGAAGTCCTCCTAAGGCCAACAGTCTCATGAACAGGTTCACCCATTTGAGTTAAGGAATTTTCATTAGAAGTATTACCCTCGGAAACATTATCATCATCATTTGGAAGTATTGCAGTTGATGACTGCTCCCTGGCAGAGACATCCATGCTACCAGAAGGATCACATTGATCTCTGGCAACAGATTGAGTACTACCAAAGGGGTCATCATCACTGCCATCACTTTCAGAGATATGCACTCTCTTTTCATCATTGGGATTATGGGCATTGGTTGTATCTTGATTATTGAGAAAAACAGAATCATAAGGACTTAAAGAAGTAACTTTATTATCATTAAGTGGTTTGTGAGATTCACTAACCATCTTTAATGGAAAAACATTTTCATAAAACTTGACATCTCTAGAGAACAGAACAGTTTTATTGTCCAAACTATATAGTTTGTAACCTTTCTTTTCATTTGAATATCCAATAAGGATACACTTTTCTGATCTACTAGAGAATTTGTCATGATTATTTAAAATAGTAGCAAAAAGCAGAGACAACCAAATGCCCTAAGATAAGAGAGATTAGGTTCATGTTTATAAATTAACTCAAATGGGGATTTTCCAGAAAGCACAAAGGAGGGTAACCTGTTAATCAAGTAGGTGGCAATCAGAACACAATCAGACCACAAATAAAGAGGTAATCCCCCCTGAAACATAAGGGCTCTTGCAACATTAAGCAAGTGCCTATGTTTCCTTTCAACAATGCCATTTTGTTGAGGGGTATAAGTGCAAGAGGTTTGATGGGTTATACCATGTTGATTCATGAAGGAGTTCATTTTTTGATTAATGAACTCACTTCCATTGTCACTTCTAACCACCTTAATATTTTTCTTAAACTGGTTTTTGAGAAAATTGTAAAAATTAACAAATTTATCATAAGTTTCATCTTTACTTCTTAAAAGATATACCCAGACAGCCCTAGTATGATCATCAACAATGGTAAGAAAGGATTTATATCCTTCTCTACTCTGGACCTTGTAAGGTCCCCACAAGTCTATGTGAACAAGATCTCCCAAAGAATGAGATTTATGTTCACTTAAAGGGAATGGGTCTCTGGTCTGTTTGGCTTTGTGACAAACTTCACATGGTGAAGTGACAATGTGATCATCAAGGTTCAATTTCCTTTTAAGAACAGGGTCAGCAGGGTGTCCTAGTCTGTTGTGCCAAACTTGTGTAGACAAGTGGCACTCAAACTTGATATGATTACTAATAACATTATTACCTCTAAACTTATTTTGAAAAATATATAAGCCCCCACTTTGTCTACCACTCCCAATCACTCTCTTTGTTTGCAAGTCCTGAATAACACAACTGTTTTGGTCAAAACCAACAAAGGCCTTACTATCCTAGTCAAACTGAAACAGATAGCAAATTGATACAATATTCTGGAACATATAAGACCCCAAACAAAACAATATTGTCATCTAATCTAAGATCACCAATTTTCAAAATTCTGGCTTGTGTCCCATTTGGATGTCCCACAGTGAGACCAAGCCCAGATATATCATGAACATTAATCAAGAAATTTTCATTGCATGTCATATGGGTGTTAGCCCCAGAATCTGTAATCCACCCATTTTCATATATTTTGGTTTTGACACTAGTATTAAAGCAGAAAAACTGATCAAAATGAGTATTAAAGAAGTAGTTAGAATTAAAAAAGGTACCTGCCATATTGGCTTGTAATCCTTTAGAGGGAGATTTGTCATTTAACAAGTTCATCAACTTGCATATTGATCAGAGGTAAGAGTCATGGTAGTACTAGAATCAGTCCCAGAATTGGAACTGGAGGGAGAACTGGAACTAAACACATCATTCATAACAGCATTGTTGTTTGATCTATAAAAAGTCTGAGAGTTGTTTTTTCTGGCATTAGAGTTTCTCCCATAACCAGCAGGATAGCCAACCACTTCAAAGCACCTTTCCAAGGTGTGACCAAACTTAAGACATCCAGAACATTGAGGACCATTGTTTTGCCCTCTTTTCTCAAAGTTTCTATTGTTATCAAGGCCTGCTTTCAAAACTGTTTTTATTGTTAAAATTGTTAAAGTTTCTGTTACCAAAAGATCTTTTTCCATCAAAGGTTTTTGCAACAAAGGCACTGTTATGAGGTTTTGAGGAATTGTCATTAGAGTTGCCAGCTCTATGAGATTCCTCTCTAGACACAATAGCAAAAGCTGCCTTGACAGTGGGCTAGAGGATCTTTCATAAGAATGTTACTTCTAACTTGTAAATACACATTGTCAAGTCCCATAAGAAACTGCATAAGTTTTAATAGCTGATGGTGCTCTTGAATTTCCTTTGCTGCATTGCATGTGCAGGTAGGAAGCTTGACAAGAGCATCAAACTGTTTCCAGTAAGAGTTTAATCTATGATAGTATTCAGAAAGAGAAGTTCCATTTTGAGTCAAAGAATGAATTTTATGATGCAGATTAAAGATAATGGATCCATCCACTTTATCATAGGTTTCCTTAAGTTCTTCCCAAACATTTTTGGCATTTTTTGAAAAGATTTGACCCAAATATAACTCTTCAGTGACAGAACTAAGAATCCATGACAACACTACTGAATTACACCTATCCCATTGTTTAGCAAGAACTTCATTATTAGTAGGTTTTACAAGTACCAGTGACAAAGCCCATTTTATTCTTGGTTTCAAGGGCAAGTTCCGTAGCACAGGTCCAAACCCTATAATTTTCAGTCCCCTTTAGTTTAAAACTGATTAAAGGTGTACTAATAGTATCACTAGCATGTAAATACAGTTCATCACCAAAGTTCAGTTTACTTATCATAGTTCCAAAAGGATTACTAGTATCAAAATCATCAAGAACAACATCATCATTAATATCAGCCATGATTTCAAAACAAGCAGATAAAGAAACACAACCACTTAATAGCACTAACAACAACAAGCAGAACAGAAGCCTAAAGAGCAACAAGATAAGGAACCAGATTCAGGAACACTGAAGTGTTCAAGACAAGTATTATCCAGAGCCCTCTCTTCTACCAAGAAGGGTTAGAGATAAACAAATAACAGATAACAGACACAAAAAAGAGCAAATAAATAACAAGTAGTAGCAGATAAATAACAAGTAGGGATCCAAGCCTATAGGCCAAACACTTCACACCCAGAGCACTCCAAGTGTGAAGGAATTTGCTACTGACAAGGTAGGTTGGAAGACTTACAGTGGGGTCGCCAACAGTAATTCCAGTATATCACTAAAGGGACAAGAATAAGGAATATAAGTATTCCTTTATGTAAGGCAACATAATATAGGTTTCAAGAAGAGAATAGGATCTAAGAAGATCAGATCTGCTAATGGAAACCAATAAAACTACTCAAATGGCAAGACTGCGACCCTTAGAGAAAGGGAGTCCCACACACGAGCAGAAAGAAGATGTACCAGGATTCAACACTCTCACGACCTATGATTAGGAAGGAGGAGAACCAGAATATGGAAAATCAATTGATTGAACACAAAACCCTAAAAAGAGCAATATTCAATCAAGGAAAAAAGTTTCGGAATAAGAAATCAATCGATTGAGGATAAACCCTAAAAAGAGAAAACCCCCAAATCGAGATAAACCCTAAAAATAAATTACCAGAAATAGAGAGATAAAAATCAATCGAATCAAACCCAAGTCTGAAACGAGATAATAGCCAACGATGGCTCTGATACCATGTTAAAATAACCAAATTTTATATAAAATCTAAGAATAATTTTAGAAGATTAATAATAAGAAGACAATATACCGAAATAGTCATGTTACTTGATTAAAGGATAATAGGTTTAAAATACCAAATAGTTTTAATTTTAGAACAAACCCTAAAAGCTACAACGGTCAGATTGGATCAAAATGAAGGAGACAACAAAAGAAACGTTCGAAAATAAGAAGCAGCTGGGAATGTTGAGAACCCTAGAATGGGAAAAGCTGCGTATATATAGGCAGAGAAAGTATGGTCTTCAACCTTCATCTTTTCACTTGTGCACATCCAGTCCCTCCAGCTTCATCTTTAGAGTTGTACACTTCTAGTCCCTAGCTTCCATATTGGTTACACCAAAGGTCCTACAACAATCAACATTTTAAGTTAAAATACAATTAAGTTGCATATTTTAACAGTAATAAAGGATAGTTTTGAGATTAATGGAGGTGAAAGAAGGTGTTAGATGGTTGTAACTTGTAAATGGTGTTGTTGATGACAATGGGGATGTTTGATCATTTTCTGTTGACCGGACGACGGTGGTCAGACGGTGGCTGTTGTGACCGGACAGAAATTCTAAGAAGGGGTGCATGTTCAGTGTGTGTGTAGAAACCAGGGAAAGAGAGAAAGAAAACGTGTTTGATTTTGTTTTGTTATGTAAATAGATATATAAGAAGTGCATACATATAGATTTACACATAAGCTTTTTTAATGATGTGGCATGTTGATGTGGAACTTAACGGAGATTTGACGTTAAAAACTAACTATATTACCTTTATCGAAATTTTAGAAATGAAATCCTTTTAATAAACGAAAACAAAATAGGTTTCCCTTATTAAAATTTTGAGTTAAAAGGTTACCTTTTTAGATTTTTCCTTCTTTTTATATATTAAAACTAACTTTCCAATTTATTTCACCAAATATATATAGATATATATATATATTATATATATATATATATATATAGTTAAAGTAAATTAATCAATATACAAAGCATATATATACACATACACATCCTATCATTCACTAAAGTCAAATACATAATTTCATATATATATATTATATATTATATATAGGAAAATGATAAATTCTCCTAACCAAATAGCCTAATAATCCTCTTAATACATTAAGAAGATGACATGTGGTATCCACTAATTCTCTTTCCTAATCTTGCCCCCTGATTTTTCCACATGTCATCATCTCATAGTTAGGAGGATTATTAGGCTATTTGGTTAGGAGGATTAATCATTTCCCATTAAATATATATAATGATAAATCTATATATATATATATAATATATATATACACTAAAAAGCAACTTTGGGTTGTGAGGGGGTGGTACTATAGTTAATAGTACCACCTTTTAAGCAAAAGGTACAAGTTCATATTGCACGATCAAAAATAATTAACGGACTTAACGTTTGTTAGTTGTAGCTTCGGTAACTAAAGGTAGTTACAAAAGGATATTTAACGGAGTTTGTTTTCAAGTTTAAGTTTTTTAACTTTTGCCATTAAAGTTTCTCTTAATTACTTTTTACCACATAACTTTTGGTTTTTTGAATTTACTTTTTGTGACATAAAGTTTTTTCCTTTTTTATTTTTACCACGTAACTTTTATTTTTAAACTTTCACCACGAAAACGTTGTTTTTTACTTTCCCCCGTTTTACTTTTTGCCATATAACTTTTGATTATTTTTTTACTTCTGTCACGGAAGCTTTGTTTTAAAGTTTTCATTCTTTTAACTTTTGCCACAAAAGTTTTTGTTTTTTTTACCACATAACTTTTGGTTTTTAAACTTTTGCCGCCAGGGTTTCATCTTAGCTACTTTTTTACGCATAACCTTGAGTTTTTTAACTTTATCCACCAAAGTTTCATAACTTTGACACGGAATTTCGGTTTTCAGCTAACTTTTATCACGAGTTTTGTTTTTCTACCAGGGCAACGCCCGGGTAGAAATACTTGTAAAACCCTAAAAAGCTTTCGAATTTACTCTTTTTATTCAAAACCCACATCATAATTTAATTCAAAACTAAATATTATAAACCCCCACTTTAAAAAAAACAAATTATAGCATAAAACAGTAAAAAAAAAATGGATGGAAAAGGGAATGTGAAGTTTACATTAGGCAGACAGTCATCAAAGGCACCCGAACGGGGTTTGGGCTCAGAATCAGATGATGGATGTAACTTCCCAAAATTTTAAGGCAAATAAAAATAAACCTTTATTGTAGTTTTAACATTAAAATAATTTCCTAATATTTAATTATGAGATAAGGAATTAAATTAGTTGGAACTTTAGTGGTTAGCGGGTATATTACCCCGATATTTTAGAAAAGGGCGTGGCATAAGGGGAATGTGCCAGCCACTTCTCTTTTGATAAATCAATATGTCGTTTGATGATAGTAAAGAAGAAGGTATGATAAATGTATAGTGATTGTGAATGAATTTTATTGTGCTATTAGTATTGGTGTAAGACCATTTGGGTAGTGAGACCCGTGGCATCGTTAGTTTTGGTGTAAGACCATTGGGTAGTGAGACCAGTGTCATTGTTAGTATTGTTATAAGATCATTTCGGTAGTGAGACCCGTGGCGTCACCATTGTGTAGAAAGACCATACGAGGTATGGCAATGAGAATCAATTGTGCAGTGATATGATTTAATTGGTTGATTAATGTTATGAATGCACATAATATGTGTTAATGTAATGTTGTAGAGTTGGAGACCCCTAGTCTAATTGTGTTGTGTAGATGATATGTTGAAAGACCATACAAAGTATGCCAATGAAAAGTAACTGTGTCATAATATGTTTAAATTGGTATTTTAATGTGATGGATGCATGTCATGTGTTAATACAAAGTCGTAGATATTGAGAGTTCTAGCATAAATATGATTGTTTAAATGTTATGTTAAAAGACCATACGGAGTATGGCGAATGTGTTTTTGATTAATTGGCAACGCCCGGGTAGAAATACTTGTAAAACCCTAAAAAGCTTTCAAATTTACTCTTTTTATTCAAAACCCACATCATAATTCTATTCAAAACTAAATTTTATAAACACCCATTAAAAAAAACAAATTATAGCATAAAACAGTAAAAAAAAAATGGAAAAGGGAATGTGAAGTTTACATTAGGCAGACAATCAAAAAAAAAAAAAAAAAAAAAAAAAAAAAAAAAAAAAAAAAAAAAAAAAAAAAAAAAAAAAAAAAAAAAAAAAAAAAAAAAAAAAAAAAAAAAAAAAAAAAAAAAAAAAAAAAAAAAAAAAAAAAAAAAAAAAAAAAAAAAAAAAAAAAAAAAAAAAAAAAAAAAAAAAAAAAAAAAAAAAAAAAAAAAAAAAAAAAAAAAAAAAAAAAAAAAAAAAAAAAAAAAAAAAAAAAAAAAAAAAAAAAAAAAAAAAAAAAAAAAAAAAAAAAAAAAAAAAAAAAAAAAAAAAAAAAAAAAAAAAAAAAAAAAAAAAAAAAAAAAAAAAAAAAAAAAAAAAAAAAAAAAAAAAAAAAAAAAAAAAAAAAAAAAAAAAAAAAAAAAAAAAAAAAAAAAAAAAAAAAAAAAAAAAAAAAAAAAAAAAAAAAAAAAAAAAAAAAAAAAAAAAAAAAAAAAAAAAAAAAAAAAAAAAAAAAAAAAAAAAAAAAAAAAAAAAAAAAAAAAAAAAAAAAAAAAAAAAAAAAAAAAAAAAAAAAAAAAAAAAAAAAAAAAAAAAAAAAAAAAAAAAAAAAAAAAAAAAAAAAAAAAAAAAAAAAAAAAAAAAAAAAAAAAAAAAAAAAAAAAAAAAAAAAAAAAAAAAAAAAAAAAAAAAAAAAAAAAAAAAAAAAAAAAAAAAAAAAAAAAAAAAAAAAAAAAAAAAAAAAAAAAAAAAAAAAAAAAAAAAAAAAAAAAAAAAAAAAAAAAAAAAAAAAAAAAAAAAAAAAAAAAAAAAAAAAAAAAAAAAAAAAAAAAAAAAAAAAAAAAAAAAAAAAAAAAAAAAAAAAAAAAAAAAAAAAAAAAAAAAAAAAAAAAAAAAAAAAAAAAAAAAAAAAAAAAAAAAAAAAAAAAAAAAAAAAAAAAAAAAAAAAAAAAAAAAAAAAAAAAAAAAAAAAAAAAAAAAAAAAAAAAAAAAAAAAAAAAAAAAAAAAAAAAAAAAAAAAAAAAAAAAAAAAAAAAAAAAAAAAAAAAAAAAAAAAAAAAAAAAAAAAAAAAAAAAAAAAAAAAAAAAAAAAAAAAAAAAAAAAAAAAAAAAAAAAAAAAAAAAAAAAAAAAAAAAAAAAAAAAAAAAAAAAAAAAAAAAAAAAAAAAAAAAAAAAAAAAAAAAAAAAAAAAAAAAAAAAAAAAAAAAAAAAAAAAAAAAAAAAAAAAAAAAAAAAAAAAAAAAAAAAAAAAAAAAAAAAAAAAAAAAAAAAAAAAAAAAAAAAAAAAAAAAAAAAAAAAAAAAAAAAAAAAAAAAAAAAAAAAAAAAAAAAAAAAAAAAAAAAAAAAAAAAAAAAAAAAAAAAAAAAAAAAAAAAAAAAAAAAAAAAAAAAAAAAAAAAAAAAAAAAAAAAAAAAAAAAAAAAAAAAAAAAAAAAAAAAAAAAAAAAAAAAAAAAAAAAAAAAAAAAAAAAAAAAAAAAAAAAAAAAAAAAAAAAAAAAAAAAAAAAAAAAAAAAAAAAAAAAAAAAAAAAAAAAAAAAAAAAAAAAAAAAAAAAAAAAAAAAAAAAAAAAAAAAAAAAAAAAAAAAAAAAAAAAAAAAAAAAAAAAAAAAAAAAAAAAAAAAAAAAAAAAAAAAAAAAAAAAAAAAAAAAAAAAAAAAAAAAAAAAAAAAAAAAAAAAAAAAAAAAAAAAAAAAAAAAAAAAAAAAAAAAAAAAAAAAAAAAAAAAAAAAAAAAAAAAAAAAAAAAAAAAAAAAAAAAAAAAAAAAAAAAAAAAAAAAAAAAAAAAAAAAAAAAAAAAAAAAAAAAAAAAAAAAAAAAAAAAAAAAAAAAAAAAAAAAAAAAAAAAAAAAAAAAAAAAAGAGTATTTTGACTACTTGATGCCTAATGATAGAAATTAAGATGAAATTGGCATATTGAGAACACGAGGATATTATGGAAACAAGGAACTTGTAAATGATAAGTATGGTAGTTATAAATGTTAAAACCTAATCTAAAATCTTTTGAGCCAAATTGTTTTCTTTTACTTCGGAAGCGTGCGATATAATGTTTGAGAATAGATCGGCTAAGTGTGAATGACACCAAATTTCGTGGCAGGAGAAGGCGACCTAGTTGAATATCCCTATTGTGATAATACAACTGTCTTCGTCAGAAGAAATGAAGCGGTCGGTTGGTACTTTCGTTTGTGCATTTTGATAGTCATGGTATGGCAGTCAAGTCCCTTATGTTTGAATCATCGACGCCAAATTGAACCACGGTCTATGGAGAATATCCTTGTTGTTCAGGACTTCCTCAATGTCTTTTCCGAAGAGTTTTTATTCAGTCGTTCCCGAGAAGAATAATTATCCTTTTCGATGAAATCAAAGATGGCATTATGCGCGTGTGTTTATCTATTCGTGAGCTAAATGAAGTAACATCCGAAAGTTTAAGGTAAATAAAAATAAACCTTTATTATAGTTTTAACATTAAAATAATTTCCTAATATTTAATTTTGAGATAAGGAATTAAATTAGTTGGAACTTTAGTGGTTAGCGGGTATAATATCCTGATATTTTAGAAAAGGGCGTGGCATAACGGGAATGTGCCAGCCACTTCTCTTTTGTTAAATCAATATTTTCTTCAACCTACCAAGCCATCTTTTTCTTCTCAATCCCTTCTTTGATAAATGAAATGCTACTTCCACTTAAATCAAAGATTTCTTCAAGAGATATAACAAGAATAATAACATAACATCAATTGTTCTAGCAAGAAATTCTTGGATGGAGGTATGTGTGTGTATGTTGAAAATTAGAAGAAAGAAAGAAATGGATAAGGGGGGGGGGGGGGGGGGGGGGGGGGGGGGGGGGGGGGGGGGGGGGGGGGGGGGGGGGGGGGGGGGGGGGGGGGGGGGGGGGGGGGGGGGGGGGGGGGGGGGGGGGGGGGGGGGGGGGGGGGGGGGGGGGGGGGGGGGGGGGGGGGGGGGGGGGGGGGGGGGGGGGGGGGGGGGGGGGGGGGGGGGGGGGGGGGGGGGGGGGGGGGGGGGGGGGGGGGGGGGGGGGGGGGGGGGGGGGGGGGGGGGTGTATCGCTCCGAGGAGGCTCAAGAGAAGATTTTGCAACGAGAACCTAAACAAACGAGAAGTCAGATCACACGAAATATTTTCTAAAGAATATTGCGATCTTACTAGACGTCATGACAGAACTTAGAATCCTCTCCTAAAGAATCAAAGCGAAAGTCTCCATGAAACCCTTAAAAAAAACCGAATACTTCTTTTGCCCGATAAGACAAAGATATGTCAAGACTTAAAAAGATATTATTTATGACCCAAAATGAAGAGGGAAGCTTATGGAGTTCAATTTTAGTAAAGGTGTAATATGAAGATTTACGCCATGGGTAAGTGTTCCCCTAATTTGCATACGAGGAAAATTTAGATGTCGGTCTAACGGTTCCTTCAGATACATGCTCATGATGATAAGACTACAAGTTGTTTGGAAATTAACCAAAAAACTTCCAGAATTTTTATTCCACCATTCACGATTCTCGTTTTATGAAGTATTATGCCACCAAGGTTTTACGAGTGCTTTTAACAGAAATGTTTTTAATTACCGTTGTTGCTAGATGCAGCTTGGATCACGACCTCGTGATCCGTTCCAAGTGGGGGAGAGTTGTAACATCCCGAAAGTTTAAGGTAAATAAAAATAAACCTTTATTATAGTTTTAACATTAAAATAATTTCCTAATATTTAATTTTGAGATAAGGAATTAAATTAGTTGGAACTTTAGTGGTTAGCGGGTATAATATCCTGATATTTTAGAAAAGGGCGTGGCATAACGGGAATGTGCCAGCCACTTCTCTTTTGTTAAATCAATATTTTCTTCAACCTACCAAGCCATCTTTTTCTTCTCAATCCCTTCTTTGATAAATGAAATGCTACTTCCACTTAAATCAAAGATTTCTTCAAGAGATATAACAAGAATAATAACATAACATCAATTGTTCTAGCAAGAAATTCTTGGATGGAGGTATGTGTGTGTATGTTGAAAATTAAATTAGTTGGAACTTTAGTGGTTAGCGGGTATAATATCCTGATATTTTAGAAAAGGGCGTGGCATAACGGGAATGTGCCAGCCACTTCTCTTTTGTTAAATCAATATTTTCTTCAACCTACCAAGCCATCTTTTTCTTCTCAATCCCTTCTTTGATAAATGAAATGCTACTTCCACTTAAATCAAAGATTTCTTCAAGAGATATAACAAGAATAATAACATAACATCAATTGTTCTAGCAAGAAATTCTTGGATGGAGGTATGTGTGTGTATGTTGAAAATTAGAAGAAAGAAAGAAATGGAGTTTGTTGTTGCATGTTTTCCAACTAGTGGAATCTCTTATAGATTGAAGGTATTTCACTCTTTTCTAACTAACTTGTTATCTAAAATTAGGGTTCATGATATTAGTGGAAATTAGGTATTTCACTCCATTTCCTGACACTCTCTCTCTCTAGAGAGCCATTGAGACACTCTCCGGCTTCTCTCTAGATCTGAGATCGAGAGTCTTGCTTCTCTTTCGGCTTTGCTCTGCTAGCCGTTGAGACTATTTTTTCAAGGGTAATACCCTAGGCCGGAGGTCCTTAGGAAGCAGCCTCTCTACCATTGGGTAGGGGTAAGGCTGTCTACGTCACACCTCCCTCAAACCCCGGCACTCGCCGGGATTGAGTACCGTTGTTGTTGTTGTTGATATTAGTGGAAATTGGGGGTTTCTAATAAAATGAGCTATTTGGTGTTAAATTTCAAGTTAGGGTTCTTGAAAGTTGATAAATTGAGGATTTTTCAATAAGATTATTATGTCATAACGTTTTTCTAAGTTCTCACTTGAAATGATACCTAATGATGTGTAGTTGCATGAATGTTTTGGTAAAAGTGTTTTGTTGGCTTTAATGACTAAAACAAGAAAATTGAGATTTTGAGTGATGATGTAATATGGTCGTATGGTAGTGACTATGAAAATGTTGAAATTACGATTTTTGGGTAAAAATGTTATAGACATATTGATGTGATAATGAAATGACATTAACATGTATAGTCTTGGAATTTTGATATGGCCATATTTGGTTGAATTGAGAAAATGATGAAATTTGTGATTTTGGTATTAATCAACCGAATGTCCATGTGAGTTATGTAAAAGTTGGGTTGGGCATTGAGATGCTAGTAAAGATAGTAATGTATGGCTTGTTAGCCTTGTGTATGAGGTAATTGAGCTTGATGACCTTATATGTGTAAATTGTGAATTATTGCTAGGTGGAAAGCAATATGATTGTTATGTGGTGATCATGGATTTGGTTGTCGCGAAGGAGGCGAGTACTCTTGCATACGATTATATGTACGTTGGGTCGATTACCATATGATGGTGGATTCCGTGTGTGGTAATCGATTTGGCGTTAGGGCCTAATTTGAGGCTGGGACCTAAGAATCCCATAGTTGAGTTGAGATGAGGCCTAAGAACCTCTTTGATTATTGTTTAGCGTATATGGATCCATGTATGTGTTGTTAGCGCAAAGGTGAGTATGCAAGTGATGGTATGACGATGCCATTAGCTACATGTGATAATCCTTTGTGTGTTATTGCCCTCCTTCGTGTGTATAAGCGTATGCAAGATTATTCACTAAGCTTTGCTTACTTTTTAGTTGTTTACCCTTTTTATAGGTTGTCCCGGATGTGGAAACAAAGTAAGAGCTATAGAGATTGAAGTTAAATTGTAAAGCTTGAAGCATCTCTTATTTGCGGTAAGATGACATTGATGATAGGACCCTTAGTGACCCCCTTTGGACTAATGGTTCTTGGTACACTTGAAGTGTTTTTAGTAAAGTTTTGTTATGTAAATTTCTGTAAATAGTAGCTTAGAGTCATGGTCTTTTGCAATTTAAAGGATTTGATGATTTGGGATGATTGGCAACTTGGGTAAATGACCCGTTTAGTTTTGTAAACTTGTTTTGTATCAACAGATGGTATAAAGACTTTTGGAAATGTTGTGTTAGGTGATTTATGTAAAAACTAAGTTGCTAATAAGTTGTCGCAAGCTCGGTTTTGAGAAAAAGGGTCGAAAGTTGTTCAAAGTGTCAAAAGTACGAAACTGATGTGGGATCGCCTTTGCAATCTGGAAGGCTCTTGAGGACGGCCTTTACAGAAACAAGAGCGGCCCTCTTCTGTAATTTTCCACAAATTTGTACCGAGGCTTCGTTTGAACTTTCCGTGACCTGAAACTCATGCAATGGACTTATATTAACGTATTAAGAAGTTTCCATGTGTCATTTTTCAAATTCGATAACTTTGATTTTTGTCGATAAACGGCCATATTTTTTCTAAGTATAATTTTCAAAATTATGTTTTCATCACTTATGTTTTATTTTCGGGTTGAGTCCTTCACTGGGATGGAGGAAATTGATCCAAGGGTCAGATTGTCAAATGGGGCAGCACAGTATGCTTTCCGGGTCCTTTTTTCAGTTTAGTTGTGTTTTCTGGTGTTTAATTGATGATATGGGTTATATTCTTTATAAGTATTGCTGTTTCTATATCGTTTTTTATTGTTTTGAGTATTGATATTAGAGGTTTATTTTGTTAATGTGAGTGGGACTTAGGGAGGTAATTTATTTAAGAATAGTGCACGCGAGATGTGACGACGAATAGTTTTAGGTTTTCCAAGAGAAAAATAAAGGAAAGTTTCTTAATTTTAATGTCAAAGTTAGGAAAACATCGGCCATCGCCTACCGGTGGTGCCAGGTTGCTATTAGGTTGTGGAGCTCCTGATTCTGGTGTAAGAAAGACTTTTTCATAGGTACAGGGCATACGATATTAGGGTTAGTTAGTTATTGATTCAGATGATTCTAAATGCCAAGTTCAATGAGTATTTGAATTATATGATGTTAATTAAGATTGAAGAAGAAACGAAATTGCTCTGGTACATAAAGTTAGGTTGAAGTTAAGCGAAAAGACGTAACTAAGTATCGACAAGTTGGTTTTTGTATATTAAAACAAAGTTGAATGAGACACAGATGGTGACTTTGAAATAACGATAAGAGGGCATCCTCTATGTATATTGTTCAAAAAGATATGAACCTCCTATTAAAATATAACAAATGTGTGTTGCTTGATTGTTCAAGTCTGGAAAAAATGGCAATGTTTGTTAGATAATCAACCTGATGCGGGTGTTATATATTGCATAATACTTTTTGCATAAGATTCTTTTTCCAAATTATAAGAATATTGTCATAAAGGCCATTTGTGTCATTTTTCAAATTCGATAACTTTGATTTTTGTCGATAAACGGCCATATTTTTGTCATTTTTCAAATTCGATAACTTTGATTTTTGTCGATAAACGGCCATATTTTTTCTAAGTATAATTTTCAAAATTATGTTTTCATCACTTATGTTTTATTTTCGGGTTGAGTCCTTCACTGGGATGGAGGAAATTGATCCAAGGGTCAGATTGTCAAATGGGGCAGCACAGTATGCTTTCCGGGTCCTTTTTTCAGTTTAGTTGTGTTTTCTGGTGTTTAATTGATGATATGGGTTATATTCTTTATAAGTATTGCTGTTTCTATATCGTTTTTTATTGTTTTGAGTATTGATATTAGAGGTTTATTTTGTTAATGTGAGTGGGACTTAGGGAGGTAATTTATTTAAGAATAGTGCACGCGAGATGTGACGACGAATAGTTTTAGGTTTTCCAAGAGAAAAATAAAGGAAAGTTTCTTAATTTTAATGTCAAAGTTAGGAAAACATCGGCCATCGCCTACCGGTGGTGCCAGGTTGCTATTAGGTTGTGGAGCTCCTGATTCTGGTGTAAGAAAGACTTTTTCATAGGTACAGGGCATACGATATTAGGGTTAGTTAGTTATTGATTCAGATGATTCTAAATGCCAAGTTCAATGAGTATTTGAATTATATGATGTTAATTAAGATTGAAGAAGAAACGAAATTGCTCTGGTACATAAAGTTAGGTTGAAGTTAAGCGAAAAGACGTAACTAAGTATCGACAAGTTGGTTTTTGTATATTAAAACAAAGTTGAATGAGACACAGATGGTGACTTTGAAATAACGATAAGAGGGCATCCTCTATGTATATTGTTCAAAAAGATATGAACCTCCTATTAAAATATAACAAATGTGTGTTGCTTGATTGTTCAAGTCTGGAAAAAATGGCAATGTTTGTTAGATAATCAACCTGATGCGGGTGTTATATATTGCATAATACTTTTTGCATAAGATTCTTTTTCCAAATTATAAGAATACTATGTCAAGGGACCCATAGGCCACATCTTCTTTGGTGATGACATAAACCTAAAATATCTTTTGTCAAATAAATTGCTTTAATGGTGTCATCAGGAAAACAATATACAGAATGCAAACCGATAATGATCAAGTATAGTTTTAGACCTAGTAAAGAATCGAGTAAAGAATCGAGATAAGCCAGTAGAGATGACACAAGTTAGTTTATAATCCGAGGGTAGGAAAAGAAACGAAATGCATAAGATATAAGTTGAGTAAGATACAACAGAGCAAATAAAGCTAGTTCATATCCAGATTTATTCGTCTCTTTTCATAAGCCATTAGAGATGACACAAGTTAGTTTATAATCCGAGGGTAGGAAAAGAGACGAAATGCATAAGGTATAAGTTGAGTAACGAATTGGTTAAAGGCCAACCGGTTTGGCTACTGATGAGGAAATCGAAGTTTCCCATTGGCACCACTCTTATGTTATAGCTAGTTCATATCCAGATTGGTCTTTCAATGAATACATGTTTCTCTTCCATGTAGGCTCTCCTCTTATCTGTTCACACACATTTTTTTTTCTCTGGTCAATTAACATTACCTACATGTGTGTTGTCCTATGCTTGTAGTTCTGTTTTAAACGGTTTTATGGAAGGTAATTTAAAGAATTTGATTAGTTCAAATGTAAGGATACCATATCTAGAAGTAACATTAAACACATACAGATTATTATTTTCATCGAAATTAGATGTGTGAATCTTGAAATATATGGACATTATGCTCATACGCACAATGTAATCTATGACAATACTAAGTTATAAAACCAAATAAATCTAAACATGAAAACCGATTTAAGTCATATCAGCAAAGTTATTTACATATCTAACAAGAAACACTTCTCTGGATTAAGAGTATACTTTATGATCTTAGAGCAAGATAACACTACCACAATGCAAATTGATTGGCCTACCAGACAAAGAATTTGTATTGGTGTTGCCAAAGATTTGGCATTTCTGCATGAAGAGTCGGTGATAAAAATGGTTCATAGAGACATCAAGGCTACAAATGTGCTCTTGGACACAGACCTTACCCCAAAGATCTCAGATTTTGGATTGGCTAAGCTTACGGAAGAGGAAAACACTCACATTACCACTAAAGTTGCCGGAACTATGTGAACACTTATCTCATTACTCCTTCTAGCTCTATTCTTCTTATTTTCCTTGCAGCATTATTTCCTTAGTTTCATTTTTGATTTTCCTGAGGGTACATGGCACCAAAATATGCACTACGGGGAACCTTGACCTACAAAGCAGATGTATACAGGTTTGGGGTTCCTGCCCTGGAAATTGTTGCTGGAAAGAGTAATATGAAATACCGTCCCAATGGATATTTTATTTGTCTACTCGATTGGGTAAATCTCATTTTCATCAGTATTACAAAATCTTAAATAACTAATCGACTAAGTCTTACGAGTATTATTTATATGTTTATCCTTCCCAAGGCTGTTGATCTAAAAAAAAGGGAGAGTTTGATGGACTTAGTGGATCCTAGATTGGGTAATGATCTCAACAAAACTGAGGCCATGAGAATGGTTGATATTGCTCTATTATGCACTCAAAAGATCCCTACTCTTAGGCCCACGATGTCGGAAGTAGTGAATATGCTAGAGGGGACTACTAAAATTATGGAACCGGACATATATATAACTTCATCTGATGATGAGTACAGGTTACAAGCACTCAAAATGCTTGAAGAAGTGGAATTGATGAACATGTGAGTTTTAGAAAACTGACATCTTCTAGCTCCCACGACCTATATCCAAAGCGTCAGATTTCTTATGATTAAAGTTGAGTAAGCATTATTCTTGTTGCAACTTTTATAATTGTGTAGTGCATCTGTGCGTATACTATGTGTGTTCTATATCAACAGAATCAATTTAAACCTATGTAATGAAACTTGTTGGACCAAAAGTAAGTAATATATTCATAATTTAAGTTTAAAATGATCAAGATGACTTTATGTGACATGAGTACAGGATAAACCATATAGCTAAATATATTCGTGGACAATATGAGACGAGTAACTATCTTGAATGCGAACAAATCCTTGGTGCGAACGTCAAAATTAATTACTCTATAATATGAAACAAACGTAATGATGTATTGGGTTTTGATATTGGAATAAGTCATGATATATTGACATGAACTAGTCAAGTTTGACTTTTAAAAAGTCAATTGAATAAAGAGAGTTAAGTTTTGTGTATCTATATGGAAAAAAAAATCTATTGCTTTGGAGCTTGCTATTGATAAGGTCAGTATATAACTATTGTACAATATGAGCAACAAATTCAATACTATTCTAATATTACGATAGTATTGGGTTGATTTGTTCGGTAGTCACGAGCAGCGGAGCAAGGGGTGTAAAGTCCCTCACACGATGGTTTAACCCACGAGTGTAAAATACAAGACAAGTATGAACTAGAATCGGACTAGTATTACTTCAATATAAATATGCAAGAATATAAACGAAGTAATAAATGACTTAAGCAATATTTAAACAAGTAAATAAATGGTGGAACACGAATGTAGTTTTCAAGTGTATTTTCTTTATTGATGTAATAAACAAAATACAAGATCGTTGCGGAACCTAGATATTACACGTATGTAAGTATCTAAACAATCTTTGAATTTACAAGTGATCTATACTTGCTAAATAAACTCCTTTGATCGATATACTTAAAGTTGTGAAGTATAACTGTTTAGATCGAGAGTATTTAAGCAAGTTCACCAATTTGCTAAAAAATGAATTTCTCAAAGAAATGACTTTGTATTTATAGGCAACAAAATTCACCAGTGAATTTTGTGTCATACAAATATGGTTGGCATGCATTTAATGATCCGACAAGAACATTAAATGCATTGGATAAGGTACAAGGATAAAATCACATCAAATGCAAGTGTATCCTTTTATCCAACCACCTTAACACACGTATACTTTGGTAAAGAACAAGTGGGTTGTTCTTTGGAAAGTGTGTAAAGGCTTAAAGTCAAATCCTCGTTATCAGTGTTCAGACTTGTAGGATCTAGAACACTGACAATCCTCCAGTGTGCAGATCTGGTAAGACTTCCAGTGGACTCCGCCATTTGTCAGTCTTCTTTCTTCAGACTTCAGTCTTTGACTTCAGTGAGAATGTCTTCAGTAGAATAGATCTGGACTGAGGTGAAGTCCAGTGAGCTAATCTGGAGAATACTCCAGATTTCCTATACAAGTATTTGCTCACTGGTCTTCCATTATTTCTGGACAAATCTTCGGAGGGACTCCAGATTCCAAGTCTGGAGTAGGTCAGTTTCTGGACAGATCTTTAGTAAGCTCCAGTAGTCGAGTCTGGAGCGAGTCCAGTAAATCTGGACCTAACAAATTCCCCCTATTTGTTTAGAAATAATGCAAGTGTTTTCAGGCTTATAGATATACAAATTTGTATGCCTGGAAAACACTTAGTCGATTTAAGTCTAAAAAATCTAAGTTACTGGAAAACACTTTATAGATCATGAGTGTTTTCAGTTTCATTCTTTAAGTTCTAACTTAGACTAAATCTGATCATTTACTTATGTGAAATTAAAAATTGCAACTAATATTACTATCATCAACTGGAAAATAGTTACAACTTTCATTTAAACAATTAATTACAATAAGTACATGATATAAGATTCATGCCCTTCTTTTTGATGACTGCCCTGGTGCATCTTCAGTAGCCTTCCTCTTTGGAGATGGAGATGATGGAACAGACACTGGTGGTCTCAAACCCAACACAGCTTCCATTTGTTGTATTCTACTCCAGACCTTTTGAACTCTCTTCATAAAAGCCTTAACATCTGGATATAGATCTGTTTTACCTTTAAAAGTCAATCCTATCTCCTTTAGTTCAGTCCATCCAAAAGCTTGGACTGTTGTATCTTTCCTTTCATCTTTAAAGTTACCCTCCCTGGTCAACTTTACATGAAATCTGGTCATTCCTTGATGATTTTCAGCCAACTTGATTTCAGCATCAACAATCTTTCTAGCATTTGCCCTGAAATTCATCATTTGATCATAAGATGCCTTCTGCTTTGCCATCTGGACCATATATTCAGTTTCCTTGGATACACCACTCTGTTGTCCTTCAGTGGACTGGTGTTGTTGGCGATTTATTCTCAGAGAGGTATCCAGGGGAATGAACGTGCTCACATCAGCATCCTTTATTGCCTTGAGTTGTTTGGCAGTAAGCTTTGGCAGACCAGTTAATCTCTTTCTGTACTCTACCTCCAGAGCACCAGCATTTTTCCTTATCTTTCTCTGGAGGCTCACCAGTTCCTCCTTTCTCTGCCTTATCAACTCTGGAATAGTAACACCATAAATTAACGAGTCATATACCTGCTCTTCTTCAGCGTAGAACGAGCGTACATGAACATCATTCAATGCATCTAGACATTGATGAACTCTGGGATCCTCCTTCATCCTCTTGAACACTTCAATATTAATACCTAACCTTCCAGCATTGTATGAGTCCAGAGTCCCATGAATAGCCATATCCCTATGATGGGCCAGCAGTTCATCTCTTTGATTCTTCTTGAATATTTCAATCATAATGCATTGTTGTTCCAACTTCTTTGCAGTTTCATCATCAGCATCTTCAATTTGTTCTTCTTCTTCACCAGACACCACTTTTTCTTTTCCTTTAACAGCCTTCAGTGTAGTTGGGATATCTGGGAAGGACTCAAATTGGGGCTCACTGGCTTCAGTACCAGTAGCTTCTTCAGTTAGCCCGGCTTCAGTGCCATATGCTCTTTGTGATGCTCTTTAAGCCAATTCATTCAATGTCATCTGGTCTAATTGATCACCAGATGATGGAACTGATGATTTTTCCCCCTTGGAATGATCACCAGTCCTGGACTTGAGATCATTCCACAACTCTTCCATCATATGCCTGTCCAGAGAACCAAAGGTTCTTCCAGTTGCTGGACTTGCATCAGCCACCATCTTTTTGAGTGCCTGGACTTCCTTTGTCATATTTCCAACTTCTTTTGGCAAGTCCTTTGGCAACTCAACTTGTATCATCTGAACAACTGAAGGCAACAAAATATCCTGAAATGATCTAAGGACAGATCCAGATACTTCTTCAGTGATCTCTTTCAGCATATCACCCCTAAACTTTCTAACAATTTCATCACTAAGGGTGCTGACAATATCATTCTGATCTAATGTTGGCCTGCTCTCCAGTGCACCAACTCTTGTAACCAGCTTCTCAACCTCTTCTTTTAGACCTGCCAGTGGCTGAACAACCTTACTTTCCACTGCAGTCTGAACTGAACTGACAATCTTTTCTTCCAAACCCTGGACTGCACTTTGATGTTCTCAGAATTGCGATTGGTGGCCAGTACCAGCTCATTTAACTTCTCAAAAACTAACTTCTCATTTCCAGCAAACATGTTCATTTCTGACGCTAAGTTATTTGACAATAGAGATTTAAAATCAGAAATAACCTGGGAAGAGCTCTGGAGTGATCTCTCCAGGTCCGCCACCTTACTAAGAAGGCCTTGGACCTCGGTTGAAGATGAAGTGGAGAGACCACTGGAGGTTCCAGATGAGAGGTCATTCTCTCCATTACTGGTACTTGTGCCCAGACCTCTTCAGTTTCAACAGTTTCAACATCTATAATTGTAGAGTCTGGCACACCTTGTTCAGTAGGATTGACTGGGATTTCAACTGGTGGTAGTTGTGATTGTGAAGTTTGAATGAAAGGAGTAAAGTATTGAGTGGATTGTGGAATAGAAGGTGGTGGTGGTGGTGGTGGTGGCATTTCCGTTTCTGGAGGGGTAATATTTGTTTCTGGTGGAGGTGGTGGTATTTCTGTTAGGCTTGCAGCTTGTTCAACATCTTCACCCAGAAAGTTCATATCAACATCAAAATTCTGTCCTTCTGAAATGGGAGAATCAGCCCCATCCCAAAACATATCACCAATATCACCAGCAGATGTACCAGCCTGATCACCAGCATGAACATTTAAATCAATCTGAGCCTCATGCTCATCAGACTGGATACCCTGTACATCTTGCTCATTCTGCTCACCAACCTGTTCATCAAACTGGGCCATATGTTCCATTTGTTCCTCAAACTGCCCAACAACTTCTAGATTTTCAACCTGTTCAATATCTGCAATATTCTCCTCTTCAATAATGGGAGACCCATCCAGATCCATGACATCACCAGCCTGCCTTGCTGGGTTCACCTGGACTCCACCTCTCATCAGGCGCCTACTAGATCTAGGACGTCTGATGAGATCAACAATTTCTGGTTGCTCACCTTCACTGGCACACTTATCCTGAAATGATCTAAGGACAGATCCAGATATTTCTTCAGTGATCTCTTTCAGCATATCACCCCTAAACTTTCTAACAATTTCATCACTAAGGGTGCTGACAATATCATTCTGATCTAATGTTGGCCTGCTCTCCAGTGCACCAACTCTTGTAACCAGCTTCTCAACCTCTTCTTTTAGACCTGCCAGTGGCTGAACAACCTTACTTTCCACTGCAGTCTGAACTGAACTGACAATCTTTTCTTCCAAACCCTGGACTGCCACTTTGATGTTCTCAGAATTGCGATTGGTGGCCAGTACCAGCTCATTTAACTTCTCAAAAACTAACTTCTCATTTCCAGCAAACATGTTCATTTCTGACGCTAAGTTATTTGACAATAGAGATTTAAAATCAGAAATAACCTGGGAAGAGCTCTGGAGTGATCTCTCCAGGTCCGCCACCTTACTAAGAAGGCCTTGGACCTCGGTTGAAGATGAAGTGGAGAGACCACTAGGGGTTCCAGATGAGAGGTCATTCTCTCCATTACTGGTACTTGTGCCCAGACCTCTTCATAGAAGGTGGTGGTGGTGGTGGTATGTTTGTTTGAGGTGGTGGCATTTCTGGTGGTGGTGTTGGTTCTGAAGATGGTGGTGGTGGTGGTTCTGAAGATGGTGGTGGTGGCATTTTGGTTTCTGGTGGTGGTGAGTGGATTCTGGTGGTGGAATTTCTGGTGTGGTGGTGGTGGTGGTGGTGGTGGTGGTGGTGGTGGTGGTGGTGGTGGTGGTGGTGGTGGTGGTGGTGGTGGTGGTGGTGGTGGTGGTGGTGGTGGTGGTGGTGGTGGTGGTGGTGGTGGTGGTGGTGGTGGTGGTGGTGGTGGTGGTGGTGGTGGTGGTGGTGGTGGTGGTGGTGGTGGTGGTGGTGGTGGTGGTGGTGGTGGTGGTGGTGGTGGTGGTGGTGGTGGTGGTGGTGGTGGTGGTGGTGGTGGTGGTGGTGGTGGTGGTGGTGGTGGTGGTGGTGGTGGTGGTGGTGGTGGTGGTGGTGGTGGTGGTGGTGGTGGTGGTGGTGGTGGTGGTGGTGGTGGTGGTGGTGGTGGTGGTGGTGGTGGTGGTGGTGGTGGTGGTGGTGGTGGTGGTGGTGGTGGTGGTGGTGGTGGTGGTGGTGGTGGTGGTGGTGGTGGTGGTGGTGGTGGTGGTGGTGGTGGTGGTGGTGGTGGTGGTGGTGGTGGTGGTGGTGGTGGTGGTGGTGGTGGTGGTGGTGGTGGTGGTGGTGGTGGTGGTGGTGGTGGTGGTGGTGGTGGTGGTGGTGGTGGTGGTGGTGGTGGTGGTGGTGGTGGTGGTGGTGGTGGTGGTGGTGGTGGTGGTGGTGGTGGTGGTGGTGGTGGTGGTGGTGGTGGTGGTGGTGGTGGTGGTGGTGGTGGTGGTGGTGGTGGTGGTGGTGGTGGTGGTGGTGGTGGTGGTGGTGGTGGTGGTGGTGGTGGTGGTGGTGGTGGTGGTGGTGGTGGTGGTGGTGGTGGTGGTGGTGGTGGTGGTGGTGGTGGTGGTGGTGGTGGTGGTGGTGGTGGTGGTGGTGGTGGTGGTGGTGGTGGTGGTGGTGGTGGTGGTGGTGGTGGTGGTGGTGGTGGTGGTGGTGGTGGTGGTGGTGGTGGTGGTGGTGGTGGTGGTGGTGGTGGTGGTGGTGGTGGTGGTGGTGGTGGTGGTGGTGGTGGTGGTGGTGGTGGTGGTGGTGGTGGTGGTGGTGGTGGTGGTGGTGGTGGTGGTGGTGGTGGTGGTGGTGGTGGTGGTGGTGGTGGTGGTGGTGGTGGTGGTGGTGGTGGTGGTGGTGGTGGTGGTGGTGGTGGTGGTGGTGGTGGTGGTGGTGGTGGTGGTGGTGGTGGTGGTGGTGGTGGTGGTGGTGGTGGTGGTGGTGGTGGTGGTGGTGGTGGTGGTGGTGGTGGTGGTGGTGGTGGTGGTGGTGGTGGTGGTGGTGGTGGTGGTGGTGGTGGTGGTGGTGGTGGTGGTGGTGGTGGTGGTGGTGGTGGTGGTGGTGGTGGTGGTGGTGGTGGTGGTGGTGGTGGTGGTGGTGGTGGTGGTGGTGGTGGTGGTGGTGGTGGTGGTGGTGGTGGTGGTGGTGGTGGTGGTGGTGGTGGTGGTGGTGGTGGTGGTGGTGGTGGTGGTGGTGGTGGTGGTGGTGGTGGTGGTGGTGGTGGTGGTGGTGGTGGTGGTGGTGGTGGTGGTGGTGGTGGTGGTGGTGGTGGTGGTGGTGGTGGTGGTGGTGGTGGTGGTGGTGGTGGTGGTGGTGGTGGTGGTGGTGGTGGTGGTGGTGGTGGTGGTGGTGGTGGTGGTGGTGGTGGTGGTGGTGGTGGTGGTGGTGGTGGTAGGGTGGTGGTGGTGGTGGCGATGGCGGTGGAGAATTGGTCATTGGTGGTGGTGAGGGTGGTGGTGGTGGTGGTGGTGAGTGATTTAATGATTGAAAAAGGAATGAAGGAATTTTAGGATTTGGGAGTAAATGTTCGAAGTAAAAGTAAAGTGAAAGTGAAAATGGGTATATATAGGAGAGATAATGTGGAACTCAAACGGGTTAATTTGAAATTATCAAATATCATTTTGATCGGGTTTTGAGATCCGCATTAAGTACATCACATCACACATTAATGTGTGATGGTTCACCGCCCACAAAAACTAACAACTTGTTCTTTTTGTCTTCCCAAGGTAAAAAATACCATCATTACGTTTGAAAAATTACATGCCACGTAGGATTTATAAGATAAATATCTTTGAAAAAGTTTGCTTACGTGGCACTCACAATGACCAAGTATTTAAAAGATATTGTGACTCAATTCAGTCCATCTGAAGGTTGACTAGACACTCCAGTATCACTGGTGGATTAGTCTAGTGAAGCATGTACTGATGGTACACTGGAGGGACACTCCAGTAAAGTACCAGTGAAAACCATTTTGAAAGACTGATAACTTCAAACATGCACGTCAACTAATACAGACAAATGAGAGGGACACATTTACAAGAAGACAAAAGTCTCCTCAAACATGCACTTCAACCTGTCCAATTACCAGTGAGAGGGACACATTTACAAAGTACCAGTAATATTTTCTGAAGAATTTGTCCAGTGAGAAAATAAATTCCCCCTAAACTTAAGACATTTTTAATAGAAAATATTTTTCAAGTCTTCCCTGGAATGTTGTTCCAGAAATCTAATAATGCAAAGATAGTACACAAAGGCGTTCAATATCTGAGCAATCACCAGTTTTAAGGATTTAACATTCCCAACTCACCAACCAGATATTCAAAAGTTTTGACATCCAGTGGTTTCGTAAAAATGTCAGCGAGTTGTTTGTCAGTGGGGATAAAATGGAGTTCAATGTTTCCTTTCACAATATTATCACGAATGAGTGATACCTGAGATCAATGTGCTTGGTTTTGGAGTGCATGACTGGATTGTTTGAGATAGCAATGGCACTGGTATTATCACAGAAGATTGGAGTCTTTGAATACTTAATACCATAATCAAGCAACTGGTTCTTCATCCAGAGTATCTGAGCACAACAACTGGCTGCAGACACGTATTCAGCTTCAGCAGTGGATAATGAAACTGAAGTTTGCTTTTTACTGGTCCAACTGACCAGTTTGCCACCAAGGAAATGACATCCACTAGTAGTGGATTTCCTGTCTATCTTACAACCTGCATGATCTGAATCTGAATAACCCATTAGATCCATGCCTGAGCCTTTGGGATACCAAAGACCCAAACTGGGGACACCCTTAAGGTACTTCAGTATGCGCTTTACAGCAAGCATATGAGATTCCTTTGGATTAGACTGATATCTGGCACATAAACATGTTGAAAATATAATATATGGTCTACTGGCAGTTAAATACATCAGTGAACCAACCATGCCTCTATAGACAGTGGTGTTCACTGGTTTACCATCTGGATCGGAGTCCAGAGTAAGTGGTGCAGAAATTGGAGTTGGTTTAGATGGTGAAGAGTTCATATCATATTTCTTTAAAAGATCTCTAACATATTTTTCCTGATTAATAAAGATGCCATCTTTGTTTTGTTTAATCTGGAGTCCAAGAAAATATGTTAATTCACCCATCAAACTCATTTCATATTCAGTGGACATTATTTTCGAAAATTTCTTGCACATGTTTTCATCAGTAGACCCAAAAATAATATCATCAACATAAATTTGTACCATCAACAGATTACCTCGTTCATGAAGAATAAATAAGGTATTGTCAATTGCACCTCGTTTAAAACCATTTTTCAATAAATGTTTAGTCAGAGTGTCATACCAGGCACGTGGGGCTTGTCTGAGGCCATACAACGCTTTGTCCAGACGATATACCCAATGTGGATGCTTTTCATCAACGAAACCCGGTGGTTGTCTGACATAAACTTCTTCTTCAAGCTTTCCATTCAAGAAGGCACTCTTTACATCCATCTGGTAGACCTTGAACTGATGATGAGCAGCGAATGCTAAGAATATTCTGATCGCTTCAAGTCTAGCCACTGGAGCAAATGATTCATCAAAATCGACATCTGACTGGCAGTAACCTTGTGCTACCAGTCTGGCCTTGTTTCTGATTACGTGGCCATCTTCATCTACCTTGTTCCTGAAGACCCATCTAGTTCCAATTGGTTCTTTCTTTCCAACTGGGAAAGGAACCAGATACCAGACCTTGTTCCTTTCAAACTGGTGAAGCTCTTCTTGCATAGCAGTCACCCAGCTTGGATCTTCCATAGCCTCATCAATTTTCTTTGGTTCATTCAGTGATAAGAAACTGACATATAAACATTGATTATTGGAGGCTCTTCTGGTCTGAACTCCACGACTGGAGTCACCTATGATCTGATCAATAGGATGAGCTTTTGTCCATCTGGAGTATTGACCAGGATTGTTACTGACAACAATATCAGTGCAAGAATTCAGTTGAGTCTCCTCTGGAGTTGCTTCTGGAGGAGGATCTTGCCAGATTACTTCAGTATCTTCATCTGAGTCATTTAAATCACGATTTGCATCATGAAATTCTTCATTTGAAGGTATTTCCTGGAGTACTGGTTCAGTTAGAAATTCTTCATTAGAAGATATTTCTGGTCTATTCTCAACTGACACTGATACTGGGGGAGTAGTACGTACATCTGAACCAATATTAATTTCAGAGGGTAGTTTGAAAATAATAGAAGGATAGAATGGAGTACTACTGGATTAGTTTCTTCTTCTGAATAGGTTCCAGATCAGGATGACTGGAAACTTTATCTTCTGAATCTTCTTTATTGTAGTTGATAAGATCAGATTCACAGAAGACAATTGGAGTTACTGGAGGAGTGTCAAGGGCTGGTTTGTTGATAGCAGCATTTGATTCATCGAAGGTAACATGTATGGATTCTTGTACTTTCTCCAGTCTCTTGTTATAAACTCTGAAGGCTTTGCGAATGGCTGAATATCCTAAGAAATATCCTTCATCAGCTTTGGCATTAAATTTGCCTAACTGACTGGAGTCGTTCAGGATGTAAACTGGACATCCAAAAACGTGAAAATAACCAATATTTGGTTTTCTATTTCTCAATATTTCATAGGAAGTCTTCTTGTGTCGCTTCACGAACACTGAGCGATTCTGGGTGTGGCAAGCAGTTGCAATTGCTTCAGCCCAAAAACTGGTAGGAAGACCAGATTCAGCTAGCATACTCCTGGCAGCTTCTATCAGCGTTCAATTTTTCCTTTCTACCACTCCATTCTGCTCTGGAGTGCGTGCTGATGAGAAGTTCTGGGAGACACCAGTGTCAGTACAGAATTTCTCCAGAGTTGCATTCTGGAATTCTGTTCCATTGTCGCTTCTTAACTGACACACTTTTCGCTTATGCTTCAGTTCAATCTGCTTGATAAGAGAGATGATTTCAGCAGCAGCTTCATTTTTAGACCTAAGAAAGACCACCCAACAATATCTGGAGAATTCATCTACGATCACCAGGGTGTATCTTTTACCAGCACGAGTCTGAACATTCACTGGACCAAAAAGGTCCATATGAAGCATGTGAAGTGGTTCAGTAATGCTGAAATTCTGTCTGGTCTTGAAACTGGCACGTTTCTGCTTACCCATCTCACATCCTGGACATGGCCTTTCCTTTTTGAAAGAAACTGAAGGTATCCCATCTGCAAGTTGTTTTCTAGACAACTTATTAATATTTTTGAAATTTAAATGGGATAACCTTTTGTGCCATAACCAGTTTGTGTCTTCATCAGCTTGAGTGTAGAAACAATGCTCTGAAGAAGAGCTTTCCATATCCATCACATACACGTTCCCTTTTCTGGGAGCAATCAACACTACCTTCCAGTCCTTGTTGAATACGATGCCCTGAGCAATATTGAATAAGACTTGATAGCCATCATCACACAGTTGGCTTACACTGATCAAGTTATATTTCAAACCATTCACAAATGCAACACGTGTGAACTTGACTTGTCCATTGTTCAGAACACCATATCCCTCAGTCTTTACACAACCATCATTTCCAAAAGTAATGGAGGGTCCATCAGAAATGATGAATTCCTCCAGCATCCGGTCATCGTCCTGCCAGCTGCACTGTCAAGATACCAGGTATGCTTCTTTCGATCGCCCTGCACATCCACCAGATATATCAGTTAGATTTGGGAACCCATCGACTGATGGGTTCACTGGATCCTCCCTTATGGATCCCTGGAGGTATCTGGTTGAGTTCACTTTCTTCAACAGTAGTTTTTGTTGAAAACACTACTGGAGTTGATAGTTTAGAAACCTTTTTCTTTTTCTCATCTGGAGAAATAAATTTGTCTTTCTTAGCAAAAGGTTTTGTGTTTTGTCTAGGGCCAGATGAAGTACCCTCAATAAAGTTTAATCTTGCATTAAAACTTTGTGATTGACGAGTCAGAATTTGAATCTGGCTCTCTAACCTGGACAAAACATTCTCTTCAGATGATACCTGAGCCTTTCCAGTTGTAGGCTTAGATAGGGGATTGGTCTGAGGCAAAGGTCTATTCTGCTTAACCTTTTTAACTGGAGCAGTCATCTGGACAGCTCCAGTCTTAACCTCTGGGCAAAGAACTGGGGAAATATTGGCCTTGGGAGTTACAGGCTCATCATAAACAGTGGTGGGCCTGAGTCCCTCTGGTAATCGATCAATTACTGGTATCAATGATGCTACATGAGTATTTCCATCTAAATATGCACATTTTTGAGTAGGAAATTGATTTACTCCAGCATCATATGGCTTTTTGGTTTCAAGCCATGATTTAATCACCAATTTTTCTTTTTCTAAAATGATCTCAAGATCTTGTTTTTCTTGGATCAATTGTTCAGTTACCAGAACCTGGGCTTGAAATGCCAGTTCAATATCTTGAAGTTCTTTTAATTTTGATTTTAAAGCAGCTATTTCAGAGGAATCTGTTTCTAGACCATTTAGACTGTTAAATCTAACAGTTTCCACAAAAATTAAATCAGAATTTAGAGCTTCAGCAATGTCCAATTTAAGTTCAGAATTAGTTTCAAGATCATACTCACTAACCTTTTTAATGACAATGTCGACCCAACGACCAGATGTGACATCATCCTTTACCAGATGCTCTTGATCTGCCAGAGTCATAAAACAACAATCTCTTTCCTCTTCTTCATCTACTGATGAATCATCAGAGGGAACCCATGCTTCTTCAGTAGTTGCTATCATGCATTTGTTATTGTCTTCCATCTGTTTAGACAAGAGAGCAATCTGAGCCTTAAGCTTTTTGTATTTCAACTTATAGCTATCATCAGGCTTGTTATAAGAAGCAGTTGGACCAGACTGAGAGACAAACTGACTGGACCTGCACTCTTTCATGAAATGACCTTTCTTTCCACACTTAAAGCATGTTAGATTGGTCTTGTCAGTGGAAGAACTGGGTGCATGTTGTCCAGTGGGCCTATTTGCTCTGGCCTTAAAACGGTTAAACGTTTTGGCCATCATTGCAACCAGGTCATCACTGTCAGTTTCATCACAGTCTGGAGAGATATCATTACAAACTCCAGAATCCATTAGTTCAGACATCATCTTCTTCATAGAAAATACATTCTCAGAAGATATTAATGCCGCACAAGGTGGTGCAGTATTAGTGACCACTGTGGAACTACTGGAAGCATGATTAAAAGAATCTTTTTCTGCCTCAATCCTCTGGGCTTGATTTTCTTCAGTGAATCTGAAGGCTCCATACAATGTTGACAAAGTATGGGAATGCAAGGTTTTACCTTGCCTCAAGACCAGAATCATGTGAGACCATTTTGTTGGAAGAATATCACAAAATTTCTCCAAAAATATAAAAAAAAAAAAAAAAAAAAAAAAATCATGTGAGACCATTTTGTTGGAAGAATATCACAAAATTTCTCTAAAAGTATATCCTTGTCTTTTTCTACCCCTAGTCCTCTTAACTGGTTTATGATGCTCATAAATCTGGTGTAAGTACCAGTAAGGGACTCATTGGGGAGAGCAAAAAAAGACTCATACTTTTTGTTTAAGGAGACTTTTCTGGTAACAACAGTATCATCACCTCCCTCATGCTGGTTCACTAGTTCATCCCACATGCTTTTGGCACTGGGATATAGAACTAGTGTGGGAATAAGAGTTTCTGGAACAGCCCTGAGGATCATATTTTTAAGAAGTGTATCAAGATTTACTAATCTTTTCTCCTCTTCGGACCAGTGTTCCTCTCTCTTTTCCCTCCACTTCTTGATCCTGTAGGGTCAAGAAGTGCATTGATAGGAAGTCTTGGCACATAGGGTCCTTCGTTTAAGATTTTCATCATATTCCTTTCAATACCAGTAACATGCAATATTATCCTAGCTTTCCACGTACCAAATTCATCACTGCTCCCATTGAATTTAGGAACAGGATTATTCGAGTAATGCACATGCACATGTGGAGAAGCAGGAGGAGGAGGAGGTGGTGTATTGTTATTTCCAGTGGGTGGTTCATTAAAATTGGTTTCATGAGTTTCTTGTGGATTTTCTGGGATTGCCATCGCGAAACAGATCTAGGTTAGTATATTAACCTTCCTCTCTGATACCAATTGTAAAGTCCCTCACACGATGGTTTAACCCACGAGTGTAAAATACAAGACAAGTATGAACTAGAATCGGACTAGTATTACTTCAATATAAATATGCAAGAATATAAACGAAGTAATAAATGACTTAAGCAATATTTAAACAAGTAAATAAATGGTGGAACACGAATGTAGTTTTCAAGTGTATTTTCTTTATTGATGTAATAAACAAAATACAAGATCGTTGCGGAACCTAGATATTACACGTATGTAAGTATCTAAACAATCTTTGAATTTACAAGTGATCTATACTTGCTAAATAAACTCCTTTGATCGATATACTTAAAGTTGTGAAGTATAACTGTTTAGATCGAGAGTATTTAAGCAAGTTCACCAATTTGCTAAAAAAGTGAATTTCTCAAAGAAATGACTTTGTATTTATAGGCAACAAAATTCACCAGTGAATTTTGTGTCATACAAATATGGTTGGCATGCATTTAATGATCCGACAAGAACATTAAATGCATTGGATAAGGTACAAGGATAAAGTCACATCAAATGCAAGTGTATCCTTTTATCCAACTACCTTAACACACGTATACTTTGGTAAAGAACAAGTGGGTTGTTCTTTGGAAAGTGTGTAAAGGCTTAAAGTCAAATCCTCGTTATCAGTGTTCAGACTTGTAGGATCTAGAACACTGACAATCCTCCAGTGTGCAGATCTGGTAAGACTTCCAGTGGACTCCGCCATTTGTCAGTCTTCTTTCTTCAGACTTCAGTCTTTGACTTCAGTGAGAATGTCTTCAGTAGAATAGATCTGGACTGGGGTGAAGTCCAGTGAGCTAATCTGGAGAATACTCCAGATTTCCTATACAAGTATTTGCTCACTGGTCTTCCATTATTTCTGGACAAATCTTCGGAGGGACTCCAGATTCCAAGTCTGGAGTAGGTCAGTTTCTGGACAGATCTTTAGTAAGCTCCAGTAGTCGAGTTTGGAGCGAGTCCAGTAAATCTGGACCTAACAAGGGGGAACTTGAATCATTGAATGTGATTGATGGATGAGGGATACTAATAGTGATCTATACTAGATTTTAGACCCATGTCCAACCCTTGACACGAGATTTACGATATTATCAATATTAGATCTTCATACATTTAAGTCATAAAAGCTTATAATTTTGAAGATATACGGTTCCAAGTGTTATACTTTGCAAGTTTTAGTACAATAATCACAGTTTCGTCACTATCATTTTTAGCTGAGACATGTTGATGGAATTGTTTGTCGTAGTCATTCCACAGTTGTGAGCATGTACCTGACATTCAAGTATATGTCTTTGATCATGATGTCGACCCATAACACGAATAAGTTTGTTTTCAATGACCTGTCCTGTGATAATTAGATAACAATTAGGATTTGAGTGACAATTGTAACTTTAAACATTAATACACAAACCTAATATATAAAAAGAAAGAGAATTTTGTACCTTTTTTTTTATTAAGAGATAGAATAATATTAAATGGAGTTCATATTGATTTGGAAATGTTAAAAATGTAAGTAAAAACAAATTTAAAAGAATATACTTTTAGAATATTGAACATATACATTGTATTTCTATCATGTGATAATTAAATAACGATTAGGATTTGAGTGACAATTGTAACTTTAAACATTAATACGTAAAACTAATATATAAAAAGGGAGAGAATTTTGTACCTTTTTTATTAAGAGATAGCATGAATTTTGAATGGAGTTCATATTGATTTGAAAATGTAAAAAATTTAAGTAAAAACAAATTTAAAAAATACACTTCTAGAACATTGAACACATATATTGTATTAAATTTTTTTAAATAATTTTTTGTAGACAATATTTCATATGTTGAAATTTTTTTATTTAGTTAAATGATTAAAATTTTATAAAGATCTTTGATGGCTAAAAATAAATATAAATTAAGTATTCAGGGCTAAAAAGTGTAAATTTTTTATGGAAAACAAAAAAGTGTAAATTAATGAGATTTTTTCTACAAATATTAATATAAATAATAATATATTTGGATAATGATTAAATTAAATGATGACATAAGCGGAAGTCAATTTGATGAAATTGAACGATTTGATTGGTTAATAAGTCATTAGTTCAACTGTCTTATAGTATATACTAGATTTTAGACCCGTGTCCAACACTGGACACGAGACTTACAATATTATTAATATTAGATCTTTATACATATAACTCAAAAAAGCTTTTAATTTCAAAGTTGAAAATATACATAAAAACTAACTGTTCAATTCAAATGTCAAGAATGTTATGAAATAAAAAGCAAAATAATGTAATAAATGGATATTAGATCCATATATCTTCCTTCATCTTTTGCAAGACTTCTTTATAGACGTCATTTGTTTATATTAGAATTGTTTTCATATGTTTGATAAAAATTAGGACTCCTAATTTAAGTGACAATTGTAACTGTAAATATTAATACACAAAACTAATAAATAATAAGGGGAAAAATTATACCTTTTTGATTGAAAGACGGAATGAATCTTGATTGAAGTTTATATTGGTTAGGATTTAGGATAAGGATATAGAGTTTAAATTGTGTTATATACTTATATTAAATATTAAATATTTATATTTATAATGTATAATTATCTAATCTAATATAATATTGTACATATTGTGTAAAGAACCGATTATTAGCATTAGGATACATATTTGTAGTTATCTTTTTTTTTACTGTTTTCTAATAAAGTAATATTTTTTTTTTGTTTTCTAATAAGGTAATATTTATCTTAAGGGTTTTTAATTTTTAATAACCACATATTTATCATTATGTGGTCGACATTTATATGTGGATATATTTTTATTTATATAATAATAATAAAAAGTCAATAAAAGTCAAAATTAAAAATTGAAAAATTAAGAAATCGAGAGATGTGATTGGTTAATAAGTTGATATATTTTTATTTATATAAAATAATAAAAAGTCAATAAAAGTCAAAATTGAAAAATTAAAATTAAGAAATCGAGAGATGTGATTGGTTAATAAGCTTTAGGATATATGTTTTATTTATATATAATAATAAAAAGTCAATAAAAGTCAAAATTGAAAAATTGAAAAATCGAAATGTGATTGGTAATAAATTAGAGCAACTGTGCTTTAGTATAATAAAAAATTGAAAAATTGAAAAATTGAAAAATTGAAAAATTGAAAAATTGAAAAATTGAAAAATTGAAAAATTGAAAAATTGAAAAATTGAACAAATTAAAAATTGAAAAATCTAAGAAATCGAGAGATGTGATTGGTTAATAAGCTATTGGATATATTTTTATTTATATATAATAATAAAAAGTCAATAAAAGTCAAAATTGAAAATAAAATTAAAAATTAAATTAAGAAATCGAGAGATGTGATTGGTTAATAAGCATTTGGATATATTTTTATTTATATATAATAATAAAAAGTCAATAAAAGTCAAAATTGAAAAATCTAAGAAATCGAGAGATGTGATTGGTTAATAAGCTATTAGAGCAACTGTGCTTTAGTATAATAAAAGATTAAGATTAAGATAAGAAGATTAAGATATTTACAGTAAAAATTATATTAAAAAAAAGACTCAGTAAGTCAAATTTGAACAATTAAATTGAAAAAGGGAGTATTATTATTATATTCTATTTGATTGTTTCTATTATTTTATAATTATATTTATATATTAATTTTTTTATAATTTTATATATTCATCGGGCAAATATAAAAATTTACCATTAATATGTGGATATATTTTTATTTATATAGTAATAATAAAAAGTCAATAAAAGTCAAAATTGAAAAATCTAAGAAATCGAGAGATGTGATTGGTTAATAAGCTATTAGAGCAACTGTGCTTTAGTATAATAAAAGATATTAAGATTATTTAGGAGTAGATTTTTAAAAACACGAAATGTTTAGATAATTTTAAAATAAATTATGTCAAATAAATTATGGTAAATTTTTATATTTGCCCGATGAATATATAAAATTATAAAAAAATTAATATATAAATATAATTATAAAATAATAGAAACAATCAAATAGAATATAATAATAATACTCCCTTTTTCAATTTAATTGTTCAAATTTGACTTACTGAGTCTTTTTTTTAATATAATTTTTACTGTAAATATCTTAATCTTCTTATCCTAATCTTAATATATACTAAAAGACAACTGACATAACCTCAATTAACCAATCATAGCTTTCAATTTCACAAAATTAATTAAATCAGCACATGTCTAAATTAATTTACACTTTTTGGTTTTCTATCACCAATTTACACTTTAACCCAATTTAAAAATTATTAATTTACACTTTTTAGTTTTTCCATCAACAATTTACACTTTAACCCAATTTAAAAATTATTAATTTACACTTTTTTCAATCACCAATTACACTTTCACCCAATTTAAAAATAATTAATATACACTATTTTAGTTTTCCATCATTAGTTTACACCTTAACCCAATTTAAAAATAATTAATCTTTTATTGGATAATGTCTATATAATAACAAAATATTGTCTACATAAACACAAGAAGGTACAAACTCTCAATGTCTTGTCTAATTGTAATCAAACTAATTGTAATATCGTTGTTATTAGTAATTGTAATCGGACTATAATTAGGATAATCATTATTGTTATTAGAAATTGGAATCAAACTATATTTATAATATAGATTCTTCTTATATAAACCGAACCCTACAAATAAAATCACAACACACGAAATCATTGAAAACCGACGAACCAACTACTACTTTTATTATTTTTAAGAACCATGGCTAACGAAAATAAAATTACTTTTTTTGCAAAACATCAATGAGAACTCGGTCAATTGTGTAATCAAGTTTAAGATATTGCTTCTGTGGAAAAATTTGTATAAAAGAAACTCTGCTACACCATCAAATTTATATGATGTAACATTTAATATTTACATTTGAATATATCAATTCGTTTTTAAGTACACTTTTACATTTTAATATATAAGTATTTTTTTGTCCATATACTAATTCTTATATTAATGATGTTGTAAAACCCGTGTATTTGACACGGGTCTAAAATCTAGTTTTTTGTTTATATAGGATAATACATAATGAGAGTTATATAAGTGAAAAGTATATCTAAAATTCAATCTATCTATACATTTTACATCAAGTATTGTAAAACAAAAACAAAAGAAGTTTACATCCAAAATTACGAAATAAAGATTTCAAATGTCAAAATGAAATATTTAGATTGAGACGGAGAGAATGTAAAGTAATAAACATACATAATAAGTAGAGATCTTAACCCAACTTGATGGTGGGATCTTGTTCTTATATGACATGTGAGAAAGAAGATTGACGTTGATTATATGAGTTTTATTGTGGGGATGTTTAATGTGTTGTCTACAGTGAAAGCAACTTGCTATTTCTTTTTCGAAGACCGGGTATTTTATTTATGATGTGTGAAATTAAGATGTTATATGCTAGGATTTTTCTAACTTGTGCCCTAAGGGCACACATAAGGGTGTCTCGAGAATTGAAAAAGGTAAGAATATTCTTCTCGGGAATTGAAAAAGGTAATAATATTCTTCTCGGGATTTGAAAAATGCATTTTTCAAGAAGAATATTCTTACCTTTTTCAATTCTCGAGACACCCTTATGTGTGCCCTTAGGGCACAAGTTAGAAAAACCCTATATCATATAAAATCTTAATTATTTAGGTATATTTATTTATTAATTGATATTAGATATCAAGAAGATTTTTGTTATGATATAGTTTATAGTTATAAACAGTTTGATTAACTTTATTCTTTTATTTTGGATGGAAATATAAAACACCCCTATTTACCTATACACAAATTAATGAAGGTTAAAAAATTTAAGTTTTTTTAAGTTTTTATTAAATATTCAAAAAAAATGTAAATCTGATTGGAGACGGTATATTTTTAACTTTATTTAAGATTCATATTCATATAGTATTTACAATCTTATTAAACATAAGACTTTGTTATCTTTATCGATTCGTTATGATGATGTGAATATATCACTTTCCCTTAAACTAAGTATTTTTGTGCAACTTGGTTTCTAAACAAAGAATATAAGGTAACAAATTTGTTGGAGTTATCATGACAACTAGCAATAATTTTTTTTATATTATTTATTTATCCTCAACAAAAGTCAATAATGTGTTGGCCGTTCTTTTGGGTGTTATACGCGCATTTGATTTATTCGTTTTCACTTTTCTAGTTTGTTTTTTATTAAAACTATAAGTTTTCACTTTCCTGTTATACGCGCATTTGATTTATTCGTTTTCACTTTTCTAGTTTGCGTTATGATGATGTGAATATATCACTTTCCCTTAAACTAAGTATTTTTGTGCAACTTGGTTTCTAAACAAAGAATATAAGGTAACAAATTTGTTGGAGTTATCATGACAACTAGCAATAATTTTTTTTATATTATTTATTTATCCTCAACAAAAGTCAATAATGTGTTGGCCGTTCTTTTGGGTGTTATACGCGCATTTGATTTATTCGTTTTCACTTTTCTAGTTTGTTTTTTATTAAAACTATAAGTTTTCACTTTCCTTTACCAAATAAAATACGAGTATATGATAAAATAAAACAAATTATTAATCAATATACAAATCATCATATATATATACACATACACATCAATATCACCATATTTTTTGCCAGCTTAACTCTACTCATTATCATCATCTTCAAACAAATAAAACCCTAAAAAGCTTTCAAATTTACTCTTTTTATTCAAAACCCACATCATAATTCTATTCAAAACTAAATTTTATAAACACCCATTAATTTATTTTTTTTCAAATTATAGCATAAAAAAGTTTTAAAAAATCTAAATAATGGAGGGAAAGGGGAATGTGAGGTTTACATTAGGCAGGCAGTCATCAAAGGCACCCGAATCGGGTTCGGGCTCAGAATCTGATGATGGGATGGAGGAAATTGATCCAAGGGTCAGATTGATGTTTTACTGCAGTGAAAATGATTTGGAAGGGATAAAAAAGTTGTTGGGAGTAAAAACAGATGTGAATTTTAAAGATATTGATAATAGAACAGCTTTACATGTTGCTGCTTGTCATGGTTTTAGAGATGTAGCTGAATTGCTGTTAAATGCTGGTGCTGAAATTGATCATCCGGATAAATGGGGCAGCACGGTATGCTTTTCGGGTCCTTTTTTCGGTTTAATTGTGTTTTTTCAGGTTTTTAATTGATGATATGGTTTATATTGTTGCTAAATATTCCTGTTTTTATATCGTTTTTATTGTTTCGAGTATTGTTGTTTGAGGTTTATATTGTTAACGCCAGTGGGTCTTGGGAGGTAATTTATTTAAGAAGAAAGTTTTAGGATTTTCAGGAGAAAAAAAAGAAGAAAGTTTCTTAATTTTAATGTCAAAGTTAGAAAAAATCGGCCATCAGCTACCGATGGTGCCAGGTGGCGGTTAGGTGGTGGCGCCGGTGGCAGTGGTATAAGAAAGACACTTTTATAGGTACAGGGTATACGATATTAGGGTTAGTTAGTTATTGATTCAGATGATTCTACTTGCCAAGTTCAATAAATATTTGAATTTTATGATGTTAATTAAGATTGAAGAAGAAACGAAATTGTTTTGGTAGACAAAGTTAGGTTGAAGTTAAGCGAAAAGACGTAAAGAAATATGCAAAACAACAAAACTAAGTATTAAAACAAAGTTGAATGAGACACAGATGGTGACTTTAAAATAACGATAAGTGGTTATCCTTTCTTTACCTGTTCCTTAAGATATTAACCTCTCATTGAATTATAAAAATGTGTGTTGCTTGATTGTATAAGTCTGGAAAAATGGCAATGTGTTGGATATGTCTGGAACCTAAATATTTGGCCCCCTCAAGGGATTTTTGTATATTGCATAATAATTTCTGCATAAGATTCTTTTTCCAGAATATTAGAAGACTACCATTAAGGGACCCATAGGCCACATCTTCCTTGGTGATGACATATATCGAAAATATCTTTTGTCAAATGAATTTCTTTAATGGTGTCATTAGGAAAACAATATATAGAATGCAAACCCACAATGATCAATACAGTTTTAGGCCGAGTAAAGTATCGAGATAAGCCAGTAGATATGACACAGGTTAGTTTATAATCCGAGGGTAGGAAAAGAGACGAAATGCATAAGGTATAAGTTGAGTAAGATATAACATAGCAAATAAAGCAAGGAAATAACTATTTGCAGAATAAAAGGAAAAATCAGCAGTAGGTAGACAGAAAGCAGCTATTAGCCGCCTAAAAACTTGTCACTCTCAGCTTCAAATGTATGAATATAATTTTTATGGATTGTTGTGGTCAAGTTAGTTGTATTTTAGATCCAAAGTCAAGACACTATTTATGTACATATAAACAATTAAACTGGTGTTGTGTTTTCTAAAATATATACAATTTATAGGGTTGGTGACAAAGTATTCTGACTGCAAATGAATTATTGATCATAGGTGGTATGTTTACAATGTAAACATATCTAATTCTGTAAAGTAGGGGGCAGCTTTTTTCAAGTAGGTGCCATGTTCTTCATTTATGCCGTATAAGTTTTTTTTTTATCTTTAAAAAGTTATAAGTATAAATGATGCGTTGCTAACTTTCGTATGTAGATAGCGTCATGTTTATTCTCTACTTAGTACTTACGGAGTTATATTGTAGAAATAGAGCATCACATATTAAGTTTTGAGCTATCACTCTAAACTACAATACTTTTCAGTTGAATTCCAAAGGTGTATTCATTTGGCTTTGAATTCAATGACTTTTTTCCGAAACCTAATTAGTTTTGCCTAAACCTCATTTTAATGAGCTAGGAAGCCACAATATCAATATTTTCTTACATGGAACTAAATAATAGCTGTGTCAGTTAAAATTAGGGGAAATCAAAATTGGGGAAATAGTTATATTAATTTTATTGACAATATTTTTGCTAGCTCATTAAGAAGACGTTTGGAAAAAACAATTGGCTGCTTTGTGAAAAAAGTCTTGAATTGACAAGCAAACCAACTTAACACCTTTTAATTGCAATCGAAAAGTATTGTACCTTACTACCTTAGAGTAAATATAACCCAAAGTAGAGTACTTTCTTATGCCATTTAGCCCACATAGTAATGTTCGATGATCAAAATATAGAATAGGTACTACTGAATAGCTTAGAACCCTTTGCTTGCTTGAGACCCTCTGTTACAGCCACCATTTTGTTCATTATGGGGTTGCAAAGACCATTTACATTTTCCGTAGCTAGTAGAACCTGGCACAAATTTAAGATAAATAGAGTTACTAACCTATACATGTCGGATCATCATTGGAAATGGATGATAATAAAAACTAACCAATGATGTATGTATAGGTGTATAGCCTCAATATTTTTTGTATAACGATTACATGCATTCTTATTACTTATGTACACAATTTCGGATGTATAGAAAATATTGGTGAAGTCATACTTCCAAAGGGAAGTTAGTAGTGTCACGCTTTTAAAAAACCTTCTGTTGGCTGTTGTTGTCTTCGCAATCTAATATTCTGACGTTGCCTTAACAGCCCCTTTCAGATGCAATCCATTATAAAAACCATGATGTGGTCAAACTTTTGGAGAAGCATGGTGCCAAACATTTGGTAAAATTTTCAATTTGTATCTGCTAATTTTTTGTTTCTTGCTTTTTCGGCCTGCTAAAAGTATCTTGTGCTGATTTCTGTTTTTAATGATCCAAATTCTTAGACGGCTCCCATGCATGTCAAAAATTCCCGTGAAATTCCGGAATATGAAATAGATCCCAAAGAACTTGATTTCACAAACAGCGTTGACATCACCAAGGTAAATCATCTATCTTTCAGTTGATTCCTTTTTGTGTCTGAGTGGGCATATTTTGTAATTTTTATACATTATAGCTCCTTTTTCTTTTTACTTCTGTTATATATATTTAAAAAATTTTCAGGGAACCTTTACCATGGCTTCATGGCGTGGAACACAAGTTGCTGTTAAAAAGCTTGGGGATGAACTTTTTGTTGATGAGGACAAAGTGTGAGTCGTTTATGAACAATCCTTTTTCTGTACTTTCTTCTGTTAGGCTGTGCGTATCGTTTTTTTAATTTTTTTTGTTTTTTTGCAGGACGGCTTTTAGGGATGAACTTGAATTACTTCAAAAGATACGACACCCAAATGTAGTTCAGTTTCTTGGTGCTGTAACTCAAAGTAGTCCAATGATGATCGTGGTAGAATATTTACCTAAGGTGAGCATTTCTACATATATTATTCATGGTTAATTGTTTAGCTTGATTGTAAGCTACACACCTTTAGTCCTACTCTTATATCAGTTAATGCATTGTTTTAGGGCGATCTTAGGGCGTATTTGAAAAGAAAAGGAGCACTAAAGCCATTGACTGCTTTAAAATATGCCATGGATATTGCCAGGTACTTGGTTTTTCCGTGTTTGCAGAGTATTAATTATTAATTTGATCTATTGGTATGACTTCAACTGTTAGAATATAACTGGATTCCGGGTAATTGTGTAGAGGGATGAGTTATTTGCATGAGAATAAGCCAGAAGCAATCATTCATAGAGATCTTGAACCTTCGTAAGTATTAATATAAAATCATTTAATTATTTTGCATAGTGAAGTACGTATCCTTGTTATAGTTGTTAAATACTTTCTCATATTTTGCGAGTAAGATAACAGAAATATTTTGCGCGATGATTCTGGGCATCTGAAAGTTGCAGACTTTGGAGTCAGTGAGCTGCTGAAAGGGGCGAATGCAGCGAAACATAAAAAGTTGATGACCTTTCAAGATACTACCTGTGAGTGTTGTTTGCAGATATTATTTAATTTTTTGGTGATGAAGTAGTGTTTCTATCGTTTAGTTTCTTGTCACCAATTGAATCCTGAGTCTGTTGATTTGGTTATGCGCCACAGCAGGCCGCTATGTTGCTCCAGAGGTGTTCAGGAATGAAGATTATGATACGAAAGTCGATGTTTTCTCATTTGCTCTAATTTTGCAAGAGGTATGGCAAACCACAGATCATACTTTAATATCCAAGCATTGAAATAGTGGCCTTGATAAGTGATTTGGTAGTTGATGCATATTGCATAAAGTGATTTAATATATTCAATCCAGTTAACGACTCATTCCAATATCAGACTTTGTATATAGATATGATGATTTGATTTATCTAATTAAATAAGTTAAGCAACATTTTAATATCCTATTTAGGAACAATAGAGTTGGAATTTTGCTCATGTACTTGTAATGAATTGATCTGGGTTATATATATCCTCTAAGTGGTCAAATGGATAAAAATAACATATGTAGTTAAATGGAACATGTCAAATTTGTCAAATGTGTGAATAGGTCAAAAAGTAACTTGAAGTTTTATAATATGCTTTGAACCTCTCAAATCTTTCTATGAGAGTTCAGATTTTTTTTATTTTTAGAATGAATAATTATAATCATTTACAAAACATTATTCTACTCTATGGAAAAAGGAAAAATGGTAAAGCAGCCCTTTTTGATTTGATAATCAACCACGGTACCTGCTCAGTCTACCATCTCTATGGAACTGTTTGTTTCTGTCTAAACGAATATATGCAGTACTGCCTTTTATATATGTAGATGTATTGGAGAGAGAATACCAATATATATCATTTATGAATAGTTAAGTAGCATGCTTCATATACCATGTCTTCAGTGACTATCTGTTTTGTGATTTTGTATAGATGATTGAAGGCTGCCAACCTTTTGTTAAAATTAACGAAAGTGATGTCCCTAAAATGTACGCTACAAAAGAACGTCCTCCGTTTAATGCTCCATCAAAGAGTTACCCTCATGGCCTTAAAGGGTACGTACTACGGTACTAATATTTATTTAAAGCATTATATGATATTCTGTAACATTTATGCTCTGTATGTACTTTTTATGAATCTGGTTGTATGTTGGTCACCCATATGTGATGGCTATTGGCTGTCTGAACTCTGACGGTCAGACTCTGACCTTCTATTCACTTGTAACTACTGTTTGTTGAGTGTTCCTAAAAGGAGTAAAAGGGGCTTTAGTTGGCAGTTACAGCCAATGCTTTAAACTATCTCTAAGGTGGCCTAGTGGTTAGGCGGTCTGAACGTAAGGAGACCCGGATTGTATGACCAGGGAGAAGTCCGGAAATAGCCACCGGAATATTGGTAAGGTCAAGTACGTTAGAGCCAAATGCTCGATTCTCCTCGGGTAACCCTATCAGGGATCTCTCTTCAGTTACCTGTTTTCTTATAGCGAATGGCTTTCTAGAAGTTGACTTGCAATTAGCTATTGTGTTTAGGCGGCTGTTATAGCTGATGTTAGGCCTAGGTCTAGACTTTGTTAAGCCCAAATGTTGCATATTTATGCTAGTATTTGATTGAAAAGCCTAGTTAGGTACTTAGGCCTAAGGTACGTCCCTTGAAATTTATTAATAGTCCTGTTGATATCCACCTACTATCAATCCGTTTTACGGGGTAAATTTGTTCAATATCTAGTGTAGATTCCTCTGTGTGTTTATATATGATTTATAAAACTACTTTTGAGGTATATTTCATTTTTTTTGTGATAAAGTTATGTTTTCTTGTTTTGATTAAAAGTTATTTTGTAACTAGTGTAAATTTCATGTATCGGGAATAAATATTTCACAGAAATTAAGTAAGAAAAGAACAGCATAGGATTGCTGGGCTCAAATCATTTTTGCTTCAAGCGTAAGATGTCCTATTTTATGACCATACTTGTGGTAGAACCGAGCTATTTTATAGCCAAATGCAGGTCTGGTTATGCCTGGTCTTTGAGCCTTTCAATAGAAGCTCAAAATTGGACACAATGGTCTTTTTTCGTCTTTTAATGGTCTCTTTGCACAGAGTAAATCTATAGGGTTAAAACTATAATTCCGCACCCATGTTTTGAGAATTACATTCCATAGGCTACAACATCTATATAGCGGTCCATTGTTTGTTTCTGTTTGATGTCATTAGGAATTTAGGATATATTTTTAAAGTTTGGTTTTTGGTTTCATGATCTCATCTCTTTCTGACTGTTCCTCTAACAGGTTGATTGAAGAGTGCTGGCACGAAAATCCAGCCAAGAGACCACCATTCAGACAGATAATCAATCGTTTGGAATCAATCTACAATGCTGTAAACCATCAAAAGCGTTGGAAGGTTTCTCTTTTTCCCTCTCTATGGACGTGTTGTTTTCGGTAAATGTGGCCTTTGCAACACGTTAATAGGTCCCAAGTTTGTCTTCATCCTGTCAAGCGAGTAATTTTTAAAAGCTAACATGTGGAAGCGGTCAAAGAGGTCGATTATAGAGTGAACCTGCATTTGATCTTTTGGATCGTGTTATTTTAAAGTTTTAGCTGTCTTTGCGATAATTTTGTTTCTCTGGAAAGTTTGATATGGTGATTAAAATTTTAATGCTCAAGAAAGGAAAATAAAGAATGTGTTTGTTGGTCATTCTCGCCTGTTTGACATAAACCTAAATTTAAAAAGACCAAATTGACCTGTTACCACCCGACCAGCCTACTTGCCTGACCTGCCAATTTGAAGTGTCAAATTAGGATTTGAAAAGAGTGTGGATCTAACTTATGGTTCCCGGATCATATGCTTCATAACATGTGTTTGATGTATATATTGTTAGTTATTTATAAACTCATGAAGTTTTGGTTTCCGATTCAGGTCCAGCCATTCAGATGTTTTGGACTAATTCAGATGTGCAAGGGAGAGGATTCAGATAGAAGTAGCCACAACCATTCATCCCGCATCTAGACTCTTTGACTTTAGAAAATGTCTATATCATTCTTTACATTGCTTAGGATTTGGTGTTTGGTAGATAAGTGCCATATGTTGCTTAAAGAAATGACACAGCATGCATTTAAGTTTGATTTATTAGAATTTATTCCGAATAAGATGTTGCCTAAATTTTATTTTTATTTTTTTTAATTTTTAGTTGTAAAGTCACATTCTTTGCTTGAAGATAAGCATTAACTAGTTGTAACTTATTGAAATTGGGTAATGTATGTTGTAAGTACTCTTATCGCAATAATTATTGCTTCGAACCATATACAATTGTCGTCCTATCGTAAGTACTCTTGTCTGAGTTCCTTCTGATATTAGAATGATCAGATCTTGTGTAAAGTGCACTTTTTGTGTAAGGAATGATAAATTCATGCCAAAAAAAATATTAATGTAATAAATCAGTACTTCCTAAACATTCTTGAACTCTCTGTTCCATTGAACATGACAACGGATGTAATGTAATGTTATATTGATTATTAAGGTATGTGACAAGGGAAGGAGGGCCAGTGATGGGCTCCCATTGATTGGACAAGTAACAAATTTAGCTTTCTGTTAAAACTATATGTTTTTAGAACGTTAGATTATCTTACTCCTACACTATAGGAATGCATAAGTATCACAAAACTTTCGATAAGCGCCCCCAATAATCCACCTTACAAATGTGAAATACCTCATCTTACTAATGGATCACCGACCTCATTGGTTCTATTTCACATGTTGATGATCCCATAAAAAGCACCTAATACAATTTGTTAAGTGTTTTAGAGAGTTTGAGTACATTAATTGCTTCTTAGCTTGTGCCCCCGGGCACAAAGTATAACTACATCCGGTGTTTGTGTGTATATGTTATTGCTTATATGTATCTTGCTATAATTTTTGTTACGAAAACTTGGTTACGGATGCCAGTGAGCTTCAAAGGTCTAGTTACTTGTTAAAAGTGTAAAAAAGAGCAAAAGGGGTCACTAACAATGTAAGTAGTGTCATCATCTAAACAATTACATCAAAACCGTCAAAGAATTCGATGATGTTTAATAGAAAACTGCCATAAGCCCATAAATTTCAGCTATAGAGTAATAGGCTGGGCTAGATTAGGCCCATCATAAGCATGACCCTTATCAATTATTTTCCACGATTTGATTTGTAAGGAATCACGCTAGTTGGAAAACCAAAACTACTCAAATCGAATTATATTTCAGGAAAGATCGCGTCGATGTAGTTTCACTTATTTGTAAAGAATATCAATAGAAGATATCTATGCCTGCTCATGATGTTCTTTACCTTATTCTCGCTAGCAAGTTATCCATTTCTAAAACGTTGTATATGATTACTTCCCAAATACGATATAATATATGCACCAAAAATTGGTGGTGTTGTATTTATATTTATTACATGTATACCGATTTTACGACATTCATTTAAGCAGTCTTTAAACCAGATTTCCATTTTCTGCATAGTTCTTGGTCCCTTCATCTACCTAGTAATCAAGTAGACTTTTAAATAGCTCAAAAGTAGGACTTGGTACTACTTTGCCTGCATCTCTTATGATTTCATGTCATGTTCTTTTTCAATTTCTATTACCAACAAATTAAACTTTTTATCGGAAAATATTGAAGGGACAATGGCACAATCATATCTTTGACGTAATGTTTCGACTATCCAAGTTCTGTAAGTTTTGTGTTGTTTTTTATAAATGACAGGATATCATATTCTTATTCCTAAATTACACGAATGCTTGACTTACGAAAACCCCCCAAATAAATCCAACGCCACAAATGTGAGAAATGAGACTCGAACCCAGGTGGATATTCCCAACGTCAAAGACCTTACTAATAGGTTACCAATCCCATTGGCTTAAGTTTTATTTTTGTTTTGAGTATTGATATATTAGTACCACCACTTTTAATAAATGTACCACAATGTATATGTTTCACAGCTTGACTGTACAAGTCAGTAATGCATGAATGTGGTACACTAATTGATAAAAAAAGTGATATTTGTACCACATGTATTAATTAATCTACCACGCATATGCTTTACCGGTTTGTACAGTTTATTTTAAATTTGTACTGTGTGGTAGATTTATCAATATTTGTGGTACGATAATTATTTCCCAATTGATAGTGGTGGGGTACAAATATCACTCCCCTTTTGTTTTATATAAGGTCAAAGGACAGAGACTTTATCAATAAACCACCAATCTCATAGCTGTAAGTTTTGTTCTTGTTTTATAAAAAAAAGATTCAATGTTGAGTGAAGCAATCACCAGACTACTTAGCCGTTGACACCAGAAATGCATATATAGTACGATTTTCATGTTACTAACAAATTGTATTACTCCCTCCGTCCCATATTAAGTGTGCAATTTTGACTTGTCAAGTCTTCTGCTTTCGACTTTGACTGTAAATATCACTACTAGAGAATCTGTGTATACCCACGGATTTTACCACGGCAAGAAATCCGTGGGAAATTTTCCCACGGATTACCCACTAAATGGAGTTGAATTTATATAATCAAGTTATCTTTATATTTTTCCACGGATTTCCCACGGAATACCCACCAAACAAATATCCGTGGGAAATCCGTGGGAAATCCAAGGGAAGTAAAAAAGTATTCAAAATATTTCCCACGAATTTCCCACAAATATGAAGTCGTGGGAACTTTAACTTATTAAATTTTTTCTAACTTCCGTGGGTAATTCGAGGGAAATATTTCCTACAAATTACCCACTAATTACCCACAGATAGAAAATATCCGTGGAAAATCCGTGGGAAATTACATAAAAAAATGTTTCCATATTCGTGGGAAGAAATTACCCACGGATTACCCACGGATATATCTTAACCGTGGGAAATCTGTGGGAAATATTTTTCAAAAATATGTTTAGGTAATCCGTGGATAATCCATGGGAACGATTTACCCACGGATTTCCCGCGGATTATATATTTCCGTGGGTAATTTGTGGGAATTCCATGGGAAAGTTTTTTACAAAATTTTCTAAGATAGTCCGCGGGTAATCCGTGGGAAATATTTCCCACAGATTTCCCATGGATTATATAAGTCGGTGGGAAATCCGTGGGAATTTCATGGGAAATATTTTTCAAAAAATCCTTTAGACAATCCGTGGGTAATTCGTAGGAAAGATTTCCACGAATTTCCCATAGATTTCCCACAAATTATGTTATTTCGTGGGTAATCCGTGGAAAATCCTTGGGAAAATTGTGACAAATTCATACAATTGTCATTTTTGTGTGTATATAATGTATGTATTGATGTACATTGTATGTAAGTACATATATGTAATTCCTAAACATAACCGTACATACATATACTGCATTTTATATGTATGGTGTATATATGTATGTACGTATAACACATGTATATGTACATATAAATGTATTTAAGACTGCAGATCTATCCATAAAACACATATATGTCATACATAAGTATACATATCATCGTGGGAAATAAACCCGTGGCTAATCTGTGGGAGATTAATTCGTTGGAAAATCGTGGGAAATAATTCAAAGAAATCCGTGGGAAATCTTTGGGAAATTTTCCCTGGGAAATCTATGGGAAACCTTTTCGTGGATAATTTGTGTGAAAGAAAATCCGAGGGAAATCGGTGGGAAGATAAAATCCGTGGAAAAATAAAAAAAGTTTTCGTTGAAAATCCGTGGGAAATCTGTGACTAATGTCGTGGGAAATTCCGTGGGAATAGTTCCCACGAATTTATGATCGTGGGAAAACCGTGGGTGTTAAGTAGAAATTTAAGCTCGATTTGAAGGTTTAATGGAGGATTTTGGTTAGTGTGTGAAAAGTGTGTTTGTGTGTGAAATGGAGGTTGAAGATGAGTTTAGAGAGAGAAAGTATAAGATTAGAGAGAAGTAACTATGAAATTATGTTAAAAGCTTCCAATTTTGGGTATGGAGAGGAGTATTTATACACTTGACTAACTTTCACTAATACTCCTTCCATTGTTAAAATAATTACATTTTAACACCATTTTAGATTTCTAACATTCTTCCCCTTGGTGTTGAAATGTAATTCATGCATGATATCATCTATAAATACGAATTTGTTGATGAAGGTCTTCGAAGCTTTCTCATTGTCTTCAAGATCTTCCATCAAACTTGTCTTTATGTCTTTAATCTTCACACTTACCTTAAAGATGTATCTTTAAGTCTTGAACTTCTCAGAGTTTGAGCATTGCGGAAACTTGATCTTGGCTCTTTAGATTTGAACATGATAGCCTCTTCTTGACAATCTTAACTTTGTCACACTTCCCCTTAATTAATGAATCTTTCTCTTGAAGCATTTGGACAAACATCTTTTTCATCACAAACTTCCCCTCGATCAAACAATCATATTTGCGTACCACCAACGCTTATGTATAGGGTGTACCTGCGGCGTACCCACCACGTTGGCGATAACTATCTTCAAAGAATAATTTGGGGATCACTTTAGTCAACAATTTATCTTTCTTCCCCTTAACTGATGAATTCTTCTTTCTCCCCATCAAAATTCAAGAAAGCACACACATTGTTCAATTTCATTTTCCTCTTTCTTCCCCTCATGATGAATGTGTGGCAACATGTTCATCATGTCTCTTTGAAGTTGAAACTGGGGAATCAACTATTATGAAGTAGTAGTCCAATAAACAACATCTTTAGCCCGGGTTATACACTGACATGTGTATAAGCCATATTCATCGAATCACTTATGAACAACCTTTGGGACCCATTTTTGTGTAGGCCCAACGGTTTTTGTCTTGACATTCCAAATGTACGTGTCATCGATTTGACGAATAGAATCTGCAGTCCATGGTGGGTGAAAACTCGAGGTTGTTGAAAAGTTGAGTTTTTGTGGACGCAGTGGAGATGCAAAGACATTCACTTCTTGCACGGTAATTGGTTTTGGTGCAAGTTCATAGAGTTGCCAAAGTGAGTATTTGATTGTCTTTGACTCAGTTGACTTTGGTTTGTAGACAGGTTTCCATTTGATCTTGGTCAACTGAGCTTTTGCTTGAGAGATGAACTTGGTATTGTCTTCAAATGACAAGAATGGAATGAGAGTCTGTTTTCCATCTATAGTAGGCTTCGACGAATACTTTCTATCCTTGAATAAGGCATAGTTAGTAAATTGAGAAGCTTTATGTTTAGCAGGAGATGAAACTTTGATCTTTGAGCTCTTTGGGATGGACTCAGTGCAAACTTTCTTTTGAGCATCAAGTTCAGTTGGAAATATTGGACTTGCATCATGATAAACTGAGCCATCATCACTTTGAGTGTCACAAGATGTTGATTGTGTTTGCAATTCCATCTCAAGTTCAGAGATTCTCTTTCGTAGAGATGTTTCATTTGATTGATATTGCAAACAATTCTCTTCAAGAGTCTTGATTTTATTGCAAACATCTTGTCTCTCTTTCTCAACTTTGTTCATCTCATCAATAAACTTGCTCTCCATGGTTAAGAATATAGATGTCTCATTTTTTGATTGAGATTGAAAACTTGAAATCTTTTCTTGCAAAATAAGTTCTCTTGATTTGCTTTCCAAGATACTATCATTCAGCTTCTTGTTGGAAGTTTTCAATTCTGTTTGAAGTTCTTTTATCGCAGCTTTCATTTGTGACATCAACTCATCATTCTTCTTCAAAGTTTGTTTGTCAATTTCATTCCAAACTGCAAGGTCTCCAAATTCAACTTGAAGTTCTTTCATCTCATTTGTAAGTCTCACATTTCCAGCTCAATAGTAGATCATTTGTTCTTTCAGTTTGACATTCTCAGCTTGTAACGTGACTACTTCCTCTTGAAACTTGACATTTTCAGTGGCAATCGAATGAATCAATATCTTCATCACTTGACAAGGAGTTGTTTCAGATCGCAAATGAGTAGTCATACAACATGAGCACAGTCCACCTTTATGAAGTTTCTCTTCAGATGAAGTAGTTGTCTTGGGTGAGGAAGTTAACCACAAATTGAAGACGAAATCATTTTTGACTGAATTTGAGATACTTGGACTTGACATTTTGTTTAGCAAAGGGTGAAATGAAATGAAAAGGTAATTGTGATTGAAATTGAAGTGAAAGAATTAAAATTGAAATTTGGAGATTTTGTACTTCAGGTTTCCCTCCAAATTTTTTCGCCGAAATATGTTCTCACGAAACTTTGAATTTCATGTAAACTTTAGATATCATGATCATAGGAAAAATTTGATAATTTCTAAAAATTTTCGCCAAAACCGCGTCAATAACGAATGAAAATTGGCCTAAAAATTTTTAATGCTATCAAATTTTAAATCTTCATGAATTATCCCTTTTTAAGACCCTGGGCAAAAATTATTTTCCCGCCAAAAGACTTTTTTTTTTTTTTTTTTATGATGTTTGGAATTGGAACGATCTTGTGAAGATCTTGGTGAAACGATCTTAGTGAAACGATCTTGGGTGAAGATCGTCTTAAGTTCAAAGGAACTGGGACGACCTTGACAAGATCGTCTTAAGTTGAGTAGAAATGGGAAATGAAACGATCTTGAGAAGATTGTCTTAGGTAAGATCGTTTTAGGTAATTTTTGTGAAATTTGGTTAAGTATGAAAAATGAAACGATCTTGAACTAAATGAGTTTGGAATGAAACGATTCAAAGAACTGGGACGATCTTGGGTGAAGATCGTCTTAAGTTCAGAGGAAATGGGACGATCTTGGTGAAGATCGTCTTAGTTTCAGAATGATGAGACGATCTTGGTGAAGATCGTCTTAAGTTCAGAGGAAATGGGACGATCTTGGTGAAGATCGTCTTAAGTTTATAAGAAATGAGACGATCTTGGTGAAGATCGTCTTAAGTTCATAGGAAATGGGACGATCTTGGTGAAGATCGTCTTAATTTCATAGGAAATGGGACGATCTTGGTGAAGATCGTCTTAGTTTCAGAGGAAATGGGACGATCTTGGCAAGATCGTCCTAGTGCAAGATCGTCCTAGGGTCATCATCTTCTTCATCAGAACAGTTTTGAACATGAACTCCATTAACAACTACAAAAAGCTTCAATAACTTTTGATTTACTAGGAGTTAGAACTTGAAATCACTTGCAAACTGTTTGTTTTCACCTTAGCAACACACCGATTAACAAAATTCAACACAAAACACAACAGATTCAAAACCCAAAAATCGCGCCAAAATCCAAAAATTCAAACTAGAGATTTAGATCGAATTGGAACTTGAAACTTGACAGGATTATGTTTTCAACTACTAGGAATCTATTGGTGAACAAATATCTGTGATTTTATGTGATTTGAGAGGTGAAAAATTGAAGAACAGTGAAGATCGATTTTGAATAAAAATTTGAAAATTGGATGAGAATTGCAACAAATCGAGCTATGGATCGTTCAGATTAACTGATTTTTCTCTGATACCAATTGTTAAGTAGAAATTTAAGCTCGATTTGAAGGTTTAATGGAGGATTTTGGTTAGTGTGTGAAAAGTGTGTTTGTGTGTGAAATGGAGGTTGAAGATGAGTTTAGAGAGAGAAAGTATAAGATTAGAGAGAAGTAACTATGAAATTATGTTAAAAGCTTCCAATTTTGGGTATGGAGAGGAGTATTTATACACTTGACTAACTTTCACTAATACTCCTTCCATTGTTAAAATAATTACATTTTAACACCATTTTAGATTTCTAACAGTGGGAAATTTTCGGTGGTCGTGGGAAAATTCGTGGGAAACTATTTCCCACGCCACTTTTAACGACGGCCACAATCCGTGGGAAATCTGTGGGAAAACACCCGTTTCCCACGGATTTCCCACGGATTTGTCCGTGGGAATACGCCAGTTTTGTAGTAGTGTATTTTTGTTTGTACTATATAACACTTCATATAAATTATATGGTCGGATTGAGTTTTAAGTACACTTTTCATTGATATAACTTTCATCAACTACTATATAACACAAACAAATATATTTATGGTCAAAGTTGTAAGCATAAGACTTGACAAGTCAAAATTAGACATTTAATATGGGACGGATGGAGTACTTTATAACGTCTATGACCCCAGCTTTTAAAAATTCAATAGAAACAAATTTACTACATATTCCACCTCTTTAATTTTTCAACGACTATCTAGAGGTTAAGCGCGACTGTTTCCATACGAAAATCCAACCAATCGAGCAAGGCGTAAAACCCCCAATACACCACTTTGGTACCGTCGATTCCGGATGAAACCCACCTCTTGAAAGTTCACTACGAGAAAAAAAACCCAGAAGTCAAAGTTCAAATTTGAGACTTCAAGATACCCAAGTCCTCACTCCTCACCCATCACTCTACATGCCAAATTGCCACATTCAATCTCTAATGTATCATTTAATGTAAAGATATCATTAATAGTTATATAAGCAGCGTGGTTTGGATTAGTGTAACATCCTGAGATAGAGGTCAAGAGTTCAATCCTCATCACATACAAATAGGTCGGAAGTTCTTTTCTACCATTTAGGTAGAACCTGGAAACAACCTCTCTACCTTGGTAGGGGTAAGGTCTGCCTACATTATAACCTCCCCCATACACCGTCGAGGTATTAGAGCTCAGAACCTGTGGAAGACGACAATGAGCAGTTTCTTTCTTTTTCTTTATAGCATTAATAATTACATATTTGGCTAACAATATGAAAATCTATTTAATAGGAGTTTAAATCATCAATTTTTTATTATGTGATCGAGCAATCCCATTTAAAACAAAGGTTTTGCTAAACGAAACCCTAACTTCCTGAGGACTTTCGTTAAGGTGCATTAAATAGTTGTACACTTATCATAAAATTTAGGGGGGGAGTTTTTGATATGAAAAGATACAATCTTTTTATGTACGCTAAGTGAAACTCTAAGGGCTTCATTTAGTCTTTTCCTTAATATCTTCTTAAACTCATTCTTAAACAAATAGGAACTCTTGGATAAATTCTAGCATTGATTTAGAACCATTAGATCAAATTTAATTATTTCATCTTTATTAAATGACAATATTAATACTTATACTTTATATGATTAGTCAAAATATATCCTCTTATATATTTAATTTTAATTTAATTTTAGCAAATTTACATAATTAAGATTAAATCCCAATGCATGCGTAACATGTTCAATTTCTATGTGATATATATTTGCCTTTTGTAAATCTTAATATATATTAAAAGGCAACTGACATAACATTAATTGACCAATCACAAGCCTTAATTTCTCAAAATTAATTAAATCAACACATGTCTAAATTAATTTACACTTTTAGTCCTTTTTCTTATAATAATAATTTTATTGAAATAAAATACATAAAGTATAAAACTCATGTTTATCCCAAATATTCAATTAATTAAATAATAAATAAATATCTTTTTAATAAATAAAAAAAACTACCTTGTTTACAATTAGTATTCATCCAACTATAATTACTAATATTGTTGTTATTAATAATTGTAATCAGACTATAATTAGGATATTCATTTTAGTAATTGGAATCAAACTATATTTATGATATAAATTCTTCTTATATAAATCGATTCCAACAAAGAAAATCACAACACCTGAAATAATTAAAAACTCTACGAACCAGCTGCTACTTTTATTGTTCTTAACAACCATGGCTAACGAAAATAAAATTGTTTTTTTGCAATACATCAATGAGAACTCGGTTAATTGTGTAATCAAGATTAAAATATTGCTTCTCTAGAAGAGTTTGTATAAAATAAAGTTTGCTATATCATCCAGCCTTGATATGATTTATCACCGAGTATTTACATTAGAATATCTCAATTATTTTTTTAGTATATTTATACATTTAACGTATAAGTATTTTTTTTTGTTTCATATACTAATTGTTATATTATAATGTTGTAAAACCCGTGTATTTGACACGGGTCTAAAATCTAGTAAATTAATAAAGGATACAATCTTTAGTACGAGATAATTCCGATGTGATTTGTAAATATATGGATACATGATATATACTATTTTATTTGTATTTTAAAAATAGTAACACATAAAATCATATTTTACATTATTATATTATAATATGAAAATTCACATAAGGTATATTTACATATAGGAAAGGATTCTAAAAATCAAAAATATAACGACTAATAATATAAAAACATATGACATATGAATAAAAATTTAAACTTTATTGCTAAACATAAATACAAACATATTAATGTTCTTATATGAAAAAATACATTACTCTATTCATCGCAAAATAAATGCTTCATTTCTACGTAGTTTCATTTTTTGTTTATAATTAGTGCTCACTTCTGAGAATATATGTGTCAAATTATTTATATTATTGTTTTTTTATTTTTTAAAACTATAATTTTTTTAGGAATTTTTACCCACACATATATAAAAAACAAAGGAAGTCAGCACAGCTGGCAGATGCACCTAGAGTTTTTCCACAAGTCATATGTTCAATACTTGGGAGTGACATGTTTGTGGAGTCATTTTTTGGAAATGCCACCATGCGGTAGCACAAACCGGTCAAGACAATGTAGTCTATCCTTAGTGAAATCACAATTAGCTGACGTGCAATTCGCAACATGTCTTTTCAAAAGATGCATTTAAAAAGTCTATGCAAAAAGTAATGGTAATATTGTCATCCAATGAACATGTATATGATGATTATATATTTTTTAGTTGTGTGTTATTTTTATATGAACATGACTTTAAGACATGTGAATTTCTTCTGTCCCATTTTATTAATGTCTTTTTGACTTTTAATAACTTTGACCTTAATATCTTTGTTTGTATTATATAATATTTTATAAAAATTATATCAATGAAAAATACGTTTAAAACTCAATTCAATCATATATTCTATTTTAAGTGTTATATAACACAAGCAAAAATGTTTACGGTTAAAGTTGAACGAAATGACTTGAAAAGACAAAGTAGGACACTTAAATTGGAACGTATGGGGTAATAGTTAGAAAAGTCATTGTAATTTCATGTTTCTTTAATAGCTAGAATTTGATATTGGTAAATATAGAGAAGAATATTTAACTTTACAATATCATTATTTAAAGATATAACACACATATCTTATTAACCATCTTCGCTTCAAAATACTTATTAAATAATAACATCATGATAATACAACATGACTTTTCTATAACAACTCATTCCTTATCTTATGAGTTATTCTAACATGTGCCCACATATTTAGAAGCATTAAATGAAGTTTATAGTTCTTAAAATACCAATATCTTAATCATAAAATGATAAGTAATATATTTTATTAATGACTATTAAATATATTTTTCTTTATTTATAGAAAATTTTAGTTCATTTAATTTTTTTAAATATGTGTCTTGTGAACACATGTTATATATTATTATGAAAATATAATATATTTATCTCGCTGGGAAAATAATCTAGTTGAGAGATATAATAATGTTTCAGACTCAAAATACAGTAATTAACTATTCATTTGAGAGGTATTTCAAGTTTTAATTATTTCAAGTTTTAATTATAATCATGCTTATGTGAGTGAAATTATATACCCGAATTGATTAAAGGAAATGATATATACTCCTAGCTAAAAGTTGGCTAAAAATCTTATTAAAATCATAAGATGCTGACATGTGAATTCTATTAATTTTTCCCCCCTAATCTTATCCATTGATTTTAACACTTGTTAACATTTTTCGAAGATTTTTAGGCTAATTAAAAAGAGGATTAATCATTTCTCTTGATTAAATCCAGGTTAATCAAATTAAACATTATCCCCAATTGACTGAAATTGAATCAGCTATCCGAACGTCAATTAAAACTGAACCAGCTATCTATCCATTGACTAATATTATACAATTACTCTTTTTTTAATAAGATTTTTTCTTAGTGTAATATATGGTGATTGGTTACTAATGGTTTATTCTTAGTGTTGGTACTTTCTTTAGTTTATTGTGCTAAACATTAGCTCAGTGGTTGTAAGGACATCTTCACATTCAAGAGGTCTTGCGTTTAAACCTTGGGTGGACATAGAAAGTCTCTCTATGTAGGGTATACCCAAGTTCAAGTCAGAGGGGGCAAAGTTTACCCCTATTAATCGTCGTGCCTTCGGACGGATTCGTAGGGGGTTTTCCCCCTTATTGGGTATTTGAAATAGGCATTTCTAATTCGAGGGAGCTCTCTAGCGCGGAATCGGTTAAGACAACGTATGCTAGAGCTCACGTTGTCGAATCGCGACACGAAGTTTCAAGCAAAATTCACATTAAAAAAAAAGAAGCTTTCTTTTAGGTTATTGAAGTACTAAGTTAATGTAGAATCGTAGATGAAGAATATGAAAGAAAAGGCTGGCATAATAGATTCAAGTAAATATAGTAGCTAATTACCCAAAACCAACAAATGGGGTAAATGAGAACCTGGCACTTTGAGGTTTTAGGTCTAAATAAAGGTGTGAGCATATTGTTCCTGGAGACAAAAAATAACCTGAAAGTAACCAGGTTTCAACTTACGCCGAAGAGTCCTGATAAATGATGAAGAAATTGGAGTTGATTAGATAAAGAGACAATACCGCAATACTCAAAGTCGCTTAAATAAACCTAGTTACCCATAAGAACCACAAAGACATACCAATCATTTTTTAAACATAATACAATGCATTTGTATTGATTATGTTGTAATATTAGCACCATCAAGTACAAAACCATGTTCAAATCAATGATGCGAAAAGGGCATTTCTTAGCTTTAACAAACATGGATCATGTCCATTCAAATCACCACATGTACTAGAAAATCAAATGGTGTGTCAAACCCCACGTTTACAATGTCTACTTGTTTGGCAAGGAATTGTGACAACTCCTTCCACATCAAGTACATAATACCATAGCCAAATTCTCTTTACAACCTGTTGAAATTATAATCTCATTCTCATATAATGCTTTTTATTATTTAGCTTATTGTATGATTAGTAGTGCAGGTAGGACTTGCTATGTTGATTTATAAGAGAGAAGGGCTGAAGATGTCAAGTTGGGTGAAGTTACAAGTACAAGGACTGAAGGTGTCATTATGTCAAAGATGGTGTGTATATAAACACATATTCATTCAGATTAGAAAAGACACTCAAGATCATATTTTTGTTTTCTCTCTCTCTCCATTCGATATATATATATACATACAAATATATATATATATCTGCTTAATAATTGTATATAATAATTAGGTTCTTTCTCTCTTATATATATATATATATATATACAAATATATATATATATCTGCTTAATAATTGTAATAATAATTCAGGTTTTTGATTATTGTTTGTAATAGAACATTCAACAAATAGTTGAGTGAATCATACTTGATTAGCAGGTGTGATTTTGTGGTTGTTTGATTTGAATCTATTTGAGAATAGATTAGATATTCTGGTGATAAATTGAGATTTATTCTTTGTTCATGGTGTAACATCCGTGAATTTTGACCCATGGACTTTATGTGAATTTTGACTAACAATCTTGGTTAATGAAATAAGTGGGTCGTTGGGTGAATTAAATGACAATGTGTGTTGGTCGGGTCGTTGTATGTGTAGTCGGTATTTAAACGTGTAAGTAGTTATTTTATGGCTTGTGGGAGAAACGGGTCGGCCCGTGGGTAGTCCAAGACCCACCAGCCACCCATGACCCATTCCCCCCCCCCCTTATCTTCTTTCCCCTCTCATTCTCTTATCTATCTATCTCTTTCTCCCTTTCTCTCAAAAGCAAAGCAAGACCCATTTCAATCTCCTTCACCATTTCTTGCATTAAAATTGTGTTGGATCGATTATAACATAGAAATCATAGTCACTTTCACCTCACTTGTGTCTTATCAAAGAATCGAGCCAAGTTCTAGCATCCTTTTTACCCAATTAGGTCAATTTTGGGTTCGAGCTCAAGAAGACGTTTTGGTAAGTTAAATTCATCCCATTTACTCCTATTCATGCTTGTATTTATGTTTCTAGTCGTTTTTATGGGATTCCAAGACTTAAAAATGGTAAAAATGGAAAATTAGGTTTAAATTAGGGTTTGAAGATTTGAGTATGATTTTGATGTTTTGGGTCAAGTTTGTGGATGGGGTTATGTTTAGTTATGGTTAGTGGTGTTTATTTATGCTTCAAATCAAGTTACAAGGCTTTACAAATCGATTTGGGTTGGTTTGGGTCGTGTTTTAGGGTTTTGGTATTGTTTCTTGCTGCTGCTGGTGCTGCTGAGGTTTCTGGCCAGAACTGGGCCACTGCGGCGCAGTGGCTTAGGCTAGCCCACTGCGGCGCAGTGGCTAGGGACTGGTCAGTTTGGAATTTAGCTCACTGCGGCGCAGTGAGCTTGGCAAAGGCTCACTGCGGCGCAGTGAGCTTCACCTTTGCTCACTGCGGCGCAGTGCCTTTGTACTGGTTCTGGGCCAGTTTAGCCACTGCGGCGCAGTGGGCATAGTTCTTGCCCACTGCGGCGCAGTGCATTGTTTCTGGTCCTGGTTCAGTTTAGCCACTGCGGCGCAGTGGGCATAGTTCTGGCCCACTGCGGCGCAGTGGATGGTCACTGTGATTATATGTGAGTCGATTTTCAAATTGTTGAGGTTGTATAATTGACATTTCAGTATTATGATGTATAATTATAGGTTGTGGACGTGTGGACCCTATTACTCGTTTGTAATCTTTTACTAACTTCTTTGCCGATCAAGGTGAGTTTCGTATCTCCCTACTCGCTTGAGATTCGGGCTGAAAAGTGTAAACCCTGCTTGTTTACTTGCAATTATTGATTCATTGATTGATGGTCTTAGTTGTTAGACTTATGTGTTAGTTCCTTTCGTTTGATTGGGTTAATTGGTTCGAGTATTGGATTGTTGAGACGGTTTTCATGTTTGAATGACTTAGTTTATGTTTGTTAAGTATCTAGTAATAATAGGATAGACGCACATACATGAAAGTCGGTTATGCCTTCATTGGGTTTTAGATGTGGTGGGAAGGCTGCGGGTGACCCTATATATAAGCATCTAGGACTCGAAGGAAGCAGAATCCTCTGAAGTATATGTACGTATAGTTGGGTTGAATTGTGGTTAATGGTTTATGGTTGTCGAATGTTGATTATGGGGTTAAGATTGACGATTATCGATTGTTAGTTTATGGTTCATCATATGTTGATTGACTTGGGTTATGTTTTGGCGAAGTATTAATGGCTGATGTCGATGAGTGGTGATTATCGGTTTATGATTGACGATTATTGATTGATGACTCAGGTTTGGAGAATATTGATTATTGATTCATATTCACCGTCTATCGATTGTTGGTTTACGAATTATGCATTTACATTTGGTTGTAAGCATTGCATACATTATTGTTGGACCCTCGGCAGGGGATTGCCGGCATCCTGGTGCATAGATGTATGCACCCATTTTGGATGTAGACCTGACTCCGAGTATATAGACATATATATCTCGATGATTTTGAGATACAGCCTTGTCCATTGCGATGGCAGAAGGGTATCGTTGCATACGTGATTGAAGGTCACGCTTAGGATAGGCATGTTTGCTTATTCATACATTTGGCACTTGCATTGATTCATATATCATTCGTGCATTCATTTACACATTTTGCTTGTCTTGTGTAATCGTGTTGTGAGACGATATTGTGTTGCTTAGAGGCTCGCTGTAAGTCACGCCTAGCCTCTGTTCTTATATTGTGATTATTGTTGTTGGTTCTTTACGAACCATTACTACGAACTCACCAACCTTGTGTTGACTATGCTTAGTACACTTTTCAGGTAATCAGGTCCTCCCAGGGCGTGGAGTTTAGTTGCTTCGCTTGCTGTTTAACCCGGACTATGGACTTCATGGATCAAGGATTCATTGGCCTGCCTTTTGCATTATACTTAGGATCGTTTGCCATCTTTGGTTGTCATTATGTAAACTTTGATGGCTATTTGCTCCTGTTGTATTTTTGATACTTGCTTCGTTATGTTTTGGATTCACCGAATCTATATTTGCATTTAGATTGTTCTATTGTAATTCCACCTGGTGCTATGTGTTTTCCGTGATATTCCGAGACTCGGCTTGGGGTGTTACACATGGTATCAGAGCGGCGTATGATCATTCGATCACCGTTCTGATTTGATTGTTCATTTCGATCGAAGAAAACCCTAATTTTTTAGAAAATTAGGGTTAGGGTTTCTGTGTGGATTTTTTGGGCGATTTAGATTATATTCTTCATTCTCTGAAGAGTATTCTTATAGATCTGGTGTTCTTGTGATTGAAGATTAAAAAACCCTAAAATTAATTAAAATAATTGAATAATAATTAAATTAGGGTTTCTGCTTCAGATCTGGTTATTTTTTCAATCGACTAAGCGAATCGGTTGAAATTTGTTTCAGATTCTCTTTTCTGCTTGTTCAATCGACTAAGTGAATCGGTTGAAAAAGTAGATCTCGTCTTCCGCTTGTTCTTATTCATCCAGATAGCACTGTTTGCATCTCTCTTCCTTATCTCTTTACTTTTATAAAATTTTTTCTATTTTTCTTATCTCTCATAAAAACATTCGTGTTAAACTTG
>CM067170.1:129087388-129152388 GCA_034093135.1 Erigeron breviscapus | reverse complement strand
ATAAATTTTTTTGTTCAAATTCTAATATTAGACAAAAGGTTGTGAAAAAGGGTTGGATCAATGATTCTGGAGCCAATCATCATATTACTCATTCTGATTCTAATCTTGTTGATGTTTTGGATGTTTCTGCTTTAAAAATCAAAGTTGGTCACCCTAATGGAACTTTTGCATATGTTCAGAAAATTGGGAATTTACAATTAACACCTTATTTGACTCTTTTTGATGTTCTAGTTGTTCCTGAATATTGTGTCAGTCTGTTATTTGTTCATAAAGTTGCTAAGCATAGTAAATATCTTATTGCTTTTGATGATACTATGTGCTATGTTATGGCTCAGGATTTGAATACAATGAAAGTTATAGGGACTGGTAGACAAGAAGGTGGATTGTACTATATTGATGAATGTTTAGAAGGTATTGATAGAATGGTTACTTGCAATGTGTCTAAAACTGTTTGGCATCATAGATTAGGTCATCCTTCTGAATCTGTTCTAAATAAACTTCAGTCTGATTTGCATTTTAAACAGAATAAAGATTTTGTTTGTGAAATTTGTCATCAGGCTAAACAAACTAGAGATGTTTTTCCTCAAAGTGATCATAAGTCTACTGAATTAGGTCAACATATACATTTAGATGTTTGGGGTCCTTATAGGATGACTAGCAGAGGTGGTTATAGATAGTTTTTAACTATTGTAGATGATTACACCAGAGCTGTCTGGGTATATTTGTTAAAAAGTAAAGAAGAAGTGTTTGAGAACACTGTTGTTTTTTATAACTTGTTAAAAAATCAGTTTAATAAAACCATTAAGACTTTAAGAAGTGACAATGGGACTGAATTTGTTAATAAATCTTTTACTACTTTTGTTGAGACAAATGGTATTGTGCATCAAACTTCTATTCCTCATACTCCTCAACAGAATGGGATAGTTGAAAGAAAACATAGACATATTCTTAATGTTGCTAGAGCTCTTTTGTTTCAAGGGAGTATTCCCTTAAATTTATGGACTGAATGTGTTCTGACTGCTTGTTATATTATTAACAGATTATCTTCTTCTGTGCTAAATGGAAAAACTCCTTATGAGATGGTTTTTAATAAACCTCCTTTTTTCTCTCACTTAAGATCCTTTGGTTGCTTATGTTTTTCAAAAAATTTAAATGTCTTGGATAAATTTCAAAGCAGATCTTCTAAATGTATCTTAATTGGTTATTCTAATTCTAAAAAAAGATACAAACTTCTTTCTCTCAATGAAAAAAAAATATTTTTTTCTAGAGATGTTAAATTTTTTGAAAATATTTTTCCTTTAAAACATAAACAACAAGTTAAAGATTCTGGAAAAAATTTAGATCAAGAAACATTTTTTGATTCATATGAGCAGCCTTCAGTTCCCAATGATGAGGTGAGAGGAAATGAGGTAAGTGATGGTAGCAACCATTCTCACTCTGGCAGTGCTTCTTCTAGCTCTACCAGTGAGAATCTGGATGCTGCTGCAAATGATTTGAATGAAAATGATTCTGAGGGAGATGATTTTGTCATCAATAATGAAGATGCTCATATGCAGAATCAACAAATCAATGATTTACAAATAGAAAATGAAAATAACAATAATGTTGTTGATAATAATCCTGATCAAACTCTTAGAAGGTCTGAAAGAGTTTCTATTTTTCCTGCTAACAAATATAAAGACTTTGTCATTAAAAGTAGTGTTAAATATGGTCTTGAAAAGTTTGTTTGTTATTCTAATTTACATCCAAATTGTGTTGCCTTTATTTCTGAGCTTAATAAAAGTACTGAACCCAATAAATATAGTGTTGCTTGTAAAGAAAAACATTGGGTAGATGCTATGAATCTTGAAATGGAAGCTCTTTATAGAAATAATACATGGGAATTAACTAATCTTCCTGAAGGAAGAGAACCAATTGGATGTAAGTGGATATATAAGATTAAGTATAAATCCAATGGTGAAATAGAAAGATATAAAGCTAGGTTGGTTGCTAAGGGTTATAGTCAAAAGGAAGGTGTTGATTTTGATGAAACCTTTTCTCCTGTAGTTAAAATTGTCACTGTTAGATGTCTAATAGGTTTAGCTGTTCAATTGGTGTTTATATCAACTTGATATAAATAATGCATTCTTGTATGGTGATCTTGAAGAAACTGTTTATATGAAACTGCCTGAAGGTTTTTTTGACAAGAATGATACTAGAGTATGCAAGTTGAATAAGTCTCTTTATGGCTTAAAACAAGCACCTAGACAATGGAATGCTAAACTTACAGATGCTTTAATTGGTGATGGTTTTATGCAGAGTAAAAGTGATTACTCACTTTTTACTAAGACTGGAAATGGTGTTTTTATTGCCTTGTTAGTATATGTTGATGACATTATTATTACTGGCAATAGTGAGGTTGAAATTGATAAGTTTAAAGCTTATCTTAAAACCAAGTTTTTGATAAAAGATTTAGGGAAGCTTAAATATTTTTTAGGCATTGAAGTTGTTGACACTGATGATGGTTTATGTTTAAACCAAAGAAAATATTGCTTAGATCTTTTATCTGAATTTGGTCTTCTGGCTGGCAAACCTGTTAGTGTACCTTTGAATCCTAATGTTCAATTGTCTAGTTGTGAGTCTGTTGATGATCCTATACTTGAAAATATAACTGAATATCAAAAATTGATTGGGAAGCTTATTTATTTGACACATACCAGACCTGATATTGCATATACTGTACATTGTTTAAGCCAGTTTATGCATAAACCTCTTGCTTCACATCTTAAGGTTGCACTTAGAGTATTGAGATACTTAAAAGGTGCACCTGGAAAAGGTATTTTGATCAGCAGGTCTGATTCTTTTAATCTTGAAGCTTATGTTGACTCAGACTGGGCCAAATGCATTTCAAGCAGGAGGTCTGTTACTGGTTACTTTGTATATTTTTGTGGTTCTTTGGTGTCTTGGAAGAGTAAGAAACAAAACACTATATCTAAGTCATCTACTGAAGGTGAATATAGGGCAATGGCTTCTGTTACTTGCGAAATAATTTGGATTGTGAAAATCTTGCAGGATTTACAAGTTATAAATGTATTGCCTGTTAAGTTGTTTTGTGATAATAAATCAGCAATTAAGATTGCTTCCAACCCTGTTTTCCATGAAAGAACAAAGCACCTTGAAATTGATCTTCATTTTGTTAGAGAAAAGATACTTGCTGGTGTAATTAAAACTGAGAAAATAGATTCTGCTCTAAATGTAGCAGATATTCTAACTAAAGGGTTGGATACAAAAACTCATGAGATCATTTGTAACAAGCTTAAACTTGTTAACTTGTTTGAGAATAAGATTAAGGGGGATGTTGAAATTATAATCTCATTCTCATATAATGCTTTTTATTATTTAGCTTATTGTATGATTAGTAGTGCAGGTAGGACTTGCTATGTTGATTTATAAGAGAGAAGGGCTGAAGATGTCAAGTTGGGTGAAGTTACAAGTACAAGGACTGAAGGTGTCATTATGTCAAAGATGGTGTGTATATAAACACATATTCATTCAGATTAGAAAAGACACTCAAGATCATATTTTTGTTTTCTCTCTCTCTCCATTCGATATATATATATAAATATATATATATATATATATATATATATATATATATATACAAATATATATATATCTGCTTAATAATTGTAATAATAATTCAGGTTTTTGATTATTGTTTGTAATAGAACATTCAACAAATAGTTGAGTGAATCATACTTGATTAGCAGGTGTGATTTTGTGGTTGTTTGATTTGAATCTATTTGAGAATAGATTAGATATTCTGGTGATAAATTGAGATTTATTCTTTGTTCACAACCCCAACCACATATGTAGAGTTACAGGCTCAATAGAGGTTATATGTTTACACCGTAAACACGCAATAAAGCAATAATTTTATTTTCAATATATGGTATGATAATTTCTCATGACCATAATAATACATAAATGACAAATCAAAGACCTAACATGGCGGCTTAAGGATACTTTTTGAAGCTTTTTTGGATCTAAAATTTTCTTTTATACGCAGTCTCCTACAAGCTGATGACCTAATAATATATGGTAGTTATACGTTAGTTGTCAATGTACTTTTATTTCGAATTTCATAGTGATATATGTAACTTTTGACTAGTGAGATCGCATTATAGTTCTATCATAGAACTTTTATGCTATTTTTAGTGAAATTTAATTTTCAGAAGTTTGACTTTGGTGATCTCCGTTAGGAAATGATCATTCTTGAAACGATTCGACAATGGCACTATATATGCTAGAAAAAGTAAGGGCTAAGTGCGCCAGAATGCAGATAACTAATCCTGAAAAGTTATTGCGTGCACGAACTCTAGGTCGACTTTATTGTATTCAGGAAACTTGAAATTATGTTTATTGTGAACATAAAACGGGATTATGGCTATGTGGGACCGGTTACTTCACATAAAACTTGTTTATTTTTAATTTGATACATATATTGTGTGCATAAACTAATCCCAAAAAGTTATTGTGTGCATGCCACGTAAGCAGTCAACGTGAAAGTGGTGACCGACTAACTTCTTACCCGGTAACTTTTGTTTACTATGGGACTCTTGAACAAGTTTCCTGAATACAATAAAGCCGACCTAGAGTTCGTGCACACAATAACTTTTTGGGATTAGTTAACTGCATTCCGGCGCACTTAGCCCAAAAAGTAACCTTTTTGAGTAGAAAATGTGTAAGTCCAATGGCTTAATTTTCCAATATCCTGAAATCTTTAGTTAAAGATTTATTTATTAAAATATATCTATCCGATCCATAGAAATCTTTATATGAAGAAATTCTTAGCCAAAAGATATGCTTTTAGAAATCCTAACACTTTATTTATGTTTGTATATGAAATATGTGTGGCTATATATATATAAAAAAGGATAAGTTTGTGGAAATGTAGATAACTAAGATCGAAAAGTTATAGTGTGCACGAACTTTTCAGAACCTCTATTGTATGCACGAACTTTGTAAAAATGTTCAAGTTATGTAACTAACTATGATTGACCAATCAAAAATTTGCACATGGCAGCTCATATGAGGTGCCACGTATACCATGTTACATAACTTGAACATTTTTACAAAGTTCGTACATACAATAGAGGTTATGAATAGTCGTGCACACTATAACTTTTTGGTCTTAGTTACATACATTTTGGTGCACTTATCCCTATAAAAAATGTAAGGATATGTTAGAATGTTTTTATAGTTAGCAGTTAAAATTAAAAATTTTAAAGATATTTAAAGATATGATGGCAGCTAAAAAATAAGTAAAGATTCTTCAACCATTTGAGATCGTCTTATGCCCATATGCCATACGTACAGCACAACGATCCCAATCTACTCTAACACTATTTGTATTACCCAAATTTAAAAATAAAACATATTTTCGAAAACATTATTAAACATCACTAAAGATGAGGACTTGTCCCATTTAAAAAACTTAACCGAATCTTAATAGATTAGTTAACCATACAAGTTAGGCTATCTTTAATGGGTTTTACAAAATGCCCATACGTACTGGTCAGTACATTGAACTTATTTTGTGTACAACCCAACCCAACATACGGAGACTTAATTTGTCCATATCCTATCATCAGTAATATAAATTAAAAAACAAATTATATTAATAACAAAAATATTCTATTAAATTAAAAACAACATTACATTAAATATCAAATTTAAAAGGTCTCCTTAACTTTCTTTTGCATGAACGGTCAAAAGATTGGAAAAAAACAATATCTTAGCCAATTATCAGTTTGTTTTTAAAATGCATTCATACAAATTGAGGCTAGCATTTTGGTACCTTCTGTTTCTTCAATGGTGGCATTTTGTTTCTTCGGTTTGCACATCGTCATGGCTTTTATCAGTGGAGTTAGCCTCTTATTTCATCTTATATTAACTATATTATAAAGCATTTGGTCTTTCTATTTTCTCAAAAAAGAACTTAATCTATCAAAATTGTCTTTCTCTTTTATTCATTATTTAATTATCTTCACCTAATATATTAATAATACCCTTAATGAAATTATATACAACATACATCCCTTAACCCTTAACTTAACTATAATATCTTCTTTTATATCAATTACTTTTATATTAATAACAACGTCACTCTCAACACCGCCACCCGTCGCCGCCACCACCACCACCCGTCAGTGCTGTCGCCACCGCCGTATCGTGCGGGCATGTGACTAGTATTATATCAATCATATAGAAATCCATAACCAAGTCTTAATTGTCCTACACCAAGAAGTCTAGCCCGCCTCATTCTTGCAGATGTTGATATGTGAGGCACAGTCAACACATTCGAATATATTCTGATGTTATATTCTTATATCCATAGAGGATCCTACTGACTCAAAGCAAATTTCCTAAAAATATTATGTACGTACGTACCTAGAGAAACAGGGTAAAAGTAATTAAGTCGGACTATCATGTGTATAGCCGTTGGTGACTATGTTTCTTCAAGATTTCGATTGTGGACTTGATCAAAACTTAATTACGTTAATCTAAAATATAAAAGAGAGAGCAAAAAAAGAAACATATACGTACATGACTAGTAAATTTTCTTTGTTATTGAGTTTTGATCTTAATTCATGTAATTTATTCGTAGGATAGTTTGTTAGTTTGAAAAAAGTTTTATATGGCTTAACATATATTAAGGTTTCATATGAAGAAACCGTGGCTTTAGGAAAACATTGCTGGTTATGAGTTACTGCAACATTCCGTATTTTGAAAACTCATCAAATATATAACTACACGTTCCTTCAATTCATTTTATATTTTTATATAAGATCCGCTAAATTAAAACAAATAAGAAAAAAAGAAAAGAGAGAAGGGAACTCTTGTGATATGGGTTCACATGAATGTCAGAAAGGAGAATGGCATATCCAAATGATCCGACAACTTAAAGAAAAATGTATAATGAAGTTTTTCTATAAATGAAGTGGTAATAATTCATTTTCTATTAATGTCAAATACAAAAGGATTCGAATTTTGGAACATTTTATCCCCGAAATTATTTTTTGCTTGACTCTCGCAGGGATGATATGATTCTTTTATTTATGTTCTTGCAAACTTACAAACCAATCGATGTGTATTTGATAGCAAAAACAAAAAAATGTGTTCACAAATGGTTATCTTGTATCTTGTAATCTTGAAAAAAATAAATATTTATCTCTTCTTTGTTAATTTTCTTTATTTTCTTGAAGATATATAACTTCTATTAAGCCAGTCTAAAAATTGTAATTAAAGTGATTAAATATTTATGTTCAGGCTTGAATTAAACCTTCAATGTTGCTAAATCCAACTATATACCTATTGAAGTTATGTGCTCGTTTTGTACAGTTGGAAACTAGAGGGACCAGATATGTAAATATTAAGTGTTTGTTAGAAAATTAGTTATTATTTGAATTTAGTTTAGGCGGTTAATTAAATATATAGATATAGAATAGATACAGATGATCGATCGATGTATATAAGCAATTCTTGTAACCGTTTTTAATTAATCAATCAATAACAAATTTTCCCATTTCTATCTCTCTCTCTAAAATTCTATATGGTATCAGAGCCAGAGAAGGTCATCCATGGCGGATTCCGGTCATCGTAATCACGATAAGCTATTTGATTCTCATTATTCTTCCGCATTAGAATCCATAGCTTGATCAATTCGTCTTCTTGGTGATCTTCTGGTGTTTTTCACCAATTTTATTTCAATTTTCTGTTCTTCTTTTGAATCTAGGGTTTCGATTTGAACGAAATTGTTTATATTCAATAATGTTCAATAAATTTCTTCAAAACTTCCATGGCGGCTACTGGTGATACATTAGTCAATGATCCGTTGCATTTAGCTAATTCAGATCATCCAGGAATGGTTCTTACAAACACTCCTTTTAATGGAACCAATTTCCTTGGATGGAGCCGTACGGTGAAAATGACTCTTGGTGCAAAAATGAAGATAGGGTTCATTGATGGCACTGTGGCCAAACCTGCTGCTGATCACGCTGATTATGGAAGGTGGACAAGATGTGATTATATGATCACATGCTGGTTACTTAATTCAATGACAGCAGAATTATCCGAGGTATTTCTTTATGCTTAATCTGCTAAGGAACTATGGAAGGAAATTTCAGAGAGATATGGTCAAAGTAATGGTCCTCTCATTTTCCAAACTGAAAGGGAATTGAGCAGAGTCAATCAAGGTAACATGTCTATTGCTGCTTACTATAATAAAATGAAAAAATTCTGGGATGAATTGCATAGTTTGAATGGAATACCAGTTTGTTCTTGTGGAAAAATGGGGGAGTGCACTTGCAAAATAATGGATAAGTATGCACAGATTGAGAGTAGGTCTAGGTTAATTCAGTTTCTCATGAAGCTTAATGATGATTATGAGTCAGTTAGAAACCAAATATTGTCCATGGATCCACTCCCAACTATCAATAAGGCCTATTACATTGTGCAACAAGTGGAAAAACAGAAGCAAGTGACTCATAGTACTCCTGATCATACTGCATTTTTTGCAAATAAAGGAAACCAGAATTTCAAGAAGTATGTGTCTAGTGATAGCAAGGCAGAGAAACCTTTTTGTACTCATTGTAAGCTGACTGGTCATTTGTTTGAGCAATGTTTTGAGAGATTGGGGTACCCTGATTGGTATAAGGGAAAGAAAATCAAGAAAGGGGGAAGGATGGCTGCTCAGATTAATACTAATTTTGGTGAGATGAGTCAGAGGGATACTCCTTTTGAAATGGACTATGAGAATGAGCTTAATAATGAACATAGGTCTGAACTTGATCAGAAGTTAGTGGCTGCTGTATGCACTGAAATGATGAAGATGCTAAAGGGAAATCATATTGTTATGGGCCAAAATGCAGATTGTGGTAAAATTGTTCAACCACATGCAGGTATGTCTTTCCATGCTAGACTGCAAGCATTGGTTTCCATTGTTGACATTGATTTTAAGAAAGACTGGATTAATGATACTGGAGCCACAGACCATATGTCACCTCATTTAGAACTATTTCATGACATTATTGATCTAAAACATCCCATAAAGGTCAAATTACCTGATGGTTCTTATAAAATGGTCACCAAAATTGGCAGGGTCAAAATTAATTCTTCCTTGACTTTGACCAATGTGCTTTATGTTCCTGATTTCCAAATCAATCTGTTATCTGTTGGCAGACTCCTAAATTCCAAACCTCTCATTGCTATTTTTGGTGGTTCTTGGTTTGCCTTTCAGGACCTTTCAACTAGAAAGGTTGTAGCTATTGGAAAGGGTACCAAGAATCTCTATGTCTACAAGGGACAATTTCCTTCTGCTCTTGCTTCTTTCTCTGTTGTTGTTGCTTCCTTTGTAAATAAAGTTCTTAATAATTCCTGTAAGCATATAGATGCTTCTTTGCTTCATCATAGACTTGGACATACCTCTGTTTCAAAAATGATTCATATTGATGAATGCAAAAATGTCAATATTTCCAATTTCTTTTGTGATACTTGTGTTTTAGCCAAGCAGCATAGATTGCCATTTCCTATCAGTCATTCTAGAACAAATAAACCTCTTGAACTCATTCATGTTGATTTATGGGGTCCATATAAGATTTCTGCATTAAATGGCGCACATTACTTCTTGACAATAGTTGATGACTATACTAGAAGTACTTGGACCTATCTGTTGCACACAAAAGACCAAATCACTTCAATTCTTCAAGGTTTCATTTCTTATGTCCAAAACCATTTCAAAACCAAGCCCAAATATATAAGATCTGATAATGGAACTGAAATAGTTAATAATGAGTGCATGGTCTATTTGAGGGCTCAAGGGATTTTGCATCAAAAATCCATGGTTTATACCCAACAACAGAATGGAGTAGTAGAGAGAAAACATAGACATTTACTTGATACTGCTAGGGCATTAAGATTAACTGCAGGGTTGCCTAAGCAGTTTTGGGGGCATTGTGTGTTGACTGCCACATATTTGATCAATAAAATGCCCATGAAGATATTAAACTGGAAGACTCCCTTTGAAATGCTTCATAATTGTCCCCCTACTTATGACAATTTAAGGGTGTTTGGGTGCCTTTGCTATGCTGCAGTGACAAGACCTCATAAAGACAAGTTTGATCCAAGAGGGATCAAGTGTGTGTTTCTGGGATATCCTCCTGGACAAAAAGGATATATCCTTTATAATCTCTCTAATAAGGAGATTTTTCATAGTAGGGATGTTATTTTTAGAGAAACCCAATTTCCTTTCAAAGAAAATTCTTCACAAAAGGTTGTACAATCAAATTCTCTTTTTCCTAATACTAATGGTATTTTGGAAGATGAAGACAATGGTTTTCATGGTGATGAGATTTCAAATGAAAACTTTCCAATTAATGAAGGTAATGATGCCATTCCTTCAACTGTTAGTGATACAGAACCTCCTACTAGAAGTATATCTGCAGACATGCCTTCTATTTTGCCTAATCCTGTTCCTATAAGGAAATCTACTAGAAATATTGCTCAACCAAAATGGTTACAAGACTTTGTCACTTCTAAGACAAAGACCTCAAGTGCTTCTATGGTCATTAATGAATTTCGCAATTCTCCTACTACTTACCCTATTTTCAAGAATGAAGACTTTGAGCATTATCCTGCTGATTATGTGGCCTCACTGGCACATGTTCTGAGTAATTTTGAACCATCAAACTATGCTCAAGCTGCACAAGATAAAGGTTGGGTGGAAGCAATGAACAAGGAATTATTAGCTCTTGAAGAAAATAATACTTGGAGTCTCACTTATTTACCTCCAAATCATAAGGCAATTTCATCAAAGTGGGTTTATAAGACAAAATATCTCCCAGATGGAACAGTTGAAAGATTGAAGGCAAGATTGGTTATTAAAGGGTTTAATCAGCAACAAGGCACTGATTATAAACACACCTTTTCACCTGTTGCAAAGGCAGCAACTGTGAGAGTTTTGATAGCAATTGCTACTGCAAAGGATTGGCCTTTACATCAGCTTGATGTAAATAATGCTTTTTTGCATGATTTTGTTGATGAAGAAATTTATATGTTTCCACTAGAAGGGTACATTAAAGCATTGCCAAATCAAGTTTGCAAGCTTAATAAATCTCTGTATGGGCTCAAACAAGCATCCAGACAGTGGAACATTGAATTGACAAAATTCCTTATTTCATTGGGCTTTGAACAGTCTAAGCATGATTATTCATTGTTTGTCAAAGCCAGAGGGGACTTCTTTACTGCCATTTTAGTGTATGTTGATGACATTATTGTCACAGGAAATGATGAGGATGAAATTAAGGGTGTTAAGTTGGCATTGGATAATAAATTCACCATCAAGGATTTAGGCTTAGCTAGGTACTTTCTGGGTATTGAGTTGTGCAGAAATGATTCAGGGACTCATCTTAACCAAAGAAAGTATACTTTGGATCTTCTTAAGGATGCAGGATTAACTGCTGCTAAACCTGTGAATTTTCCTTTACCTACATATGCAAAATTATCTCATGATAAGGGTCAATTATTGTCAACACCAGACACCTATAGAAGATTAATTGGAAGACTGTTGTATTTGTCAATGACCAGGCCAGATATCTCCTATGCAGTACAACACTTAAGTCAGTTTGTTTCTGCTCCTAGAGAGCCTGATATGAAAGCTGCCATTCATTTGCTGAGGTATTTAAAGGGAACCATTTCTAAAGGTTTGTTTTATCCTGCTTAGCAACAACTCAAAGTCACAGGTTTCAGTGATGCAGACTGGGCTTCATGCTTGATGACAAGGAGATCACTTACTGGATATTGTATCTTCTTAGGACATGCTTTAGTCTCATGGAAAACCAAGAAGCAAGCCACAGTTTCAAGATCCTCTACAGAGGCAGAGTATAGAAGCATGACAGCCACCACTTGTGAATTGGTTTGGCTTACATATTTGTTGAAGAATTTGCATATACCAGTTAAGGTTCCTTTAACCTTATTCTGTGACAATAAAGCAGCTCAATAAATAGCTGCAAATCCATGCTACCATGATCGAACTAAACAGTTAGACATAGACTGTCATTTCACAAGGGATAAGGTTCAAGAGGGTTTTCTGCAAACACCTTACATTCCTACTCATTTACAGTTAGGAGACATAATGACTAAAGCTTTGGGCTCTTCACAACATTCCTTTTTGAGTGGCAAGTTGGGTCTTCAAGATGGTCCAACTGGGGGTATATTGAAGTTATGTGCTCGTTTTGTACAGTTGGAAACTAGAGGGACCAGATATGTAAATATTAAGTGTTTGTTAGAAAATTAGTTATTATTTGAATTTAGTTTAGGCGGTTAATTAAATATATAGATATAGAATAGATACAGATGATCGATCGATGTATATAAGCAATTCTTGTAACCGTTTTTAATTAATCAATCAATAACAAATTTTCCCATTTCTATCTCTCTCTCTAAAATTCTATATGGTATCAGAGCCAGCGAAGGTCATCCATGGCGGATTCCGGTCATCGTAATCACGATAAGCTATTTGATTCTCATTATTCTTCCGCATTAGAATCCATAGCTTGATCAATTCGTCTTCTTGGTGATCTTCTGGTGTTTTTCACCAATTTTATTTCAATTTTCTGTTCTTCTTTTGAATCTAGGGTTTCGATTTGAACGAAATTGTTTATATTCAATAATGTTCAATAAATTTCTTCAAAACTTCCATGGCGGCTACTGGTGATACATTAGTCAATGATCCGTTGCATTTAGCTAATTCAGATCATCCAGGAATGGTTCTTACAAACACTCCTTTTAATGGAATCAATTTCCTTGGATGGAGCCGTACGGTGAAAATGACTCTTGGTGCAAAAATGAAGATAGGGTTCATTGATGGCACTGTGGCCAAACCTGCTGCTGATCACGCTGATTATGGAAGGTGGACAAGATGTGATTATATGATCACATGCTGGTTACTTAATTCAATGACAGCAGAATTATCCGAGGTATTTCTTTATGCTTAATCTGCTAAGGAACTATGGAAGGAAATTTCAGAGAGATATGGTCAAAGTAATGGTCCTCTCATTTTCCAAACTGAAAGGGAATTGAGCAGAGTCAATCAAGGTAACATGTCTATTGCTGCTTACTATAATAAAATGAAAAAATTCTGGGATGAATTGCATAGTTTGAATGGAATACCAGTTTGTTCTTGTGGAAAAATGGGGGAGTGCACTTGCAAAATAATGGATAAGTATGCACAGATTGAGAGTAGGTCTAGGTTAATTCAGTTTCTCATGAAGCTTAATGATGATTATGAGTCAGTTAGAAACCAAATATTGTCCATGGATCCACTCCCAACTATCAATAAGGCCTATTACATTGTGCAACAAGTGGAAAATCAGAAGCAAGTGACTCATAGTACTCCTGATCATACTGCATTTTTTGCAAATAAAGGAAACCAGAATTTCAAGAAGTATGTGTCTAGTGATAGCAAGGCAGAGAAACCTTTTTGTACTCATTGTAAGCTGACTGGTCATTTGTTTGAGCAATGTTTTGAGAGATTGGGGTACCCTGATTGGTATAAGGGAAAGAAAATCAAGAAAGGGGGAAGGATGGCTGCTCAGATTAATACTAATTTTGGTGAGATGAGTCAGAGGGATACTCCTTTTGACATGGACTATGAGAATGAGCTTAATAATGAACATAGGTCTGAACTTGATCAGAAGTTAGTGGCTGCTGTATGCACTGAAATGATGAAGATGCTAAAGGGAAATCATATTGTTATGGGCCAAAATGCAGATTGTGGTAAAATTGTTCAACCACATGCAGGTATGTCTTTCCATGCTAGACTGCAAGCATTGGTTTCCATTGTTGACATTGATTTTAAGAAAGACTGGATTAATGATACTGGAGCCACAGACCATATGTCACCTCATTTAGAACTATTTCATGACATTATTGATCTAAAACATCCCATAAAGGTCAAATTACCTGATGGTTCTTATAAAATGGTCACCAAAATTGGCAGGGTCAAAATTAATTCTTCCTTGACTTTGACCAATGTGCTTTATGTTCCTGATTTCCAAATCAATCTGTTATCTGTTGGCAGACTCCTAAATTCCAAACCTCTCATTGCTATTTTTGGTGGTTCTTGGTTTGCCTTTCAGGACCTTTCAACTAGAAAGGTTGTAGCTGTTGGAAAGGGTACCAAGAATCTCTATGTCTGCAAGGGACAATTTCCTTCTGCTCTTGCTTCTTTCTCTGTTGTTGTTGCTTCCTTTGTAAATAAAGTTCTTAATAATTCCTGTAAGCATATAGATGCTTCTTTGCTTCATCATAGACTTGGACATACCTCTGTTTCAAAAATGATTCATATTGATGAATGCAAAAATGTCAATATTTCCAATTTCTTTTGTGATACTTGTGTTTTAGCCAAACAGCATAGATTGCCATTTCCTATCAGTCATTCTAGAACAAATAAACCTCTTGAAACTCATTCATGTTGATTTATGGGGTCCATATAAGATTTCTGCATTAAATGGTGCACATTACTTCTTGACAATAGTTGATGACTATACTAGAAGTACTTGGACCTATCTGTTGCACACAAAAGACCAAATCACTTCAATTCTTCAAGGTTTCATTTCTTATGTCCAAAACCATTTCAAAACCAAGCCCAAATATATAAGATCTGATAATGGAACTGAAATAGTTAATAATGAGTGCATGGTCTATTTGAGGGCTCAAGGGATTTTGCATCAAAAATCCATGGTTTATACCCAACAACAGAATGGAGTAGTAGAGAGAAAACACAGGCATTTACTTGATACTGCTAGGGCATTAAGATTAACTGCAGGGTTGCCTAAGCAGTTTTGGGGGCATTGTGTGTTGACTGCCACATATTTGATCAATAAAATGCCCATGAAGATATTAAACTGGAAGACTCCCTTTGAAATGCTTCATAATTGTCCCCCTACTTATGACAATTTAAGGGTGTTTGGGTGCCTTTGCTATGCTGCAGTGACAAGACCTCATAAAGACAAGTTTGATCCAAGAGGGATCAAGTGTGTGTTTCTGGGATATCCTCCTGGACAAAAAGGATATATCCTTTATAATCTCTCTAATAAGGAGATTTTTCATAGTAGGGATGTTATTTTTAGAGAAACCCAATTTCCTTTCAAAGAAAATTCTTCACAAAAGGTTGTACAATCAAATTCTCTTTTTCCTAATACTAATGGTATTTTGGAAGATGAAGACAATGGTTTTCATGGTGATGAGATTTCAAATGAAAACTTTCCAATTAATGAAGGTAATGATGCCATTCCTTCAACTGTTAGTGATACAGAACCTCCTACTAGAAGTATATCTGCAGACATGCCTTCTATTTTGCCTAATCCTGTTCCTATAAGGAAATCTACTAGAAATATTGCTCAACCAAAATGGTTACAAGACTTTGTCACTTCTAAGACAAAGACCTCAAGTGCTTCTATGGTCATTAATGAATTTCGCAATTCTCCTACTACTTACCCTATTTTCAAGAATGAAGACTTTGAGCATTATCCTGCTGATTATGTGGCCTCACTGGCACATGTTCTGAGTAATTTTGAACCATCAAACTATGCTCAAGCTGCACAAGATAAAGGTTGGGTGGAAGCAATGAACAAGGAATTATTAGCTCTTGAAGAAAATAATACTTGGAGTCTCACTTATTTACCTCCAAATCATAAGGCAATTTCATCAAAGTGGGTTTATAAGACAAAATATCTCCCAGATGGAACAGTTGAAAGATTGAAGGCAAGATTGGTTATTAAAGGGTTTAATCAGCAACAAGGCACTGATTATAAACACACCTTTTCACCTGTTGCAAAGGCAGCAACTGTGAGAGTTTTGATAGCAATTGCTACTGCAAAGGATTGGCCTTTACATCAGCTTGATGTAAATAATGCTTTTTTGCATGATTTTGTTGATGAAGAAATTTATATGTTTCCACTAGAAGGGTACATTAAAGCATTGCCAAATCAAGTTTGCAAGCTTAATAAATCTCTGTATGGGCTCAAACAAGCATCCAGACAGTGGAACATTGAATTGACAAAATTCCTTATTTCATTGGGCTTTGAACAGTCTAAGCATGATTATTCATTGTTTGTCAAAGCCAGAGGGGACTTCTTTACTGCCATTTTAGTGTATGTTGATGACATTATTGTCACAGGAAATGATGAGGATGAAATTAAGGGTGTTAAGTTGGCATTGGATAATAAATTCACCATCAAGGATTTAGGCTTAGCTAGGTACTTTCTGGGTATTGAGTTGTGCAGAAATGATTCAGGGACTCATCTTAACCAAAGAAAGTATACTTTGGATCTTCTTAAGGATGCAGGATTAACTGCTGCTAAACCTGTGAATTTTCCTTTACCTACATATGCAAAATTATCTCATGATAAGGGTCAATTATTGTCAACACCAGACACCTATAGAAGATTAATTGGAAGACTGTTGTATTTGTCAATGACCAGGCCAGATATCTCCTATGCAGTACAACACTTAAGTCAGTTTGTTTCTGCTCCTAGAGAGCCTGATATGAAAGCTGCCATTCATTTGCTGAGGTATTTAAAGGGAACCATTTCTAAAGGTTTGTTTTATCCTGCTTAGCAACAACTCAAAGTCACAGGTTTCAGTGATGCAGACTGGGCTTCATGCTTGATGACAAGGAGATCACTTACTGGATATTGTATCTTCTTAGGACATGCTTTAGTCTCATGGAAAACCAAGAAGCAAGCCACAGTTTCAAGATCCTCTACAGAGGCAGAGTATAGAAGCATGACAGCCACCACTTGTGAATTGGTTTGGCTTACATATTTGTTGAAGAATTTGCATATACCAGTTAAGGTTCCTTTAACCTTATTCTGTGACAATAAAGCAGCTCAATAAATAGCTGCAAATCCATGCTACCATGATCGAACTAAACAGTTAGACATAGACTGTCATTTCACAAGGGATAAGGTTCAAGAGGGTTTTCTGCAAACACCTTACATTCCTACTCATTTACAGTTAGGAGACATAATGACTAAAGCTTTGGGCTCTTCACAACATTCCTTTTTGAGTGGCAAGTTGGGTCTTCAAGATGGTCCAACTTGAGGGGGGTATATTGAAGTTATGTGCTCGTTTTGTACAGTTGGAAACTAGAGGGACCAGATATGTAAATATTAAGTGTTTGTTAGAAAATTAGTTATTATTTGAATTTAGTTTAGGCGGTTAATTAAATATATAGATATAGAATAGATACAGATGATCGATCGATGTATATAAGCAATTCTTGTAACCGTTTTTAATTAATCAATCAATAACAAATTTTCCCATTTCTATCTCTCTCTCTAAAATTCTATAAAACCCATATGTTAGTTTGTGATTCAAGTGCCACCTTAGATGAAAATTAAATAACTATGACCACCTCAAATATGTTTAGGGTAGTACTCGAACCATTGACTTTTTGTGAGAAAATAGGCTTCATCGCCACTAGACCATTTGAAGATGGTTCCCTCAAAAGTCACTTGCCAATATATATATATATATAAAATTTTTTAAAGGTGAATTTCGCTAAAAGTTTCGTGTCACGGTTCACCTTAAAAAAAAAATTATACAGTTACAAACATTTACGTTATTCCACTGTATATTTTTATTATGTTCTCGCAGTTTAATTGAGCAACATGATCCTTCATTTATAGACCAGATCAAGACGTACTACAATGTGATATTGGGAGTTCTCTGTATGTCAGTATACGTATATAGATTACAAATTAGAAAGTAGATGCCTATATGAGAAAAACGAACATGTCGCGAATTGAAACAACCTTTTTCCGAATAAGATAGATGCCATCCTTGATGTAAACGATAACATAATTAATCTGGGAAAAAAGTTAGCTCTTGACATTCTTTTGTTAAAAAAAAAAAGATCACAAAGTCTATTTACCAACACTTAGACTTAAAAGAGGTTGGTCACTTGGTCTATTAGAAGGATCACACACGTTTGACTACGAAAGTCAAACACCATTTTAGACATATTAAAGAGACTTACATTCTTTTAATTTGATTGAAAAAAGATCAGAAAGTCTATTTAATTACCAGGAATTAGGCTTGAAATTAAAGGTTTGGTTACTTAGTCTATTAGAAGGATCACATACGTTTGACTACGAAAGTCAAACACCATTTTAGACATATTAAAGAGACTTACATTCTTTTAATTTGATTGAAAAAAGATCAGAAAGTCTATTTAATTACCAGGAATTAGGCTTGAAATTAAAGGTTTGGTTACTTAGTCTATTAGAAGGATCACATACGTTTGACTACAAAAGTCAAACACTATTTTAGACATATTAAAGAGGCTTCCATGTATTCCCTCCAACTATTCCTGTGTTAAAAGTACTAAAAAACATAAGTATTACTTTCCTGTAACATTTACCTCAAATTTTACATACCTACCAAATACCATATAGCTTCTCTCTTTCCCCCTCTTTTCTTTAAGCACTTAAACTTTGGATAAGTGGTAAGTGAGGTCAATATTTAGCTAGTAATACTAATACACATATATGTTATATACTTTTTTTTTTCCATATTTTTAACATATATATACACACACATATAGTATAGAGCAAAAATTGTTGAAATGAATATTTGGTATTATCTTATATATGTGATTAATAAAGGTCAAGAGTGTTACTAATATATATATATATATATATATATATTATATATATATATATATATATATATATATATAATAGATACACAAGAGTCATTGTCTACTTTATATATACTCATCAACCATCCCACCTTCACATTCCATTTATTGCATCTTTCCTGTTCAGATTTGTGGCAAACCCTCATAAAACAGAGAGATAAAAAAAGGTTGAAACTTGATATATTGTTTCTCTCTTCAATTATACATATATATATATATAATATATATATATATCCATTCATCATCCATATATATGTGTATTTTCATGAAATCTTAAGAAACTTATAACAAAATCTTATTTTTTGAAAATCAGTTATCTTTGTTAGTTTTTATTTCATGTGTTGTTTACTGTTTAAGTTGGTTTAAAAACCCAAAAAAAGAAACAGATCATGGAAATCCTTCATGTTCAGGATATTGTTTGGGCAAATATGAGCTAAAATTTTTTCAACTTTTTTGGGCTATTTAATACTGTTCATTTTGTTATACTAATGAAGTTTGTGTAGTTTATAACATTATATTGGATTGTTTTTTTCTAATGAACTTGAGCTTGATTATTTCAGCTGCAAACGATGTCGTTTCAAAATGATCAAGACTCAGGGGACATGTCTCCACAGAGAAAATTGGGAAGGGGAAAGATCGAAATCAAACGGATCGAAAACACAACAAATCGACAAGTGACGTTTTGTAAGCGTCGCAACGGTTTACTCAAGAAAGCTTATGAGTTGTCTGTTCTTTGTGATGCCGAGGTTGCTCTTGTCGTCTTCTCTAGCCGCGGTCGCCTTTATGAGTATGCAAACAACAGGTATATATCCATATATATACATATATTGTTAGTATATATTATTTTATGATCTAGATCTTTAATTCTTGCAATTTATGAAATTAACTTGAACAAAATTGAATACCCATAAAAAGTTATGTGTCTTTAATCAATTTCTATCAAAAAATCAGTTTAAAATGGTGATTTATTCGATTTTCTTGAAGTCTTTTTGGTGTGCAAAGTATATGAATATTGAATGTTATGTGAAGATATAAGAAATAGGAAACAATCATAAGATGTTGTGAGGTGTTTATAAGTTTAGTTTTTGATGCAGAACAAAGATTCACTTGTCTTTCTCTTTATCTGATTTGTTTGTTTTCCTCAATGAGCTTATGTTTTGTTTTTATAAATCTATATATTAGTATATTATTTTAGTATATGTTTTTCACCTTTTATGATCCAATATTTGTTTCATATTTTGGTACATACAAGATCTGTTGTTAAAGAAAACATTGGATATGTTGCAAGCAAATAAGCAAAGATTTAGGATATATGTGTATTTGCAGAACACTGAGCATCAGTCTCTCTACTACCTTTCTTTGCTTTATCTCCCTCTCTCTCTCTCTCTCTCTCTCTCTATATATATATATATATATATATATATATAATATATATATATATATCACACACACTAGCTAAGATGTAAGCTAGGGAAGGCCTACAAAAATGTTGTCAAGTTCCTATTTGTTTAAAACTTATATCTTTTTGACACTTCCTTAATAGACATATATGTCAGTTAAACATCACCCAAAGTAAAATGATAGGACTCTTAGAAAAGAGATGTCATCAAGGCTTGTCATGACATTATAGAAAAAATTTATAATGAAAATGCTTTATTAGGTTTTCAAATCAGTTTTCTGTTCATCAAAATAAAGATAAAAAAGTTTCATCTTTCATATGTCACTAAGTTGTTTTAACCATAAACAAACTAAAACCTCTTTTAAATATTCTTAAACTTTTTAGAAAGTAACCCTAAATTGTTTTGCCTAAAGTAAACCTAATTAGGGTTCTAATTATAAATGCCAAAACCTTGTGATTGAAATATTTCTCAATTCCAAGAAAAACAATTATTCCCTCAAATCATGTCTTTTACAAAAGCAATAACAACAACAATTTTAGCCTTTGTAAAGTGTATTTACTTGCTAATATTAAATCAAGAAGTGCAAAATGGAAAAGTTAGGGCTCAAAAGTTTAGAATTAAATGATTATGCACTATACTAAGAACCATGTATATTATATTTACTCATATAAATATGAATAGTTTACATTTTTGGTCTTTGTTTATTTAGACTTAGGGTTCAATGTACCAATGGCATTTTCTAAAAATCTTTGACAAAAAATGTTTTGTGTATATATATAAAGTTTTTTGTCTTTAATCAAATAGCCATATAAAAATCTAAGAAGAATAAATAAATATTAGGTGTATGGGTAAGATTTGTCTCAACAAGAAAGAAATCTTTGGTAACGTCATAACCCAGATTTCATTTTCAGTTTCTAATTGACTTCTGACATAATCATCAACTTTTTCTTGCACCTTTTGTTGTTTTAATTTAATTAGTATCATTTATAATTATTAAAAAAAATAGTCATTTCATAATTACATATATATGTATAGATGATTAGATGTATAGATATAGATATATATTTCTTCAATGATGAAAAGAAAAAAAGAAAAACACACACACACACAAACACACACTGATGTTTCCTTTCAGCTTAGACTTTCACAAAGGTAAATAATTAAACTGTTTGAAACTGAAATGGAAGCCTAAGAAAAGACCAACTTGAATAAAAAAAAAAAGATAAAGATAATCCATCTTAGGTCATGATTCATAGATCTTGCATAGATATAGATATATATGTATATATGTATAGAGAGAGAGTGTGTGTAAAATGAGAAAAGAAAGTACAATTCCTGGGGAACCAATAAGAGGGTATCTCAATCAATGACTGCTGCAATGAAATGGACGGCTCTGATTGATTCAGAGTTTACAGTGAAGAAAAAGCAATAATGTTGGATCTACCCAAGGTGGGTAAAAGGGTGAAGGTTAAATGGATTAACCATTGTGTAATGGGTTTTGGACACGTGTCAAAGATCTATCCGTAGATATGTGTCACCAATCATAAACAAGGGATTTTTGACTACGTGGCAGAGACAGCCAATCAGTGTTTTCGGGAAAGTTAAGGTAAAATATATGGAATACAAAAATGGAATATAAAAGAATCCTTAAGTTTTCCGAGAAAAGTGGGATTTTATTCACTTGATGGTTTTGTTGAAATCATAACACTATTTTAGACAGTGAAAACTGAAATCCCTTTTGATAGAAATAGTTGACTAGTGATGGATAGATTTTACTGTGTGTAATTGGACACTTCATGTATCTATATATATATCTTTTGTGTAAAACACAGTAACATGCATATATGATGAGCACTATATACACACAAACATATAAAAGAACACATATGAACAGTTGTGTCAACTCAAATAGGAGTATCATTTCATTTGCATAGATTTTGAGTGGTATGTAAATTTGATTTTTTGATTTTTTAGTAGAAAATTGAAAACCATTCACAGGGTTTTCGGTTCACATAATTAGGGGATGTTAAATTTTGGTTTGGTGTAATGTTTGATTTTATATTTAAGTTAATATTTAACGTCGACTAATGCCCTTATTGGTGTTTTTGTAATCAAATTTGGAGCTTAATGTAGTCGTCGAAGATTTTTGGTCGTTTGAAGCACATTTTGTGGTTTCGGAGTCGTATTAGAATTGTAGAACCACTTTAACGGGCGAAATCAAAACTTTCAACTAATAAAGTATATATAGACCAGATGAAAGAACAAGCATATATATTGGTGATACAAAGTGAATGCTAGTATATATATGGATCTAAATCAACAATTTGACCTTTTAGATCTTAGAAATCTTCTCTTTATTGACAATGAAGGTATAGAGGTAAAGTTTTTATCATAACAGTTCAATGATGAATCATAAAATGTCTTTAAATGTGAACAGTTATTTACTTTTATGCTTTACATACATGTATGTTAAGTTTATATGGATGACTTTTACTTATGGTTGCAAACGATGCGTCTGGATCGGATGTGACACCCATCCACTTATAGATATTTCACTTCAAGTATCATGATAACCCTTTTGTAATAAGTGTAGTAAGGATAAAACTGGATACATGATCGAGATTTGTGTTACCATATACTGATATATAATCATATGAAAAGGGTGGACTTAATGATAATTTGACATCTTTACTTCATCCATATGTATATTAGAAAGAGTAATTAAGGATTTACGCACGTAATTACGAAAGAATTAATCTCTACCTGGCAGGGCTTGTTCAATTGTTTAAGATTAATTCATTGTAATATTTTATTGATCAAGGCTTAGTAGACATGTGGCTACTTTATTTTCTTTAATGTTGCTACTGTTTTTGGCACCTCTGAGGCACAAATAGTCCAATCAGATTGTTTTTCCTAAAACAAAATTAAACAAATTTGAGAATCATTTTACATGGCTGTAGGGAGTTGATAGAACCTAGTACTATTAATTAAAAATTGATAAAGAGCCAAAACCCTAGCTAGTCTTTTGAATATGTCCTTAATTGAGAAAGATGGATGCATTTATCATATTATTCTGCAGTTTTGTACTATATTTATACACACACATTTATATTGCTGTTGTGAAGTTCTGTGGACGTACTTTTAGAAATCTTAAAACACAAATTTGAGTAAATGTTTTTCTTAAATCCATCAATATGCAGTGACCTAAATTTGCTCTCTTTGTAATTCAGTGTGAAAGGCACCATAGATAGGTACAAGAAGGCATGCTTAGATCCACCAACAAGCGGCTCTGTTGCTGAAGCCAATGCTCAGGTAAGATCGGTTATACTAATTAACCAATCTTAAGTGCATAATTGTTTGATTATACGCGTTGTTTGAAAGGGAAATTACGATCGTTCCACTAGAACAAATTTACTAAATGTACACTCTTTTTCTTACATAACTCTTATATAACAAAATGCCATGAACAATTTTTTCGCAGTTTTACCAACAAGAGGCTCAAAAACTGCGCCATCAAATAGCTAACCTTCAGAACCAAAACAGGTAGCTTTTTAAGCTCCCGTTTCTGCTTCAATCTTCATATGTTTCATCGGATCATTAATTAATTGATACAACCGGCCTTTTGTGAAAAGGCAATTTTACAGGAACATCATGGGTGAATCGCTAGGGAACATGCAACAGAAAGACCTCAAGAATCTTGAAGGCAAACTAGAGAAAGGTATTAGCAGGATCAGATCGAAAAAGGTACACAACCGTACACTTCATTCATCATGCATCAAAAGTTAATGAGTTATTATAGCAATCTTACATCTATATTTTTCTCAATTTTTGCAGAATGAACTTCTATTTGCTGATGTTGAGTATATGAAAAAGCGAGTAAGTAATGCATTTACTGATATATTAGCAGCCAAAAAGTAATCTTACACAGTATTTTGGGTTTTGTTAATATAAGAAATGTCTCAAATATGAGTGCACAAACTTTATTATAACAAAAAATTTTGGACGTTATTCTGGACGACAATTTAATACATTTTGGATAACCTTGGATCGGTTTATACGATAAATAGTTGATAGATCCACCACTAGTCCCAAGATTCATTGTTATGGTGCAAATCAATAGTATTCCGACCAACGTAAAGACTGCTATAAAAAAAATGAAAACAATGTATGATAATGAAGTATTTGTCTCTCATTGAATATCTATTTGTTGCAGGAAAATGATTTACATAACAGTAACCAGTTCCTCCGAGCAAAGGTTCATATTTTTTTCCCTTTCAGACTTTCTTTCATAATCGCTCGATTAAAATACTTGTATAATGCTAATTGTTTGATTACATAGCTTGCTGAAAATGAAAGAGCTCAGCAGCAGCACATGAGTTTGATGCCTGGAAGTTCTTCTGATTACGAACTAGTAGCGCCTCACCAGCCATTTGATGGTCGAAACTATCTTCAAGTCAATGACCTTCAAAACAATAACAGTTACTCTTGCCAAGATCAAACACCCCTTCAGTTAGTGTAAGAAAACAAACAGAATAATTTCTGTCATTAAAAGGGATTAAAAAGTAAAATATCGACTCATACATTTACATGTCGTTTTTTGCAGATAATGCAAGAAGTACTCCGGGTTTCTACTTCCTATAGCACCAGCTTGTCAAGATTATTATGGTTTTATGGTTATAACTGAGACATTTATAAGTATTTAGTTTGACACTTAATTTTCTCAGCTTGTATGATTTTTATTTGTGCTGCCGCGCGTGCAAACATTGTGTATCCTAAGAAACAGGCTTGTTTTTTTCCAAGTGTTTATCTTCTTTGTGCTAAATGTTTTAAGGTCTTGTTGTGATGCATTGCATTATAATATTATTTACAGTTGAAGTTGATTTATTATGGTCTTCGGATACAGCTCGGTTAGAGCACTCACATTATATATCTTGGAGATCATGTAGTACTAAAATCCCCATTTTTTTCAAGCAAACTCAAAATGTTGAGATTGCGTGGAAGCTGACGACTCGTATTACATACATTTTTCGGCTGTATATTATAACAAATGTGGTTCATCTTCGGATTGTTCGATTATGTTGAGGTGGAGTTTGTTGTGTAAGAAAAAATTTATCAAATTTTCTGATAAAATTGAATTTAAGGAAGGGAAATGATATATCATTTTAAAAATTCTTCTAAATACAAGATTAGCAAGATCAAAAGATTAAATTAGAAAGGAGGTTTTGGGACAATTTTTAGGAGATCTTTAAAAGGATTAATCATTTTTGATTTAGTTTATTTTTTTTTATTTTTTTTTAACATAACCGTGGATCCGAAAAACTATCATATCGTTTTCAGGACTTATAGTTGTATCATACTGTCGTTGCCAAAGGTTTCAAAGACAACTTTTGAATCTTTCGACGACGAAACTAGGCGTCGTTAAGGATTCTTTTTATTGTAGTGAATAAAACCCACATCTTCATCCAATGTATAGATGCCAATCTGATTTGGCAAGATTGAGTTTATTTAATTAACTTTGGCATCGGATCGGATAAAGAATGATAAATAACTAAAAACTGATAATGAATGGTAGACAGAAGTTGTATATGAAAAATCAAAGAAGATTCAATGTATCAGAAGACTTACCAATGTTACCATCATACAGTATGAATTTCGAAACATTGTACTTTTTTGTGGATTTAAATTCTAAATCTAGAGTCGATACATGAATTTGAAACTGTGGTTTGGACAAAGATGAGTGTGCTTACCTTTGGTTTTGGTGAGGTAGACAAGGTGGTTCCTCTTTTTATTTGTTACTAGCTTAAGTTCCCGGGTGATACCCGGGTAGCGTTATGGTAATTCATTTATATGTTATATCAATATATTTATAATAGTTACATTTGAAAACTCGACAACATAATTGACTACATAATAAGCATGCACTATAATAACATACCGTAAAATTTTACCAAGTGGTGTTATAGCTCATTTGATGCTTTAGAAAATCTAAATCATGTTAATTCATTACTAATGCTCTAGCAAATAAATAGCCCCCACAGCCCCACGTACAACTTTTTAATCCATATCATAAGTGATATTAGTAGCACACTACAGTACGCTACACATTACATATTTGTAATACATTTTATAAAGCTTGTAGATTAGCATACATCTATCATTTTACATGATAGCTCTATCATGTTCCTTCCATGTTATATATCTACTTGTAAATCTCAAAACTAACAACTCAATAACGATAAGTTTTCAAAAAAAATCTTGTCAACACAACTTGGGCCAAGACACAAGCTGGCGAGCCCAGGAGCCCAAATGGCTAATTCTTTCTTACAGTAATATTTTGTATGGCTGTATCTATAATTCCTAATACCCAATTGAAGTTAAACACGTTTTTCGAGTCTATGTCTTATTTTCTTACAACGTTAAAGTCTAACCAACTGCCTAATATCGTATGGTGAAGCATCCGTTGGCGTGACTGCAACATATGATGATCTTGCCGTTATATTGTTAGCAACTTCAGTGAGATGAAAACCATCATAGTAGAAAGAAATGTCCCGAACCGGGCATAAAATAATACTTTGAGCACATTGTGCATCTTCCCTTAATATACAACAAGGAACATATGTAAACCCAAAACCTGAAAATTTGGAAGGTAATTAAAAGTTGTAATTTTTCAAAGCTAAGTTGTGTATATATACTTATGCCTCTCAACAATTCACCGATTTCATATTACTTGGTTTACCTTCTTGTTGTGATGCAATACTTGTAAGGTTGATGAATGTGAACTTGGAATCCGGATTATTGGAGTTTAGCTCATCAACTAGAGGCTTAAGCTTGCGATTAAATTGATTAACGGCTTCATTGATGGAACCAACACAGTATTCATTGTTTGTGCCAAAGATGGATATCTCAGCTGGGGTGCATCCTATTTGACCAAGACCAAATACAGCAATCTTTCGACCGCCTAAATCGTATAGACGCTAGCATTTTGTCAAAATAGTGGATTTCAATTTAGTAAAGAGGGGAAAACGTACCAATAAAAAGGTAATTTGGAGAAATAACAAATACAGTCTTAGTAAAATCCTAGTGGACCATGTTATTTCTCCTAATTAACCGTAATTAAAATAATGAGTATAGTTAGAAGAAATATATTCACCTGTAGATGCCGAGAGTACTGCCGCAAAAGGATGTTTGCGTATTGGTACGTTGTATATCACTTTATGTGGTACATTTATCATTTCCCATTACTAATGCTCTAGCAAATAAATAGCCCCCACAGCCCCACGTACAACTTTTTAATCCATATCATAAGTGATATTAGTAGCACACTACAGTACGCTACACATTACATATTTGTAATACATTTTATAAAGCTTGTAGATTAGCATACATCTATCATTTTACATGATAGCTCTATCATGTTCCTTCCATGTTATATATCTACTTGTAAATCTCAAAACTAACAACTCAATAACGATAAGTTTTCAAAAAAAATCTTGTCAACACAACTTGGGCCAAGACACAAGCTGGCGAGCCCAGGAGCCCAAATGGCTAATTCTTTCTTACAGTAATATTTTGTATGGCTGTATCTATAATTCCTAATACCCAATTGAAGTTAAACACGTTTTTCGAGTCTATGTCTTATTTTCTTACAACGTTAAAGTCTAACCAACTGCCTAATATCGTATGGTGAAGCATCCGTTGGCGTGACTGCAACATATGATGATCTTGCCGTTATATTGTTAGCAACTTCAGTGAGATGAAAACCATCATAGTAGAAAGAAATGTCCCGAACCGGGCATAAAATAATACTTTGAGCACATTGTGCATCTTCCCTTAATATACAACAAGGAACATATGTAAACCCAAAACCTGAAAATTTGGAAGGTAATTAAAAGTTGTAATTTTTCAAAGCTAAGTTGTGTATATATACTTATGCCTCTCAACAATTCACCGATTTCATATTACTTGGTTTACCTTCTTGTTGTGATGCAATACTTGTAAGGTTGATGAATGTGAACTTGGAATCCGGATTATTGGAGTTTAGCTCATCAACTAGAGGCTTAAGCTTGCGATTAAATTGATTAACGGCTTCATTGATGGAACCAACACAGTATTCATTGTTTGTGCCAAAGATGGATATCTCAGCTGGGGTGCATCCTATTTGACCAAGACCAAATACAGCAATCTTTCGACCGCCTAAATCGTATAGACGCTAGCATTTTGTCAAAATAGTGGATTTCAATTTAGTAAAGAGGGGAAAACGTACCAATAAAAAGGTAATTTGGAGAAATAACAAATACAGTCTTAGTAAAATCCTAGTGGACCATGTTATTTCTCCTAATTAACCGTAATTAAAATAATGAGTATAGTTAGAAGAAATATATTCACCTGTAGATGCCGAGAGTACTGCCGCAAAAGGATGTTTGCGTATTGGTACGTTGTATACATATGGCTTGTGGCGTAAATGTTTGGCTTTAAGTAGTTGTTGATGTAGTCATTGCTTCCTATATTGACTATGTAAATGCACTTTCTTAGGTATTCTTTGGTAAATGTTGTGTTTTGTTGCAAGTTAAAGATCCGTGAAACTATTATATGGTGATTCTTTAATTGATTTCCTAAGCTAATTCGATCCCCCTTTGACAAAAATGAAAATGAATCTTGTCAGTATCATGTCACTAAGTGTTGATTTTTTGGTTTGATATGATTTGAGTTTCCTTACCATATGACTGCCTGTTTCCTCTCGAATGCCAGATCCACCACTACCGTAGTTTACACCTCGAGTGATCTGCTGATCATCGGTTATACTGGCATATGTTGGAATGTATTCATTGAAACCCAGAAGTTCCCCTGCACGTAAACAGTTATTATATCTTGTTAGATTTGAAAAAAGAAGTCAAGGTAAGGTAGGCATGACATGTTATAAGGAATACAATGGTCAACTATGGACTTTGACCCATAACTTCCTCATTGAAGGGCATAGCACTAGGCCTGGGGGTGCTGAGGATTTATGGGTCCAGAGCGGATTGGAATAAAAAGCCCCTAGGCTAGGCTCAAAGAATCTGACCCGTGCGACCTAAAAGCCAAAATACTACCCAACCACATAATTTAATATTAAAGGTAGAAATACTATTATCAGGCTAACGGAAAATTGGCCCTAAGTAGTCGCCCACTTTGCCCTATGCCATGCACTAGAAGACTATATAGAATATTAGAAGAATAAAAGAGACGAACCGATAATATCTGCTATGGTACGACCATTGGTGAATCTCCCTGTGACACCTTGTGCGAAATCAACTCCGTAAGGCGGATAATTGGCTTTAATTGTTGTTAGGAGTTGATTGTTATTACCACTATCAACCAACGAGTCTCCAAATATGAAGTAACATGGCACTTGTGGTTTGCCAATGACTACAAATATTCCGAAGTACATTAGTACGACAAAGACTTGTATCGAAAATAATAGGTTTAGTTGACAATTAACCATGCTTTGTTTAGAAGGATATCCTATAAAATGAATCTAGTATTCCAAAATGGTTTTCAAAGTACATGAAGAGGGTTGCTGAAATTGAACCTAAATGTGTGGAACATGAAGAAACAGAGGAGAGTTGGGCAAATTTATAAGATTATTATGAAAGACTTAACAAAAGAGTATAAATCAACATTTTAAAACTTTTTCTGAAAAATTTATTAAATTAAAACACATATCACATGCCATTTGCGTATTCAATTACCTAGTTAGCTACCATATAATCATGTGAGTGGTTTGAAAGTTAACATTATTACAATAGGAACAATAGAGCCAATTTACGTTGGGCTTCGAAAGAATATAAAAGTAGCTTATCACAAACGGGACATGACAAAAAAAAAATGAAGTTCTTATTTGACGTGATTAGTACTAGATTCTATGATCCTAATTCTAGGACTTATATAATCCATAGTTTAGAAGTTATGTTAGGTTTGTCAAAAAGAAATCACAAAGATTACGTACCACGAAATACTAACTTTTGAAGGAATGAGACAAAGGGAGCCAACTTCAAACCACAATAAGTAAATACTAAAGGAACTGATCCTTTTAACTCTGTTTACTTTATCTATATTTACTAGCACGGTACCCGCGCAATGCGGCGAATGTATGGTAGTAGGGGATGACTGTTGGTGGTAGATGCAGCGTCGAGTGGTGTAGAATATTGATGTAAAAGTAATTGATGTAAAAAATTAATGAAGATATTTTGGAAGATAAAGAACTAATAGTGTAATATAATCATTAAAAATATTTTAGACATTTTAGCCTATGTAACTTTCAACACAGGAGCTATTCTTTTTATAAGATAGTATAAAAGTTATATATATGGATATATATTGGACCTAACATTATTGTTTTTTTTTAAAACCCAAAATGTCCCTCTCCTTATTTATTGATTTACTAGTTTTAATACCCGTACGATGTACGGATTATATAATGTTTGATGATACAATTATATTTATATAGAGAATAGAGAATATGTGGTGTTAGATATACCTAAGTTTGGATACAGATCCTTTCACATATTATATGAAACCTCATGAATTGTATAATATATTTGTTTAATTAGATGTTTAAAACTTAGCATATATCTTATCTTTTAAGATAGTTGTATTCCGTATTGATGTTAACATTATTAATTTTTTTATAAATCATATATATGAAAACTATAATATATAATTAGATATATATATTAAATCTAAAGATTAGTATTTGATTACAATTAGGAATCGTTTTTAGTTACACCTAAGTGACACATGTCCTGCAAGGAATGCGCCAAGTGTCGATCAAATTTTTTATACATCTCGCAAATCCTATAATAACTACACTACTTTTTTTTTACATCAAATACTTTTACATTTATAATCACACCGTTACCGCCACCACCGACGCCGCCATCACCATCACTACTGTAACACCCCAACAAGGCGTAATCATGGGATATCACAAGAAAAGCACAGCACGACATGGAAATTATGTAGAGCAAAACTAAATGCATTAAGAGGATACAATGATCCATACAAAACATGTAACAATACAGGTAACGGCTCATTCAAAAACATAAACATAACCCTTAATCAGGGATAATGAATCACGGATCCAAGATAAGGTCCAAGTCCAAGCCTAGCATGCAAAGAAACTTCCAATACGTCTTTAATCCACATGCTTACCTGAAAAGTGTACTAAAATGTGTCAACATAAAGTTGGTGAGTTCGTAGGGACAAGTAATAGGAAACAAGTGTCGGGATAACAACCGTTAACGATAAACAAGGATGGAGATACTTACCTCATCATCCATACGATCACAAACATCAAATCAATGTTACGTTACAACTAAACATTCATACACAATATACACGTTAAACAATATCGTTAACAACAACGTTATGCCACGCATGTGGACTTACTCGTTATGCCATCAACATGGACTTTACGTTATGCCACTAATCGTGGACTTACTCATTACGTTATGCCACTAATCGTGGACTTACTCATTACCACAATCATTCATCACAACAAGCATTCACAAATACGTTTACGGAAAAGCAAAACATTTACGTTCACAAATCAATACGAGACAACGTTTAACAACGATTCCATATAACAATCAACAACGTCCAATAACGGCGCGACTTACATAAGGACTAATGCGCTAACATATAACGGTGCGACTTATATAATGAATAATGCGCTAACGGTGCGACTTACATAATGAATAATGCGCTAACGGTGCGACTTACATAATGAATAATGCGCTAACGGTGCGACTTACATAATGAATAATGCGCTAACGGTGCGACTTACATAATGAATAATGCGCTAACGGTGCGACTTACATAATGAATAATGCGCTAACGGTGCGACTTACATAATGAATAATGCGCTAACGGTGCGACTTACATAATGAATAATGCGCTAACGGTGCGACTTACATAATGAATAATGCGCTAACGGTGCGACTTACATAATGAATAATGCGCTAACGGTGCGACTTACATAATGAATAATGCGCTAACGGTGCGACTTACATAATGAATAATGCGCTAACGGTGCGACTTACATAATGAATAATGCGCTAACGGTGCGACTTACATAATGAATAATGCGCTAACGGTGCGACTTACATAATGAATAATGCGCTAACGGTGCGACTTACATAATGAATAATGCGCTAACGGTGCGACTTACATAATGAATAATGCGCTAACGGTGCGACTTACATAATGAATAATGCGCTAACGGTGCGACTTACATAATGAATAATGCGCTAACGGTGCGACTTACATAATGAATAATGCGCTAACGGTGCGACTTACATAATGAATAATGCGCTAACGGTGCGACTTACATAATGAATAATGCGCTAACGGTGCGACTTACATAATGAATAATGCGCTAACGGTGCGACTTACATAATGAATAATGCGCTAACGGTGCGACTTACATAATGAATAATGCGCTAACGGTGCGACTTACATAATGAATAATGCGCTAACGGTGCGACTTACATAATGAATAATGCGCTAACGGTGCGACTTACATAATGAATAATGCGCTAACGGTGCGACTTACATAATGAATAATGCGCTAACGGTGCGACTTACATAATGAATAATGCGCTAACGGTGCGACTTACATAATGAATAATGCGCTAACGGTGCGACTTACATAATGAATAATGCGCTAACGGTGCGACTTACATAATGAATAATGCGCTAACGGTGCGACTTACATAATGAATAATGCGCTAACGGTGCGACTTACATAATGAATAATGCGCTAACGGTGCGACTTACATAATGAATAATGCGCTAACGGTGCGACTTACATAATGAATAATGCGCTAACGGTGCGACTTACATAATGAATAATGCGCTAACGGTGCGACTTACATAATGAATAATGCGCTAACGGTGCGACTTACATAATGAATAATGCGCTAACGGTGCGACTTACATAATGAATAATGCGCTAACGGTGCGACTTACATAATGAATAATGCGCTAACGGTGCGACTTACATAATGAATAATGCGCTAACGGTGCGACTTACATAATGAATAATGCGCTAACGGTGCGACTTACATAATGAATAATGCGCTAACGGTGCGACTTACATAATGAATAATGCGCTAACGGTGCGACTTACATAATGAATAATGCGCTAACGGTGCGACTTACATAATGAATAATGCGCTAACGGTGCGACTTACATAATGAATAATGCGCTAACGGTGCGACTTACATAATGAATAATGCGCTAACGGTGCGACTTACATAATGAATAATGCGCTAACGGTGCGACTTACATAATGAATAATGCGCTAACGGTGCGACTTACATAATGAATAATGCGCTAACGGTGCGACTTACATAATGAATAATGCGCTAACGGTGCGACTTACATAATGAATAATGCGCTAACGGTGCGACTTACATAATGAATAATGCGCTAACGGTGCGACTTACATAATGAATAATGCGCTAACGGTGCGACTTACATAATGAATAATGCGCTAACGGTGCGACTTACATAATGAATAATGCGCTAACGGTGCGACTTACATAATGAATAATGCGCTAACGGTGCGACTTACAAAATGAATAATGCGCTAACATGCGACCATCAAGTCATTAACCATCAAACAATCAATCAAAATCATCCATCGATCAAACAATCAAACAGACAATCAATAAGCCGTCAAATCAATCAAACAATCCAACGAGCACGTATGTGTACACTTTTCAGCCCGAACCTCAATTGAGTAGGGAGAGGTTTACGAAACTCACCTTGAGCGGCTACAACAAGTTAAAGTCGAACTATAAACGTCCAACAATCGCTTCGCGTGCATCACCTACCAAGTACACATTTTACAATCACAAGTTAAACCCTAATCGGAGCTTTAGAAGGGTAATTCAACTATGAATGACAATCGGGACTCGATTTAGTCATGCCACGACACACAAACGTCTTTATGGTTCAACCGAGCAAAGACAAGGACACTTTAACACGAAATTTTTGGAAAAGGAGATGGGTTCACCTCAAATAGATGTTACCATGAGAAATTAGACTCTCTCACGATTCCAACGATAGGTCATACGTCTAAAACGGACTTACGGTTCAAAAGTTATTGATGTTTGAAAACTGACGCGCGAAACAGGCAAAACTCGCGGCGCGAGGAGATGGGCTCGCGGCGCGAGAAAAACCCCTGAACCACAAAAATGAAGCCTCGCGGCGCGAGGAACCTTGGTCGCGGCGCGAGGGTCTGCTGCTCTGCACATAAACAAGCCAAACACGAACCAAAACGCTCCAAAACCTCATTTTTGACTTAGGAATCGATCTAGGAAGGTTCAAGACACATTTTGAAGCATAAACAAACATCATTTGATATAAACAAACATAACCCACATCTTAGTTTCGATTCATAATGTCATATCAAGCTTGAATTTGATTTTGACCCAAAATAAAACCTAGAGAAACCCTAATTCAACTCAAACCCGTTTTTGACCCGAAATCGACCAAGAACTCATAAGATTTGACTAAGAAACATGTTTAATGATATTAAAGGGAGAAATTAAGCTAAGTTTCACTTACCAAAACAACCCAAATCTCAAATTTCGGGTTTGGAGACTTTCAAGAGGAAGAACACTTTGAGAGCCCAAATTTCTTATACCAAAAGGATTATTATTATCAAGGTTGTATTATTTAGTTAGTTCTTGCAACAAATCCAAGTATTCATTATGAATTTATGATGAATTTGAGATGGTAGATAGATAGATTAAGAAAAGAGTATATGAAGGGGAGAAAGAGATAAGGAAATAGATGGGAAAGGAGAAGAGGAGAGTGTGTGGTGAGGGAAGAGAGAGGCCGGTCATGGGGTCTCATTTTTGAGGCCCCGCTCCGCTAATTTTGACAAATAGCTAAACGTTATCAATTTAAACGCTAAAACGAAACCGTAACCATAAATAAACTCAACGTTACGTTAAAACACGATAAGACGTTCGGGGATAAATCATTTAATCATATCATTTAATTTCGTTTCGTTACTAGTCAAACTAGTCAAATATCGTAAATGTTACAACTACCACTGCCGTTACTGCCGCCACCATAACATCGTTGTATCCAGTGGCGGTACCACATGGGGGGCAAAGGGGGCAAATGCCCCCCTCAAAATTTAGATTTTGTCATGTATTTTTAAAATTTTCATTGATTTTTAGAATTTTCTTATAGGTTTTTAACATTTTGACCCCCTTTATATTTATTTTTCACGGATTTTTTTATTTTTCACGGATTTTTTTATTTTGCCCCCTTTGAAATTTTTTCCTGGTACCGCCTCTGGTTGTATCGCGTGTGTTTATAGGTAGCATTCAACAATGTTGATATTTCGCGATGCACATTAAAAGAATGCCATGATATATGTCAATAGCAGCTGCGGAATCATGACCGGTTAAACATTAGTGTTAATTTATTTAATCTATTTATATTTAATATGTATCTATATTAATTTATTTAATCTCTTTATATTTAATATGTATCTATAGTTAATTTATTTAATCTCTTTATATTTAATATGTATCTATATTAATTTATTTAATCTCTTTATATTTAATATGTATCTATAGTTAATTTATTTAATCTCTTTATATTTAATATGTATCTATAGTTAATTTATTTAACCTCTTATTTATGATATATTTTATATTTTTATAATAATTTACGTAAAGTATATTTATTTAATTAATATTTAAACTCAGTCCGTCCATCGGACGGGTATACACCTATATATATATATATATATATATGATTATGTATATACTACGGTTATATACATTTTTAAAAAAATATTATGTTAAGATATATATATATATATATATATATATATATATATATATGCCATGTAGATTATTAATTATTATTAAAATTATATATATATAATTAAGATAAGATATAAAAAATTATATGTACACATTTATTTACATGACAAATAAGAACTTTGCTTAGTTAATATTTTTTTATAAATATTTGTTATTGTTTATGCCATACAGATTATTAATTGTTAATGTAAATTTAATACTTATTTTTTGTAATCTTTTAATTTATTTAATCTATTTATATTTAATATGTATCTATAGTTAATTTATTTAACCTCTTTATTTATGAAATATATTTTATATTTTTATAATAATTTACGTAAAGTATATTTATTTAATTAATATTTAAACTCAGTCCGTCCATCGGACGGGTATACACCTAGTATATATATATAGGGTAACACTATGTGTATGTATATCTCGTTATATACATTATCTTATATATAAAATATTATGTTAAGATATATATATATATATATATATATATATATATATATATATATATATATATATATATATATATATATATATATATATATATATATATATATATATATATATATATATATATATATATATATATATATATATATATATATATATATATATATATATATATATATATATATATATATATATATATATATATATATATATATATATATATATATATATATATATATATATATATATATATATATATATATATATATATCCAAACAACTAATTTATATGATATCATTGGTTTTGTAATGAACTGATGATATATAAGAAATACTACACTCAATTGTCCATTAGATGGGTATAGAATTATATAAACCAAATTCCAGCCTTGGTTAAGCCAAACCATAGCTATTTTTCTTATGTCTTGTTAGATATCACCAGCTAATGTACTGTTTTGAATAGAATTTTTATCTAATTTGAAAATGTATTATGGCAACAATTGTAGAAAATTAGTTTAATTGAATTATAAACAATACTACTTATGAAACTATAATGATATTATATTTAAAAAATTTATATTTAGTAATATTTTGATTGCTAACTTCAGGTCATTGTTTCATATTATAGACAAAATAGCAATGACAAAAACATTTTTAAAAATTTATATATAAACTTAGCCCGTCCATCGGACGGGTCCTATATCTAGTAGTATAATTATAGTTCTATTCTTATTGTTTTTTTTTTAACGTTCGATGGTCTCATAGTCTGTTAACCTACGTCTGATATGTAAGATGCTATTGAATTTGTAGAGAATCATGGTGGAAGGAAAACTCCCACTTAAACTGCCAAACACTACAAAAAAACTGACTTTCAGCGACGACATGTCGTCAGAAATTAGTAGGAAAACGGTGTTACCGAGCCATTTCCGACGAAAATTTGTTGTCGGGAAAACCCTCCTCGGAAACAATTACTGACGAAAGTTTCCGACGAATATTTTATTTTCCGACAAATTTTGTCGTCGGAATATCCATACTAACTATATCTAAAATAATTAATAAAAAGTCCAAAAGTTGGCTTTTTACGACGTATTTCCGACGAAATTAATGTTGGTAATTCATCGGAAATATAGTTAATGTTTCCAACGAATTACTATTAAATTTGTGTCGCAAATTCGTGAGTAATATATTTTAATTTCCGATGAATTTCCAACGAAATTTATTAGTTTTTTTTTATATATAATATTTTAAAATTTAATAATTTTGTCGGAAATCTGTTAGAAATTACATATAGGTATCCAAAATAATAGGAAAAGATCCTGCACTAATTAATATGAATGATACAAAAGCAGATTAAATAACCTAGCATAGGTCAAAATATATTTTGTATGTAATATCCAAAACATACAAAAGTAATGCCATCAGAAGTATGGGAAGCATCAAAAGTATTCAAATATCCAAAATATGTAACGACCACGAACTACATTAATACTAGCCTACATCATTAGTTCATTACTAGCCTACATCATTACTATCCGGGATGTGGAACAAAAGTATACAAAATATCCGACATACCAAGTTTTATCCATCAACAAGAACAAATTACTAGGTAGGAGGTGGAAGTTGTCGTTGACCATTCAACATCTTATTAAGCTCTGCCACCTTAGCTTCCATTTCTTCCCTAAGAGCCCGTTGTTTTGCAACCTCCTTTTCTATCAAGTCCAAGTTAGCAGTCATTTTCTTCTCTCTATCAACTGCGGCTTTCTCCCGCTCCTCCGCGACTTTCTCTCGCTGCTCCGCTATTTTGTCCCTTTCCTCTAGCTGAGTTTTGATTTTTTCAACCTACAGATGTTCACAATTTAACTAAAATAAAGTAGTTGATGTATATATGTCATGGAGTTTAATGAAAGATTATACAGTAAATACATGAGGTGATGCTACTGTTAAAAAAAAAGGTTGCATTGTGAGATGTAGAATGCTTGGCATATGTGTTTATATACTATTAACTAGAATATAAGTATGTGTGTGTGCTGACAGCTCTTTGCAAATATGATGCATTAACATAAAAAATATATATATATTTTCACCATTATACTTATCATATCACAGAAAACCCACTCAATTTGTAATCAACTACTAACTAGTTATAATAATGCATGACCAAATAAATCAATCATATTAAAAGCTATGTATTTCAAAGAAATAAATATAGTGATTATTGCTTCATGAACAACTAGATATCATATTTATAAAAGCTATGTACTTCAAAGAAATAAATATAGTGATTATTGCTTCATGAACAACTAGATATTATATTTATAAAAGCTATGTATACTTAGGTAAAGAGCACAATAAGGAACAGTACTATTGATACTTTGGTAAGTAGCACATTAAGGAACTAGATGCAGGTAAATTTACCTTTGTTATAGATGTCAAACTCGAGTGATAGGACGAGGCAGTACTAGGCGTGGAAGGTGTACCAGATACAGCCAAACACGGGTCCTCTGGCATCGAAAATCCTACCAAACTTCCTCTTTTGAGACCTCCATATGCTTGTATCCACAAATCATAATCACCAACGGGACCTCCATACACATCATTATCATCAGCATCATCATCATCTACTTGAATACCATCTTGTGCAACCTCGTATATACTTCTCGGCTTTGTTTTCACAACTGCCCACCAATCTTTCAGATCCTTTGTCTTTGAAGGATAAGGTGCATAATACACTTGTTCTGCTTGTGATGCTAGGATGAATGGGTCGTCAACACATCCCTTAGATTTGTATTTAACATCAACTAAGTTATGCTTGCTGTCGACCTTTACCCCCCGGTGAGGATCAAACCAAGTACATTTAAACAAAACACCAATGCAAGGTCCCTCTGTTGAGTGATATTCCACCTCTAAGACTTGTTCGAGTGATCCATAATAGTCACTCTTGGATTCATTATAAGAAGACCCTTTGACACATACACCGCTGTTATGTGTGACCCGATCAGCACCATGTATTTTAGTGTGAAACTTGTAACCATTGATAAAATATCCCTTATGTGATGTAACTTTATGTAATGGTCAGCGTGCTAGAATTCTCAAACGTTGATCAGAACCTTTATAAACCTACATTAATAATAGATTTAGTGATAGTCCAAACATTTAGATGTAATGGTAATTAAACTGAGATTTGATGTCTTAGCATTACCTGTTCTTTGAACCATGTAGCAAAGTTTCGATCTCTAGCTGTTGCAAGTGCTTCTTCATCGATACCGGGATCTTGTTGTAGCATCCATTCATGATAGGTACTAGACCATGAATTACATTTTTAGAAACCAAAGACAAACAATATTTATGAAACTTGACGAGCTAAATTAAGGTTCGATATACATACCTTAGGAAAGGTTGAACCTCTTCACAATTAAGCAATATATATGAATGAACCTTGTGCCTCTCATCTTCTGTTAAGGTTATCCGAATTCCACCCTTCTCATATAATCTTCGAGATGGAACTTTGAATATGCTAAATCTGAAGTCTGTACTAGAAGAAGTGGGAATATCAGGGGCATAATTTCGAGGTTCTCGATTCAACCGAGTTTCTATTGATGATTCAAAATATTGAGAGCAGAAGGTAGCAAGCTCTTTTACAAGATATGACTCAACAATAGACCCCTCAACCCGTGCTTTGTTTCCAATCGTTCTTTTCAATGCACCCAATTTTCTGCACAAATGTTAGAAACATACGTTAAAACTTAACTTCAAAAAAAACTTATTATGTGCATATAAAATTTTGCTAAGTTAATCATTTACCTCTCATATAGATACATCCATCTATATTGCACCGGACCACCAAGAATAGCTTCACGGGCTAAATGTATTACAAGGTGCTCCATCGAGTCAAAGAAGCCTGGTGGAAAGATTTTTTCCAGCTTGCAAATGGTTACAACAATACTTTTTTCCAAGTTCTTCAAGTCTTGTATGTGTAGCACCTTAGAACATATTGCACGAAAAAATGTACATAATTCTGTTATTGCTTCCCATATTGGATTAGGTATCATTCCTCTTAAGGCGATAGGCAATAATCTTTGCATCAAGACATGACAGTCATGACTTTTGAAACTATAAAAGGAACAATCGCCAAGATTAACACATCCTCCTATGTTAGAAGCATACACGTCAGGAAACTTAACTGCCTTTAACCATTCACATACTCTTTGCACTTGTGGTTTGGTCAAAGTGTATGATGCTTTTGGTTTCATAGCTTTATTGTTACCATCAGTCCATAAATGCAACGTTGGACGATCACAAAATAATTCTATATCTTTTCTCGCCTTGATATTGTCTTTTGTTTTCAAGGTGTCCATGACAGTGTTAAAGAGATTCTCAAACACATTTTTCTCAATGTGCATTACATCAAGATTATGTCGGATTAACAATGTATGCCAATATGAAAGCTCCCAAAAGATGCTTCGCTTTACCCAGTTATGAGTTTTTCCAAAATCATGAATTTTTTTATTACTTGGCTTGTACGGTTGCCCTTCATAAACAGTCGGATATCCCCGAACTTGATTCCAAATTTCAAGCCCGGATAACTCTGGTGGTGGAGTAGAGAAGCATGCAACTCCATCCCGAAATCCTTTTCTATCATGCCGAAATGAGTGTGTATTCGGTAAATGTCTTCTATGACAATCAAACCAACTCGGTTTTCCTCCGTTTGTTAACTGGAAAGAATCTGTGTGCTCCATACAACATGGGCAAGCAGATTTCCCATGTGTGCTCCATCCCGACAACATTGCATATGCTGGGAAGTCACTGACTGTCCACAAAAGTATAGCTCTCATTGTAAAATTTTGCTTACGATAAGCATCATAAGTATCAACACCATCGTCGTATAACACTTTCAATTCGTCGATTAATGGCCTTAAAAACACATCTATGTTTTGCCCGGGACTCTTCTTTCCAGGAATAACCAACGAAAGCTGAACATACGAGTCTTTCAAACTCATCCAAGGAGGTAGGTTATATATTGTAAGAAAGACAGGCCATAGTGAATAAGGAGTTGAACTTGTGTTGTTAGGGATGAAACCATCAGTACATAACCCAAGTCGAACATTTCAAATCTCTTCTGCAAAAAACGGATTGATCGAGTCAAAATGTTTCCAAGCTGCGCCATCACTTGGATGTGCCATCTTATCAGAGACTTTTTGGTGGTAAGAGTGCCAGGTCATTTCTTTAGCCGTCTTTGTTAACATATATAGCCTCTGAAGTCGAGGAACAATCGGTAAATAAGTCAATACGAGATTAGGAATCTTACCACTTTTGTAACGGGATTCCTTACACACTCTATAGTGTTTCAAGTCACGATATTGCTTATAAAACAGCATGCAATGGTTTTTGCATGCATCTATCCTTTCTTTTTTGAGATGAAGTTCCTTTGTTATAGCTTTTGTCTCATAGAAGCTACTAAAAAGTTTTTCACCCTCGGGTAGCATCTGCTTGATAATGGGAAGTAGTCGATCATAGGTTGACATGGCTACATTGTTTTCTGACTTCCAATGTAGCAACCTAGTAGCAGCTTGTAACTTTGTTACATTGCACCCTTCCCATAAAGGCTCGTCGGCATCTTTTAACATGTCATAGTACTTCTGAGCACTAGCATTCGGGGCTTGTTCTTCATATGTACGCTCTTGAAAAGTTTCGAAATGACTATTAGCTGCATTTATGTTATCCAACACCATTTGTGAACAACCACGGGCGTTATCACGTTCCGTGGGTCTAGCATTTGAACACTGTCCAGTCTCTTGAAAGTTACTATTTGTTTCTCCATGAGACAGCCAGGTCGTATAACCAGGTAGAAACCCGTATTTACACAAATCAACCTTCACATCCATTCTTACTTTGTAGTTGTTCAATTTGCACACCTTACACGGACATCTTATAACCACAACAGTTTCACCTTTTATAATTCTTTTCTTAACATATGCTCCCTGAGAAAATGCAAAATCCAAAAATTCTGTGTCTACCATGTCACACCAATCAAGATCAAGATAACCATTCTTATTTCTTTTGTACATCCATCCTCTATCTATATTGGACGACATAATACCCAAGTAACCAAACTACAACCTAGACAAAACATTCTTGTTAAATAAATATTAGCTAACATTGCAGAACACACATACAAGTAGCTCAGGTACATGCATACAAAATCAAAGCAACTTGTAACCAAATAACTAAAACTGTAACACCCCAAGCCAAGGCTCGAAATATCACGGAAATCATATAGCACAAGGTGGAATTACAATAGAACAAGAGCTAAATGCAAATAAAGATTCAGTGAATCCATTACAATACGAAACAAGTACCAAAATACATAAGGAGCAATTAACCATCAAAGTTTACAAAAGAACATTCAAAAGATGGCAAATCGATCCTAAGTATAATGCAAAAGAGAAGGTCAATGAATCCTTGATCCATAAAGTCCAAAGCCCGGGTTTTTACAGCAAGCAAGCAACTAAACTCCACGTCCGGGGATAACCTGATTACCTGAAAAGTGTACTAAGCATAGTCAACACAAGGTTGGTGAGTTCATAGTAATGGTCCACAAGGAACCATCATCAATAATCACAATGTACGAGTAGAGGCTAGACATGACTTACAGTGAGCCTCTATGCAATACAATAACGTCCAACAACAAGATTACACAAAACAAGTAAGCGTGTAATAGGAGTGCACAAATGATGAACATATCAATGTAAGTGCCAAATGCATAAATAAGCCAACATGCCTATCTTATGCGTGAACTCAAGTCACCTATGCAACGATACCCGCCTGTCATCACAATGAACAAGGCTGTATCTCAAAAACATCGAGATATATATGTCTATATACTCGGGATCATGACATCAACATCCATCAGATAAGTGTATACATCTATATACTTGGATGTTTGCAAATCTCAACCGGGGGTTATCCATAATGTATGCATGCTTACAATCAATAGTAAATGCATCGATCATAACTCGTTAATCATAATTCAATAATCACAGAACGTCAATCATAAACCAACAATCAATGCTCCAGCCAATCCTATACGTACATGCACTTAAGAGGATTCTACTTTCTTCGAGTCCCAGATGCTTATATATAGGGTCACCCGCAGCCTTCCCACCACATCTAAAACCCAATGAAGGCATAACCGACTTCCATGTATGTACGTTTATCCTAATATTTATGAAATACATAACCAAAACCTAAACCAAGTCAATCAAACGAAATGAACCATCACATCAATCCAACAATCACACCAATCAATCAATCAATCAACAATGTAAGTAACCATGTCAATCCTACACTTTTCATCCCGAATCTCAAGCGAGTAGGGAGCTACGAAACTCACCTTGTCCGGCAAAGAAGCTAGTATAATGCTACAAGCGAGTATTGGGATCCACACGTCCACAACCTATAAATATACATCATAATACCATAATGTCAACTCTACAACCTTAAACAAGTTGGTTTAGCATATTTAAGTCAAGTCACAACCCCTAAACACTTCTACAACTTTATCGAGTAAGAACAAGACGCATTTGACTCGACATTTTTAGAAATGGGAGAAGATTCATACAAAATGAGTGTTACTACAAGAAACTAGGCTCTCTCATGATTCCAACGATAGGTCATACGACTAAAACGGACTTACGGTTCAAAAGTTATTAACGTTTGAAAACTGACGCGCGAATTTCCCAGTAGTATCTCACTGCGTCGCAGTCAAGGCATTGCCTTGCTACTGCGCCGCAGTGAGGCTAAACGATGCAGAAGGTCAGAGAATAGCCACTGCGCCGCAGTCAAGGCAGTCCTTGCCACTGCGCCGCAGTGAGACCAAATGCAGCAGCTACAGTTTTGTTTCCTGCAGAATTCCGAACCAAACTCACCCAAATTCGACCCAAATCATCCCAAAACTATCTACAAGAGTTTGAAACTTGTTTTGAAGCATAACTAAGCACCATTAAACAAAAATACACATAACCCATTCCACAAATTCGACCAAAATCATCCCAAAACTATCTACAAGAGTTTGAAACTTGTTTTGAAGCATAACTAAGCACCATTAAACAAAAATACACATAACCCATTCCACAAATTCGACCCAAATCATCCCAAAACTATCTACAAGAGTTTGAAACTTGTTTTGAAGCATAACTAAGCACCATTAAACAAAAATACACATAACCCATTCCACAAATTCGACCCAAATCATCCCAAAACTATCTACAAGAGTTTGAAACTTGTTTTGAAGCATAACTAAGCACCATTAAACAAAAATACACATAACCCATTCCACAAATTCGACCCAAATCATCCCAAAACTATCTACAAGAGTTTGAAACTTGTTTTGAAGCATAACTAAGCACCATTAAACAAAAATACACATAACCCATTCCACAAATTCGACCCAAACATCCCAAAACTATCTACAAGAGTTTGAAACTTGTTTTGAAGCATAACTAAGCACCATTAAACAAAAATACACATAACCCATTCCACAAATTCGACCCAAATCATCCCAAAACTATCTACAAGAGTTTGAAACTTGTTTTGAAGCATAACTAAGCACCATTAAACAAAAATACACATAACCCATTCCACAAATTCGACCCAAATCATCCCAAAACTATCTACAAGAGTTTGAAACTTGTTTTGAAGCATAACTAAGCACCATTAAACAAAAATACACATAACCCATTCCACAAATTCGACCCAAATCATCCCAAAACTATCTACAAGAGTTTGAAACTTGTTTTGAAGCATAACTAAGCACCATTAAACAAAAATACACATAACCCATTCCACAAATTCGACCCAAACATCCCAAAACTATCTACAAGAGTTTGAAACTTGTTTTGAAGCATAACTAAGCACCATTAAACAAAAATACACATAACCCATTCCACAAATTCGACCCAAATCATCCCAAAACAATCTACAAGAGTTTGAAACTTGTTTTGAAGCATAACTAAGCACCATTAAACATAAATACACATAACCCATTCCACAAATTCGACCAAAAACATAAAAATTACTTCCAAATCATTCTAACCCTAATCAAAACCCTAATTAACCCTAAATTGACCCAAACTCCATTTTAAGTCGTTTTAGGACATGTAAATACTCGAAATGACCAGAAATGAATAAACAAACATAAATAGATGCAAAAGGGGTGAATTAGACTTACCAAAACTTCCTTCCCGAGCTAGAACCCGATTTATGGCAAAATGGGTAAAATGCTTGCACTTAGAAACTGAATTCTTTACTAGACAATAAGAAGATGAAGACGATGATGATTCCGAGTTTAACCAGCTCCAAAACACCAAAATGATGCAAGAGAAATGAGATTTAAGAGATGAAATGCTTTGCTTTTTAATTAAGAGGGAAAATGAGAAAGAGATAAGAAAAGAGAGGTAGTGAGAAGATAAGGGGTGGAAATGGGTCAAAAGGGCTGATGGGTCGTGGATGACCCACGGCCGACCCGTTTCCCTTCACAAGCCAAAATACAATCGTTAGACATTTAAGCACCGATCAAAACATATTATCGACCCGAATATAACACATTGTCATTTAATTCATAAAACGACCCAAATACATCATTAACTTATATTGTTAGTCATATTACACGTAAAGTCAACGGGTCAAAATTCACGGATGTTACATTATTCCCCCGTTGAAAGAATTTCGTCCCGAAATTCAACAAAACACTAATTACTAAATAAATGCGGATACTTGACTTCATATGGTCCTCTCTCTCCCAAGTGAACTCGGCTCCACGTCTAGCATTCCATCTAACCTTAACAATCGTGTAGCATTTATTCTTGAGCTTCTTGTCTTGACGGTCCAAGATCTCTACCGGCTCTTCAACAAAATTCAGACTCGAATCCACCCTAATCTCGTCCATGGGCATATGATGCATAGGGTCCGCCAAACACTTGCGTAGGTTGAAAATATGAAACACATCATGTACGCCGCTAAGCTCTTGTGGTAATTCTAACCGATACGCAACTTTTCCAACCCGTTGAAGAATCTTGAAAGGACCAATATACCTTGGCCCAAGTTTACCTCGCTTCACAAAACGTACAACACCTTTCCAAGGTGACACTTTCAAAAGCACATAATCACCAATTTCAAACTCTAACGGTCTCCGTCTCACATCGGCATACTTCTTTTGACGTTCACGGGCCAATTGCAACTTCTCCTTAATTTGAGAAATCACTTTTGTCGTTTCAACTACAATTTCCGGCCCGATGAGTTGACTCTCACCAATTTCCGCCCAAGCTAGAGGAGAACGACATACTCTACCATACAATGCTCTAAAGGGCGCCATTTGAATGGTAGCATGATAACTATTGTTGTACGAGAACTCAACTAGCGGCAAATGGTCTTCCCAACTTCCCTCGAAATCAATTGCACAAGCCCTCAACATGTCTTCAAGTGTTTGAATGGTTCTCTCGGTTTGTCCATCCGTTTGAGGATGAAACGTCGTGCTCATGTCGAGTCGAGTACCCATTGCTTTTTGAAAAGCTTCCCAAAAGTTTGATTTGAAACGGGCATCTCTATCAGAAATGATAGAAATCGGCACTCCATGCTTAGATATTACTTCCTTGATGTACAAACGAGCCAAAGTGTCAAATTTATCGGTTTCACGAATGGCTAAAAAGTGAGCCGACTTCGTTAACCGATCTACTATCACCCAAATCGTGTCACGACCACTTCTCGTCTTCGGTAATTTAGTAATGAAGTCCATTGCAATATGTTCCCACTTCCATTCGGGCATCACGGGTTGTACCAACAATCCGGGTGGCTTCTTGTGATCGGCTTTGACTTGTAAGCAAGTAAGACACTCACTCACATACTTAGCCACATCATGCTTCATGCCCGGCCACCAATACAAGTTTTTCAAATCAAAGTACATCTTATCCGACCCGGGATGGACCGAATAAGGCGATTGATGAGCTTCATTCATAATAAGTGTTCTTAAGTTACCGAAAATAGGAATCCAAAGTCTTTCAACCAAGTATAGCCCATTATCACTTTTTCTTTCGAATTGTTGCTCCATGCCATCAAGGTTCTCATTTCCAAAGTTTTCCGGTAGGGTGGCTTGAATTTGGGCTTCAATAATCCGGTCACGAATATTTGGCCCCACCGTGAGGCTCATAGCTCTAGCCCGTCTTGGCTTTACTCTCTCCTTTCTACTCAAGGCATCGGCTACAACATTTGTTGTAACATCCCGAACTCTATTATTCATTTTGTTGACTTTGACCGTTAGTTGACTGTGACGCCGTTAGTTGCTTAAATGCTTAGGTAACTAACTATTGAAGCTTGGATGGTAAAGGTGATGCTTTAATTAGTTATTAATAGTCATAATAAGCTATTTTAGTTGTCGGTTAGTTATTAGAGTGCTCGTTTGGTCGTTTGAGTTCTCGGTTCGTTAGATTGAGCCCTAACGGTCGTTAAATTTAAGTTAGGGGCACTTTAGTAATTTGGCATTGAGGGTGGACGGTTTTTAGGGGATTAGGAAGCCCTAATCCCTCATTTGCTCTAGGGATTAGTGTGTGTTTTGAAGGTGTGCCTCCCTTCATCTCCTAGGCTTAGATTCCTTTGATTTCGGGTGAATTCGGGGTGATTAAACGCTAGTATATCGGATCTTTGATCATCTTTAAGAATCAATGATTTCGGGTCGATTCGGAGCGATCTAGGGCTTGATTTCGATTCCATAATCATCCATTAAGGTTGTTGGGAACACATACCAAGCACGGTAATACATTGTTTGTTGACTAAGAAGCTCCGAGAGGTAAGATAACTTACTTTTGACACATGAGGGACACAACAAAACTTAGTTTTAATAATTAAACTCCCCTTTTATGTTCTTATAATTATCTCATGCATATGTTGGGTATGGGATATATGAGGGAGGTTAACTGGGGTATTGTTTACGCATGTTTATGTAGAAATGAGAATGTTATTGCATGATTGATATATGTAGTTGGTTGTTTGAGCTGTGAATGCATTATGTGGACTTGTACACATAGTACACTAGACATGATGTAGGTTGCCATGTCACGTGCACGCTTAAGGGCCCTAAAATATTATGTAGATATTGGTGTGATATATTTTTAATATATCTTTTGGTGAAAGTCTCGAGCATTGGTGTAAGAGTTAAGCTTAACCCACATGACGTCTATTTAGGCGGAGTGTGCTATGGCGTCACTTGGGACACTGATCATGTTCTCTTGTGAATACAACCTGGTGTTTAGAGTATTTCGGGTGTCGTGGTTGACCACCTGGTGTTAACGGAATACTCATGGATTTGGTTATGCCTATCCATAACGACATAGATGGACCACCGTAAGGTCTACCATCAAGTCGGGTGTGGGGTTCCATATTTGGCTATTTAGCCGCCTCACACAACCTTTTATGTAGTTTATCATGGCATAACCTTTGGTGATTTATGTAGCTTATGCAGTTATGTGGATATTGGTGATTATGGGGGATTGCTAGGCACATTGTAGGATTTGATAATCCTTATTATGCAGTTTATGTTGTTTTGGTGTTTGTGCCTTTATGTATGCATGAGTTGATTTATTAAAGTGTTTTAATGGGCAATCCTTTTATTTATACTAACCTGTTATCTTACTCGGCTTTTAAGCTGACACTTGTGTTTTGTGGAAAAATGTTGTGCCCTCAGGTTAGGACTTGAAGTTGATCGGTAGATGGTGAGATGGGTAGCTACTTGTGGACTTGAGGACTGTGGCTTTAGTTACCCATAGTTACATTTACTTACGTAGACATTTATTTAGCCGTTTGGCCATTAATATGTTGGTTGTCTTTTACGTTGATTGTGGATTTCATTTGGGTTATTGTGATGATACTGTTGGTAACACCTTTTAAGACATTTATTATGTTTTATTGATTCCGTTAGGGATTAAATTGGATTTTTAAACGTCGCTTCCGCATTTTGTTAACGGTGTTTTGTTTAAAGTTGAAATTTTTTGAAATCCGCATTTTTATAAAGCAGGGTGTTACATTTGCCTTGCCCGGATGATAACGGATGTCACAATCATAATCACTAAATAGTTCAAGCCAACGCCTTTGCCTCATTTTCAATTCACTTTGGTTAAAGATGTGTTGAAGACTTTTGTGGTCGGTATAAATCACACATTTGGTGCCATAGAGATAATGTCTCCAACACTTCAAAGCAAACACAACCGCTCCCAATTCCAAATCATGGGTCGGGTAGTTCTTCTCATGCACCTTCAATTGACGAGAGGCATAAGCAATGACTTTACCCCTTTGCATAAGAACACAACCCAAACCTTGTCCCGAGGCATCACAATAAACGACAAAATCTTCAATTCCATCCGGTAGCGTCAAAATAGGAGCGTCACATAGCATATCTTTAAGAGTTTGGAAAGCGTTTTCTTGTTTTTCGCCCCATTCAAAGTTTCTCTCCTTTTGAGTCAAGAGGGTGAGTGGTTGCGCAATACGGGAGAAATTTTCAATGAATCTTCTATAGTAACCCGCCAATCCAAGGAATTGACGATCTCGGATGGCGTTTCGGGTCTTCTCCAATTCTTGACCGCTTCAATTTTGCTTGGGTCCACGTGAATACCATTCTTGCTCACTACGTGACCAAGAAAGTGGACCTCTTCTAACCAAAACTCACACTTGGAGAATTTAGCATACAATTTCTCCTTCCTTAGTAGTTCGAGCACCTCGCGCAAGTGCTCAACATGCTCTTCCTTTGTCTTCGAGTATACAAGTATGTCATCAATGAACACAATGACAGACTTGTCTAAGTATGGTTGGCACACCCGGTTCATCAAGTCCATGAACACCGCCGGTGCATTAGTCAACCCGAAGGGCATCACGGTGAATTCAAAATGACCATACCTTGTGCGAAAAGCCGTCTTGGGGATATCATCTTCATGTACTCGGAGTTGATGATAACCCGAGCGAAGATCGATTTTTGAGAAGTGCTTAGCACCTTGAAGTTGATCAAATAAGTCATCGATTCTAGGGAGGGGATACCAGTTCTTCACAGTGAGCTTGTTTAATTCCCGGTAATCAATACACATTCTGAAGGACCCGTCTTTCTTTTTGACGAAGAGAACAGGAGCACCCCAAGGAGATTGACTAGGGCGAATGAAACCCTTCTCTTGGAGTTCCTTGAGTTGAGTTTGTAATTCTTGCATTTCGGTTAAGGCTAGTCTATACGGAGCTTTTGCTACGGGCGCGGCTTCGGGGATAAGATTAATACGAAAGTCAAGTTCACGAGTTGGAGGTAATCCCGGTAAGTCATCCGGAAAAACATCAGGAAATTCACAAACAATAGGAACGGTCTTCAATTCTACCTTTGTGATGGTAGCACTAAAGACTTTAGAATTTGAGGAATCAGAGATTTCGCCTTGAACCCTAAGAATTCTACCGTTAGTCAAAGGTATCTTAACAACCCTCTCACCACAATCAATAGTCGCGTTTACTGCCGTCAACCAATCCATACCCACAATGACATCAAAACTCCCAATATCGAAAGGCATAAGGTCTATGAAGAATTTAACATCGTCTAGGGTCAAGACACAATCACGTATTATTTGACTAAGTTTAGTTAGTGACCCGTTTACCATTTCAATGTCAAGCACATAGTTTAGAGCACAAGGATGCACATCAATCAAAGGAACAAAGTTAGAGGACACGAGGCTATAATCGGCTCCGGAATCAAACAAAACTGTTGCATAGTGACCATTAAGGAGAAAGGTACCTGCTACTACGTTGGGATCGTTGCGGGCTTCATTTGCATTAGCCGCAAAGGCTTGGCCGCGTGGTTGCACTTGATGGCCTTGTTGCCCCCGGTTTTGGTTAGGCCCGACCATTTGTAGTTGGTTGGGGTGGACGGCTACTTGAACTTGTTGTCCCACCCATCAAGGACAATTATTACGATAGTGGTCACGACTACCACATTCAAAACATTCACCTCTTCGTTGATTACCTTGAGGAGGGACGGCCCGAACAGGAGCCACATTCATTGGGCCCGTTCTTGGAGCCCTACAATCTCTGGAAAGGTGCCCCACTTGGTTACAATTAAAGCATGCTCTGCATTGGGCATTGGCGGGGTGATGTTGGTTGCATCTCCCATAGAAAGGATGGGGTCCAGTATAAGCTTTCCTGGCCGGTTCCACTGCCGCCATCACCCTACCCCTATTAGCATTTTTGGGGTCAAACCTTCCCATTTTCTTACCCCACTTGACTCTCCCACTTCTTTCCTCTTGTTTTGTTGAGGATTTGCTCAAGACACCGCTCCTCAACAAGTCTTCAGTCACACTCCCGGCTCGGTTAACAGCATCGGCCAAAGAAGTAGGCATGTTAGAATTCACATAAGATCGGACTTGAGGATTAAAGCCCAATACAAACTTCTGGATGGCCTGAGACTCGGAACCCACCAAGTGAGGAATGAGGGTAGACAACTCTTGAAATCGTCTAACATAGCTCTTGTAATCGGCTCCGTCCATGTTGAGATTAGCAAACTCAATGGTCAAGTTTTGTAGTTCATAGGGAGGACAAAACTTTGCCTTCACTTTGTTCTTGAAATCGATCCATTCCAAGTTATAAGTCCGCCCCAGAGTTATCTCTTGGTTCCACCAACTTAAGGCGTCATGTCTAAACATGCCGGATGCATAAGAAATCCGGTCGTCATATGTGCAATGACTTCTTTCAATCACTGCCTCAATCTCTTCAAACCACCTTATGCACTCAGTGGGACCGCCTCTTCCATTAAACTCCGGTGCTCCAAAGCTTTTGAAGTCCTTAAATATACACCCCTGTCGGTATCCCCCATATTGATTATACATGGGCATGCGGTTATCAACTCCCACTGGTTCCTCTTCTTCGTTTTCCACGGCCTGAGGTTGAGCATTTTCATTATTCACATTTTCTGGGGCTTCATTGTTTGAGGCCCATTGTTTTGCCCAAGACTTGCCGTGACTTGAGCAATAATGGTCGGCATGATATTGGTGATCGTTTGAGCGATCACCTCAGCCATGTTTGGCTCAGGAGCTTCACCACGACCCCTTCCTTGGCCTCTACCACGACCTCTACCACGGCTCCTACCTCTACCTCCTTGTACCTCCGGTTGAGCTTCCTGTTGAGGTTCTTCCGATTCAGCCCTATAGTTCGTTCCGGCTCTCCTTGGTCTCACCATTTCTATAAAACAAGTGACACGTTGACCCGATAGTTAGTCTCAAATGCTCACATGTTAGTCACACAAGTAGTCAATGCTCTCATACCGATACCACATACTCATTTCATATCATTAAGCTAAGGCAAGAGTGCTAGAATCCTATGGGATTGTTACTTAGCATACCATCATGTCAAATTCATTATAATTGTCTATCATTAACTCATGTAATCATGCTCATTACATCATGCAATCAAACAACTAACACGAATGATTTGAAGTATAATCCAAATTCGATATGCTCTCTAGTTATTGACCGGGTATGTATACAGGGTGTACCAATGGCTAACCCTCCACCTAATCAACTTCCATTAAGCATATCGGTTCCTTATTATACTTTAAGCCACACGTGCGCAATCCACGATGTCATTAACTTGTTATAATGTTGGGTAACCATAAAAGAGTTGATCGGGTTCTTTTAGGGTTGCCACAATATTATACTAAGTTAATGGCATAACTTCATTTTGCTCTAAATCATCAAATTAGCTTCAACTAATAACAACAATAAACCATATTAACCGCATTCCACATTCATCACATTGAATTCAAGCTATCACACAAGTGGTCTTAACTACGAACTCACACGAGGATTCACATAATTCACATTGCACACGAATTTCCTAACCATGCATGCTATATGAAGAGTTTTAATTTAAGCCGTAGTCTAGGTCAACCGCCTAATTCTCTACGACCACGCATGGGCCACCATTCTGTAACACCCCAAGCCGAGGCTCGAAATATCACGGAAATCATATAGCACAAGGTGGAATTACAATAGAACAAGAGCTAAATGCAAATAAAGATTCAGTGAATCCATTACAATACGAAACAAGTACCAAATACATAAGGAGCAATTAACCATCAAAGTTTACAAAAGAACATTCAAAAGATGGCAAATCGATCCTAAGTATAATGCAAAAGAGAAGGTCAATGAATCCTTAATCCATAAAGTCCAAAGCCCGGGTTTTTACAGCAAGCAAGCAACTAAACTCCACGTCCGGGGATAACCTGATTACCTGAAAAGTATACTAAGCATAGTCAACACAAGGTTGGTGAGTTCGTAGTAATGGTCCACAAGGAACCATCATCAATAATCACAATGTACGAGTAGAGGCTAGACATGACTTACAGTGAGCCTCTATGCAATAAAATAACGTCCAACAACAAGATTACACAAAACAAGTAAGCGTGTAATAGGAGTGCATAAATGATGAACATATCAATGTAAGTGCCAAATGCATAAATAAGCCAACATGCCTATCTTATTCGTGAACTCAAGTCACCTATGCAACGATACCCGCCTGTCATCACAATGAACAAGGCTGTATCTCAAAACATCGAGATATATATGTCTATATACTCGGGATCATGACATCAACATCCATCAGATAAGTGTATACATCTATACACTTGGATGTTTGCAAATCTCAACCGGGGGTTATCCACAATGTATGCATGCTTACAATCAATAGTAAATGCATCGATCATAACTCGTTAATCATAATTCAATAATCACAGAACGTCAATCATAAACCAACAATCAATGCTCCAGCCAATCCTATACGTACATGCACTTAAGAGGATTCTACTTTCTTCGAGTCCCAGATGCTTATATATAGGGTCACCCGCAGCCTTCCCACCACATCTAAAACCCAATGAAGGCATAACCGACTTCCATGTATGTACGTCTATCCTAATATTTATGAAATACATAACCAAAACCTAAACCAAGTCAATCAAACGAAATGAACCATCACATCAATCCAACAATCACACCAATCAATCAATCAATCAATCAACAATGTAAGTAACCACGTCAATCCTACACTTTTCAGCCCGAATCTCAAGCGAGTAGGGAGCTACGAAACTCACCTTGTCCGGCAAAGAAGCTAGTATAATGCTACAAGCGAGTATTGGGATCCACACGTCCACAACCTATAAATATACATCATAATACCATAATGTCAAATCTACAACCTTAAACAAGTTGGTTTAGCATATTTAAGTCAAGTCACAAACCCCTAAACACTTCTACAACTTTATCGAGTAAGAACAAGACGCATTTGACTCGACATTTTTAGAAATGGGAGAAGATTCATACAAAATGAGTGTTACTACAAGAAACTAGGCTCTCTCACGATTCCAACGATAGGTCATACAACTAAAACGTACTTACGGTTCAAAAGTTATTAACGTTTGAAAACTGACGCACGAATTTCCCAGTAGTATCTCACTGCGCCGCAGTCAAGGCATTGCCTTGCTACTGCGCCGCAGTGAGGCTAAACGATGCAGAAGGTCAGAGAATAGCCACTGCGCCGCAGTCAAGGCAGTCCTTGCCACTGCGCCGCAGTGAGACCAAATGCAGCAGCTGCAGTTTTGTTTCCTGCAGAATTCCGAACCAAACTCACCCAAATTCGACCCAAATCATCCCAAAACGATCTACAAGAGTTTGAAACTTGTTTTGAAGCATAACTAAGCACCATTAAACATAAATACACATAACACATTCCACAAATTCGACCAAAAACATAAAAATTACTTCCAAATCATTCTAACCCTAATCAAAACCCTAATTAACCCTAAATTGACCCAAACTCCATTTTAAGTCGTTTTAGGACATGTAAATACTCGAAATGACCAGAAATGAATAACCAAACATAAATAGATGCAAAAGGGGTGAATTAGACTTACCAAAACTTCCTTCCCGAGCTAGAACCCGATTTATGGCAAAATGGGTAAAATGCTTGCACTTAGAAACTGAATTCTTTACTAGACAATAAGGAGATGAAGACGATGATGATTCCGAGTTTAACCAGCTCCAAAACACCAAAATGATGCCAAGAGAAATGAGATTTAAGAGATGAAATGCTTTGCTTTTTAATTAAGAGGGAAAATGAGAAAGAGATAAGAAAAGAGAGGTAGTGAGAAGATAAGGGGTGGAAATGGGTCAAAAGGGCTGATGGGTCGTGGATGACCCACGGCCGACCCGTTTCCCTTCACAAGCCAAAATACAATCGTTAGACATTTAAGCACCGATCAAAACATATTATCGACCCGAATATAACACATTGTCATTTAATTCATAAAACGACCCAAATACATCATTAACTTATATTGTTAGTCATATTACACGTAAAGTCAACGGGTCAAAATTCACGGATGTTACAAAAACACATACACATAGCATCAACAATATATATTATACATATATAGTACCAGATTATAAAAAGAAAACAACATATATAAGTTAAATCGACATGTTTAAACAATTTTTTAGCAAAATTTTAGATATATATGGGTCCAAACCGATAACTCAAAAGATTATAATAAAAAAATAAACAAAAAGATTTAGGGTGGAAAAAGAGAATACATATACATTCTGTGTAATGTGAGTAGTGATAAGTAGCGACAGAGAGCAATAGTAGTAGCAGCAGCTATTGTAACACCCCAAGCCAAGGCTCAGAATATCACGGAAATCATATAGCACAAGGTGGAATTAATGTAGAACATGACTAAATGCAAATAAAGGATTCAGTGAATCCAACCAATAAAAGAAACAAGTATCAAAATATAGCAGAAGCAAGTAATCGTCAAAGTTTACAAAACAACATCAAAAGAAAGCTATCAATCCTAAGTATAATGCAACAGAAGTAAATGGATCCTTGATCCATATAAGTCCAGTCCGGGTTCGACAGCAAGCAAACAAATCAAACTCCACGTCCTGGATAACCTGGTTACCTGAAAAGTGTACTAAGCATAGTCAACACAAGGTTGGTGAGTTCGTAGTAATGGTCCATTAGAAACCATTGCCAATCATCATAATATACGAGTAGAGGCAAAACATGACTTACAGTGAGCCTCTATGAGCAACACAACAATATCCACAACAAGGTACACAAAACAAGTAAAACGCGAATTAACATTATACTCAAGTAACGTACATAACATCAACTCAAAACAGGTATCATATCCTCTTCAGTGGGATTGATATACAACATATCCTCTTCAGTGGGATTCATATACAACATATCCTCTTCAGTGGGATTTATTAACATCATATCCTCTTCAGTGGGATTTATTAACATCATATCCTCTTCAGTGGGATAGATACACAACATAAGCTCACATCCTCTTCAGTGGGATGTATACGATACTTATGCATCAAACAACATCCATACATCACAAGTCCGTCAATCATCAAACACCAAACTAAAATAAACTATACGTACATACACTTAGGAGGATTCTACTTTCTTTGAATCCTAGATGCTTATATATAGGGTCACCCGCAGCCTTCCCACCACATCTAGAACCCAATGAAGGCATAACCGACTTCCATGTATGCACGTCTATCCTAGCAGTAATAATAATAATAACAATAACCATAATAATAATATAACACAATCCCTTACTAAGATCAATTAAACGTAACCAATAACCCATTATTTCATCGCTCAATCACTCATTCAATCGTCAACCATTAATTCATAAGTTCGTCAATACAACGATAAAGGTACGCTTGAGTGCGTATCATACAAATCAAGTATAACGAGACGTACATGTTCATTCCAACCGTAACTCCAGGATTTATCGCTTTCTCTAAACAACGCGTACATATACTTTGGAGGATTTTACTTTCATCAAGTTCTAGATGCTTATGTATAGGGTCACCCGCAGCCTTCCCACCACATCTAGAACCCAATGAAGGCATAACCGACTTCCATGTATGCACGTCTATCCTAGCAGTAATAATAATAATAACAATAACCATAATAATAATATAACACAATCCCTTACTAAGATCAATTAAACGTAACCAATAACCCATTATTTCATCGCTCAATCACTCATTCAATCGTCAACCATTAATTCATAAGTTCGTCAATACAACGATAAAGGTACGCTTGAGTGCGTATCATACAAATCAAGTATAACGAGACGTACATGTTCATTCCAACCGTAACTCCAGGATTTATCGCTTTCTCTAAACAACGCGTACATATACTTTGGAGGATTTTACTTTCATCAAGTTCTAGATGCTTATGTATAGGGTCACCCGCAGCCTTCCCACCACATCTAAGACTCCTTGAAAGTAATACCGACCTCCATATATGTACTTCTACCCTAATACATTGCAATAACACAAACACATTCGTAAACCATCGCACAATCAATCAAAACTATCTGTCAATCAACAATCAATCAGAAATTAACTAGACAGTCAATCATATCAACCAAACAATTCAACAAACACGTATATGTACACTTTTCAGCCCGAATCTCTATTGAGTAGGGAGCTACGAAACTCACCTTGATCGGCAAAGAAGCTAGTATAAGATTACAAACGAGTAATAGGATCCACACGTCCATAACCTATAATTATACATCATAATACCGTAATGTCAACTCTACAATCATAAACAAGTTGGTTTAGCACAATTAAGTCAAGTCACAGACCCTAAACACCTTTACAACTTTGTCGAGTAGGAACAAGACGCATTCGACTCGACCTTTTTATAAATGGGGAAAGATTCATACAAAAAGAGTGTTACTACTAGAAACTAGACTCTCTCACGATTCCAACGATAGGTCATACGACTTATTTGGACTTACGGATCAAAAGTTACGACCTTTCAAACTAAAACAGGTTTTGCTGCCCTGGAGGAAAGGTGCGGCACACCATTGAGGAGGTGCGGCACACCAAGCCTAGGTGCGGAGCACCAAATAAGAGGTGCGGAGCACAAAATGATCAGGGAACCCAGTCCAGATTTTGGTGCGGAGCACCTGTGCCCAGATCAGTTCCAAAACACCCCAAACACGAACCAAACTCAACCCAAACCCCATTTTTGATCACCAAAACGACTAGTGATGTTTCAAGACTCATTTTGAAGCTTATACAAACATATTTCAACACAAATAAACATAACCCCTATCTTAGTTTCGATTCATAACATCAAAATCACCTCCAAATCATTCAAACCCTAATTTAACCCTAATTTAGTTTTAAGCCGATTTACTCCTTGCAAAGGTTCAAGATGACTAGAAATGCATGAATAAACATAAATAGAAGTAAATGGGATGAATTTAACTTACCAAAACTCCTTCTTGAGCTCAAACCCGAAATTAGGTCAAATGGGTAAAATGTGAGACTTCCACCTTTGATTCTTCAATATGACACAAATTGTTGCATAAATACATACGCATCAACAAATGTATCTAAACATACTTGAATTCTACACATACATAACGACGTACGCTTAAAATAACACTAATACATACACAAAGATGAAGGTGTATTTTTCTATGTTTATAAATAGTCAATATTATTTAATTTTAAATATTTTTTATAAATTTTGGAAAGAATATGTATTTAATTTAAATATATTTTATAAATTTTGTGAGAAATTTGTAGGAAATAAAGTTTATTTCCGAGGACTTTCTAAGGAAATAATTTATTCTTTAATGAATATGAATAACTCGTCGGAAAATAGTTGGAAAAAGTTATGTTTTCCTATGAATTTCCGACGAAAAAAAATAAAAAATACTAGATTTGAACTATTTCAAAATAATCTAAATCACGTGACCAACTATATCGTGTACTTCAAATTTGTCATGTTGTATATCACAACCAATTTTATAAAAATTTGTAGTAATATTTTAATATTAAAATAATAATAAATAAAATCACTTATATAATCTATATATTCTATTATTAAACATTAATTCACTCCCATTCTTATAGATATAAATATTTTTTATAAATTTTGGAAAGAATATGTATTTAAATTTAAATATATTTTATAAATTTTGTGAGAAAGAATATGTATTTAATTTTAAATATATTTTATAAATTTTGGAAAGAATATGTATTTAATTTTAAATATATTTTATAAATTTTGTGAGAATATGTATTAATTTTAAATATATTTTATAAATTTTGTGAGAATTGTAAATTTTAAATATATTTTATAAATTTTGGAAAGAATATGTATTTAATTTTAAATATATTTTATAAATTTTGGAAAGAATATGTATTTAATTTTAAATATATTTTATAAATTTTGTGAGAAATTTGTAGGAAATAAAAAAATATTAAAATTCAAAATAATCTAAATCACGTGACCAACTATATCGTGTACTTCAAATTTGTCATGTTGTATATCACAACCAATTTTATAAAAATTTGTAGTAATATTTTAATATTAAAATAATAATAAATAAAATCACTTATATAATCTATATATTCTATTATTAAACATTAATTCACTCCCATTCTTATAGATATAAATATTTTTTATAAATTTTGGAAAGAATATGTATTTAAATTTAAATATATTTTATAAATTTTGTGAGAAATTTGTAGGAAATAAAGTTTATTTCCGAGGACTTTCTAAGGAAATAATTTATTCTTTAATGAATATGAATAACTCGTCGGAAAATAGTTGGAAAAAGTTATGTTTTCCTATGAATTTCCGACGAAAAAAAATAAAAAATACTAGATTTGAACTATTTAAAAGCTTTTATGGACATTAATAGACACACGCATGCATATATCATCAAAATAATGCTTAAATATGCATAGACACCACAATACATGTAGATATAGTTAAATATACATATATTAGTTTATATACACATATACATTGTAGTAATAAACTATAACAACATACATACCCATGACATAGGCCGACACATTAATGATCACATATATCTCTTTATGTATGCATTATATCCACACATATAAGATAATCGACACAAATTGTTGCATAAATACATACGCATCAACAAATGTATCTAAACATACTTGAATTCTACACATACATAACGACGTACGCTTAAAATAACACTAATACATACACAAAGATGAAGGTGTATTTTTCTATGTTTATAAATAGTCAACCTATATTAATATATTTAGTGAAAAATATGTGAAGTACCTTGTATTCTATATAATTTTTGTATTTTCGTCGGAAATTCGAAGGAAAATTTATAAATTTCCGACGAATTTTTAAGAACATTTATTACTTTTTGGATAACACGTCGGAAATTTGTTGGAAAAAGTTATGTTTTTCAACGAATTTCCGACGAACAAATATAAAAAGTACTAGATTTGAGCTATTTTAAAAGCTTTTATGGACATTAATAGACACACACATGCATAAATCATTAAAATAATGCTTAAATATGCATAGACACCACAATACATGTAGATATAGTTAAATATACATATATTAGTTTATATACACATATACATTGTAGTAATAAACTATAACAACACATACACCTATAACACACATTGACACATTAATGATCACATATATCTCTCCATATACAAAATATCTATATATATACATTAAATCAACACAAATTGCTGCAAAAACACATACGCATCAACATATATACCTAAATGTACTTGAATTTTACATATACATATCGACGTACGTTTATAATAACACTAATACATACACAAAGATGAATGTGTATTTTCTTGTATTTATAAATGTTCAACCTATATTAATATATTCGTGAAAAAATATGTGAAATACCTTGAATTTTATATAATTTTTATATTTTCGTCGGAAATTGGAAGGAAATAGGGAAATTTACCGACGAATTTCTAAGAAAATTTATTGGTTTTGACAAAGATAGTTTTTCGTCGGAAATTCGAAGGAAAATTTATAAATTTCCGACGAATTTTTAAGAACATTTATTACTTTTTGGATAACACGTCGGAAATTTGTTGGAAAAAGTTATGTTTTTCATAAATTTCCGACGAATTTTTAAGAACATTTATTACTTTTTGGATAACACGTCGGAAATTTGTTGGAAAAAGTTATGTTTTTCAACGAATTTCCGACGAAATATATATCTGACATTAAACTTCGGTTTTTCGTCGGTGATACCCATTTTTCTAGTAGTGAAATGACACGACGTTTAAATGAGGTAAACCTCAACAAGACTCGAACAAAGAAACCACTTTCTAAAAAGTAAAAATAACTAATATTGATATAGATTATAATTTAACTAATCTAACTATTTAATTAAATACAGTAATTTTAAATAATGTTTTCAAGAAAGTTCTGAATTGATTGAGAAACTCTTCATCGACAAATGGAGACACAACTCTAAAGACCATCTCCAGCAATATAAATTAAGTCAAAATTCAAAAAATAATGTTTTCAAGAAAGTTCTGAATTGATTGAGAAACTCTTCATCGACAAATGGAGACACAACTCTAAAGACCATCTCCAGCAATATAAATTAAGTCAAAATTCAAAAAATAATGTTTTCAAGAAAGTTCTGAATTGATTGAGAAACTCTTCATCGACAAATGGAGACACAACTCTAAAGACCATCTCCAGCAATATAAATTAAGTCAAAATTCAAAAAATAATGTTTTCAAGAAAGTTCTGAATTGATTGAGAAACTCTTCATCGACAAATGGAGACACAACTCTAAAGACCATCTCCAGCAATATAAATTAAGTCAAAATTCAAAAAATAATGTTTTCAAGAAAGTTCTGAATTGATTGAGAAACTCTTCATCGACAAATGGAGACACAACTCTAAAGACCATCTCCAGCAATATAAATTAAGTCAAAATTCAAAAAATAATGTTTTCAAGAAAGTTCTGAATTGATTGAGAAACTCTTCATCGACAAATGGAGACACAACTCTAAAGACCATCTCCAGCAATATAAATTAAGTCAAAATTCAAAAAATAATGTTTTCAAGAAAGTTCTGAATTGATTGAGAAACTCTTCATCGACAAATGGAGACACAACTCTAAAGACCATCTCCAGCAATATAAATTAAGTCAAAATTCAAAAAATAATGTTTTGCATTCTGCATCGTTCTGCAATTATAACGGCTTTAAACTAATGAAGTGATGAAAACTGATATGACGCTGATTTGGCGTTACAGATGGTTGTGTGTGACAACCATACCTGATGCTCTAAACTATGCCTTTATATTGTTATAATCTATGTAATGGGTCACTTTCACTAATTTCTTGGCACTGAAGATAATCTGCATATTGGAAAATATAATGATTAATCCATAATCTTATTACTATTTGCCTTTGTGTTACTGATGAATTACTCTTAAAACTACACACGATGTTTGTCAGTATCAAAGTTGAACCAAATGATTAATATCATATGGAGAAGCATCCATATGTGACAGGGCAAAATATGACGTTACTGCGATGATATTGTTGGCGAATTCTGTGGGATGGAAACCGTCATAGTAAACAGACAATGCACGAATATGGCGAGTAGTTGTAGTGTGGTCACATTGCCAATCAGCCCCCACTTCACAACAAGGAATATTTGCAAACGGCACAGCTGAAATGATTTCAGATAAGAATAAGATTGCAATTTTTCATTGTTATGTTAACTAGTAGCATCATTCAGTGTAAACAATTACTTATATATCTTTCAAAAAAATATTCTTGATTACCTTTTTGTAGTCTTGAAATGTGTGAAACGTTGATGAAGGTGAACTTCGCATCATGGTTATGATGGTTTAGCTCATCGACAAGTGGCTTAAGTTCGTCATTAAAATACTTAACCACGTCGTTGATTGACTCAACGCAACGCTTTCCATCTGTGCCAAAGACGGATATCTCAGCTGGGGCGCACCCTATTTTGGCTAGACCAAATACAACAATCTTTCGACCACCCAAGTTGTACAACTTCTGTCATATGTCAAAATAAGCCATTTCAGTGAAGAAAATAAGTAAATTGTAAACTTACATTTAACAAGAAATACAAAACAATGTGATGCACACCTTAAGTTGTTTAGAGTATTGTTGTATGAGGCTTGTTGCGTATTGGTGCGGTGTATACTTACTGCTCGTGGTGTAAATGGATGGCAGTAGGTAGTTGTTGATGTAATCGTTGCTTCCGATATTGACAACATATATGCACTTGCCAAGGTACTCATTGGTGAATGTCGTGTTTCGTTGCAAGGAAAAAAGCCTTGAAACTACTGTATTATGATTACATAATTGTCTGTCCAAGCTAATTCTATCACCCTAGCTTGGGCAAATATATAATTTACTAAATCAGCATTGTCACCAATTGTAATTTCTAAGTTTAATTCAGAAATAATATATAGCAACTCATATATTGCTAACTTAATTTAATCAATTAAAGGTACGATTACCAGATGGCTTCCAGTTTCACATCGAATCCCAGCTCCACCACTGGCATAGTTTATACCTTGGATCATCTGTTCATCGTTAGTTACACTGGCGTATGGTGGAATGAACTCATCAAAGCCTAGTATTTCACCTGCATACATTAGGCCATGCCATTTAAACTTAAAAAAAGTTATGTTTTCCATTTATGTTATTAGTTTTTTATATCATAAACTAATTATAACAGTATAAGACTAGACAAGGGAAAAAAAGTTTTGCTATATTTGTTCATTATTTACTGAATCAAAATCCTTCAAGAATAAATGCATCATCAAAACAATACAATGTTCTTATCGCGGTTAATCTTAAATATATGATATAATAATTATAGCTACTAAAAAAGAGATAGACCGATCATATCTGCCATGGTTCGACCATTGGTGAATCTGCCTGTAACACCTTTAGGGAAATCAATGCCATAAGGCAGGTAGTTGGCTTTGGACAGAGTCGCAAGGTTATTGTTGTTTCCACTGTCGACTAATGAGTCTCCAAATATGAAGTAACATGGTACTTGTGGTTTGCCTATGACTACCAAAATTCCCAATTGCAGTAACACTAGAAACATATGACAATTCCCCATGATATGACAAATATTGTTTGTTGGGGGCAAATTTTCAATGCAAAATGCGTGAAACATAAAGAGGGAGAAAAGAAGTAGGCAAGTCTGTTCAGTAAAATAACAGTAGATACTTTAACTTATTTGATAGAAATGTGAAAAAATATTGAATTTTATGTTGGGCCTAGTGGCCCATCAATGATCTAATTTGGACTTTAAAAAGGGCAAATCAAAGTTTATTTATATTCTTAACCCTTATATTTACTTTGTACTTTTAAGTATACACACATAAATGATGAATCCTATTTTTCTGTACTCGGTTCTATACTTCTATTAGTGTCTATATATTTAATTAATTAACACAACAATCTACAATACTTGCTAGGATGTTATGACTGAAATAAAAATGTCCAGTATTATCATTTGAATCCATGGTAAACCCCTCTATTGGTTTCGAGCCTTTTGAACTTAAGAAAACAAAGCAGTG
>CM067170.1:128977388-129082388 GCA_034093135.1 Erigeron breviscapus | reverse complement strand
CCACATGTTCTTGAACTTCATTGAATGGCATTAGTTGATCATCATTATCATTATCATCGACAAGATTAAGATGTTGTTCATGCTCCAAAGGACCTTGTGCATGGGCCCCTTCTTCTTCTTCATCTCCAGATACATCCCCATCAACGCTATATCCGTCGATGGTATCATCACTTGTATAAGGTGCCTCGTCACCATCACCCATTGGATCAATTTCATCATCATGTTGAACATGTACATCGTCTTCATTATCATTGTCTTCATCATCGTCATTGTCTTCATCATCTTCGTTATCTTCATCATCTTCATTATCTTGTGGCTGGTTACTCCCTTGAAAAAAACATTGGCTTTGAGTCAAGCTTAACAACTGGTTTGTAAAAGTAGGCACGAACTTCACTTCAAATTGCGCTTCACCCAGATGATAAATCATTGCCAAAGTATTATCATCCGTAATTAAATTTCTAAAAGGAACACCCTTAAATTCATACCATAAATATAATTGCAGTCTGAACTCTTGTTTTGAAACACCAAAACAACTGTAAGTGACATCACAAATTTCAGCATAACTCTTTATGTGAAAAAGAGGAAAACTTCTTCTTTTTGATGGATCATTATTTTGAAGGATCCCATTTGCGAATGATACACAATCATCCCATATTAACTGAACCATAATTGGGTTGAATGATGAAGAAGATGTCATTTTTTGGGAATTTTTGTTGATTATTGTTGTTTGAGTATTATCTGAAAATATATTTAGTACTGATAAATGCTTGAAAATACATCATCACATTTACATAGATATATATATATATTTAAATCACATTAGGGTTTCACAAGAAGTTGCCACGTGTAGGGTTTCAGACACTATTTTGTCGGTTCACTGTATCAGTCAAAAAAGGACCAATATTCCCTGCGAGACCGGTAGTGGGAATACCGGTCTCGGTGTCACGCTGCCATCTTCTGTACACTCTCCTGCACCTTTGTCGTCTTCTCCTCGAGGCCGGTATTCCCACTACCGGTCTTACTAATCGAACCGAGGCCGGTAGTGGCAACACCGGTCTCGGGTTTGATTTTTGAGTCCGGTAGTGGGAGTGCCGGATTCCCCACTTTCATAATTTTTTTTTGCGAAAACTCTTTTGACAAAAGGACATCGAAAAACGACCATTTCAAGAAAGTCAGAAATTAAGTTTTTACGGTTTGATTTCCAAATGAAAAAAATTAGAAAGAGCGAACTAGTTATATAAAGATATCAATGCATTACAAGAACACTCAGTTTTCTTTGGTGATGACATTATTTCATCATCACGAAAGAGTCACTAAATGACAAAACATAGTTACTTTTTGACTTTAAAAGTCAAATATAACTCTGAAATAAAAAGAAGTGATAAATCTACAACAATTATTAGCCATTTACAACAAATGTACATGTTTTACTGCACAGTTTATAACTGCGTAAAGCATACATTGTTGTGGATGGCAAATAATTGTTGTGGATATATCATACCCCGAAATAAAAATGTTAGTTAAAACTTTTTTTTATTTTGAATTTTATTTATTGCCAAAAAAAAAACATTTTAGTTTCTTTCTGGCGACGAATAATGTCGTCACAAGATTGTCTACACACTTTAGGAGATGGAGACTTAGCGACAACCCATGTCGTCGACAAATGTCTTTGCCATACGTCTCCAGCGACAACATATGGGGTAAACAACTATACATTTCTTGTAGTGATATACAAAAGTCAATAATCGATCAAAGATATAATTAACAAGAGGTGTACGTACCATGAGTTGTTGAGAGTATTCTTTCATGAGGACTTTTGCAAATTGATCTTCAGTATAGACATGTCTCGACTTGTAATGTTCAGGCATGAAGTAGTTGTTAATGTAATCGTTGCTTCCGATATTCACTAGATAAATGCATTCCTTAAGAAATGTTGTGTTCTTGTAAATGCTTGCAATGCGTGAAATTGTTGAATTATGATTATTCAATTGTATATCTAAACTGAGCCGGCCACCCTACAATCAAATAGAACACAAAAACCAAAACAGATGTAAATCAAATTTTCCAATCTGTACTGGAACAACTGAACAAGATACTTTTGTTAAAATTCCAAGGTTTTCTTAACTAGTAGTTCAACATATATATATATGTACTCCTAACAAAGGATCCGTCATGGTGCTTACATTATGACTACCTGTTTCCTTTCTAATGCCACAACCACCACTGGCATAGTTTACTCCTTTGCTGATCTGTTTGTCAGTTGCGGTAGCATATGGCGGAATGAACTCATCAAAGCCTAGATATTCACCTGAAATCAAAGAATAAATTTATTTATTTATATATTTTGAGCGACAAACTATCCTAATTCTACTTCTAAACTACTCCGAATACCTAGGATTGAAATCCAGGTTTTTTAAATACACCCCCACCCCTACAATTGTGGATAGTGGGTCTCGAACCCAAGTGGATGAACTTAAGGCACCGATACCATACCAATGAGCCACCAATACCCATTAATTTTAATTGCACAAATACGATTATATACTCTCATTTTACTGTTTCTACTCACTTATAAATGAAAGACCTGTATTCATTTTCGTGCTAATCGAATGTGAAAAGGTGGCATACTCCTCACAAGCAATAAACATTAATCCTTTCAACAACAAGATCATGACATATACGATCAAAAGTCGTGATACAAGGAATGTGAATTAATAGATTACACATGTCAATTGTTGTACTGTTATAATTAGGAAGATTAGTAGGACCATATATAAGAGGAAAAAATTGTTTTCCAAGTTTTTAAGAAGAAAAATTCAAGACCTGATCATGGAAAGAAAACGAAGATTTTGCAACTCTGCATACATAATGTTTAAATCAAGCATATGGTTAATTACGACAAGTAAGGGTGAACCTCAATGGTTAGGTGTATTTGATACATACATCGCTATGTGCCTATGTACCTACTTTGCCTTGATGAAATAACAATGTTGAATAAAAACTATCAAACAAAATGCAAGAGCTAGTAAAACGCAGAGACCAATGAGATCTGCTGTAGTTCGACCATTGCAAAACCTTCCAGTAGAACCTTTTGGAAAGTCGATCCCATAAGGTGGATAGTTGGCTTTCCATCCTGAGTCGAGCGGATTGTTATTGCCACAATCGACCAATGAGTCTCCAAATATGAAATAACATGGGACTTTTGGGTCATCGGAGTATGTAACCATTACCAAGTTCAATAAGACTACTACAACGATAGAGGGTAGACGGTCCAGTAAACAACCCATGTTCGGTGGAGGACAAGAAGTTGTTTCGTTTTGAATGCAAAAGACATGCTACTTAAATGATTAGGCCTGAGAGGTGGATAAATGAGTTAGGCAAACTAATAGAAATTTGGTGAGAACCAAATTAATTTTCAATCAATTTACCATAACTTAGGTTTTCTAACCATGATTATGTTATAGAGGTGCACTTGATTTGTAACTGGATTCTAATATGGGTAAGGGTTGTAAAATGGATAAATGGGAATCAGGAATGAAACCTAAACGGCTAAACCCATCCTCATCTGATGTTTTTGAATAAACTAATTTTTAAGGGTTCCATACACAATTTTGATTCTCGTTTCCACTAACCAAACACCATCTTTGACTTCGATTCACATTCTTATATGAAACCAAACATTCTCTTATCACTTTTTGGATCTTTGTTCATACCAAAATCGAAAGGATGAGGTGTTAAATTGACGACACTTAATTTTCTATTTACGTGTCCAATTGAACAACTAACTCATAAGTTACAAGATGAAAATCCATTTTTATCGGAATCCAAATAATCTATGGAATCCCAAGGTAACTTGGATTAAAAGGAGAGACTGCTGGCTTGGCCATATTGGGCTGAGAAGTTCAACAATTACTCTTGGGCCGCCTCTATATAGGTATTTCATATGTACTAGATTTTAGACCCGTATAAATATACGGGTGTGCCATGACAAAAAAAAGTATAAATTGGTTACAGAAAACAAAAAAATATAAATTATATTCAAAATTGAAAACAAAAATCAATTTAAGTTATTAGAGCGTTTATTATATAAGAAGATTTAAATTAGTTGTCTTTGTTATTTATAAAAATTAATTACTAGCATGTTGCCCGCCGCAATGCGGCGGCGGTAATGTAGTGGTGACGGCGGCGACAGGTGGTGGTGACGACGAGTAGTGCAAGCTATTGAAGTAAATGTAACTGATATAATGATTAGTGTAGTTATTTTAAGAGTTAAGAGACTGGTGGTATAATTTATTTCATTAAGGGTATTTTAGATATATTAGTAAAGATAATTAAATTAGTGAAGAAGAGGTAATTTAAAAAAAGAAAAAAAGAAAGATATTTCTGTAATATTGCGGATGTAACATTCAACATTTTTAAAAATAAAAAAGCTATTTTTTTTATAAGTATAGATATAGATAAAATACATTTTGTAATTTACTCGTTGATGTCTATAATTAATCTAAAATCGAGGGTATATACAATAATTAAATATTTAGCGTAAAGATATAATATATTTAATTTTTTAATTAGATAATAATAATTAAGATTTATATTATTATAAATTTTAACATGAGTAAAGAAAGGAAAAGGAAAAGAACTCTCGAATAGTTAGTAAATAAATTAGTAATTATAGAAATTAGATAATGATGTTTGTTTGGCACGTATGGCCGCCTCTATATAGGTATTTCATATGTATAGGTAGTACGCATGCCAAGACAAGCCATAGTCCATAGATCATCTAACCACTTACTCCGGCCCGTGTTCATACCCTATTAATCTAACCAAACTTTCTTTCGGATCCAGAGCTACGATCCACCTTTAATTCTGTTTGACCCGACTGTCCATTAATATCCGGATCAGCCTTTGGGCCACTATTAAATCTCAGCTAAAGCCCTTAGTGGGCAGGGTAGCCAGCTTCTCAACAGGCCGGCTGTTGGACCCAATGGCAGGTTAAGAGTCCTACTATTGCGTTTGTTACGACTTATATATGTATTGACTATTGAGGCATATGAATTACCGATAATTCTCTGTAAATATATGCGCGCAATACAATAAGCCATAGTAACACTTTGATCAGCATGGTAGCATTTTTGCACCATAGCGCAATACAATAAGCCATAGTAACACTTTGATCAGCATGGTAGCATTTTTGCACCATAGCGCAATACAATAAGCCATAGTAACACTTTGATCAGCATGGTAGCATTTTTGCACCATAAGTGTATTTTATACTCTTATTGAATGGAAACCGTATTAGTAAAGATAATTAAATTAGTGGAAGAAGAGGGTAATTTTTGCACCATAGCGCAATACAATAAGCCATAGTAACACTTTGATCAGCATGGTAGCATTTTTGCACCATAAGTGTATTTTATACTCTTATTGAATGGAAACCGTATTAGTAAAGATAATTAAATTAGTGGAAGAAGAGGGTAATTTTTGCACCATAAGTGTATTTTATACTCTTATTGAATGGAAACCGTATTAGTAAAGATAATTAAATTAGTGGAAGAAGAGGGTAATTTTTGCACCATAAGTGTATTTTATACTCTTATTGAATGGAAACCGTATTAGTAAAGATAATTAAATTAGTGGAAGAAGAGGGTAGCATTTTTGCACCATAAGTGTATTTTATACTCTTATTGAATGGAAACCGTATTAGTAAAGATAATTAAATTAGTGGAAGAAGAGGGTAGCATTTTTGCACCATAAGTGTATTTTATACTCTTATTGAATGGAAACCGTATTAGTAAAGATAATTAAATTAGTGGAAGAAGAGGGTAATTTTTGCACCATAGCGCAATACAATAAGCCATAGTAACACTTTGATCAGCATGGTAGCATTTTTGCACCATAAGTGTATTTTATACTCTTATTGAATGGAAACCGTATTAGTAAAGATAATTAAATTAGTGGAAGAAGAGGGTAATTTTTGCACCATAGCGCAATACAATATTGAATGCTAAAGTTGAGCCAAATGACTTATATCATATGGATGAGCATCTGTGGGCGAGAACGCCGTATATGCTCTTGTTGCAATGATCATATTCGATATTTCAGCTGGATGGAAACCGTCGAAGAAAAATGAAAATTCTCGAACAGGGCAAGGAGCTGAGTTTGGAATACATTGCCACTCATTCCTTAGCTCACAACAAGGTTCATGAGACATTGGCACATCTGAAAATTCCGAAAACAATCATTAAACAATAATTGAATACATAATAAAAAATTTCGACTCTAAGAGCACTTTTGAACATTATGCTTTATCATTGCTAACAGTTTACCTCCCAATGGTGATAGAATGCTCTCAAGATTGATGAATGTGAATCTTGCGTGTGTGTAATTGTGGTTGAGCTCACGAATGAGTGACAAAAGCCTACGATTGAATAATTTTACAGCGCTATTGACCAGCTCTACACATGGTTTCCCTTTGGTGCCAAACCTCGCTATATAAACAGGGCTGCAACCTAGCAGAGCCAGACCAAATACAACAATCTTCCGACCACCCAATTTATACAACATCTGTCATAGATTCAGTAGTTAGTTAATTAGTTTGAACACTTATATAATCAAAATGTCACCTGATAAAAAGAAAATGTTTTTTATTGTTTTTAGTAATCATGCATGGGTGTCCTATAACTCGCGCTTTGCAAGCAGACTAATCCCAAGAGCCGACTCTTTCTGCATTTACCTTTTTATGCCCAATTGAAAAGATAGGAATGAAACCAAACAGATGTTAACAAATCTCGGCCGAAAATACCCAACGAATAAAGACATAAGTAAAAATAAAAGTGCAGTTAACCTTTAGTTGTTGAGAGTATTGTTGAATAAGGACTTCTGCATATTCTTCGTCGGTATATATGCTGCTTGTATTATAAACCTCAGGAAAGAAAAAGTTGCTTGAGTAATCGTTGCTTCCCATATTTACAACATAGATGCATTGTTGTAAAAATCTACTCTTCTTTTTCCAGCGAGGCAGTCTTGAAATGATTGACTTGTGATGAAGTAATTGCTTATCCATGCTGATCCGATCACCCTGTACGCGACCAAATTGTAAAACAAAGTACAACAATGTTAACCAAAATGGTGTTTTGCAAGGCTTTTTTAATAGACTTGAACAACAAATATAGATGTTCAGATATACTTACCATTACACTTCCTGATTCTTCTCGGATGCCAGCACTACCACTGCCATAGTTTACACCTGTGGTAATTACCTTGTCCCTTACACTAGCATACGACGGAATAAACTTATCGAAACCAAGAAATTGACCTGAAATGATCAAATACATATCGATTTGGATTAAGCATAGTAATAGATCGAAGCCGGTGTAGTTGTAGAGAAGAGTGAACATGGATTTAAGTCCAATCGTTCAAATTTTCCATTGCTTTTGTAGTACTTCTACTCTACTTAAAATCCTAATTAACCCAAAAAAAATTTAGATTGATCTTTAGGATTTTTGGTATTTCTGTATCTCCACATAACCCAATAAGTGGTTTGCAGAACCACATATAATTTATGAAGTTGTCCTTATTTTCACTTGATATATAGGCTGTTAGGAAAGGTACGTAGTATGTCAAGCTTAAATCTTTACAATGATTATCTCTTGCATAGTGGCACCATCAACCCGTTCAACAAATGTACTGGACGCATTTCTCGGTCTACGAAGTGGTCAACCCGTTCAATTGGCCGGGTGCCCGGGTGGGTTCAAGCTATTGTAAAGACACATATACTTATCAAGTTATCATACTCTTTCATTTTCCATGCTTCCTATATTTCCTTGTCTTGTTTCGTTAGGTAGAAAAGTAGTTAACAAATCGATTTACTATCATCCCACACGCACACATTATACAAATTGTATGGCAAACACCTATAATTTTTTGACAAATATAAGTCAACATATAAATTTGTAAAAGTAGGATATCTGGGTTTGGGAAACCCAAGTATGCCCAAACCTGTAGCCCGAGTTTCACAATCTGTTGACAAGATGACGTTGATTTTTTACTTTCTTTTTAAAAGAAAATGTCCTTTTTTACTCATTAAGTGCATGTTTAGCCAGTTAACTTAACATAGTAGTACTAATTTAAACCTTCTTGGAGGATACATATATTTCGATATTGAAATATTATACAATGCTATGAATGTTTTTTTACCCAAACCCACGATTGTTACCGGGCCTTCAAACCCGATATACCACTTTTACAAATTCATTTGTTGACTTGGAACGTTTCCTTTTTCTTTATTATAGTATAAATATAAAAAATTTCCAAACACGAATGAAAGAGAGAGATTGAGGGAGAAGGAGAGGAAGACCGACCGATGATATCTGCTATGGTTCGACCATTAGTAAACCTGCCAGTACTCCCCTCCGGAAAATCAACTCCATAAGGTGGATAATTAACTTTTGCCTTTGTCACTAGTTGATTATTGTTGCCACTATCAACCCACGAGTCTCCAAATATGAAGTAACACGGGACTTGTGGCTCGAAAGAGGCTACAAATGCTCTCAAGTATATCAAGACCATACAAATAAGGCCGGAAATGAGTCGTCGGCCAAACTCATAAGCCATACTTGTTTGTTTGATATAAAACACGGATGAAGGTTGCTTTTAGTCAAAACACATGCCACATAACAGAAAGAGAGAATGGGTTGTTATAAGTACTGGTCCATTAAAACGTGGGAAGGTATTGTTGTCAAAATCAATTACTCCCTCCAAGTCCACATTCTTATACGGATTTTTTTATTTTTTTTTCCACTTTAAATGTTCATTTTCAATCATTAATTGATAAATTCCAAGAATATTTACACACTTCAAAAAATTTTAAAAATTCAGGACAGCTATATTCAGCTATATATAAGAGTAGATTAAAATTGTCATTTTACTTTGTTTAATATCATTCATAATAAACTTTATGTAAATTTTAGGATAGTCAAACATGGACACTTGAGATTAGATGGTATGAGTACTATGTATAGGCAACATTAGACATTTTTAGGCACACTTACTCACTTATACATCGAACTAAAAATTATTCTTGAGATTAATTTGGTTGCAAATAAGATTTTTGACACCTTACACTTAGAAGGGGGGAAAATGTTTTCTCGGTTATTACAATATTTACAATTATTTTGTGTCCTCCATTGCTATGATATCAACGTTTGATTGTTAAAGTGTATAACGTTGTTAAGTTATTGTTGTTGTACTGATCATGTTTGTTAAGAAATTTCATAGTCTTGTTAAATTAGAAGTTGTTCAATCATAACCGAAAGTAGTTGGTTATTTCAAATGTAAAACTAAGCACGTATATATAGAAAGGTTCTATTTAATACTCCGTATCATTTATCACAATTGATACTTTTTTTTATCGCCATGCATACAAATTATTATAATGCAACTTCAGCTGTCATGAAATCTCATCAGTACATTCGATCTTAAAGGCGAGCCAATTGACTATAATATCATAAGGAGAAGCATCCATGGGAGATTGTACGACATATGACCTTGCTGCAAAGAAAGAGTTCACAATTTCCGTGGGATGAAAACCATCATAGAAAATAGAGACGTCGCGGTTGGGGCAAGGGATGGAGTTTGGAACGCATTGTCCATCTGACCTTACTTGGCAGCATGGAGGATTTGGAGATACTAAACCTACACAATCCGAACAATTTTGTATAATGATACAAAATGGTGTAATTTATAAACATATACGTATATAATTTATATTTCTAACTAAAAAATAAAGCAATATTTATATCAAAATTTGTCATCCGTTTGGTAGCTGATTCATCTCACTATTTTAATTTTTTCTCGGAGCTTGTTTGTGGTTGCTCCAAAAATATCACGAAGTGAAAACTGACTCGGCCTTCTTTGGTGAGGTTTTTTCTCATGTCTTAGTTTATCTGTAATTGGCTTGAGTTTTTTTCAACCTTTTACAACCTTAGCAGCTAAAATTCCGGGTAGGATCTAGAGGGTGTGTAATTATTTGTAATTCTAGATTTTGTATCATGTTCTCTAGCACCTTGCTACTGATTTTTTATTAATATATTTAATATTTGCCGTTTAAAAAAAATAAATTTGTAGTATGATTGCTCTATACCTCCTTCTGGTGTTGAAACGTCTGTCATGTTAATGAAAGTGAATCTTGCATCTTGGAAGTTGGTGTTAATCTCATCAATAACAAGTTTAAGACTGTTGTTAAATAGAGCAACTGCATCATTGATCGGCTGAACGCATAGTTTTCCTTTTGTGCCAAACCTTGCGATCTCAGTTGGGGTGCACCCTATTAGGCTCAAACCGAACACTGCAACTTTTCTCTCTCCCAAATTGTACAACGTCTGTCATATAAAACATTATTATGGTTCAGTTTATTATGATTCCCATATCATATGATGAGGTTCTTTCGGGATAGTCTCAAACAAAATTTGTACAAATGAGAATAATTAACCAGATTCTTAAATAATTACCATTAGTTGTTTAGAGTATTGTCGCACAAGGACTGCTGCATATTCATCAGGAGTAAAGATACGGCTTGTCACGTAAATGTTGGGCATCAAATAGTTGTTGATGTAATCGTCGCTTCCTATTTTTAGCACGTAAATGCACTTTTTAACGTATTCATTCGTAATTGTCTTGTTTCGTTGCAAAAGGGAAAGACATGAAATTACTGCTGCGTGATTAAGTAGTTGCCTATTCATGCTGATCCGATCACCCTGCAAATTTTAATGAAGTTAAATAAAAATAAAATCACGAAGCATATATAGTATTAGTTCGTTGTGAACGTTGATTAATTACCAGATTACTTCCAGTTTCATCGCGAATGCCAGCACCACCGCTACCATAGTTTACCCCCGTGCTGATCTCTTGGTTAGTTGCAGTAGCATAAGGTGGAATGAAGAAATCAACAAAACCTAGAAGTTGTCCTGTAATTAAGCAAGATTTTGTTGGTGTCACTGTTTACTTATCACCATACTCTATATTTTATCAAGATGCAGATATATACTAAATAACTCCCAATGACGTCTTTTACGGGTTTTGGGTCCCAATACCCTTCGACGGTGTATGGGGGAGTTTGAGATGTAGACAGTCTTACCCCTACCAAAGATAGAGAGACTGCTTCCAGGTTCTACTAAAGGTGCAAAAGGACCTCCAGCCTTGCTAGGCATGAGGACCGAACTCATGACCTCTGTCTCCAGAGGCAAGGGCTCCAACCACTGATCCAACCCAGTTGATTACTGATATATTGGTTTTTGAATCTAACATATATCTATATCTATACTTCTTTAAAGCATCTCTTATTTCCTAAAATACCTATAATACCCTTTTCATAAGCAAATTTATTTCTAAATCACAAACAATACCTACATCTCCCCCCGCCGCCTTCATCACCACCACCACCATTGCAATTGCCCGGCCGCAATTCGCGGGCAACTTGCTATTTTAAAAATATTTTGATATTCCAAGGCGATTATTGTCTTTTTTTAATACATGTATAATTTAAATTTTGCGACGATAGTGAAATTTACTAATCAATTTGTAACAGATAAAAAGGCTCACTAATGGCCACTCAAGACTCAAAGAGGTTTCGAGGGAGCATCTCTTACCGATCCGACAAAGTAAAACAACAACATTCTAAGTTACTAACTTGACCAAGCATCTCGCTATAAGTCTAAGACAAAGACTACTCCACATTCCTTTATAGTACAAGGAATTATTTAGGCAAAATTAAATAGCAAAGCGGAGTATATTTTGACTTCATAGACACATGACATTTTAAAAAGAGTGAACAATCTTTACCTTTTAAAAGCTGGTCGGTCAAATTAAGCGGAATTTACATTTCAGTAACCTGGTGGCCTGCTGTATTACTTTGCCGTTTATTTGTTTCAGTGTTGAAGTAACTTGTAACTAATATATCGATACATGAAAAATGTATTCATCATCGGTTCAATAGTTTCTTTGATAATCTTGTTATTATTTTTATAATAGATACGTCTAAAAGACATATGTACGTGCAGTAGCGGAGTCAGGATTTACAGTCTGGGGTTGCCGAATAGTTTTTTTTGATACTAATAAGCATAATAGTTATACTATAAAATTAAATTGTACCAGTCTGGGGTTGCCAATTACCTTTGAACTAAATAAATACATAGAAATAGTACTAGAATTATAGAGTTTTATAGATATTGTAGGGTTGTCATGACCACTCGTGGCCACCACATATGTGTACGTGACACATTAATGATACTACCATGTAGTTCAAACATCCTATTTGGATGAAAATATGCAGGTATTGATTAAACATATAACATGAGCATGTATCCGATTCTTAAATGCCAACAACATGATATTGTACATTTAAAATCGTAAGCTAACTCTAATATGTATATCTATTAGGTAGCTGCGCAGCTGCCTGCTTAACTTTTTTTTAAAAACATATACATTTAATATGTACCTGCGCAGCTGCCTTTTTAAAAACGTATATATTTAATATGTCAAACGTTTTTGCGGGTTTATCATATTGTTTTTATTTAAGGTTTTTTAAGATTTGTCTATCTCTATTTTTGATTTAACTTATCCATATTTTTTATAATGGTTTTATTTGCTTTTTTTTTGTCTCGCCCCGTATTACCTTTCTGATTTTACCACGTCGCAACCTTTTTTGGTTTTTCGCGCACATCAATAACAAAATCTAACCACAATAATTGATACCACGTAATGCACAGAAGTAACCTAACGTGCTTTTGCCCTTATATATATATTTGAAACAAACCTATCAATGACATAATGCTTTTTAATTAAACGGTTGAAGATTCAACTTAATTACACTAGAATAATAGGTGACATAATGCTTTTTAATTAAACGGTTGAAAATTCAACTTAATTACACTAAAATAATGGGTGTTTCAACTGGACAGTTGAAGTCCCGCTAATTTTACTAGTTTGTATAACATTGTGTGTAATTTTTTCTTTTTTCTAAAGAGGACGGTACATCATTTATTTTTAATCAATAAAGAATACAATTGAACATTAAGATGAAAATAACCAAATAAAGAAGTCCATAACCCATTATGTACAACAAAATGATTTTTTTTTCTTTTAGTATCAAATGAAATTTAGTATTAGGAAGTAAAATCAATATGGATGTAATTATTTATTTATATATAACAATTAAAGTCGAGTTAACTACCGTACATTTTCGGGTACGGTATTCAACTTCTGTCACAAGACTTTAGTGTTTTGCAACTTTGGCCCCAACTTTCCATCAGCCCCTATTTTTCCTTTTTTTTTTCTCTTCCCCTCCTTTTCCTCTTCCTTTCTTTTTCTTCCTCCTATTCCTCCTCCTCCTCTCTTCTTCTTCTTCTTCTATATCTCACCAACCTTCTTCGTCGTTTTAATTTCTAGATAAACCAACTTCCGGCCACCACCGTGAACTTCCGGCAACGCTATCCAAGTTCGGTCAAAACAATCCACTGTCTATAGATTCAACAAAAGAAACTGATCAACTTCATTTCTATAACAACATATGATAAAATACGCTTTACAATAAGTACTCTATTCTATATATACTCGTATCAAATTCTATGATCTAAAACACTTTCCGGCAACCACCAGCACTGTTTTCTTCCGTCACTTTCCGGAGACCATCACCATTATCACATTCCAACCATCATAATAAACATGCCAAACAAAAACAATATCTTAAACACAAACAAAACTTAAAAGAAATATATTTATAATGACACTTCTAATTACCTCATTAGTGATATCAACATTCCAAAACCAACCTTCAACAACCCTAGCCGCCGCTAACCTTGACCATTAGCAGCAACCATCCAGGTCTATACCACCGCAGGACCACAAGACTCATTCGGATCTATACCGGCACCGGCCAAACATCACCCACCACTGCCCACCTTAATAAAACACATTATATTTTTGAATGTTAACATGAAAGTAAAAAAGAAATATTTAGTTGATGGTGATGAAGAGTACAACAACAACATGGTAGTACTGTTTGAGATGGAAAACAGAAGAAAAAAACATTGATATAAACGATGAGGAAATGACAATAATGGTCTATAAAAATGAAAAACAAATATCCACCTACCGTCTTTGTTTTTTTTTTTTGAAATAGTAAATCTTTTTTGATTCAAAATATGTGTAGTGCATATCCTTGAAAAAGAAGTTGCATACCCTCTGTCACTTTTTCAGTTACGTGTCATGCGTTGTGTGTATGTTTCCAAGTAACTTAGTGACACATCATCTTAAAATGAAACCTTTATATTTTATATTCTTTACGAGCAATAATAATTCAATTGACACCAATTCATTAGTTGTGTACTTGTGTTAGATGGTATAAATTTATAGTATTTCACTAAATGTAAATGTGGATATATTTAGGAATAAAGATATAATATTTGGGTTCTTCTGAATTTGTTGAATGTGAAGCAAAATTTATCTATAATATATAATACATAAAAAACGAAAAGTGAATATGGGGTTGTTACACACCCAATATGGGTGAAAACCCTTCACATACTAATTTTGAATACATAAAAAACATGAGGCTCAATCTCTTACTAATTTTTAATACATAAAAAACACTTACGTTATATATTTAGTCAACTTCCACATCTAAAACATTACTCGTAAATATTAATTAAACCTTCCTTATATATTCTGTCAATCTGTTTCAATTCTACAATTATATTTGGGTTTTGCTAAACGAAGCCCTAAGGTCTTTCGTTAAGGTGAATTAAATGGTTGTACACTTATCATAAAATTCAGGGTCGGACTTTTGATATGGAAACGTACAATTTTTTATGTCCGTTAAGTGAAGCTCTAATGGCTTCATTTAGCATTTCCATTATATTTTAACAACATGATTAATAATGGGTCATTACACGACAAACTCGGGGCTAACGCATTGTGCATGTACTTCTTTATTAAAATTAATCAATGAGGAAAATACCTAGGTAAACCAAAAATGTGATTCATTAGCTTAGAATGTACGTCCTACTTTTTGTAAAAATGGTAAACAAAAAAGTTGAACAATAATTTGAATAACTAAAAGATATCAAATAATTTTTTCATTTAAGTTTTTTCTCTTTATCAATCTCATTGAAAATTGAAACTTAAATGAATAGTAGACTAATAGTGAATACTTTGAACTCACGAAAACCCGACCCGAAAAGTGAACATTTTGTGAAGTAACCTATTTACATTAAATATTGCATACCCAGAAATATATTTCTGGATCCGCCATTGAGATTATGAAATTCAATATTAAAAATACATATAGTTAAAGGAAAATAATTTGACATGATAAAAGGAAATGATAAATTGATGAATTACTCTCGAAGTAGCAACCAATCTTTATATTAAATAAAAGACAATTGTTATGACATAAATATTTTATAAAAATAGCTTATTTATTATCCTCACATTCTTTCTTAAAGTTTAGTTTTTTTTCATTTACTTATGATGTCATAAACACTTTTTTTTTTTAAATTTCAAATTTTTTTATGTTATTTATGATGTCATTTTATTGAAATTTTTTATCTTATGCCGGTTAATAAGCTAATTATATTTATTTGAAACATAAGGCATACTATTTTGCGGTTATGAGTAATATATTTATGTTTGTTATTTACGCACACTAAGTATATTTGATACAAAAACATGAAGGTAGTTATATGCATTTTGTTTATCACTAAAAAATGTTTTAGTTAATTATCACATAGATATTTAGGAATATGCTCAATCAATTTCGTCGCAACCTCAGTGCCGAAAATACATTTTAACAATCTTTTATTAATATGTCCGGGTTGAACCCAAGTTAATTAGCTAGTATCCTTTTGGAGTATAGTTGTTTTATTGCAAAAATAAATTTAATAAATGAGTGACAAATATTTTTTCTAAAAATGATAATAATTTATTAAGATTAAACCTTTTGGCACTAAATGAGTTCTCGGCAAAAAGGATTAGTTTTCGGTAAATTGAGACGATGGCAAATTTATGAGTTTCTAAAAAAGATCAAAATAATACCAAAAAACATTTTAAGGATTCGATAACATTTCGGTTTCATTAAATTATCAGAAATAATACTTGCAAATTAAAAATAATAAGGGTTTTTTATGCAAATTTAGGGGACAAGTTTATAATTATAAGGTATATTATCACGTTCTAATTCAATCACTAAAATTTAGGTGATTCATCTTAATCGATTTTGAAAAGAAATTCAGGATATCCAAAGACGTATCAAATTCGAGATCAAACTACGAAATCTTATGATATCATTATGAATGTTAGGATGAAAATCATTAATAAATTATGAACACTAAAAACGATCATAATGATTATCGATTTTATCATTAGATGCGAAATCAATAACCCATACTATTTCTAACTGATTTTGAATAACATAAAAAAATAGTTTTTAGACTAATAATATGTTTGCTTGTAAACGAATATTACACAAAACAAACATATTATTTAAAAATTATATGGATTAAATGTGTATCTACACATAACAACATCAAATATCTTTTAATATACTAAAAGGTAATATCTCTAATAACTTATCGACCAATCACAACTATCGTTTTCCTAAAGTTGACTTTAATTTTCAATTTTGACTTTAATTTACACTTTTTATTTTTCATCACAAATTTACACTTTTAACCCATTAATTTTAATATAATAAATAAATAATAATAATAATATAATAATCTAATAGAATAATAGCTAATATGTATCTTAATATACGTTCTATCATATAAATATAAAATTAGTTACTAAAAATAAATAAAATTTAATGTAATATATTAAGATTTAAAGTAATTGTACAATTATCATTTTTTGAAGCCTTTTTTAGTAATTGTCATGACATATATAAGAAATAAAACATGTAAAAATATAATCTTTATAGGAAACACATATAATATTGTCATAATTTAATTGAAATATTTAGGATATGTTTTAACTAAAACTCTAATATTGAATAACGTTATAACTATCGTGTATTGAACACGGAGCTAAAATCTAAGTATTATAATAATAATCGAACATCGAGGTTTTGGAATTTATGTATGACGGTTTGGAAAAAACGTATCGACATATCCACTTAATCAAGTAGCAAAAACAATTAAATTAACATGATTTGGAATTTAGCAAAGTGAATAATTAATGCTCCATAATATGTTTTTGATTTTCTTTTATACAGCCGCTTAAAAAAAAGAGATATGTATTTTAAAATAGTAAATAGGTCAACAAATAAATGGTGGTGGAATGGTTGAGCACACTTCCCTTCTTCCATATAATCACCTAACTTTTAAATAGTTTTAAAACCATTAAAAAATCTACATTTAAATACTTACGTGGAAATTGATTTATGATGTGTCGGAAACATGGCTGCTGACATGTCACTCGGATGAACCTGGTAATGCCATGTAAAAAAATGCTGACGTGCTGGGCTAAGAGAGCGCCACGTGAGAGCTTTTCGATAGTCTTTTATATATATAATAATAATCGAACATCGAGGTTTTGGAATTTATGTATGACGGTTTGGAAAAAACGTATCGACATATCCACTTAATCAATAGCAAAAACAATTAAATTAACATGATTTGGAATTTAGCAAAGTGAATAATTAATGCTCCATAATATGTTTTTGATTTTCTTTTATACAGCCGCTTAAAAAAAAGAGATATGTATTTTAAAATAGTAAATAGGTCAACAAATAAATGGTGGTGGAATGGTTGAGCACACTTCCCTTCTTCCATATAATCACCTAACTTTTAAATAGTTTTAAAACCATTAAAAAATCTACATTTAAATACTTACGTGGAAATTGATTTATGATGTGTCGGAAACATAGTTGCTGACATGTCACTCGGATGAACCTCGTTTTAAAACCATTAAAAAATCTACATTTAAATACTTGCGTGGAAATTGATTTATGATGTGTCGGAAACATGGTTGCTGATAGAGGTGTTGAAAAAAACCAAACCCGAATATCCTGACCCGACCCAAATGGGTTTGGTTTATACGGGTTGGGTTATTCGGGTTTTGGGTTAGTTATTCGGTTAACCATACCCATATAAATTTAATCGGTTCGGGTTGTGGGTGATAAAATTTCATTTCGGGTTAACCCGAATAAATTATTCTTATTTTTTATACAATTATTATAATGATAAATATGGCATGGTTACTAGAATACTAGCAGTAGTCGACAATTATAATTTTGTTTCTCCATTACATCTTTCAATATATATAAATTTTGTCTATTGTTATGTCATTTGTTATTGTAGAATCGGAAACAAAAAATATTGTTACTTTGATCATTAAAGTAAGAAAATGTATAAGAATTTGACTCGAAGACACAAGAAGAAACATTCTTTTGGACTAGATTAGTATAATGCATGTACTCTCTATTTTTTTGTATTTTAATATTCTGATCATGCGTAATTTGTTTTTTTGTATTTTGAATTTATGATGATATACTTCAAAAATCATATGTTGGAATGTTATGTAGCTAAAATACTGTAATGTACGTGTAAATGAGCAACTCACCATCTTTTGTAAATTAGAAATTTTTGTAGTTGTTTCAAAACCTTTTCAATTGGTTAATTCGGGTTTAACCCAAAACCCAACCCGAACCATTTAACCCAAAACCCAAATCTTTATTCGGTTCGGTTTATGGGTCACATTTTGCATGGCTCAAACCCGAATAACCCGACCCATATAACCCGAAACCCGAATAACCCGACCGATCAACACCCCTAGTTGCTGACATGTCACTCGGATGAACCTCGTGATACCATGTAAAAAAATGCTGACGTGCTGGGCTAAGAGAGCGCCACGTGAGAGCTTTTCGATAGTCTTTTATATATATAAATACTAGGTCTTATATTGTTTAACAAAGTATTGACCAAAAGAAATAAATATATATATATATATATATATATATATATATATATATATATATATATATATATATATATATATATATATATATATATATATATATATATATATATATATATATATATATATATATATATATATATATATATATATATATATATATATATATATATATATATATATATATATATATATATATATATATATATATATATATATATATATATATATATATATATATATATATATATATATATATATATATATATATATATATATATATATATATATATATATATATATATATATATATATATATATATATATATATATATATATATATATATATATATATATATATATATATATATATATATATATATATATATATATATATATATATATATATATATATATATATATATATATATATATATATATATATATATATATATATATATATATATATATATATATATATATATATATATATATATATATATATATATATATATATATATATATATATATATATATATATATATATATATATATATATATATATATATATATATATATATATATATATATATATATATATATATATATATATATATATATATATATATATATATATATATATATATATATATATATATATATATATATATATATATATATATATATATATATATATATATATATATATATATATATATATATATATATATATATATATATATATATATATATATATATATATATATATATATATATATATATATATATGTTGTTAACTTGACTAAAGTCTATATTTTAAGCCAAAGATTATTTTGAAAAATTTAATAACTATTATATATATATATATATATATGTTGGAATTCGTCTGCCCAAGACACATATTAAATTGACGTGGCTAGTACGTGATGATCCAAGTCGGGTCATACCCAATAACAAGCTAGACAAACACTTACGATATTTATTTATATGATATGATCTTTAAATAAATATCAATACTTGAAACATTTAGAAAGTGGTTTTCTAAATAATTGCACTTGAGATATGTAAATAAATTATATGGATGATTTATTTTGAGAGAGATGTCAATATGTCTCTGTGGCCGAAGACAGTAAGTTCCCACTGCGGCGCAGTGGGAGTGTGTCAAACCCACTGCGGCGCAGTGGGGGTTTTTGCACCCACGCGGCGCAGTGGGAGTGTTCACCCACTGCGGCGCAGTGGGAGTGTTCACCCACTGCGGCGCAGTGGGAGTGTATCACCCACTGCGGCGCAGTGGGAGTGTTCACCCACTGCGGCGCAGTGGGAGTGTATCACCCACTGCGGCGCAGTGGGAGTGTTCACCCACTGCGGCGCAGTGGGAGTGTTCAACCCACTGCGGCGCAGTGGGAGTGTTCACCCACTGCGGCGCAGTGGGAGTGTTCAACCCACTGCGGCGCAGTGGGAGTGTTCACCCACTGCGGCGCAGTGGGAGTGTTCACCCACTGCGGCGCAGTGGGAGTGTTCACCCACTGCGGCGCAGTGGGAGTGTATCAACCCACTGCGGCGCAGTGGGAGTGTTCACCCACTGCGGCGCAGTGGGAGTGTTCACCCACTGCGGCGCAGTGGGAGTGTATCACCCACTGCGGCGCAGTGGGAGTGTTCACCCACTGCGGCGCAGTGGGAGTGTCGCCCACTGCGGCGCAGTGGGAGTGTATCAGACCCACTGCGGCGCAGTGGATTATCAACCACTGTTAATTCTTCTATTCATTCCTACATGTTTTCATGCAATAGTGATATCAAAGATTAAAATTGGTTTTAATATTGACATTAACTTGGTAAATTAAAATGGGTTTTATTAAAAGTTAATGGTCACAATTATAAAAATGGATTTTATAAAAGAACCTTGAAATTTGGATTTCAAGATTCATTATGGTACATAGTTTTTAACTAGAATATAAAAACTCAAACGACCCTTTAAAAACAAGTTAAACGCCATCCTTTTATACAACACTTAATTATTTGGGAACTCTTTGTAGGATAAAGGTCACCTAACTACTTTGAGGGAACTTATAAGTTAAGGTAAATTTATTGTACTTATGGGATAAAGGTCACCTAACTACTTTGAGGGAACTTATAAGTTAAGGTAAATTTATTGTACTTATGGGATAAAGGTCACCTAACTACTTTGAGGGAACTTATAAGTTAAGGTAAATTTATTGTACTTATGGGATAAAGGTCACCTAACTACTTTGAGGGAACTTATAAGTTAAGGTAAATTTATTGTACTTATGGGATAAAGGTCACCTAACTACTTTGAGGGAACTTATAAGTTAAGGTAAATTTATTGTACTTATGGGATAAAGGTCACCTAACTACTTTGAGGGAACTTATAAGTTAAGGTAAATTTATTGTACTTATGGGATAAAGGTCACCTAACTACTTTGAGGGAACTTATAAGTTAAGGTAAATTTATTGTACTTATGGGATAAAGGTCACCTAACTACTTTGAGGGAACTTATAAGTTAAGGTAAATTTATTGTACTTATGGGATAAAGGTCACCTAACTACTTTGAGGGAACTTATAAGTTAAGGTAAATTTATTGTACTTATGGGATAAAGGTCACCTAACTACTTTGAGGGAACTTATAAGTTAAGGTAAATTTATTGTACTTATGGGATAAAGGTCACCTAACTACTTTGAGGGAACTTATAAGTTAAGGTAAATTTATTGTACTTATGGGATAAAGGTCACCTAACCACTAGTATAATAAGGATAATATTACTTTGATAAAAACCCAAAAATCCCAACAATGGCATCTAGAGCCGGTTATATGGATACATACATCAAAAGTTGAAATTTTGTTTGGACAAAATCCAATATTTTGGTCATTTGGTTATGGCCAAAATAAATACACAAAAAGGAGGTTCCTTTTTCTTGTGTATTTTAGTGTCACAACTTAGCCAAGAGACCTTGTGAATGTTTGTGATGTGTGGATGTGTTTGTTTAATTATTCAATGGTTGTAATAGTTAAATAGGATTTTATTCATTCATTTGGTTATGTAATCTATTTATTTCATTTGGTATGTAATAAGTAGATTAGTTGCATTTTTCATTATAAATGTAATCTCCAAGAAGGCATCAAAAGGTTTGGGGCTAAAAGTTGGAGGCTAATGAGAAGACCCGTAAGTTCTCACTGCGGCGCAGTGGGAGTATGTCAAACCCACTGCGGCGCAGTGGGGTTATGCAACCCACTGCGGCGCAGTGGGAGTATGTCAAACCCACTGCGGCGCAGTGGGAGTATGTCAAACCCACTGCGGCGCAGTGGGAGTATGTCCCACTGCGGCGCAGTGGGAGTATGTCAAACCCACTGCGGCGCAGTGGGGGATAATGCAACCGAGACCAGTGACTTACCACTGCGGCGCAGTGGGAGTGTATTAGACCTACTGCGGCGCAGTAGGTTATGTCAAACACTGCGGGCAGTGGGAGTATGTCAACCCACTGCGGCGCAGTGGGAGTATGTCAAACCCACTGCGGCGCAGTGGGAGTATGTCAAACCCACTGCGGCGCAGTGGGAGTATGTCAAACCCACTGCGGCGCAGTGGGAGTATGTCAAACCCACTGCGGCGCAGTGGGAGTATGTCAAACCCACTGCGGCGCAGTGGGAGTATGTCAAACCCACTGCGGCGCAGTGGGAGTATGTCAAACCCACTGCGGCGCAGTGGGAGTATGTCACCCACTGCGGCGCAGTGGGAGTATGTCAAACCCACTGCGGCGCAGTGGGAGTATGTCAAACCCACTGCGGCGCAGTGGGAGTATGTCAAACCCACTGCGGCGCAGTGGGAGTATGTCACCCACTGCGGCGCAGTGGGAGTATGTCAAACCCACTGCGGCGCAGTGGGAGTATGTCAAACCCACTGCGGCGCAGTGGGAGTATGTCAAACCCACTGCGGCGCAGTGGGAGTATGTCACCCACTGCGGCGCAGTGGGAGTATGTACCCACTGCGGCGCAGTGGGAGTATGTCCCCACTGCGGCGCAGTGGGAGTATGTCAACCCACTGCGGCGCAGTGGGAGTATGTCAAACCCACTGCGGCGCAGTGTGCGTTTTAATATTATAAGGATAATATTACTTTGATAAAAACCCAAAAATCCCAACAATGGCATCTAGAGCCGGTTATATGGATACATACATCAAAAGTTGAAATTTTGTTTGGACAAAATCCAATATTTTGGTCATTTGGTTATGGCCAAAATAAATACACAAAAAGGAGGTTCCTTTTTCTTGTGTATTTTAGTGTCACAACTTAGCCAAGAGACCTTGTGAATGTTTGTGATGTGTGGATGTGTTTGTTTAATTATTCAATGGTTGTAATAGTTAAATAGGATTTTATTCATTCATTTGGTTATGGCCAAAATAAATACACAAAAAGGAGGTTCCTTTTTCTTGTGTATTTTAGTGTCACAACTTAGCCAAGAGACCTTGTGAATGTTTGTGATGTGTGGATGTGTTTGTTTAATTATTCAATGGTTGTAATAGTTAAATAGGATTTTATTCATTCATTTGGTTATGGCCAAAATAAATACACAAAAAGGAGGTTCCTTTTTCTTGTGTATTTTAGTGTCACAACTTAGCCAAGAGACCTTGTGAATGTTTGTGATGTGTGGATGTGTTTGTTTAATTATTCAATGGTTGTAATAGTTAAATAGGATTTTATTCATTCATTTGGTTATGGCCAAAATAAATACACAAAAAGGAGGTTCCTTTTTCTTGTGTATTTTAGTGTCACAACTTAGCCAAGAGACCTTGTGAATGTTTGTGATGTGTGGATGTGTTTGTTTAATTATTCAATGGTTGTAATAGTTAAATAGGATTTTATTCATTCATTTGGTTATGGCCAAAATAAATACACAAAAAGGAGGTTCCTTTTTTTTTGTGTATTTATTTGTGTGGTTGTTTGTTTATTTTGTCATATGGATGCTCAAAACCAACAAACTTGATGACTACATAAAAGATTAAAATTGGTTTTAATATTGACATTAACTTGGTAAATTAAAATGGGTTTTATTAAAAGTTAATGGTCACAATTATAAAAATGGATTTTATAAAAGAACCTTGAAATTTGGATTTCAAGATTCATTATGGTACATAGTTTTTAACTAGAATATAAAAACTCAAACGACCCTTTAAAAACAAGTTAAACGCCATCCTTTTATACAACACTTAATTATTTGGGAACTCTTTGTAGGATAAAGGTCACCTAACTACTTTGAGGGAACTTATAAGTTAAGGTAAATTTATTGTACTTATGGGATAAAGGTCACCTAACCACTAGTATAGATAAATTTACATGTGTGTATAAGTAGGACAACTTGATTTGGAAGCCATGTGATTAGGGTCACCGAAGCATGGTAACCAAAGGCGTTGATGGGATTAAACATGCCAACTTAATATAAGATATTAAACCGGTCCCATACCACTAGAAATTGCAAAGTGTTGCAATTGTCAAACGTTGACTACCTTGTTAATTTAGATCATGGGATAAAGGTCACCTAACCATCATTTAAATGTAACGTTGGATTCTAGGTTTTAATTATTAATTGTCTATGAGACATAAAAGGGTATTAACAATTAAAATTTATATTTGATATCGAAAATACTAATAAAGAACTTTGTTAATCTTGTAGATGGCCGCTAACAATGCAATAAACCCCAACCAAAACGTCCATAATTTTTCACTAAGATCCATCCTTGAAAAGGATCGTCTAAACCAAAACAATTTTGTGGATTGGTTTCGTAACTTAAGAATTGTTCTTAGGCACGAAAAGAAATCCTATATTTTAGACGATCCTATTCCTGATGAGCCCGAAGAAACTGATGTTGAGGCCTATAATGATTGGGTTAAATATGTCGAGGACTCCGTGCAAGTTAGTTGCATAATGCTTGCGAGTATGACTCCCGAACTCCAAAAGGAGTTCGAGCATCATGGGGCATACGACATGATTACCCAACTCAAGGAAATGTTCCAACAAAAGGCAAGGGCTGAACGCTTCGAAACGGTTCGAGCGCTTCATGCATGTCGCATGGATGATTCACAACCCGTATCAACATATGTTCTTAAAATGAAAAGCTACATTGATCGCCTCGAAAGGCTTAATTGTCCCGTCTCAAATGAGTTAGCTACGGATATGATCCTTAACTCATTATCTAAGAGATTTGAGACTTTCGTGTTAAATTATAACATGAATGGATGGGACAAGACCGTTTCCGAGCTTCATGGGATGCTCAAAACGGCCGAGGCTAGTATGGGAGGAAAAGTTCAACCCGTTCTCATGATCAATGAAGGCGGAAAGAAAAGGGCTTACTCCGGACCCAAGGCAAATGTTGCTAAGGGAAAGGGTAACTTCAAAGGGAATTTTAAAGGCAAAGGAAAGGGAAAAATGGATACCCAAAAGGCGAAGAAGCAAAAGGTTGCTGTCAATGACCCATGCTTTGAGTGTGGGGAGGTAGGACATTGGAAACGTAATTGTCCAACCTACCTCAAAGAGTTAAAAGCTAAGAGGGATGCAGGGCAAACCTCAGGTACAATATTTATGATATATATTGAGCTTAATACAGTTTTTTCTTACATATGGGTATTGGATACCGGATGTGGAACTCATATTTGTAATATGTTACAGGGGTTCATAAGAAAAAGGAACATCAAGAAGGGGGACATTAGTCTCTTTATGGGCAATGGTGCATTGGTGCATGTTGAAGCCCAAGGAGACTATCTTTTGAAACTTCCAAATGGTTTGGAAATTGTATTGAACAATGTTTTGTATGCACCTAGTTTGACTAGGAGTATTATTTCAGTTTCCCGTTTAAGACATGTTGGATATGATTTTAATTTTGTTAACAATGATATCCATGTTTCTTTGAATGATGTATTTTATTTTAAAGCTATGCCTTTAAATGGTATTTATGAATTAGTTCATGAAAACCAAACATATGATAACTCAATGTACCAAGCTACCACCAAGAAACTTAAATTAGATTTAAGTGAAACCTATATTTGGCATTGTCGTCTTGGCCATATAAATAAGAATCGCATACTAACACTTCAAAAGAATGGTCTTTTGAAAACAAAATCAAATGATTCATTTAATGTATGTGAATCTTGTTTACAAGGCAAGATGACTAAAGCACCTTTCAAAGGCACTAATGAAAGGGCAAAAGATTTATTAGGTATCATACATTCGGATGTATGTGGTCCTTTTAAGCCAATGACTAGGAATGGTGAAAGATACTTCATTACATTCACCGATGACTATAGTCGTTACGGTTATGTATACTTATTAAGACATAAGAGTGAAGCTTTTGAAATGTTCAAAATTTTCAAGAATGAAGTAGAAAACCAACTCAGTAAGACAATAAAAATTCTTCGTTCTGATAGAGGAGGTGAATACCTAAGTGATGCTTTTCAAGATCATCTTAGAAGTTGTGGGATTGTCTCACAACTAACTCCACCTGGAACACCACAACATAATGGTGTGTCTGAAAGGAGGAATCGAACTCTATTAGATATGGTTCGTTCCATGATGAGCAGAAGCTCACTACCTCTATCATTTTGGGGATATGCCATAATCTCTGCTGCCCGAATTTTAAATATGGCTCCCACCAAGAAAGTGGAGAAAACACCTTTTGAAATATGGCATGGAAGAGTTCCATCTTTATCATATTTAAAGGTATGGGGTTGTGAGGCTTATGTAAGACATGATGCCTCAAACAAATTAGAGCCCCGATCCACTAAGTGTATCTTTGTAGGATATCCCAAAGATGATTTGGGATATTATTTCTACAATCCTAATGAGCAAAATGTATTTGTTGCTCGAAAGGCTGAGTTCTTGGAAACTAAATTCCTTATGGAAGGAACTAGTTCCAGAACAGTGGAACTTGAAGAAGATCAAGAACCACTGACAGATACACACTTGGGTGACACTAGCATTCAACAAAAGGATGTTGAAGATGATCAAAGGGTTGATCAAGACACACAAAACGTTCGTAGATCTGGTAGAGCTACTTATCCACCTGAGAGATATGGATTTCTCGTGGATGAATGCTACATGGTAGTTTCTGATGAACCTACCACCTACCATGATGCTATGTCCAAATCAGATTCGGACAAATGGCTAGAGGCCATGAACGCTGAGATGCAATCCATGTATGACAACCAAGTTTGGGAATTGGTTGTTGAACCTCCTAATTCCAAAGTAGTTGGAAGTAAGTGGGTGTTCAAATTGAAACACGATATGCATGGAAACTTGAGTACTTATAAAGCTAGACTTGTAGCAAAAGGTTTCACTCAAACTCGAGGGGTCGATTATGATGAAACTTTTTCGCCTGTGGCAATGCTAAAGTCTATTAGGATATTATTTGCCATAGCCGCACATTATGACTATGAGATATGGCAAATGGATGTCAAAACCGCTTTTCTAAATGGATATCTTGAGGAAGATGTCTATATGGATCAGCCTGAAGGTTTTGTCGATCCTAAGCATCCTAATAAAGTATGCAAGTTAAAGAAATCAATCTATGGATTGAAACAAGCATCAAGAAGCTGGAATCGTCGTTTTGATGAAGAAGTCAAGAAATTTGGCTTCATCAAAAATGCCGATGAAGCTTGTGTGTATAAGAAGGCTAGTGGGAGCATCATTACTTTTCTAGTATTATATGTCGATGACATTCTACTATTTGGAAATGACATTCCAACCTTGGAAGGTGTAAAAGCCTGGCTTGGAAGTTGCTTTTCCATTAAGGATCTTGGTGAAGCCGCCTATATTTTGGGAATAAGGATCTATAGGGATAGATCAAGGCGCTTAATAGGTTTGAATCAAAGTGCATACATAGACAAGATCTTGAAAAGGTTCAAGATGGAAAACTCCAAAAAGGGTTTGGTGCCTATTCAAAGAGGAACTATATTGAGTACTTCTCAATCTCCCAGCTCAAAAGTTGAGCAAGAGAGAATGAGTGGAATCCCATATGCATCTGCTATAGGATCCATCATGTATGCTATGATATGCACGAGACCGGACGTGTCATGCGCTTTAAGCATGACAAGTAGATACCAGCAAAATCCAGGAGATAGTCATTGGATGGCTGTCAAATATATATTGAAATATCTTAGAAACACTAAAGATATGTTCTTAATATATGGATCTGGTGAGGAGGAACTCGTTGTAAAGGGTTACACGGATGCGAGTTTCCAAACTGATCGAGATGATTCTCGATCACAATCGGGGTATATCTTCATTCTAAATGGAGGAGCTGTTTCTTGGAAAAGCTCAAAGCAAGATGTGGTTGCATTGTCCACTACAGAATCGGAATACATCGCCGCTTCTCTAGCAGCACAAGAAGCTGCATGGTTGAAGAAATTCATTGCCGATCTAGGGGTTGTTCCTTCCATTCAAGGACCCCTAGAAATTCTTTGTGATAACGAGGGTGCGATTGCTCAAATCAAGGAACCTCGTGCACATCAAAAGACTAGGCACATTGAGCGGAGATTCAACTACATAAGGGATGAAGTTGAAAAGGGAAAGATATGTATTCACAAAGTTCACACCGATCAAAATGTTGCGGACCCACTCACGAAGCTCCTTGAAAGGCCTAAGCATGAGAGTCATACTTGTGCCATGGGACTTCGATATTCTAGTGATTGGATTTGATCTATTTTATGTATTTGGATATCGGAACACTTGTAGTTATTAACACATTTATATGAATATTGGTATTTTGCATTTAAATTGTGTTATGTTCCATTTTTGCATGTTTAAATCCATGAATAAGTTAATTATTCTAAATGTCCGTAGTCGATCATATTTGTGGGAACAAATATGAATGTAAGATTATTATGAACTTGGATTGGTAGATATTCAAAAGGGTTTGAATATAGAGCAAAGTGTTGCTACCAAGGTTCATAGATATTTGTGGGATACAAATATTGGACTGACCTGCAATCAAGCATTACTACATGGAATCTCTGTGATTGATCATAAGTAATCTTGAGTTAAAAGGCGAATATCATTGTGTCCTCAGACCTGAGATACATATTGGGTCTTGATATTCACTGAATATTATACTTTGACTTAGTTCTTCGCTGTTCTGAAACATGGCAGTACATAAGACTAAGCTCAGGTATGATATAAGGTGATTGTGAGAGACGTATGTAGTCGAGATGGAATTTGTCCCTCTTATTCGTTGAGAGTAAGATGTCTAAGGCCTGCTACAAAGTTAAATCAATAGAGAATGATCACTCTGTGTCTCTAGGATTTAACATGACATCTGTGACAAAAGGATAAATGATCGATTCACCTAAATCATTTCAAGTAAGGGACTTGAAGAGGATGATGTTATTGAATGGCACTTCGTCATACGTATTAGGGGTAGCAAACCGTTGTTAGGCGGTATTTGCTGCTTGCGTCAATCTTCTATGAATCTTGTGCAAGTGGGAGATTGTTGGAATTCGTCTGCCCAAGACACATATTAAATTGACGTGGCTAGTACGTGATGATCCAAGTCGGGTCATACCCAATAACAAGCTAGACAAACACTTACGATATTTATTTATATGATATGATCTTTAAATAAATATCAATACTTGAAACATTTAGAAAGTGGTTTTCTAAATAATTGCACTTGAGATATGTAAATAAATTATATGGATGATTTATTTTGAGAGAGATGTCAATATGTCTCTGTGGCCGAAGACAGTAAGTTCCCACTGCGGCGCAGTGGGAGTGTGTCAAACCCACTGCGGCGCAGTGGGGGTTCACCCACTGCGGCGCAGTGGGAGGTTCACCCACTGCGGCGCATGGGAGTGTTCACCCACTGCGGCGCAGTGGGAGTGTATCACCCACTGCGGCGCAGTGGGAGTTTCGCCCACTGCGGCGCAGTGAGTTCCCACTGCGGCGCAGTGGGAGTGTATTAGACCCACTGCGGCGCAGTGGGTTATCAAAATGAAGAAAATCATTCAAATCACATCACAAAAGGTTACTTGAAGCATTTGGATGCAAGATCAAGTGGGAGCTCAACTAACACAATATTTTGTGTTACTTTGTCCCTTAGGTTGAGACCTTTTGGCCCACTTGTTTCGGCTAACAAGTGTGGTCAAAATAGTTGGCTAATGTTGTGCACTTATTATATTTGTGTGGTTGTTTGTTTATTTTGTCATATGGATGCTCAAAACCAACAAACTTGATGACTACATAAAAGATTAAAATTGGTTTTAACTACATATGTCACATTGAAATGGTTCAATTTTCCGCTGCGTTTTAATATTATAAGGATAATATTACTTTGATAAAAACCCAAAAATCCCAACAATGGCATCTAGAGCCGGTTATATGGATACATACATCAAAAGTTGATATTTTGTTTGGACAAAATCCAATATTTTGGTCATTTGGTTATGTAATCTATTTATTTCATTTGGTATGTAATAAGTAGATTAGTTGCATTTTTCATTATAAATGTAATCTCCAAGAAGGCATCAAAAGGTTTGGGGCTAAAAGTTGGAGGCTAATGAGAAGACCCGTAAGTTCTCACTGCGGCGCAGTGGGAGTATATCAAACCCACTGCGGCGCAGTGGGAGTTATCAGCCCATGCGGCGCAGTGGGAGTTGTCCCCACTGCGGCCAGTGGGAGCTTCCCACTGCGGCGCAGTGGGAGTGTATTAGACCCACTGCGGCGCAGTGGGTTATCAAAATGAAGAAAATCATTCAAATCACATCACAAAAGGTTACTTGAAGCATTTGGATGCAAGATCAAGTGGGAGCTCAACTAACACAATATTTTGTGTTACTTTGTCCCTTAGGTTGAGACCTTTTGGCCCACTTGTTTCGGCTAACAAGTGTGGTCAAAATAGTTGGCTAATGTTGTGCACTTATTATATTTGTGTGGTTGTTTGTTTATTTTGTCATATGGATGCTCAAAACCAACAAACTTGATGACTACATAAAAGATTAAAATTGGTTTTAATATTGACATTAACTTGGTAAATTAAAATGGGTTTTATTAAAAGTTAATGGTCACAATTATAAAAATGGATTTTATAAAAGAACCTTGAAATTTGGATTTCAAGATTCATTATGGTACATAGTTTTTAACTAGAATATAAAAACTCAAACGACCCTTTAAAAACAAGTTAAACGCCATCCTTTTATACAACACTTAATTATTTGGGAACTCTTTGTAGGATAAAGGTCACCTAACCACTAGTATAGATAAATTTACATGTGTGTATAAGTAGGACAACTTGATTTGGAAGCCATGTGATTAGGGTCACCGAAGCATGGTAACCAAAGGCGTTGATGGGATTAAACATGCCAACTTAATATAAGATATTAAACCGGTCCCATACCACTAGAAATTGCAAAGTGTTGCAATTGTCAAACGTTGACTACCTTGTTAATTTAGATCATGGGATAAAGGTCACCTAACCACTAGTATAGATAAATTTACATGTGTGTATAAGTAGGACAACTTGATTTGGAAGCCATGTGATTAGGGTCACCGAAGCATGGTAACCAAAGGCGTTGATGGGATTAAACATGCCAACTTAATATAAGATATTAAACCGGTCCCATACCACTAGAAATTGCAAAGTGTTGCAATTGTCAAACGTTGACTACCTTGTTAATTTAGATCATGGGATAAAGGTCACCTAACCATCATTTAAATGTAACGTTGGATTCTAGGTTTTAATTATTAATTGTCTATGAGACATAAAAGGGTATTAACAATTAAAATTTATATTTGATATCGAAAATACTAATAAAGAACTTTGTTAATCTTGTAGATGGCCGCTAACAATGCAATAAACCCCAACCAAAACGTCCATAATTTTTCACTAAGATCCATCCTTGAAAAGGATCGTCTAAACCAAAACAATTTTGTGGATTGGTTTCGTAACTTAAGAATTGTTCTTAGGCACGAAAAGAAATCCTATATTTTAGACGATCCTATTCCTGATGAGCCCGAAGAAACTGATGTTGAGGCCTATAATGATTGGGTTAAATATGTCGAGGACTCCGTGCAAGTTAGTTGCATAATGCTTGCGAGTATGACTCCCGAACTCCAAAAGGAGTTCGAGCATCATGGGGCATACGACATGATTACCCAACTCAAGGAAATGTTCCAACAAAAACAATATTTTGTGTTACTTTGTCCCTTAGGTTGAGACCTTTTGGCCCACTTGTTTCGGCTAACAAGTGTGGTCAAAATAGTTGGCTAATGTTGTGCACTTATTATATTTGTGTGGTTGTTTGTTTATTTTGTCATATGGATGCTCAAAACCAACAAACTTGATGACTACATAAAAGATTAAAATTGGTTTTAATATTGACATTAACTTGGTAAATTAAAATGGGTTTTATTAAAAGTTAATGGTCACAATTATAAAAATGGATTTTATAAAAGAACCTTGAAATTTGGATTTCAAGATTCATTATGGTACATAGTTTTTAACTAGAATATAAAAACTCAAACGACCCTTTAAAAACAAGTTAAACGCCATCCTTTTATACAACACTTAATTATTTGGGAACTCTTTGTAGGATAAAGGTCACCTAACTACTTTGAGGGAACTTATAAGTTAAGGTAAATTTATTGTACTTATGGGATAAAGGTCACCTAACCACTAGTATAGATAAATTTACATGTGTGTATAAGTAGGACAACTTGATTTGGAAGCCATGTGATTAGGGTCACCGAAGCATGGTAACCAAAGGCGTTGATGGGATTAAACATGCCAACTTAATATAAGATATTAAACCGGTCCCATACCACTAGAAATTGCAAAGTGTTGCAATTGTCAAACGTTGACTACCTTGTTAATTTAGATCATGGGATAAAGGTCACCTAACCATCATTTAAATGTAACGTTGGATTCTAGGTTTTAATTATTAATTGTCTATGAGACATAAAAGGGTATTAACAATTAAAATTTATATTTGATATCGAAAATACTAATAAAGAACTTTGTTAATCTTGTAGATGGCCGCTAACAATGCAATAAACCCCAACCCAAACGTCCATAATTTTTCACTAAGATCCATCCTTGAAAAGGATCGTCTAAACCAAAACAATTTTGTGGATTGGTTTCGTAACTTAAGAATTGTTCTTAGGCACGAAAAGAAATCCTATATTTTAGACGATCCTATTCCTGATGAGCCCGAAGAAACTGATGTTGAGGCCTATAATGATTGGGTTAAATATGTCGAGGACTCCGTGCAAGTTAGTTGCATAATGCTTGCGAGTATGACTCCCGAACTCCAAAAGGAGTTCGAGCATCATGGGGCATACGACATGATTACCCAACTCAAGGAAATGTTCCAACAAAAGGCAAGGGCTGAACGCTTCGAAACGGTTCGAGCGCTTCATGCATGTCGCATGGATGATTCACAACCCGTATCAACATATGTTCTTAAAATGAAAAGCTACATTGATCGCCTCGAAAGGCTTAATTGTCCCGTCTCAAATGAGTTAGCTACGGATATGATCCTTAACTCATTATCTAAGAGATTTGAGACTTTCGTGTTAAATTATAACATGAATGGATGGGACAAGACCGTTTCCGAGCTTCATGGGATGCTCAAAACGGCCGAGGCTAGTATGGGAGGAAAAGTTCAACCCGTTCTCATGATCAATGAAGGCGGAAAGAAAAGGGCTTACTCCGGACCCAAGGCAAATGTTGCTAAGGGAAAGGGTAACTTCAAAGGGAATTTTAAAGGCAAAGGAAAGGGAAAAATGGATACCCAAAAGGCGAAGAAGCAAAAGGTTGCTGTCAATGACCCATGCTTTGAGTGTGGGGAGGTAGGACATTGGAAACGTAATTGTCCAACCTACCTCAAAGAGTTAAAAGCTAAGAGGGATGCAGGGCAAACCTCAGGTACAATATTTATGATATATATTGAGCTTAATACAGTTTTTTCTTACATATGGGTATTGGATACCGGATGTGGAACTCATATTTGTAATATGTTACAGGGGTTCATAAGAAAAAGGAACATCAAGAAGGGGGACATTAGTCTCTTTATGGGCAATGGTGCATTGGTGCATGTTGAAGCCCAAGGAGACTATCTTTTGAAACTTCCAAATGGTTTGGAAATTGTATTGAACAATGTTTTGTATGCACCTAGTTTGACTAGGAGTATTATTTCAGTTTCCCGTTTAAGACATGTTGGATATGATTTTAATTTTGTTAACAATGATATCCATGTTTCTTTGAATGATGTATTTTATTTTAAAGCTATGCCTTTAAATGGTATTTATGAATTGGTTCATGAAAACACCACATATGATAACTCAATGTACCAAGCTACCACCAAGAAACTTAAATTAGATTTAAGTGAAACCTATATTTGGCATTGTCGTCTTGGCCATATAAATAAGAATCGCATACTAACACTTCAAAAGAATGGTCTTTTGAAAACAAAATCAAATGATTCATTTAATGTATGTGAATCTTGTTTACAAGGCAAGATGACTAAAGCACCTTTCAAAGGCACTAATGAAAGGGCAAAAGATTTATTAGGTATCATACATTCGGATGTATGTGGTCCTTTTAAGCCAATGACTAGGAATGGTGAAAGATACTTCATTACATTCACCGATGACTATAGTCGTTACGGTTATGTATACTTATTAAGACATAAGAGTGAAGCTTTTGAAATGTTCAAAATTTTCAAGAATGAAGTAGAAAACCAACTCAGTAAGACAATAAAAATTCTTCGTTCTGATAGAGGAGGTGAATACCTAAGTGATGCTTTTCAAGATCATCTTAGAAGTTGTGGGATTGTCTCACAACTAACTCCACCTGGAACACCACAACATAATGGTGTGTCTGAAAGGAGGAATCGAACTCTATTAGATATGGTTCGTTCCATGATGAGCAGAAGCTCACTACCTCTATCATTTTGGGGATATGCCATAATCTCTGCTGCCCGAATTTTAAATATGGCTCCCACCAAGAAAGTGGAGAAAACACCTTTTGAAATATGGCATGGAAGAGTTCCATCTTTATCATATTTAAAGGTATGGGGTTGTGAGGCTTATGTAAGACATGATGCCTCAAACAAATTAGAGCCCCGATCCACTAAGTGTATCTTTGTAGGATATCCCAAAGATGATTTGGGATATTATTTCTACAATCCTAATGAGCAAAATGTATTTGTTGCTCGAAAGGCTGAGTTCTTGGAAACTAAATTCCTTATGGAAGGAACTAGTTCCAGAACAGTGGAACTTGAAGAAGATCAAGAACCACTGACAGATACACACTTGGGTGACACTAGCATTCAACAAAAGGATGTTGAAGATGATCAAAGGGTTGATCAAGACACACAAAACGTTCGTAGATCTGGTAGAGCTACTTATCCACCTGAGAGATATGGATTTCTCGTGGATGAATGCTACATGGTAGTTTCTGATGAACCTACCACCTACCATGATGCTATGTCCAAATCAGATTCGGACAAATGGCTAGAGGCCATGAACGCTGAGATGCAATCCATGTATGACAACCAAGTTTGGGAATTGGTTGTTGAACCTCCTAATTCCAAAGTAGTTGGAAGTAAGTGGGTGTTCAAATTGAAACACGATATGCATGGAAACTTGAGTACTTATAAAGCTAGACTTGTAGCAAAAGGTTTCACTCAAACTCGAGGGGTCGATTATGATGAAACTTTTTCGCCTGTGGCAATGCTAAAGTCTATTAGGATATTATTTGCCATAGCCGCACATTATGACTATGAGATATGGCAAATGGATGTCAAAACCGCTTTTCTAAATGGATATCTTGAGGAAGATGTCTATATGGATCAGCCTGAAGGTTTTGTCGATCCAAAACATCCTAATAAAGTATGCAAGTTAAAGAAATCAATCTATGGATTGAAACAAGCATCAAGAAGCTGGAATCGTCGTTTTGATGAAGAAGTCAAGAAATTTGGCTTCATCAAAAATGCCGATGAAGCTTGTGTGTATAAGAAGGCTAGTGGGAGCATCATTACTTTTCTAGTATTATATGTCGATGACATTCTACTATTTGGAAATGACATTCCAACCTTGGAAGGTGTAAAAGCCTGGCTTGGAAGTTGCTTTTCCATTAAGGATCTTGGTGAAGCCGCCTATATTTTGGGAATAAGGATCTATAGGGATAGATCAAGGCGCTTAATAGGTTTGAATCAAAGTGCATACATAGACAAGATCTTGAAAAGGTTCAAGATGGAAAACTCCAAAAAGGGTTTGGTGCCTATTCAAAGAGGAACTATATTGAGTACTTCTCAATCTCCCAGCTCAAAAGTTGAGCAAGAGAGAATGAGTGGAATCCCATATGCATCTGCTATAGGATCCATCATGTATGCTATGATATGCACGAGACCGGACGTGTCATGCGCTTTAAGCATGACAAGTAGATACCAGCAAAATCCAGGAGATAGTCATTGGATGGCTGTCAAATATATATTGAAATATCTTAGAAACACTAAAGATATGTTCTTAATATATGGATCTGGTGAGGAGGAACTCGTTGTAAAGGGTTACACGGATGCGAGTTTCCAAACTGATCGAGATGATTCTCGATCACAATCGGGGTATATCTTCATTCTAAATGGAGGAGCTGTTTCTTGGAAAAGCTCAAAGCAAGATGTGGTTGCATTGTCCACTACAGAATCGGAATACATCGCCGCTTCTCTAGCAGCACAAGAAGCTGCATGGTTGAAGAAATTCATTGCCGATCTAGGGGTTGTTCCTTCCATTCAAGGACCCCTAGAAATTCTTTGTGATAACGAGGGTGCGATTGCTCAAATCAAGGAACCTCGTGCACATCAAAAGACTAGGCACATTGAGCGGAGATTCAACTACATAAGGGATGAAGTTGAAAAGGGAAAGATATGTATTCACAAAGTTCACACCGATCAAAATGTTGCGGACCCACTCACGAAGCTCCTTGAAAGGCCTAAGCATGAGAGTCATACTTGTGCCATGGGACTTCGATATTCTAGTGATTGGATTTGATCTATTTTATGTATTTGGATATCGGAACACTTGTAGTTATTAACACATTTATATGAATATTGGTATTTTGCATTTAAATTGTGTTATGTTCCATTTTTGCATGTTTAAATCCATGAATAAGTTAATTATTCTAAATGTCCGTAGTCGATCATATTTGTGGGAACAAATATGAATGTAAGATTATTATGAACTTGGATTGGTAGATATTCAAAAGGGTTTGAATATAGAGCAAAGTGTTGCTACCAAGGTTCATAGATATTTGTGGGATACAAATATTGGACTGACCTGCAATCAAGCATTACTACATGGAATCTCTGTGATTGATCATAAGTAATCTTGAGTTAAAAGGCGAATATCATTGTGTCCTCAGACCTGAGATACATATTGGGTCTTGATATTCACTGAATATTATACTTTGACTTAGTTCTTCGCTGTTCTGAAACATGGCAGTACATAAGACTAAGCTCAGGTATGATATAAGGTGATTGTGAGAGACGTATGTAGTCGAGATGGAATTTGTCCCTCTTATTCGTTGAGAGTAAGATGTCTAAGGCCTGCTACAAAGTTAAATCAATAGAGAATGATCACTCTGTGTCTCTAGGATTTAACATGACATCTGTGACAAAAGGATAAATGATCGATTCACCTAAATCATTTCAAGTAAGGGACTTGAAGAGGATGATGTTATTGAATGGCACTTCGTCATACGTATTAGGGGTAGCAAACCGTTGTTAGGCGGTATTTGCTGCTTGCGTCAATCTTCTATGAATCTTGTGCAAGTGGGAGATTGTTGGAATTCGTCTGCCCAAGACACATATTAAATTGACGTGGCTAGTACGTGATGATCCAAGTCGGGTCATACCCAATAACAAGCTAGACAAACACTTACGATATTTATTTATATGATATGATCTTTAAATAAATATCAATACTTGAAACATTTAGAAAGTGGTTTTCTAAATAATTGCACTTGAGATATGTAAATAAATTATATGGATGATTTATTTTGAGAGAGATGTCAATATGTCTCTGTGGCCGAAGACAGTAAGTTCCCACTGCGGCGCAGTGGGAGTGTGTCAAACCCACTGCGGCGCAGTGGGGGTTTTTGCACACGAGGCCAGAGAGTTCCCCACTGCGGCGCAGTGGGAGTGTATCAACCCACTGCGGCGCAGTGGGAGTGTTCAACCCACTGCGGCGCAGTGGGAGTGTATCACCCACTGCGGCGCAGTGGGAGGTTCACCCACTGCGGCGCAGTGGGAGTTATCACCCACTGCGGCGCAGTGGGAGTGTATCAGACCCACTGCGGCGCAGTGGGAGTGTTACCCACTGCGGCGCAGTGGGAGTGTATCAACCCACTGCGGCGCAGTGGGAGTTCACCCACTGCGGCGCAGTGGGAGTGTATCAGACCCACTGCGGCGCAGTGGGAGTGTTCACCCACTGCGGCGCAGTGGGAGTGTATCAACCCACTGCGGCGCAGTGGGAGTGTATCACCCACTGCGGCGCAGTGGGAGGTTCACCCACTGCGGCGCATGGGAGTTTCACCCACTGCGGCGCAGTGGGAGTGTATCAGACCCACTGCGGCGCAGTGGGAGTGTATCAACCCACTGCGGCGCAGTGGGAGTGTTCACCCACTGCGGCGCATGGAAGTTCCCACTGCGGCGCAGTGGGAGCGTGTCAAACCCACTGCGGCGCAGTGGGGGTTTTTGCACCCGAAGGCCAGAGAGTTCCCACTGCGGCGCAGTGGGAGTGTATCAGACCCACTGCGGCGCAGTGGGGTGTATCACCCACTGCGGCGCAGTGGGAGTGTATCACCCACTGCGGCGCAGTGGGAGTGTATCACCCACTGCGGCGCAGTGGGAGTGTTCAACCCACTGCGGCGCAGTGGGAGTGTTCACCCACTGCGGCGCAGTGGGAGTGTATCACCCACTGCGGCGCAGTGGGAGTGTATCAACCCACTGCGGCGCAGTGGGAGTGTATCACCCACTGCGGCGCATGGGAGTGTTCACCCACTGCGGCGCAGTGGGAGTGTATCACCCACTGCGGCGCAGTGGGAGTGTTCACCCACTGCGGCGCAGTGGGAGTGTTCACCCACTGCGGCGCAGTGGGAGTTTCACCCACTGCGGCGCAGTGGGAGTGTATCAGACCCACTGCGGCGCAGTGGGAGTGTATCAGACCCACTGCGGCGCAGTGTTATCAAAAAAAATAATTAATCAATTAAAAACTTACAGATTTATGTTAAATCAAAATAATGCGTCGACCAAAGAAGAAATATGGAAGGAAAAGATAATCTCAAAAACTCTTGATCGATATATATATAGGACGAACATTGGTGTATTTTTTGGGTAAATGATATCATATTCCTAATTATGAAGATTTAAATTCCTATAATATAAGGGTTTATGTAATTTGAAAGATTGGATCTGATGAGTAAAAAGGATATATGGAATGAATATATACGGGATATATATGAATATGTATCCATGTAATTAGAATTATATTATATTAATTATATAGATATTTTATGATTATTATTATTGGTACATTAAAAAAGAAAATAACTGCCAAAAAAACTGATATAATGTCTAACAATGCGAACAATTTTTTCGCCGTTTTGTACTGGATTCGATGGTTTGTTTAACTTTTTTTAGTTTTTCTAATATATAATCATATTTTTTTTATTCTATTAATTTGTTCTATATTGTATAGTTAAAACTAAAATATTGAAAAAAATGTATGAGAATGCCACATAGGTTATAATCCTATGTGACAATATTATAAAGAGATAAGTATCTGGGAATGTAATGAACTATACACAAATGTTTATGTTGTGTAATGAACTACTCGGATGTTTATTGTATGCAATGAACTTTCAAATCTCGGTTATTAGATGTATCTAGGTATACGTGGTAACCATATAAGTTGTCACTTGTAAGTTTTTGATTGGTCGGATACATACAATAACCAGAATTTGAAAGTTCATTGCATACAATAAACATCCGAGTAGTTCAATACACAACATAAACATTTGTGTATAGTTCATTACATTATTATCCCTATTAAAATAGGTTTGAATCAAAGTGCATACATAGACAAGATCTTGAAAAGGTTCAAGATGGAAAACTCCAAAAAGGGTTTGGTGCCTATTCAAAGAGGAACTATATTGAGTACTTCTCAATCTCCCAGCTCAAAAGTTGAGCAAGAGAGAATGAGTGGAATCCCATATGCATCTGCTATAGGATCCATCATGTATGCTATGATATGCACGAGACCGGACGTGTCATGCGCTTTAAGCATGACAAGTAGATACCAGCAAAATCCAGGAGATAGTCATTGGATGGCTGTCAAATATATATTGAAATATCTTAGAAACACTAAAGATATGTTCTTAATATATGGATCTGGTGAGGAGGAACTCGTTGTAAAGGGTTACACGGATGCGAGTTTCCAAACTGATCGAGATGATTCTCGATCACAATCGGGGTATATCTTCATTCTAAATGGAGGAGCTGTTTCTTGGAAAAGCTCAAAGCAAGATGTGGTTGCATTGTCCACTACAGAATCGGAATACATCGCCGCTTCTCTAGCAGCACAAGAAGCTGCATGGTTGAAGAAATTCATTGCCGATCTAGGGGTTGTTCCTTCCATTCAAGGACCCCTAGAAATTCTTTGTGATAACGAGGGTGCGATTGCTCAAATCAAGGAACCTCGTGCACATCAAAAGACTAGGCACATTGAGCGGAGATTCAACTACATAAGGGATGAAGTTGAAAAGGGAAAGATATGTATTCACAAAGTTCACACCGATCAAAATGTTGCGGACCCACTCACGAAGCTCCTTGAAAGGCCTAAGCATGAGAGTCATACTTGTGCCATGGGACTTCGATATTCTAGTGATTGGATTTGATCTATTTTATGTATTTGGATATCGGAACACTTGTAGTTATTAACACATTTATATGAATATTGGTATTTTGCATTTAAATTGTGTTATGTTCCATTTTTGCATGTTTAAATCCATGAATAAGTTAATTATTCTAAATGTCCGTAGTCGATCATATTTGTGGGAACAAATATGAATGTAAGATTATTATGAACTTGGATTGGTAGATATTCAAAAGGTTTTGAATATAGAGCAAAGTGTTGCATACCATAGTTACAAGCTGGAGTATCCTCTAAGAAAACAATCTTCTAATCATGGTCAAGATTACTATTCAATTTATGGACATCCATTTCATATATAATATTTATAACACTCCCCCTTGGATGTCCATTTGAAAGCTTATGTCTCGTCAAAACCTTATTAGATAAAACCCAACGGGACAAAAATCTAATGAAGGAAAAAAAAAAAAAAAAAAAAAAAAAAAAAAAAAAAAAAAAAAAAAAAAAAAAAAAAAAAAAAAAAAAAAAAAAAAAAAAAAAAAAAAAAAAAAAAAAAAAAAAAAAAAAAAAAAAAAAAAAAAAAAAAAAAAAAAAAAAAAAAAAAAAAAAAAAAAAAAAAAAAAAAAAAAAAAAAAAAAAAAAAAAAAAAAAAAAAAAAAAAAAAAAAAAAAAAAAAAAAAAAAAAAAAAAAAAAAAAAAAAAAAAAAAAAAAAAAAAAAAAAAAAAAAAAAAAAAAAAAAAAAAAAAAAAAAAAAAAAAAAAAAAAAAAAAAAAAAAAAAAAAAAAAAAAAAAAAAAAAAAAAAAAAAAAAAAAAAAAAAAAAAAAAAAAAAAAAAAAAAAAAAAAAAAAAAAAAAAAAAAAAAAAAAAAAAAAAAAAAAAAAAAAAAAAAAAAAAAAAAAAAAAAAAAAAAAAAAAAAAAAAAAAAAAAAAAAAAAAAAAAAAAAAAAAAAAAAAAAAAAAAAAAAAAAAAAAAAAAAAAAAAAAAAAAAAAAAAAAAAAAAAAAAAAAAAAAAAAAAAAAAAAAAAAAAAAAAAAAAAAAAAAAAAAAAAAAAAAAAAAAAAAAAAAAAAAAAAAAAAAAAAAAAAAAAAAAAAAAAAAAAAAAAAAAAAAAAAAAAAAAAAAAAAAAAAAAAAAAAAAAAAAAAAAAAAAAAAAAAAAAAAAAAAAAAAAAAAAAAAAAAAAAAAAAAAAAAAAAAAAAAAAAAAAAAAAAAAAAAAAAAAAAAAAAAAAAAAAAAAAAAAAAAAAAAAAAAAAAAAAAAAAAAAAAAAAAAAAAAAAAAAAAAAAAAAAAAAAAAAAAAAAAAAAAAAAAAAAAAAAAAAAAAAAAAAAAAAAAAAAAAAAAAAAAAAAAAAAAAAAAAAAAAAAAAAAAAAAAAAAAAAAAAAAAAAAAAAAAAAAAAAAAAAAAAAAAAAAAAAAAAAAAAAAAAAAAAAAAAAAAAAAAAAAAAAAAAAAAAAAAAAAAAAAAAAAAAAAAAAAAAAAAAAAAAAAAAAAAAAAAAAAAAAAAAAAAAAAAAAAAAAAAAAAAAAAAAAAAAAAAAAAAAAAAAAAAAAAAAAAAAAAAAAAAAAAAAAAAAAAAAAAAAAAAAAAAAAAAAAAAAAAAAAAAAAAAAAAAAAAAAAAAAAAAAAAAAAAAAAAAAAAAAAAAAAAAAAAAAAAAAAAAAAAAAAAAAAAAAAAAAAAAAAAAAAAAAAAAAAAAAAAAAAAAAAAAAAAAAAAAAAAAAAAAAAAAAAAAAAAAAAAAAAAAAAAAAAAAAAAAAAAAAAAAAAAAAAAAAAAAAAAAAAAAAAAAAAAAAAAAAAAAAAAAAAAAAAAAAAAAAAAAAAAAAAAAAAAAAAAAAAAAAAAAAAAAAAAAAAAAAAAAAAAAAAAAAAAAAAAAAAAAAAAAAAAAAAAAAAAAAAAAAAAAAAAAAAAAAAAAAAAAAAAAAAAAAAAAAAAAAAAAAAAAAAAAAAAAAAAAAAAAAAAAAAAAAAAAAAAAAAAAAAAAAAAAAAAAAAAAAAAAAAAAAAAAAAAAAAAAAAAAAAAAAAAAAAAAAAAAAAAAAAAAAAAAAAAAAAAAAAAAAAAAAAAAAAAAAAAAAAAAAAAAAAAAAAAAAAAAAAAAAAAAAAAAAAAATGAGCTCTATTCTTATTCTTTTAGACGCGAATCAAAATTTCTCATATTGTCAGACTTTTAATTTATCAATAGTTGCTTCCACCATATAATTTATGCACCTTCAAGTGGTTGGACTTCTAGTCCCAAACTACTAGCGTCTTTTAATCTTGGTCAATCATTCATATCATATCAATTTATGTGCATGCATGCTTTCAAGAACCTGGCCATTGTACAACATACTCTTAGCGCTATCATATTCAATCAATCACGACGTCGTTTTTGATTCCGATTCCATAAGTCTCTAGACATGTCACAACTCATTGAGATCTCATTATTTTCAAGTACCCGGGGTTTCTCACAAACCTCCATGTCTAGTTTCTCATCATCAATTTCTTTTGGGGTCTTTGTACCTCGACTTTGACCATCTTAATTTTATGCTCCTTTTCTTTCGAGGTTTTTATTTGGAATCGACTTTTCTACTACTTTCAAATGTGCGTAGACTCATTACCAATAGGAGCATTAGCAGCTTTTTGGTCAGTTAACATTGCTGACAATTACTAAATCATATGAATGAATTATCCCATAGACTTTAAGTTTATATTCATTGATGTGAGGATATTTGTAAATTCATTCTTACTCATTTCAACAGCTGCTTTCCATCTTTCCCTAATGTTGGGAACATCTCCCCCTAATGTTGGGAAAACTAAATCATGTAAATGAGAGACTTAAGCCATAAACAAATATCCCAATCATACCTTTATTGAATACGTACACTTTTTTCCATGTTTTAACTCATACCCAAAACAGCCATACTAATGTCTAGTTAAATTAGACCGTTTCGAACTGAATCAAAGCATGAGCCTACACACTTCCAAGGCACATCTATTTTCCCAACATTATTTCCAACATTCTTTGCAGTCTCATCTTTATGCATTATGGTGGAGCAAGTTAATCATACATTGCACATCAAAACCTTTATGAGACATATGTGGTTTCTGACCATAAACCAATTATAATGGGGAGGAAACACGAGACGTTCTTGGCATGATGCGAATTCAACATATTGCATGTTAAATAACATGGCCCCAAAACTACAAGTCATTCAATTTGCTCTCAAATGATCAATCATTATCGCCAATATACAATATGGAATATGCTCTCAATCTTATAAGTTGAGCAAATGATCACGCAAGCTTCATGCTACGAATTTGATGACCCATTTAGCGATGCATCGATTTTAAAACACTAAATTGTCAATATGGAAGATGTATAGGCCTACGTACATCTCCTTTGCATATGTTCCATTAAATTAAAAGAATATAATCCTTATCTTTCTTGGCAAATACTTTGTTATAGAGCAAATAAGTACAATTTAAATTATCAATTGTAGAACCTCGTTGTTCTTTTACATATTTCACATCATCATTGACCCGGGATGGTCAACCGGTCATGCCAATCAATCAATCTATCAAATAAGATAGGTCTATAATTAAACTTCTCGTTTATGACGCACATGTCCTTTGATACAAGCTACACAATATATGAGATATTAGTTTATCATTATACTTTAAATTTTGTTACCCATAACAAATTTTTATTAGCTCAATGTAATATCTACTTTAGCTTTCAACATTCGAAAAACATCCAGTATACTTTGTGAAGCTAAACATCTATACTTCTATATCTATACTACCTTATAATACAAACTGGATTAAGTAATTCAGCACTTGATATTCCTATATTACCCCTACACAAATATTCTTTCAACGCGCATACACTGATTTCGTTTCTCCCTCCTCCCTCTCAACAACCAGAGACGCAACAAACCAAACCCCAACCATTTCTTCTCCCAAATCCTCTCCAATCACCACCGCCTACAATCATCACCAGCCACCGTCGTTGTACATCCTTTTTTTTGGATCAATTTCTGGTAAGTATCTATAATTATAATATAGGTTCAATTAGTTTAGATATAATTAAAACATCCTCTTTTTTAGGTTTTTTTTTCCAGATTTAGGGCGATGAAGTTTCCGGACACACAAAACGTTCGTAGATCTGGTAGAGCTACTTATCCACCTGAGAGATATGGATTTCTCGTGGATGAATGCTACATGGTAGTTTCTGATGAACCTACCACCTACCATGATGCTATGTCCAGATCAGATTCGGACAAATGGCTAGAGGCCATGAACGCTGAGATGCAATCCATGTATGACAACCAAGTTTGGGAATTGGTTGTTGAACCTCCTAACTCCAAAGTAGTTGGAAGTAAGTGGGTGTTCAAGTTGAAACACGATATGCATGGAAACTTGAGTACTTATAAAGCTAGACTTGTAGCAAAAGGTTTCACTCAAACTCGAGGGGTCGATTATGATGAAACTTTTTCGCCTGTGGCAATGCTAAAGTCTATTAGGATATTATTTGCCATAGCCGCACATTATGACTATGAGATATGGCAAATGGATGTCAAAACCGCTTTTCTAAATGGATATCTTGAGGAAGATGTCTATATGGATCAGCCTGAAGGTTTTGTCGATCCAAAACATCCTAATAAAGTATGCAAGTTAAAGAAATCAATCTATGGATTGAAACAAGCATCAAGAAGCTGGAATCGTCGTTTTGATGAAGAAGTCAAGAAATTTGGCTTCATCAAAAATGCCGATGAAGCTTGTGTGTATAAGAAGGCTAGTGGGAGCATCATTACTTTTCTAGTATTATATGTCGATGACATTCTACTATTTGGAAATGACATTCCAACCTTGGAAGGTGTAAAAGCCTGGCTTGGAAGTTGCTTTTCCATTAAGGATCTTGGTGAAGCCGCCTATATTTTGGGAATAAGGATCTATAGGGATAGATCAAGGCGCTTAATAGGTTTGAATCAAAGTGCATACATAGACAAGATCTTGAAAAGGTTCAAGATGGAAAACTCCAAAAAGGGTTTGGTGCCTATTCAAAGAGGAACTATATTGAGTACTTCTCAATCTCCCAGACTTGTAGCAAAAGGTTTCACTCAAACTCGAGGGGTCGATTATGATGAAACTTTTTCGCCTGTGGCAATGCTAAAGTCTATTAGGATATTATTTGCCATAGCCGCACATTATGACTATGAGATATGGCAAATGGATGTCAAAACCGCTTTTCTAAATGGATATCTTGAGGAAGATGTCTATATGATCAGCCTGAAGGTTTTGTCGATCCTAAGCATCCTAATAAAGTATGCAAGTTAAAGAAGTCAATCTATGGATTGAAACAAGCATCAAGAAGCTGGAATCGTCGTTTTGATGAAGAAGTCAAGAAATTTGGCTTCATCAAAAATGCCGATAAAGCTTGTGTGTATAAGAAGGCTAGTGGGAGCATCATTACTTTTCTAGTATTATATGTCGATGACATTCTACTATTTGGAAATGACATTCCAACCTTGGAAGGTGTAAAAGCCTGGCTTGGAAGTTGCTTTTCCATTAAGGATCTTGGTGAAGCCGCCTATATTTTGGGAATAAGGATCTATAGGGATAGATCAAGGCGCTTAATAGGTTTGAATCAAAGTGCATACATAGACAAGATCTTGAAAAGGTTCAAGATGGAAAACTCCAAAAAGGGCTTGGTGCCTATTCAAAGAGGAACTATATTGAGTACTTCTCAATCTCCCAGCTCAAAAGTTGAGCAAGAGAGAATGAGTGGAATCCCATATGCATCTGCTATAGGATCCATCATGTATGCTATGATATGCACGAGACCGGACGTGTCATGCGCTTTAAGCATGACGAGTAGATACCAGCAAAATCCAGGTGATAGTCATTGGATGGCTGTCAAATATATATTGAAATATCTTAGAAACACTAAAGATATGTTCTTAATATATGGATCTGGTGAGGAGGAACTCGTTGTAAGGGTTACACGGATGCGAGTTTCCAAACTGATCGAGATGATTCTCGATCACAATCGGGGTATATCTTCATTCTAAATGGAGGAGCTGTTTCTTGGAAAAGCTCAAAGCAAGATGTGGTTGCATTGTCCACTACAGAATCGGAATACATCGCCGCTTCTCTAGCAGCACAAGAAGCTGCATGGTTGAAGAAATTCATTGCCGATCTAGGGGTTGTTCCTTCCATTCAAGGACCCCTAGAAATTCTTTGTGATAACGAGGGTGCGATTGCTCAAATCAAGGAACCTCGTGCACATCAAAAGACTAGGCACATTGAGCGGAGATTCAACTACATAAGGGATGAAGTTGAAAAGGGAAAGATATGTATTCACAAAGTTCACACCGATCAAAATATTGCGGACCCACTCACGAAGCTCCTTGAAAGGCCTAAGCATGAGAGTCATACTTGTGCCATGGGACTATCGTTTTTCATCAGTGATTGTGTTTGTTATTCATTTATTTGACATCATCATCATCAAGATATGGAGATCCGATTTATTTTTTTTTAAAATTCTTATGGTTCTAAATTCTGATGAATGTGTGTAGTTAGAACTATTTTTTTTTTTTTTTTTTTTTTTTTTTTTTTTTTTTTTTTTTTTTTTTTTTTTTTTTTTTTTTTTTTTTTTTTTTTTTTTTTTTTTTTTTTTTTTTTTTTTTTTTTTTTTTTTTTTTTTTTTTTTTTTTTTTTTTTTTTTTTTTTTTTTTTTTTTTTTTTTTTTTTTTTTTTTTTTTTTTTTTTTTTTTTTTTTTTTTTTTTTTTTTTTTTTTTTTTTTTTTTTTTTTTTTTTTTTTTTTTTTTTTTTTTTTTTTTTTTTTTTTTTTTTTTTTTTTTTTTTTTTTTTTTTTTTTTTTTTTTTTTTTTTTTTTTTTTTTTTTTTTTTTTTTTTTTTTTTTTTTTTTTTTTTTTTTTTTTTTTTTTTTTTTTTTTTTTTTTTTTTTTTTTTTTTTTTTTTTTTTTTTTTTTTTTTTTTTTTTTTTTTTTTTTTTTTTTTTTTTTTTTTTTTTTTTTTTTTTTTTTTTTTTTTTTTTTTTTTTTTTTTTTTTTTTTTTTTTTTTTTTTTTTTTTTTTTTTTTTTTTTTTTTTTTTTTTTTTTTTTTTTTTTTTTTTTTTTTTTTTTTTTTTTTTTTTTTTTTTTTTTTTTTTTTTTTTTTTTTTTTTTTTTTTTTTTTTTTTTTTTTTTTTTTTTTTTTTTTTTTTTTTTTTTTTTTTTTTTTTTTTTTTTTTTTTTTTTTTTTTTTTTTTTTTTTTTTTTTTTTTTTTTTTTTTTTTTTTTTTTTTTTTTTTTTTTTTTTTTTTTTTTTTTTTTTTTTTTTTTTTTTTTTTTTTTTTTTTTTTTTTTTTTTTTTTTTTTTTTTTTTTTTTTTTTTTTTTTTTTTTTTTTTTTTTTTTTTTTTTTTTTTTTTTTTTTTTTTTTTTTTTTTTTTTTTTTTTTTTTTTTTTTTTTTTTTTTTTTTTTTTTTTTTTTTTTTTTTTTTTTTTTTTTTTTTTTTTTTTTTTTTTTTTTTTTTTTTTTTTTTTTTTTTTTTTTTTTTTTTTTTTTTTTTTTTTTTTTTTTTTTTTTTTTTTTTTTTTTTTTTTTTTTTTTTTTTTTTTTTTTTTTTTTTTTTTTTTTTTTTTTTTTTTTTTTTTTTTTTTTTTTTTTTTTTTTTTTTTTTTTTTTTTTTTTTTTTTTTTTTTTTTTTTTTTTTTTTTTTTTTTTTTTTTTTTTTTTTTTTTTTTTTTTTTTTTTTTTTTTTTTTTTTTTTTTTTTTTTTTTTTTTTTTTTTTTTTTTTTTTTTTTTTTTTTTTTTTTTTTTTTTTTTTTTTTTTTTTTTTTTTTTTTTTTTTTTTTTTTTTTTTTTTTTTTTTTTTTTTTTTTTTTTTTTTTTTTTTTTTTTTTTTTTTTTTTTTTTTTTTTTTTTTTTTTTTTTTTTTTTTTTTTTTTTTTTTTTTTTTTTTTTTTTTTTTTTTTTTTTTTTTTTTTTTTTTTTTTTTTTTTTTTTTTTTTTTTTTTTTTTTTTTTTTTTTTTTTTTTTTTTTTTTTTTTTTTTTTTTTTTTTTTTTTTTTTTTTTTTTTTTTTTTTTTTTTTTTTTTTTTTTTTTTTTTTTTTTTTTTTTTTTTTTTTTTTTTTTTTTTTTTTTTTTTTTTTTTTTTTTTTTTTTTTTTTTTTTTTTTTTTTTTTTTTTTTTTTTTTTTTTTTTTTTTTTTTTTTTTTTTTTTTTTTTTTTTTTTTTTTTTTTTTTTTTTTTTTTTTTTTTTTTTTTTTTTTTTTTTTTTTTTTTTTTTTTTTTTTTTTTTTTTTTTTTTTTTTTTTTTTTTTTTTTTTTTTTTTTTTTTTTTTTTTTTTTTTTTTTTTTTTTTTTTTTTTTTTTTTTTTTTTTTTTTTTTTTTTTTTTTTTTTTTTTTTTTTTTTTTTTTTTTTTTTTTTTTTTTTTTTTTTTTTTTTTTTTTTTTTTTTTTTTTTTTTTTTTTTTTTTTTTTTTTTTTTTTTTTTTTTTTTTTTTTTTTTTTTTTTTTTTTTTTTTTTTTTTTTTTTTTTTTTTTTTTTTTTTTTTTTTTTTTTTTTTTTTTTTTTTTTTTTTTTTAAACCAATAAGTTAAGTGGTATAAATAAGTTAAAAGCGTTAAAATAAGAGATAGAAAGAAGAAAAAAAAAAAAAAAAAAAATTAAAAAAAAAAAAAAAAAAAAAAAAAAAAAAAAAAAAAAAAAAAAAAAAAAAAAAAAAAAAAAAAAAAAAAAAAAAAAAAAAAAAAAAAAAAAAAAAAAAAAAAAAAAAAAAAAAAAAAAAAAAAAAAAAAAAAAAAAAAAAAAAAAAAAAAAAAAAAAAAAAAAAAAAAAAAAAAAAAAAAAAAAAAAAAAAAAAAAAAAAAAAAAAAAAAAAAAAAAAAAAAAAAAAAAAAAAAAAAAAAAAAAAAAAAAAAAAAAAAAAAAAAAAAAAAAAAAAAAAAAAAAAAAAAAAAAAAAAAAAAAAAAAAAAAAAAAAAAAAAAAAAAAAAAAAAAAAAAAAAAAAAAAAAAAAAAAAAAAAAAAAAAAAAAAAAAAAAAAAAAAAAAAAAAAAAAAAAAAAAAAAAAAAAAAAAAAAAAAAAAAAAAAAAAAAAAAAAAAAAAAAAAAAAAAAAAAAAAAAAAAAAAAAAAAAAAAAAAAAAAAAAAAAAAAAAAAAAAAAAAAAAAAAAAAAAAAAAAAAAAAAAAAAAAAAAAAAAAAAAAAAAAAAAAAAAAAAAAAAAAAAAAAAAAAAAAAAAAAAAAAAAAAAAAAAAAAAAAAAAAAAAAAAAAAAAAAAAAAAAAAAAAAAAAAAAAAAAAAAAAAAAAAAAAAAAAAAAAAAAAAAAAAAAAAAAAAAAAAAAAAAAAAAAAAAAAAAAAAAAAAAAAAAAAAAAAAAAAAAAAAAAAAAAAAAAAAAAAAAAAAAAAAAAAAAAAAAAAAAAAAAAAAAAAAAAAAAAAAAAAAAAAAAAAAAAAAAAAAAAAAAAAAAAAAAAAAAAAAAAAAAAAAAAAAAAAAAAAAAAAAAAAAAAAAAAAAAAAAAAAAAAAAAAAAAAAAAAAAAAAAAAAAAAAAAAAAAAAAAAAAAAAAAAAAAAAAAAAAAAAAAAAAAAAAAAAAAAAAAAAAAAAAAAAAAAAAAAAAAAAAAAAAAAAAAAAAAAAAAAAAAAAAAAAAAAAAAAAAAAAAAAAAAAAAAAAAAAAAAAAAAAAAAAAAAAAAAAAAAAAAAAAAAAAAAAAAAAAAAAAAAAAAAAAAAAAAAAAAAAAAAAAAAAAAAAAAAAAAAAAAAAAAAAAAAAAAAAAAAAAAAAAAAAAAAAAAAAAAAAAAAAAAAAAAAAAAAAAAAAAAAAAAAAAAAAAAAAAAAAAAAAAAAAAAAAAAAAAAAAAAAAAAAAAAAAAAAAAAAAAAAAAAAAAAAAAAAAAAAAAAAAAAAAAAAAAAAAAAAAAAAAAAAAAAAAAAAAAAAAAAAAAAAAAAAAAAAAAAAAAAAAAAAAAAAAAAAAAAAAAAAAAAAAAAAAAAAAAAAAAAAAAAAAAAAAAAAAAAAAAAAAAAAAAAAAAAAAAAAAAAAAAAAAAAAAAAAAAAAAAAAAAAAAAAAAAAAAAAAAAAAAAAAAAAAAAAAAAAAAAAAAAAAAAAAAAAAAAAAAAAAAAAAAAAAAAAAAAAAAAAAAAAAAAAAAAAAAAAAAAAAAAAAAAAAAAAAAAAAAAAAAAAAAAAAAAAAAAAAAAAAAAAAAAAAAAAAAAAAAAAAAAAAAAAAAAAAAAAAAAAAAAAAAAAAAAAAAAAAAAAAAAAAAAAAAAAAAAAAAAAAAAAAAAAAAAAAAAAAAAAAAAAAAAAAAAAAAAAAAAAAAAAAAAAAAAAAAAAAAAAAAAAAAAAAAAAAAAAAAAAAAAAAAAAAAAAAAAAAAAAAAAAAAAAAAAAAAAAAAAAAAAAAAAAAAAAAAAAAAAAAAAAAAAAAAAAAAAAAAAAAAAAAAAAAAAAAAAAAAAAAAAAAAAAAAAAAAAAAAAAAAAAAAAAAAAAAAAAAAAAAAAAAAAAAAAAAAAAAAAAAAAAAAAAAAAAAAAAAAAAAAAAAAAAAAAAAAAAAAAAAAAAAAAAAAAAAAAAAAAAAAAAAAAAAAAAAAAAAAAAAAAAAAAAAAAAAAAAAAAAAAAAAAAAAAAAAAAAAAAAAAAAAAAAAAAAAAAAAAAAAAAAAAAAAAAAAAAAAAAAAAAAAAAAAAAAAAAAAAAAAAAAAAAAAAAAAAAAAAAAAAAAAAAAAAAAAAAAAAAAAAAAAAAAAAAAAAAAAAAAAAAAAAAAAAAAAAAAAAAAAAAAAAAAAAAAAAAAAAAAAAAAAAAAAAAAAAAAAAAAAAAAAAAAAAAAAAAAAAAAAAAAAAAAAAAAAAAAAAAAAAAAAAAAAAAAAAAAAAAAAAAAAAAAAAAAAAAAAAAAAAAAAAAAAAAAAAAAAAAAAAAAAAAAAAAAAAAAAAAAAAAAAAAAAAAAAAAAAAAAAAAAAAAAAAAAAAAAAAAAAAAAAAAAGCAGAGGTTGAAGCCTCATCGGTAAGGACAACTTCTTATACGAATCGAAAACAAAGAGTTAATGAATGTATCTAACGGTAACTAATGGAAGAAAGAAAACATTTGAATATTCATAAATTCTCTATGTGAATAAAGTGCATTCTGAATGATGTTTATGTAAGTTATGAATTGCAGGTAATTGATATGTACCAGAAGATGAAGGCATTTGTTATTTTATTTCGAAAGGGAAGAACACCTCATTTACCAGAAAGCCTCAACCTTTTCTAACTACGGGTGAGTGATTGAATGGTTTTTCTTAAACGTTGCAAAATAGGCAAATTGGGTAATGAATGACTACAACTATTAGTCTGTTGAAATGGGCCAGATTGACATGAAAAACTTTTTGTCTATAGTTTTGGTGTTTTTATATATAATGAGTACCAAATATAGTCCATCTTATATACTGTTTAAACAAGACCTTTTACTGGGAATTAGACCTGTCACCATGGGTGGGTTTGGTAATTCGGTAAAATGGGTTTCGTCAAAAAGGGTATTTTTGTACAAGTAAACTTTTTAAAACTATTTATGAATTAACCTGTAGTATTGAACGACCAAGAATGCATGCTTTCAAGTCATATTGTTCAACGTTTGGGGTCAAACGACCTAATGTTTTACTTCAGAGTTTTTATTATGTCGTTTAGTTTTCTGTTGAGGTTAAAATAAAATAGACTATCAAGATGGCCACAATGATTCTAAGTTTATAAGTGAATTCCATGGCTACCTAAATTTGAAGAGTAGATTGTTTATGTACATTTCAACTACTCTAACAAACATTTGCTGATGTTTCTAAAGATGGCTTCTATAACTGTAACTCTGTTATGTTTATATTATATGGCTCAATGATTATGGTTTCTTGGGATGGAACTACAGGGAGCTTGGGATAGAAGGACTCAGCGGCCTTGGACTAATCCTTGGGTTGCTGATGGAGCAATGGTACATGCCGGTGTACTCTAAATTGATGGAGCAATGGTTGTTGAAGGTTCAACTAGAGTGCTCATATTTAGGAGCAAAATGTGTGGAAATTCTTATGGCCCTGCATGGACTTTGTTCCTTCAGGGTCGGTGAAATGACTATAGTTTTTGATGATTTCCATTAATGTTTTCTTTTTTATCTTTTCTATGAAGAATTTGTAGAAACTACTGTGGAAAATGTAGACTTTAAAGGAGCCACGTTTCCGTTTTTGACTCCTAATCTTAACAATTTCAATAGTCAATACTTGTGGCATCTTTCCTATCTTATTATACTCTCCGTAATTATCTTTTCCTTAGGTGCATAATTCATTTGTGGTTGCTTTTGCATTCTTACGGATTTATCCTTACTTCCTTTTTTGTTTTACTTTGTAAGTAGCATTTGGAGTTACTAATTTTTTTTTTTTTTTTTTTTTTTTTTTTTTTTTTTTTTTTTTTTTTTTTTTTTTTTTTTTTTTTTTTTTTTTTTTTTTTTTTTTTTTTTTTTTTTTTTTTTTTTTTTTTTTTTTTTTTTTTTTTTTTTTTTTTTTTTTTTTTTTTTTTTTTTTTTTTTTTTTTTTTTTTTTTTTTTTTTTTTTTTTTTTTTTTTTTTTTTTTTTTTTTTTTTTTTTTTTTTTTTTTTTTTTTTTTTTTTTTTTTTTTTTTTTTTTTTTTTTTTTTTTTTTTTTTTTTTTTTTTTTTTTTTTTTTTTTTTTTTTTTTTTTTTTTTTTTTTTTTTTTTTTTTTTTTTTTTTTTTTTTTTTTTTTTTTTTTTTTTTTTTTTTTTTTTTTTTTTTTTTTTTTTTTTTTTTTTTTTTTTTTTTTTTTTTTTTTTTTTTTTTTTTTTTTTTTTTTTTTTTTTTTTTTTTTTTTTTTTTTTTTTTTTTTTTTTTTTTTTTTTTTTTTTTTTTTTTTTTTTTTTTTTTTTTTTTTTTTTTTTTTTTTTTTTTTTTTTTTTTTTTTTTTTTTTTTTTTTTTTTTTTTTTTTTTTTTTTTTTTTTTTTTTTTTTTTTTTTTTTTTTTTTTTTTTTTTTTTTTTTTTTTTTTTTTTTTTTTTTTTTTTTTTTTTTTTTTTTTTTTTTTTTTTTTTTTTTTTTTTTTTTTTTTTTTTTTTTTTTTTTTTTTTTTTTTTTTTTTTTTTTTTTTTTTTTTTTTTTTTTTTTTTTTTTTTTTTTTTTTTTTTTTTTTTTTTTTTTTTTTTTTTTTTTTTTTTTTTTTTTTTTTTTTTTTTTTTTTTTTTTTTTTTTTTTTTTTTTTTTTTTTTTTTTTTTTTTTTTTTTTTTTTTTTTTTTTTTTTTTTTTTTTTTTTTTTTTTTTTTTTTTTTTTTTTTTTTTTTTTTTTTTTTTTTTTTTTTTTTTTTGACTCCTAATCTTAACAATTTCAATAGTCAATACTTGTGGCATCTTTCCTATCTTATTATACTCTCCGTAATTATCTTTTCCTTAGGTGCATAATTCATTTGTGGTTGCTTTTGCATTCTTACGGATTTATCCTTACTTCCTTTTTTGTTTTACTTTGTAAGTAGCATTTGGAGTGGAGTCGTACTAATTTGTTTTAGTTTTACAATTATTATCTTAATTCACGTTGAGATCATTAATGAGATGTGTTGTTAATCTCGATGTATACGCGTGATGTGTCGCTACATATTAAGAAATGGTCTTATCAATTTAGGAATAGCTTTTTTACGCATTATTCCAAGTAATAAACTTTTATTCTTTTGTTTGATATCAATATATCATGATAGTTTTTACGGATTAACACAAGTGTTTGGTTTGCAATTATCATTGTTACGCAACCGTTCACCACTTTTTTCTCAACTCTTCTCGCCTAGCCTCATGTTTTGTATTGTGATCACTGTTTAGCCGCCGCATCGCGCGGGCACAAGGCTAGTCCTTAATAACTCAAAGGATTAACAAAGTATCTCATCCTCATAAATGAATCACATTAAGAAGACAATTTCGAAATATCACTACCAAAAGGGTAGTGATCTGTACACCACCAACTTTTAACCGTATACCACCAAACATGCTTGCTTTACATTATTATACTGTACAACACCTTAATGCATGTTTGGTGGTGTACGGTTAAAAGTTGGTGGTGTACAGATCACCACTTCTACCAAAAGCATATATAAAACATATATCCAAATATCTCTATATATATTTTTAGTGGTTATATTAGCTTTTCAAAAGTATTCAAGTATAACCAAATTTTTTTTTTTTTGAATTCCTTAGTCCATCCGATATCCTTCAAAATCATTTTTTTTTTTTTTTTTTTTTTTTTTTTTTTTTTTTTTTTTTTTTTTTTTTTTTTTTTTTTTTTTTTTTTTTTTTTTTTTTTTTTTTTTTTTTTTTTTTTTTTTTTTTTTTTTTTTTTTTTTTTTTTTTTTTTTTTTTTTTTTTTTTTTTTTTTTTTTTTTTTTTTTTTTTTTTTTTTTTTTTTTTTTTTTTTTTTTTTTTTTTTTTTTTTTTTTTTTTTTTTTTTTTTTTTTTTTTTTTTTTTTTTTTTTTTTTTTTTTTTTTTTTTTTTTTTTTTTTTTTTTTTTTTTTTTTTTTTTTTTTTTTTTTTTTTTTTTTTTTTTTTTTTTTTTTTTTTTTTTTTTTTTTTTTTTTTTTTTTTTTTTTTTTTTTTTTTTTTTTTTTTTTTTTTTTTTTTTTTTTTTTTTTTTTTTTTTTTTTTTTTTTTTTTTTTTTTTTTTTTTTTTTTTTTTTTTTTTTTTTTTTTTTTTTTTTTTTTTTTTTTTTTTTTTTTTTTTTTTTTTTTTTTTTTTTTTTTTTTTTTTTTTTTTTTTTTTTTTTTTTTTTTTTTTTTTTTTTTTTTTTTTTTTTTTTTTTTTTTTTTTTTTTTTTTTTTTTTTTTTTTTTTTTTTTTTTTTTTTTTTTTTTTTTTTTTTTTTTTTTTTTTTTTTTTTTTTTTTTTTTTTTTTTTTTTTTTTTTTTTTTTTTTTTTTTTTTTTTTTTTTTTTTTTTTTTTTTTTTTTTTTTTTTTTTTTTTTTTTTTTTTTTTTTTTTTTTTTTTTTTTTTTTTTTTTTTTTTTTTTTTTTTTTTTTTTTTTTTTTTTTTTTTTTTTTTTTTTTTTTTTTTTTTTTTTTTTTTTTTTTTTTTTTTTTTTTTTTTTTTTTTTTTTTTTTTTTTTTTTTTTTTTTTTTTTTTTTTTTTTTTTTTTTTTTTTTTTTTTTTTTTTTTTTTTTTTTTTTTTTTTTTTTTTTTTTTTTTTTTTTTTTTTTTTTTTTTTTTTTTTTTTTTTTTTTTTTTTTTTTTTTTTTTTTTTTTTTTTTTTTTTTTTTTTTTTTTTTTTTTTTTTTTTTTTTTTTTTTTTTTTTTTTTTTTTTTTTTTTTTTTTTTTTTTTTTAACAAAACAAATGGGTCGCTAATGTATTCAAAACATCATTATACCAATAGATCATATAGCATAGAAGTCCTAAGACTGCAAATTATTAATTAATAATATATATAGACAGAGCAATTAGAATAACGAAAAAATTTCATTACATCACCCTGTGATTTGCTGTTTTATCAATTTTAGCCCATGTGCTATTTTTTTATTATTAGTTCACCCTGTGCTACCATTCTCTATCACTAGACCACCCTCTCCCAAACGGACGTTTAAGCCTCGCCGTTACCCCCCTCACGTGTATACCACGTGAGGGTATTTACGTCCTTTGCCACCCATCCAGACCTACCAGCATCCTTTTTCTTCATTTTCCCTCCAATTTTAACACATCAGTGTCACAAGCAAATGGTTTCAAACCAACATCTAAATCATTTCTATCTGGTTGTAAATAATGATAAAACATGATCAATCTGGCATCATAACCTAACTTCTTGACAAAATAATTAAAGTCATGGATTGAAAATTTATCACCGTCTATGAAATCCACGACTGCCTCCTCCTTCCCATTATAATATATCCTTCCTGGAGAGTCTGTGAAGAATCCACCATGGTTGATCCTTATTGAAAATAGATAATCATATTCCTCTGAAATAAAAAACAAAAAAAAGTAAATATACATATACATACATTCATAGATATAACCCATTATCAAAAATCTTAAATGAAAAAAAAAACAATTTTTTCAATAAAAACCACTTACTATAAGCTTGATTAACCATCTGTTGGTCTTCATCATCAAAATCTTTAGACCTAAAAATGGGTTTTCCATCTTCATCGAGTATTGATTTATCATGTAGACCCATTGTTCTTCGATTCAAGAAACCAGAGGGGTATGAGATGAGAAAAGGTAATGGAAAAGGGTTTTTCTTGACTTTGATCGAGGTGGGTGGAAGGTGGATGTATTTATGAGAGGTTGAAATAATGATAAAATAGATATATACGCGTAAAAGGAGTGGCAAAGGATGTAAATACCCTCACGTGGTATACACGTGAGGGGGGTAACGGCGAGGCTTAAACGTCCGTTTGGGAGAGGGTGGTCTAGTGATAGAGAATGGCAGCACAGGGTGAACTAATAATAAAAAAATAGTATATGGGCTAAAATTGATAAAACAAATCACAATGTTAAAAGAGAATACCAATTAGTCAGAGTAAAAGTAGCTCACAAAAAAAAAGAGAATAAAAGAATAAAAAAAAAAAAAATAAAAAAATAAAAAAAAAAAGAGAATAAAAGAATTGAAAAAAAAAAAAAAAAAAAAATAAAAAAAAAAAAAATAAAAAAATAAAAAAATAAAAAAATAAAAAAATAAAAAAATAAAAAAATAAAAAAATAAAAAAATAAAAAAATAAAAAAATAAAGAGAATACCAATTAGTCAGAGTAAAAGTAGCTCACAAAAAAAAAGAGAATAAAAGAATTGAAAAACAGAAAAAAATAAAATAAAAAATAAAAAAAATAAAAAGAATACCAATTAGTCAGAGTAAAAGTAGCTCACAAAAAAAAAGAGAATAAAAGAATTGAAAAACAGAAAAAAAATAAAATAAAAAATAAAAAAAATAAAAAGAATACCAATTAGTCAGAGTAAAAGTAGCTCACAAAAAAAAAGAGAATAAAAGAATTGAAAAAAATAAAAAAATAAAAAAATAAAAAAATGAAAAGAATACCAATTAGTCAGAGTAAAAGTAGCTCACAAAAAAAAAGAGAATAAAAGAATTGAAAAAAGAAAAAAAAAAAAAAATAGAAAAAATAAAAAAATAAGAGAATACCAATTAGTCAGAGTAAAAGTAGCTCACAAAAAAAAAGAGAATAAAAGAATTGAAAAACAGAAAAAAAATAAAATAAAAAATAAAAAAAATAAAAAAATAAAAAAATAAAAAAATAAAAAAAAAAAAAATAAAAAAATAAAAAAATAAAAAAATAAAAAAATAAAAAAATAAAAAAATAAAAAAATAAAAAAATAAAAAAATAAAAAAATAAAAAAATAAAAAAATAAAAAAATAAAAAAATAAAAAAATAAAAATAATAAAAAAATAAAAAAATAAAAAAATAAAAAAATAAAAAAATAAAAAAATAAAAAAATAAAAAAATAAAAAAATAAAAAAATAAAAAAATAAAAAAATAAAAAAATAAAAAAATTAAGAGAATACCAATTAGTCAGAGTAAAAGTAGCTCACAAAAAAAAAGAGAATAAAAGAATTGAAAAACAGAAAAAAATAAAATAAAAAATAAAAAAAATAAAAAGAATACCAATTAGTCAGAGTAAAAGTAGCTCACAAAAAAAAAGAGAATAAAAGAATTGAAAAACAGAAAAAAATAAAATAAAAAATAAAAAAAATAAAAAGAATACCAATTAGTCAGAGTAAAAGTAGCTCACAAAAAAAAAGAGAATAAAAGAATTGAAAAAAATAAAAAAATAAAAAAATAAAAAAATGAAAAGAATACCAATTAGTCAGAGTAAAAGTAGCTCACAAAAAAAAAGAGAATAAAAGAATTGAAAAACAGAAAAAAATAAAATAAAAAAAAAAAAAAATAAAAAAATAAAAAAATAAAAAAATAAAAAAATAAAAAAATAAAAAAATAAAAAAATAAAAAAATAAAGAGAATACCAATTAGTCAGAGTAAAAGTAGCTCACAAAAAAAAAGAGAATAAAAGAATTGAAAAACAGAAAAAAAAAAAAAAATAAAAAAATAAAAAAAAAAAAGAATACCAATTAGTCAGAGTAAAAGTAGCTCACAAAAAAAAAGAGAATAAAAGAATTGAAAAACAGAAAAAAAATAAAATAAAAAATAAAAAAAATAAAAAGAATACCAATTAGTCAGAGTAAAAGTAGCTCACAAAAAAAAAGAGAATAAAAGAATTGAAAAACAGAAAAAAAATAAAATAAAAAATAAAAAAAATAAAAAAATAAAAAAATAAAAATAATAAAAAAAAAAAAAATAAAAAAATAAAAAGAATACCAATTAGTCAGAGTAAAAGTAGCTCACAAAAAAAAAGAGAATAAAAGAATTGAAAAAAGATAAAAAAAAAAAAAATAAAAAAATAAAAAAATAAAGAGAATACCAATTAGTCAGAGTAAAAGTAGCTCACAAAAAAAAAGAGAATAAAAGAATTGAAAAACAGAAAAAAAAAAAAAAATAAAAAAATACCAATTAGTCAGAGTAAAAGTAGCTCACAAAAAAAAAGAGAATAAAAGAATTGAAAAAAAAAAAAAAAAAAAAATAAAAAAATAAAAAAAGTAAGAGAATACCAATTAGTCAGAGTAAAAGTAGCTCACAAAAAAAAAGAGAATAAAAGAATTGAAAAACAGAAAAAAAATAAAATAAAAAATAAAAAAAATAAAAAGAATACCAATTAGTCAGAGTAAAAGTAGCTCACAAAAAAAAAGAGAATAAAAGAATTGAAAAACAGAAAAAAAAAAAAAAATAGAAAAAAAAAGAGAATACCAATTAGTCAGAGTAAAAGTAGCTCACAAAAAAAAAGAGAATAAAAGAATTGAAAAACAGAAAAAAAAAAAAAAATAAAAAAAAAAAAAATAAAAAGAATACCAATTAGTCAGAGTAAAAGTAGCTCACAAAAAAAAAGAGAATAAAAGAATTGAAAAAAGAAAAAAAAAAAAAAATAAAAAAATAAAAAAATAAAGAGAATACCAATTAGTCAGAGTAAAAGTAGCTCACAAAAAAAAAGAGAATAAAAGAATTGAAAAACAGAAAAAAATAAAATAAAAAATAAAAAAAATAAAAAGAATACCAATTAGTCAGAGTAAAAGTAGCTCACAAAAAAAAAGAGAATAAAAGAATTGAAAAAAGAAAAAAAAAAAAAAATAAAAAAATAAAAAAATAAAGAGAATACCAATTAGTCAGAGTAAAAGTAGCTCACAAAAAAAAAGAGAATAAAAGAATTGAAAAACAGAAAAAAAAAAAAAAATAAAAAAATAAAAAAAAAAAAGAATACCAATTAGTCAGAGTAAAAGTAGCTCACAAAAAAAAAGAGAATAAAAGAATTGAAAAACAGAAAAAAATAAAATAAAAAATAAAAAAAATAAAAAGAATACCAATTAGTCAGAGTAAAAGTAGCTCACAAAAAAAAAGAGAATAAAAGAATTGAAAAACAGAAAAAAAATAAAAAAATAAAAAATAAAAAAAATAAAAAGAATACCAATTAGTCAGAGTAAAAGTAGCTCACAAAAAAAAAGAGAATAAAAGAATTGAAAAAAAAAAAAAAAAAAAAATAAAAATAAAAAAAATAAAAAGAATACCAATTAGTCAGAGTAAAAGTAGCTCACAAAAAAAAAGAGAATAAAAGAATTGAAAAAAAAAAAAAAAAAAAAATAAAAATAAAAAAAATGAAAAGAATACCAATTAGTCAGAGTAAAAGTAGCTCACAAAAAAAAAGAGAATAAAAGAATTGAAAAACAGAAAAAAATAAAATAAAAAATAAAAAAAATAAAAAAAAGAAAAAAAAAACCACCAGCATTAATTGCGTGAAGACTTTGACCAAACTTTCCGCGGCGATATCGCCGCGGAAAGTCGGAAAAGACAAAAGACTGTAACAACCACCAGCATTAATTGCGTGAAGATTTTGACCAAACTTTCCGCGGCGATATCGCCGCGGAAAGTCGGAAAAGACAAAAGACTGTAACAACCACCAGCATTAATTGCGTGAAGATTTTGACCAAACTTTCCGCGGCGATATATTGGTCAACAGTGTATCTGTGTATTTATATACTGCGTTTTTGCTTTCATTCCGAAGAACTACCAATATTGCTTTCAGATTGCTTTCATTCTAACATATTGCTTTCATTTTAACATATAGTATTTTATAAATTTTTCTACTGCAAAGAAGGTATGTATCTATATGCTGCTTTCATTTTACCATATATATCCATATTACATATACATTTCGCTTTCATTCCGAACTTGTCCGAACATATTGAACTACCAATATTGCCATACATATGTATTATGTTTAATCATATTATTGATATGTATTATATATATATAGTATATTATAACTTTAGATATTTATCCATACATATGTATTATGTTTAATCATATTATTGATATAAATGTGTTTTTAGATGGATTCTTTTGAGAATTTGTGGGGAGATCAAAATTTTGAGTTTAATTTAGAAGAGCCTGATGAAGAATTTGAGACCCCGGAGGTGGCCCCCCAATTTGACTATGACGCTAACGATTTTTACACCGAGGAGGTATTATTAAATGATGACATCAACGTTTATTTAAAAGTTTTGTCACGATAATGAGTTTTGTTTGTTTCGGGAACACTTTACTATTTCAGGTTTTTCATTCACACGAAGAACTGTTCAACTGGGCCACCATTCTGTAACACCCCAAGCCAAGGCTCAGAATATCACGGAAATCATATAGCGCAAGGTGGGATTAATGTAGAACATGAACTAAATGCAATAAAGGATTCAGTGAATCCAAACGATAAGGTAACAAGTATCAAAATACATAGAAGCATGTCATCACCCAAGATTACAACATACATCAAAATATGGTTAACGGTCCTAGGTACAATGCAAAGGAAGGTAGATGGATCCTTGATCCATATAAGTCCAAGTCCGGGTTCAACAGCAAGCTAACAATCAACTCCACGCCCTGGATTAACCTGGTTACCTGAAAAGTGTACTAAGCATAGTCAACACAAGGTTGGTGAGTTCGTAGTAATGGTCCATAAGGAACCATCGTCAAATATCACAATATACGAATGGAGGCTAGACCTGACTTACAGCGAGCCTCTAAGTAATACAATAACGTCCAACAACAAGATTACACCATTATCAGTAAATGTGTAATAAGTATGCACAAATGATGTAAATATCAATGTAAGTGCTGAATGCATAAAAGACATGACCAACAATTTGGCATCGGATAACGCATCCTAAGAGTACCATGACAACAACAAAACCATTACCAACACAACATTCTCAAGTCTAACAACTTGGTAGTACGTCGTACATTGCGCGATCTCAAGTGTATGACACTTGGAAGTACGTGGAACCATTCATCAAGTAAGTATACTTGGAAGTACATCAACCAATCAATAAGTACAAAAGCATGTTCTCAAGTGTAAAGCACTTGGAAGTACATCAACCAATCACAAGTCTATCGTACAACAAATCATCTAAAACTACAATGCACATACATTTCATACGACTTTACATTTAAGGAATCATAGATGCTTATATATAGGGTCACCCGCAGCCTTCCCACCACATCTACAATTCATTAAAGGTATCATCGTCTTCCATGTATGTACAACTAACCTAATCGTAATAGCAAATCATTACAAGATCATAAGGGCCAAGTAATTGCGTATAATAAACGAGCACGCGAAATATTAGCATCAAATCATGTATCATACGTATGTAAGACCACAACGTATATCAAATGCGCGTCAATAACGTCACCAATGCAACAATAAAAGTATGCATGAGTGTGTACCGTACCAGTCAAGTATAACATGGCGTATATATCCGTTCCAAACACATTCCCAACATCCATCAATCCCTCTCAACAACGCATACATACACTTCGGAGGATTCTACTTTCATCAAGTTCTAGATGCTTATGTATAGGGTCACCCGCAGCCTTCCCACCACATCTCAAACCCAATGAATGCATAACCGACTTCCATGTATGTACGTCTATCCTAATATATAAGTAACACTTAACGAAAGCACAATCCAAGTCAAACAAACGACAAGACACGTCACATCAATCCAACAATCATGTCAAACAATCAATACATCAATAAATACAAGTAAACACGCCAGGTTTACACTTTTCAGCCCGAATCCCAAGCGGGTAGGGAGATACGAAACTCACCTTGATCGGCAAAGAAGCTAGTAAGATTACAAACGAGTAATGGGGTCCACACGTCCACAACCTATAATTATCCATCATAATATCGTAATGTCAACTATACAATCCCAAACAAGTTGAAACTCGACACACATATAAACATAGTGACCATCCACTGCGCCGCAGTGGGCCAGAACTATGCCCACTGCGCCGCAGTGGCTAAACTGAACCAGGACCCGAGACAAAGCACTGCGCCGCAGTGAGCAGGACCATGCCCACTGCGCCGCAGTGGGCTAAGAAGCAAAAATGGCCGAGGAAATCCACTGCGCCGCAGTGGAGGCTATGCCCTCCCACTGCGCCGCAGTGGGACAACCTGCACACCAGGACCAGCAACTGCAAGTGCAGCAAAACGAACCCAAACACCCCAATTTCAACCCAAACCACACCAAAACGATTTGTAACCCATTTTGAAGCATAACTAAACATCAATGACCATAAATACACATAACCCAACCCACAATTTCGACCAAAACACCAAAATCATCAACAAATTCATCAAACCCTAACCCTAACCCAAAACTCCATTTTACAATTTTAAAGACTCGAAATCATATCAATCAACTAGAAACACATGACCAAACATAAATAGAAGTAAATGGGTTGATTTAGACTTACCAAAACTTTTCCTAGTGCTCAATTCCGAATTTAGGTCAAAAATGGGTAAAAGGTTAGAACTTGGCCTTTGATTCTTCAAAGATGGCGACAATGAGGAGATGATGATTACGATTCTTGTATTATAGCAATTCCAAAACACAATTTAGATGGAATGAAATGGAAATTAGATGGAGGGTTTCTTTTACTAGAGAGAATAGAAGAGAAAGAGAGAAAGATGAGAAATGAGAAAAGGATAAGGGGGAAGTGGGTCTTGGGGGCTTGGTGGGTCATGGACTACCCACGGGCCGACCCGTTTCTCCCACAAGCCATATAAACAATCACATACACTCCTAAACGCCAAACGACATATTTACGACTCGACTAACATACCACTTAGTCATAAAATTATAAATGGTCCCAAATTACTTCATTCAATAAGTTTGTTAGTCAAATTACACGAAAAGTCAACGGGTCAAAATTCGCGGATGTTACAAATGCGCTTGGTTATGTCTTAATCAAACGACGAACAAATTCCAACTCATATGGTGTTGTCAATAAAATGACCTTAATGTGTAATCTTCATGGGGGAAAAGATAAAAGGTTACTTGGGCTCGTTACAAGGTCAGTAAAAATTGACTGCCCCTTTAGATTGGAAGGCCGCTTGAAAGCGATGGTGGTTGGACGGTCAACATTATAGACCCGAGACATAATCACTATTCAGCTAACAATCTGGAGGGTTACGCGTACGCAAGAAGGATGAGTGAAGCTGAAAAATCATTTGTGGAAGCTGAATATCATCGCGGTACAGATCCCCGTCATATTCTAAAGCGGTTGAAAGATGAATTTCCAGAAACTTGAGCCGCAAGGACGACATTCACAATTTTCTAAAAACGTTACGGAAGAGGGCGGCCGAAAAACATGGGGAAACTCCAATGCAGGTTACATATATAAAATATACATTTTTTTTATTTATTTACTTTGATATGGTATTTGAAACGAACCACATACGCCATTTTGTTCAACCGTCGCAGGTTATGTTCAGTTTGCTACAAGAGCAAAAATACTTGTATTATTACACCACAAATAGTGCAACTGGTCGGTTGCAAAATCTGTTTTTTATACATCCGACTTCTTTTGAGTTGTGGCGTGCATTTCCTTGGGTTATCCAAATAGACGCCACGTACAAAACCAACTTGTACAACATGCCATTGGTCGAGATTGTCGGGGTGACTTCAACAAACAGGACTTTCAGCATATCGTACGCATTTATCACAAGTGAACAGGAACATAATTATAGATGGGTGTTGGAGTGTTTGAAGTCGACCCTAGGTGAAGGGTTTGATGTACGTGTCGTACTCACGGACAGGATCTGGCCCTCATGAAAGCATGCAAAACTGTTATGCCGGAAACATACCATTTACTTTGTAGAACCCACATATGGAGAAACATCGACAAACATTGCATGCCAGCATTCATCGCGCAAGGCAAATGGGGGCCTTTTTACGGATGGTGGAAAAAACTTTATGAATCGCGGACGCTAGAAGAGTACACCGAAATGAAAAGGATTTAAAAGAAAAGATGGGAAAAGATTTAGACAGTATGTTTAGTGCACATGATTTTTTGAATTTTTATTTACTTTTTTGGTAAATCACATATATCCACCCGTTTTAACCCAATAGTCAATTTACAGAGATGTACAAGTACTTGCAGAAGGAGTGGCTTACACCGTACAAGGAAAAGTTTGTGTCCTTCTGGGTCGATCAACATCTCAACTACCGTAACTACACTACCAACAGAGTTGAGGCTGAGCATTCACTCCTGAAGTCCGAGTTGAAGGGCCGATGTACATTTTACAGAATAATTCAATGTGTTAATTCTATCCTCGTCGGTCAACACACAGAAATAAAGGGACAACTGGAAGCGAGCAGGATTTATAGACACGGTAAACACAACTATCCATGTTTGAAGGACCTGCTTTGTGTTGTGTCTGTGACAGCTCTGGATATAATGGTCGACGAAATTAAACGATTCAAAAGTCAGATCGGTAAAGATTAGAAAGTGCGGGTGTAAGGTTCGGGCAAGTTGTGGGCTGCCATGTGCTTGCCAAATAGCTTCATACATGCATCACAGTAAGTATATTTAATTAGTCCATATTTGATGTTTTTTTTTAAAATGCAAAAAAATTATATTTGCTTTTAAATAATGAAGGCAAACGTGTTGAGGTGGAGAACATAGATTGCTTTTGGAGAAAGCTAGACTTAACACCGTCGACGTGCCTGCCGGACAATGATTATCGAAAAGACTCAGATGATGACGAATGTATCAATGATTTAGTAGAGGATGTTAAGGTAAAGATAAAGCAGCAACCGAAGGCCCAGAGGAAAAACTGGATATCAAAAATAAAAGACATCGTCTATCCGGGGAGAACAAAAATTAAAGACCCTTCCGTTATTAAAAATAAACGTGGAAGACCAATCGGAGCAAAGAAAAAAATACCTCAAGTACGTCCAATCATAATTGATGTATAGTTAATTGATTTATTATATGTAAGTGCGTCCTGTTTGAACCTATAATTCGAAGTCTAATTAATTGATCTATTATTTGTTGCAGGTGCCCGACATTAACATACCAACGGCAAATACAGCACCTTCCGGTCTTCAAAAATCCAAGTCGGTTCAATTTTCCAGACCGACTTTTCAGGATACCCAGTCCATGGGGGGGTTTTCCGCTCGTTTTTCGCAGTCGTCGTTCTTTGCAGAGGGCCAGTATGGGAGAAACAGTGAATATGTGAGCACACAATCACGTTTCTTCGACGAACATGAAAGACAACCACAATGGCCTCAAAGTGGGAGAGAGAGTGAATATATGGGCACCGAATCACGGTTCGCGGACAGTACAACTTTCTTCGACGAACCTTATTACCAACCACAGTGGAGTCAAAGTGGCAGACAGAGCGAATCACATTTCCCAGATACACAAAGTTTTTTCGCAGACCCGAATAACCAAACGCAAGGAGAAACGTCCAGCTTTGTTGATCAACTCTTTGGGAGACCACATACACAGAACTTCTCTGAACCGGTTACACACAACTTCTTCGAGACGGAGTCAACATGGACTGACATGAGAACATACCTTCATCAAATACCTTTTTACTTTCAACGTTACGTTGTGGATATCAAAAATGTTTCATCTGATGGTAACTGTGGATTTCGGGCACTGGCTGTTGCTTTGGGTGAATCTGAGGAAAAGTTCGAGTGGGTCGCAAACTAATGCTAGAGGAGTATGAGTCCAAACACGGATACTATGAGGTTGCATTCGGTGGTGAAGCAAAACGCATACATACTTTGCTTCAAATCTCTTATCCCCATGGTCGCCCATATGAACACTGGATGATGATTCCATATTGCGCTATGCTTCTGTCCAATGCTTTGGGTCTTATAATTATCTGTTTAAGTGTCAAAGAAAACATCACATGTTTCCCTTTTTGGAAGGGGCCAGGCCAGCTATACCGTGACGAGCCGATATGCATTGGCCTGGTATCGGGAAATTCACATTTTGTTACAGTTTATTTAGACAAGGACTGCCCATTGCCTTACCCCTCAGCTTGGGGATTTGATAAACCTGCATCGCGGGCCTGGGCAGTTAATGCGAAGTACAAAGACCGTTTGGCTGATTACGACAGACACATTCAAGCTACTAAGGCACCTCCGCAATTTCAGCAGATTGATTAGTTGACTTATATTGTATAATACTTGGTTTGTAAGGTTTTCCGTTTTTGTGTAAATTGATGTATTTTAAACTTAAATTAATAGTTGTTATTATTATTTTAAAATACTATTATTTTAAAATAATAGTTTGTTTGTATTTTTTTTACTTATATTTGTTATTATGCATATATACGTATACTAGTGACTATATTGTTAAACATGAATATCATAACCAACACAACAAAATATAAATTTATAACTAAACCACAAACACAATTAACACCCATGTTTGAAAATATATTGTTTATCACAACCAAATACTAATAATTATCATTGTCCTCATCATCATCATTACCCAAATACATATCATCATTACCCAAATAGATATCATCATTACCCAAATTTATAGATCCTAAAGAGAACGGAGAGGTGGGAGCAAATTGCGAGCCAAACGTAGTAGAGGAGGGATCACTTTGCGAGCCATGAGCATGTGCAGCAGCGGACCAATTAAATACAGCATCAGGATCAAACCAAGCCACCTGCGGAGGAGCAAAGTTGAGATCGAAAGGGGCCTGAGATGCTCCAGCCTGGCTACCCTGAGCATGAGATGGTCCACCCTGGCTACCCTGACCATGATGGATATGACTACCCTGTGGCTGCGTCAAATGAGTGTAGTCATACTCTGTGTCTCCCACACCCCGAACGATCCTCCCTAGCCCGCGGCGGTGGCCAGGCCGGTTTCCAAATGTAGCCGGAAAAATTTCTGGCTGGGGTGTTGGGACAGGGTCCCGTTCACGCTCCTCCTTCTTCTCCTTGAGCTTGTCCTGAATCACGTTAAAGTATATATATAAGGTTGATAAAATGAGTAAGTAATACTTAAAATATAACTTAAAAAGAGACATTTACATAATTAGCTTGAGCTGCCGGGTGTTCCCATGACCCATCCGCATGCTTGTGTCTCGCCGCATACATTTCGACCAGATCAGGGTCTTCTCCCTCATGAGTTCGCTGTAAGCACATCAAATTATCATAAGAATAGCAGTTATTTAGAAAATAAATATTTTTAAACACAAGTGAATATTTCATTCTTTGTTACCGCATATTGGTCGACATACTGAGATGCCGACTGCCGACCGTGGGTCCCTGCGAGGATTTGGAGGGCCCGGTTATCCTTGTTGGTCTTGGCCCTTTTCACACGGTCCTCCCTCTGGTAGAAGCGCAACAAATCCGACCAGTCCTCCGGCTCCATACCCGCGGGAACAGCTCCCTCCAACTCAGCAATCTTCTCTAAACCCCCCTTACCATCGAAGTGGGTTTTCTTGAATCCGCTTTTTCCAGTTCCGATACATATGTTGCGCATCAGCGGTGATCATGCGCTCAAATGCTTTCCGGATGGCATCATTGGGGTCCAAATTGATGAAGTGATCCAATCTGAACCGTTCCTGCAATTTTTAAATAATAGTTAGCGATATATCAAATTTTCACAAAATATCAATTTAGGAATATAATATTATAGAGATTGTACATTTAAGGCTGGAATTAGGAACGCCTTATCTTGCAGGGGCACATCCGACCATGAGTCATAGGGACCCCACTACCACGAACCAATGTCCCTATATAGCTTTTAAACATAGACCCCGATTCCCCCACCGCGTGCCACGTCTTAAACCTTTTCGTGTCAAAATCGACTTCAAGCCGACCTTGTTCTTGAAACTTTTTCTCCAGGTTTAGTGCCTGGTTCTTCCCCCGACCTTTTTTAGGTGCTACAAAACAAAAGAATTATTAATTTCACATGAAGTCCATAAATAAAAAATAATATATAGAAACACAAAATTTCTTACCACCGCTCCCGGCGCAGCCCCAAATTTTCCGTACCCACGATTTACGTGGTGGGTCATTACCACCATCCCCACCATGAACTGTAGCCATTTATACTGCAAATTACAAATCAAATTATACCCATATTAATAATACATACAACAATACGATAAAGGTAAAATTGTCACATTTACTTTTATACTATTTATAACTTATCTTTTTATTACTTTTATAGTTATTTTTAAAAAGGTTAAAATTTTATATACTTATTTAAACTTGTTTTATATTTTTATTTTCGTACTTAAATTTTGTTATATTTTCTACAAGTATTTTATATTAATTTTTTAAAAGTTTTTTATAGTTACTTATATATATATATTATTTTATTTATAGTTTATTTTATGTTTATTTTATGTTACGTATATTTTACATAACAGATACAAATTGTCACATTTACTTTTATACTATTTACAACTTATGTTTTTATTTTTATACGTTATCCTAATTATACTCCGATTATGATTACTAATAACTTTTAACTATATTTTGTTATTAGATAAACATTATGCAATAAAGTATTAATTATTTTTAAATTGGGTTAAAGTGTAAATTGGTGATGGAAAACCAAAAAGTGTAAATTAATTATTTTTAATTGGGTTAAAGTGTAAATTGGTGATGGAAAAAAAAAAGTGTAAATTAATTTAGACATGTTGATTTAATTATTTTATCTATTTGATTTAATAAATATTACTTTAAGAAAAAAGTTTAAAAGTTTAAATTGGTGATAGAAAACCAAAAAGTATAAATTAATTTAGATTGATTTAATTAATTTAGATGGGGGTTCTTAAGGTCGACATTATTTTTTTTAACTAACAAAAAATAACTATTGTAATTATCTAGAGTTATATCTATTGTAATTATCTAGAGCCTTTTTTTGGTCGACAACATAACTTAATTTTAATTAAATTGAATTAAATCACATGTTTAATTTGATAATTTAGTGAAATTGAGTTTTGATTGGTAAATTGAAGTTTGATCAGTTGTCTTTTAGTATATATAAGATTATTATTTTTAAATTCTTTATAATTTAGAACTTTTGTTGACTTTCAAAACATGTTATATTGGTATAATGCTTGTATACTTAGTTGAATAAAATGATATTGACGTTATATTGATTTAGGCACTAGCTTATCTATATCTATACTATCTATAATACCTAATAAAGCAAATTGGCCCACCTCTTACTTAATTTTAAGAACTTAAAATGACTTATTACCCACCAGCTTCTATACACCCTATCTTAATTTTATAGGCTAAGACAAAAATACCCATACCAAAAATTCATTTCTCCCTACGCCAAAAACACACAGGCAAAAACATAAACATTCTAGGTTTTTGTTGTCTCTCCCACTGCTATATGTCTCCTAAACATCATTCTGGGTTTTTATGTCATCATTCAGGCCGTATATCTCTCCCACCACAATCAACATCCGATCCATCAATTTTGTATCATCAATTTTGGGGGTTACCATCTGATCATCAATTTCTGAGAGTTTCTATTATCAATTTTGGGGGTTTGCATCAGATCCGATCATCATAATTGATGCAACCATCACCATCATCAGCTTTTATATTATCTGGGGGTTCATTTTCACTCCAGACATCCGATATCCATAATGCGATAGCAACCACTCACCTATACATCCCAGCAGCCTTTTATATTATCAACTTTTGGGGGTTCATGAAATTAGGTATGTTTATATTCATAAATCAAATATTATGAATAATTTTGGGTTATGGTTATTGTTTTTTTAATAATTAATAATTCAATCATATCCGGTGAAGGGCTCAAAAGAACCAGAAATCCCTATCAAATCTTTGGTTTTATATACTGATTGTATCTAATTATCATTTGTTAATTTAATAAGTTTAATTCCCTTTTTTTGGTCAGGTGTATGATTTGTAGGACTTTTGATTCTTTATTCACAATGATTGGACTTTGCGGTCTCAGGTATGTGTATTTCTATATACCAAATTTAGGTTGTAGTTTATGTTTAAAAGTTAGCTATTACTTTTTTCTAATTTTTGATGTTTGACTCTGATCACTGTTTTTGTTTTTTAAGTCAACAAGACTATGATTTATAGTTTCAGTTTTGTTATTATTCGAGGTAAATTATTTGTTATTTTAACTTTTAGGAAACCAACATTTCATGGTTTTAGTTGCTATGCATCATTTAGAGTTATTTGTTATCTGTTATGACCTTTAAAAAGTTGTCGAAGAAGGATTTCATTTTTATCCAATGTTGCACCGAAATTTAATGACAAGCGAAAAGGGTGGATTTTCTCTTCACATGACACTGCCATGATAGACAAGAAGCTTGTTGTACATAAGGTATCTGAGATATGGAGAATTGCAATCAAATGTCTTTTTTGTAGTTTAGTTTTTTGTGTATACGGGTCAGGCGAAAAGTTACGGTAAAAGGTTAAATGTCAAACAGGAAGGAAGTTGACCAAGATAAGCTTTTTGCATATGAGACTTTCTAGAGAACCTCATAGATCAGAACGACGGTCTATGTTCATGGAGAGGGATTATATGTGGTAATATTAGCACGACTATAGTTGCTTGGAATGTTTCTCATAAACTTGATTATGTTTTCCTACAAAATTAATAATTTGGTATATCTTGCGTCGGCTCAAGTATTGTCTGATTTTAGATATCTTTCAAATTTGAACCGCGTAGGTGAAATTTCACCTGCTATCGGAGACTTGAATCTGCAGTCTGTGTATGTAACACCAGTTTATATTATTTGCACGTGTCCTTCATTATGAGATATTTCTAATGGTTTGGTTTAAATGCCAACAATGATTTGCTGGGAAATAAGCCCGGACAAATACCGGATCACTAGCCCCATACCCTCAACACTAACTGTGTATCTGTTATGTGGTTTGTATGTTTAATAATAATAATAAGGGGGAAGTGAAGGTGGGGTTGTCACACACCCAACTTGGGTGAAAACCCCTCACATCTTGTTTTTTTATTCCATAAAAATCATGGGGCCCAATCATTTAAAAATATTAAAAAATTAGTATGTGAGGGGTTTTTTACCCAAGTTGGGTGTGGGACAACCCCACACTCACTTTTCCTTAATAATAATAATGTTTTTTGTCAATAGGGATATTAATGTAATGATGTGTTGTGTGTCATATTATTATTGTATGTTTATTATTTTTGGTATAAATTCTGTATATGTTGTGAAACAGGTGCTAATGGACGACCTCAGACCCCCGCTTCAACTTATTTAACCAATGATTGCAGTGGACAAAGTGGGTAATGGGTCAATATGAGCATTCCTTCTTTTTTTTTGAAAGGTTAATATCATTCACATAACCCCTGCGAAGACCACAGGGCAACACATACAAGAAATCAATTTACATGGAATGTACACCAATTGTTCCAACTAATTTTATCATTCTTTGTTCTACTATTGTACCATCTAAAGCTAGAGGTCTTGATCATCGTCATAATCTTCCCGACATTTATCTCCGAATCTGAAAATTTTGAATCGTTCCTTGCCTTCCAAATACTCCAAATGGTCACCGCTACAATCCCTTTGAATATCATTCTTTCCTTTCTACCAAGACCGACATGGTCGTGCAGCTCCACTAAATCTTTAAAAGAGAAAGCGTAAATGGGTTTGATCCTGCACCAGTTACCAATGAGATGCCACACCTTCATGGAAATCCCACAGCCTCCAAAAAGATGCTCAACCGATTCCGTTTCTTCTTTACACAGGCCGCATAACAGGTCGCCAAAATAGCACTTTCGCTCCTTCAGAGCCACCATAGTAGGAATTCTATCAAGCATAGCCCTCCATAAGAAAATATTACATTTCTTCGGGATCCACTTGGACCACTTCACAATGTATCTATTGCTGTAGTCAATATTGCTTCGAAGAAACGCCTTTACCCCTTTAACCGAGAAGCTGTTGCTGCCACTGCCCACCCATTTCCACTTATCTTTTCTGTTAGAACATTGAGTCGAGCCCAACAGAGAGTTCAATTCCGCCCATTCCAAGTCTTCCACTGCTCCATTGAAATTCTTAGCCCATGACCATAAACCCACAAATCCAGCAGCTGTTTTATCATATCTTTCACTTACCCTGCATCTTTTACTTTTTTCCAACTTGAAGAGATTAGGAAATTTATCTCTTAGTGGAATATTACACAGCCACGAGTCCAACCAAAACCGGATATCCGAACCATCACCAACTTCCCCTTTAATCAATTGATTCACACCCACACCCAAGACCTTAACCTTCTCGATAGCATTTACAATATTTTTCCATACGCCCGTACCCGATGATGCCACTGGAACAGATGCCCAGCTCCTATTACTGTCATGGATCGCCAAGATAACAGCACGCCAAGAGGTTCAGATCTAAACCTCCATAGCCATTTCGACAACCCGCCAAGGGGAAAACGGTTTCGGCATCCTTAAGCTTAAACAAAACCCCACCCGCCATTTTTTAATAGAGGGTGACCCTATCCCGAGACCCATGATTTTTTTATCCTCAGTCGCCCCCCCCCCCCCCCCCCCCCCCACACACACACACACACACACACAGAAAACTTCTCATAATCGCTTCCAGCCCCTCCAACACTTTACAAGGAGCCTTAAACAATGAAAAGTAGTATGTGGGAAGACTTTCAAGCACAGCCTTAATTAAAGTGCCACGACCGCCAATAGATAAACAATTGCCCTTCCACCTGGCTAATCTCGCCTGAAATATATCAAACATAAAATTCCAACTAGCAATTTTATTCATGTTGGCTCCCACCGTAATACCCAAATGAATAAAAGGGAAGCTGCCGACTTGGCATTTAGCCACCGCCGCCAACCTACTGATCTCCCCTTGATCTACTCCAACCCCAAACAAACAAGATTTGTTTAGGTTAATTTTTAACCCCGAACAAATATAGAAACACCTCAGTAGTCTGCCAATACTTTCCACATTCTCTCTGGACCACTCCCCAATCATGACAACAATCATCCGCATATAATAAGTGAGACAAACATGGCCCACCGTTAGGTAACGACACCCCCTTGAAACTTCCTAACTCCACCGCCCTTTTGATCATCCAAGAAAACGCCTCCATCACCATCAGGAATAAGAAAGGCGAAATAGGATCTCCTTGCCTCATACCTTTTTCACATTGGAATTCGAACGTGGGAGACCCGTTGACAAGCACCGATGATCTTGCAGTGGAAAGAATCCCAAATATCCAGTCGCACCACCGTTTTGGAAAACCCAACTTAGTCATGATAGCAACCAGAAAGTTCCAATTGACATTATCGTATGCTTTTGCAAAGTCAATCTTGAAAATACGCAACTCCTTCCTTTTCCTCTTATCCCACGAGATCAATTCGTTCAGAATGAGTGGTCCATCAACAATAAGCCTGTCCTTAATGAATGCAGTTTGAGTGTCTGAGATTACCGACCCGAGCACCAGTTTCAATCGATTAGCTAGAACTTTAGAGATGGTCTTGTTAATGACGCCCACCAAAGAATTAAAAAAATTGTTCATGTCTTTAAAGAAGTCATGAACAAATATGAGCATTCCTAACCTGGTCAAAAAGTGTGTCTGCAAGGTTGATATCATTCATATGGTCAAACCGGTCAAACCATGTTCATCTAACTTCAAAAGTAACTTTGCTTTTCTCGGTAATATACCAATGGATATAAAGAAGCTGTCAATAGATATACAGAAATGAAAGCGAGGTTTCATGATGATGCAACTAAACCAGATTAAGATTATAGATAGTTGGTTGATTATTTAGCTTTGTATATGTAATTTATAATTCAATATTTTTTTTTGTAATACGGTTAGACAAGTTTGTTTACATGTTGATAAATAAAGAAAAGTTGGTGATTTTTGATTGTTGTGTTTACATATTGATATTGATAACCTATCTTATTCGTCGTCGCTATCACCTGTCGCCTCTACTGTCACACCGCTATCATCATCGCCGCCGCATCGCGCGGGCATCCATCTAGTATTATAAAGCAAAACCACTTTTCAACTTTCAAATTTCCATTCAACAATGTACACATGATAATGCATGATGTACCATACATCAATGCCCCACAACTTTCAACTTTCAACTTTTATTTTCATCTCTCTTCTCAAATCTCAACCACTCATTTTTTCTCTCTCCTCCATAAATCATTTTATTTCTCTAATTAATTCAAAATCTTTTATCTCAAAAACCGTACATCGATAAATTATAAAAATTATATGAGTGTTCTTAAAATTTCATGTTTTTTCATTAGAGATGTCATTCGATATACTTTCGACGAATTTTTAAATCCGAGGGCGGAGCCCGTACGGCTAAACCATTTGGCTATCACACTCTATAACATATCACCCTATGATATCAACTTATTTGATTTGATCGATGTGATTAATCTTAGAAGATACTCGTATCATTTTAAATGTTATATTTTGACTTTCAAAGTCTTTTTTTTTATTTTGACCGTAAATATTTTTGTTTGTGTCATATAACACTTGATATAAAATATATCAATGAATTGGAGCTTTAATGTGCCTTTTCATTGATATAAACTTTATCAACTATTATATAGTACAAACAAAGTTGTTTACGTTCAAAGTTAAAAAAAGTAATATAAAAGTCAAAATAGAACAATTAAAATGAGACGGATGAAGTGTGTCATTTTTTAATGCAAACACAAAAGACGAAAATAATAATAGAACATAGAACATATATCATATATGGCTTATTTATCAAGCATTCTAACAATATCTTATGATGCATTCAAATTTTTCTTTGAAAAAACAAAGATTTATAATGGTATAGACGTATAGTTTGGTCAAAGGAAGAATCTATTGGATTGTTTCTAAGTTTTAGAGCACTATGTTTTAGCTAAAAAAACAAATAATTAAAAAGTGGAATAGATCGACATAAGAAGTAGGTAAACATAAAGAGGAGAGGGATGTTTGCTGTGAATGAAAAACATGTATTGTGCATTTGTGCGTTTTCTTCTTTTTTCGATATATAGTTATTAATAATAATTGTTTCAGTAACCATTGCTATTAGCCTATTACTTTACTATTTAGACTGAGGGGAGTGGGGTGATAGTCGGGTCGGGTCGCCGTTCCTATCGCCGGCTACACCACCCCCGTGTAGCGATCCATCCAAAACACCCCCTTCGGCGATCGATTTCTATCGCTTAAATCCTCTTTGACCAAAGCAACTTTTCAACTTTCAAGGCTTATTTTATTTATATTTTTGTTTATTGATTTTTTCTATTGAGTTTTCTTTTTGTTGAATTTTGATTTGAATGTATGGGTGATTGGAGTTGCAGGTTTTAAGTGAGGAAGAAAATATATCTATTTAATAAAAATCAGTTTTACACTTTAGTCTCTTTAGTTTTGCTGTAGCTTCAATAATGCATTTATCATTTTATATTCCAGTCCTTGTTGAAGTTTTAAAATGTTACAATTATGGTTTTTTGTACAGAGATTATTTAAAAGACATGGATTTCAAAACTTTATAAGTTTTAGCGATGACGACTAGTTTATGACGTGTTTTATATTTTATTTTGTAGTATGGTGTGTAATGAACTTTAATTATTATGTATTTGAATTTTAGGTGTGTAATAGAATTTTACTTATTATGTATTTTATTGTTATGTGTAATAGATTTTTAGTTATATGTATTTTATTTATGGAAAGGTGGATATTTTTTATAAAAAAAATGAGGTGAAATGAAAAAAAAAAACAATCGGAAGTTAGTAGTGTAATTCGATCCTTTCTTGTGTTTCGGCACGCGGAAGTTACTTTTCAGCACTTAGTTTAAGTTAATCAGGGTTAGTAGTCAAATTAGGTCAAAATTAGGGTTTAGTTTAAATTAGCTAGTATTTTCATTTTCTTTAAATTTCAAAAATCCAATTTTTTTTTCTTTTTCATTTCTAGTTTAAGTATTTAGTTTAGTTTTTCATTTCATTTTTATATTGGTGCGTTTGATCTTTTTCTTGAGTTTTGCAGATTATTTAGGTAGTTGATTTGTTTAAGATCGGGAACGGTTGTAAAGCGTTTTTCTACAAGCCTAAGTAGACTCGGACGTAGGAGGAGACTCAACAAATCAATCTCATCACCCGTAATAAACCTAGCAAACCTTTTCGACCAAGAAGCCCCTTTAGGATCATCCGACACCTTATCCGACACTAGTTCAGAACCAAACTCACCTAGATCCGAGATGGACGAATTCGACCGACCCATGATGGAAAGGACGAGAGCCGTTGCACCGACACCGGGATCGGCTATTGTCCTACCAAACCTAGGAGATTCGTTTTCAGTCAAAGGACACCACCTTAAGTTAATCCAAGACAACCAATATGACGGCCGAGCCAAATCTGACCCCCATAAGCATGTAAGCAAGTTCATCAGTTTGTGCAAAATGTTCAAATACAGAGGAGACGTCGCCGATAACGATGTGAAACTTAGCTTATTTCCGTCGTCTCTCACGGGAGAGGCACGTGCTTGGTTCGATGAGCTCGATGAAGGTACCATCACTACATGGAATCAACTTCGCGAACAGTTCGTCTCGCGATTCTTTCCCCCGAGTTTAGCTAGGAAAATGCTTAGAGACATCAAGGCTTTCAAGCAAGACGAAGGAGAATCACTAGTTGATGCATGGAAAAGGCTTAGGGAAATGATCAGGAACTGTCACGGGAATGGACTAACAAGGACGAGATCATGGAGATTTTCTTCTATGGTTTAATCAAGAGTTCCCAAAAGGATTTAGACCTAGCCGGCGGTGGTAACTTTTGTACAAGTCTACCAATGACGCGTACAAAATGATGGAGGATATGGTGCAAGCTAGCTTAGCTCGAGATATGGATGATAAGGATCGAGATAGGAGCCGAGAAGAACCGTGGCTAGCATTGAGAGCAGCTCCGACAATGAGGGTAATTCATGAACTTAAAGCTTTATCTAACCGTTTTTCTACTTTTGAAGATAGGTTGGACATTATGGACAAAGACCTCAAGGTGATTGCACACGGGTGCAACAATTGCGGAGGAATGCACTATACCGAGGATTGTGAAGAGGAGGCTACCGAGCAAGTCAATTATGTTCAGAACCAATACCGAGGAAGCTATCAACGAGGACTATTCCAAAGAAACCCCGGTATTCTAACTTTAATTCTAGTTATGCTAGAAATAACTTTGGTTCTTTTCAAAATAGGTGGCAAAGGAGTAATGGTCAACCCGAGCAACCAAAGGTGGAGAATGAAGTCAAGGAGGATCCAATTGTCAAGCTTACCAACATGATGGAGAAGTATATGGACATGAATGACAAAGACATGACTCCTTGGCAAGCTATGCAAAGACGCTCAATGAGAAGATAAGTAATCTCAATCAAAAGGTTGACGAAGGAGCAAGAAATCAACAACAACAATCAAGGAGCTGGAGAGGAGGATAGATAGATGGATTGAACAGAATGCAAGAAAGGAGAGCAGCCCGACTCCAAGGCAAATCATCCAAGGCGGTACAAGCTCAAACCTTAGCACGAGTCAAAAGTACCAACCACCAATCGGACGAAACGAGAACGTGAACGCCGTGTTCACCGAAGGTAATGACTCTACTGAGCTTTCCTAATGATTTTTGTGAAGTGTCCAATCAGGTACAAGTCATACGGGAGCAAAACGGAGAAGGAACATGCAAAAACGCAATTCTGGAATCTGCCCAGGCATCACCAGCGCCGCTGGGAGCCCTCCAGGAACAGCCCACCGCTCCTATGCCAGCGCCGCTGGATGTCACCCAGGTGACCCAGCGCCGCTGGAAGCCCCGTCAGCCCAGATTCGCGCGAAACTTTGTTTTCAGCTGCTTTTCAAGGAGATGTCGAGACCCAATTCGCTTCAAAATGCAAAATCAAAGATGGGGACGACTCGGACAGAAGGGATGAAGTGATCCTGAGCACCGGAGGACACAGCTACCGCAAGCATCTGAAGATCCAAGAAGTTTTCTTATCCCTTGCACTATTAATAATGAGTATTTTTTGAGTGCATTAGCTGATTTAGGGTCAAGTATTAATGTTATGCCTACTGTGATTTATGAGAAACTTACCCTTTGTTTTCTAAAACCCGTTAACATGAGCATTCGGTTAGCCGATCAGACTTACCAACAACCCAAGGGGATTGTCGAACGAGTCCATGTCAGGGTTAAGGATTTAGAATTTTGGACTGAGTTTGTTGTGCTTGATTCGGTAAGTGAAGTAGTGACACCCTTAATTTTAGGCCGACCATTTTTGCATGCTGCGGATGCTATCATCCATGTTCTTAAATGTGAAATATCATTGTCTGATGGTCAAAATAGGATTAGAGTGTCTGACTTAGAAGAAGAGGATGAGTTGATTAGGGGAGAATGTCTTAGGATGGAAATAATAAAAGATGATCAAAGCCCTAAGGGACAGTTAGACACACCGATAAGTGAGAAAACCCTAGAAACTAAACCTAAGAGAAAAATCTGCTATGAAAGCTTCATGAAGCTAAAAGAACTAAAAGAAAAAGTAGAGGAACAATTAAGAAATGGCGGAGAAGTAGAAAATAGGATTAGAAGAATCATAGGAGTAGGGGAATGATTTAAGGAAGGTAGCACAGAAGAAAGTAAACAAGTACGAGTACTGGGGATAAAGCGAGATAAGGCAAGCAAAGGGATGTAAGCGGAAAGGAGGAGAGAAAGTAAGGGAGGTGGGCAGAAGGGTGAGAAATTGATCATTTATAGAGTCTTGTGGAGGAGTGTCAAAATGGTCGAATGGAGACATGTCGAGGAGGTACGGGACGGGCGAAACACGAAAGAAGCAGACGGGACGGTGGAGGGGACGGGAGGAAGGTGGGGGAGAGAGGGAGAACAGGTAATGGGGAATAATCAGGCTAGGAAAACAAAAACATAATGGGTTCTCCCCTCTTCTTCTACCTCCTCGCTCTTCCCTCCTTCAATGGGAAGAGCGTGTAGCCGACTTAGAAAGAGATAAGATGAATGAGATAATGGCTAGAGAACCTAATGGTAAGTTTTATGGTGACCCTAGCATATTTCAAATTCCCTGCTACATGTAAGTCCCTCGGGTCTTGATCTTCTATCGAACCGAGATTGACTTAAGGATATGTCGAGGTACGGAAATCCTAGAGATAACCCACGGTTTTTCGTATCTACCTTTGATGATATAAATCTACCACCTTTTTGCGTGAATACCAACCACTCAGGGAACGGATCTCCGGACGCACCTTACCAAACACGTGGTAATCTAAGTCTACGAGCCGTCCAAACCGGGTGTGTGTTTGCGGTTCGTGCGTGAGTCGAGTACCACCCACAAGATCAACCGTGCGTGTTCTTGGTTTTCTCTCTCTAGGTTTTGCTCGTTTCTCTCTCTACACTCTTGTTGAGAACACACAAAACACACACCACTATTTATAGGCAAGTGACAAGAACTCTCAAATCCAATGGGTTTGAGTGTTCTCATGTCAAGCCCATTAGGGTTTTGGCCTGTTTGTGTGTTTCCCAGAACACAAAAACTGTTTGAGAGTTCTTATGGACAAGCATGCTTTTGCTTGTTTCCACAGAAACTCTCAAACCATTTGAGAATTCTTATGAACAAGCAAACTTTTGCTTGTTCCTCAGAAACTCTCAAATGACCATTTGAGTGTTCTTTCCACAAGCAACTATTTTGCTCGTTCCCAAGAACACTCAAATAACACTTAGGAATATTTGAGTTAATGTTTCAACTGCTGTCAAGACGCAGAACCAACATTAACTCAGCCAATGTTTATACTGCTGTAAATATACGTAGAACCAACATTAGCTACGACAATGTTTCTACTGCTGTGAATACGCAGAAACAACATTGTCTATATTACCTATTGGAAGTATTGATTAAGTTAATGTTTCTCATGCTGTTAATACGCAGAAACACAATTAACTTAACTTCCATCTGGAAGTACATTAAGTTAATATTTCAACTGCTGTTAAACGCAGAAACAATATTAACTTAATGACTCTTTACATGTAATGTCTAGAACCTGTAAAACACAAATAATAAACACATATAAACATAAATGGATCCCAATATGATCAACAATATATGCCAAGGTAATATTGACAAACGGTAATTACAAGATAAATTACAAGACTTGAATATATGTAAATATACGTCACACATCTAGAATGCTTTTGTCACCGAGAAACATGCACCAACAGTCTCCCCCTTGACACTAGCATCTAGATGTGACCTTCAAGTCTTCATTTGTCATCCTAAGTGCTGGCCAAAAACCCTGTCATCAGGAACTTCAGGTGTTGCCTCCACTGGAGTCCTGCTCTTCTTTTCAATCACCTCAGTAGTATCCAACTCCCGATTTGAGTCTAACTCTGATTGATTGTCTACCCCAACCTTGCCTCTGCAACAGTTGTTTGTAGAGATAACTCATTTGATCCCTTTACTTTTGGATCAAGGAGATCAAGCATTGCATTAAGATATGAACACTTGTCTTGAGCTGAAGAGACTGATGGATCTTCAAACATGCTCCCATACTCATCAAAATTGAAGTACGTAGCAATGTCGTCCAGGAGTTCACTCCCAACTTCTTCCTCAGTAGTTGGTCTGACCCGAATGCCGACTCCTACTCCTCCAGTCGGTTGTTCCTGGATACCAGCCACTTCTCTACGGCCGGTGGGTTAGATGAAGGAGCACCAGCTTGGCCAGACCTTGCTGATCTTGCTCCCCCTGAGCTGCATTGACGTTTGAGGCTGGAAATCTCTGAATCTCCTCCTGCTGTCTGGAACCGCTTGGATCCTCATCCTCATCATCCCTTCGATGATGTTTGAGAGCGTCATCCTTGCATCCAGACTTCTCCCCCTGAGATTCAAGATTTTTGATCTTGTTATGCAGCTCAGCAGACCTCTTACCTAAGCTCGAGATGCTTAGCTTGACCTTTTAGCAATTTGTGGTGCACCCCAATGGAATCAACAATCCCATTAACAGAATTGATTGTTGCTTCTTGGGCTTCTTGCAGGTCGTACTGGCTATTCTCCAACTCTAGGTGACTTTGTCTTATGAGGTCAGCATCTCTTCGGTGTGACTCTTCTTTTCCTTTAAGCTTGTCAGACAAGCTGGCAACTAGAGCTCTCATCCGCTGGATGTCCTCAGCTAACTTGGATACTATCTCCTTGTTAATCTGAGCAGCTCCTTGCTGTGAAGAAGTCACTGATGGTCTTGTTGTAGACGGTGGAGTCATTGACGAAGACATGATTGGTGTGATTGTAGAGCTGCGAGGCCTTGCAGTCATCAAGACTGGTCTATCTCCAATCTTGATTCCCAAAAGTCTGATTACCTTTGGAGGTGACTGGTCATCTTCTGCACTAACCAGTGATACCACAACTGGTTTGATGACAGGCGGACTGACATGAACTTGAGGAGTTGATGGTGCTGCTGAACTCGAGGAAGGTGCACCCATCAATCCTTTACCTCTATCCTCAGTATGGAGAGGTCCTTCAGTCATAGCTTCCGTCAAGTCCTGCACAGGCTCTTGAACACTCAGTGTTGGTTCATCCAAATCTTGTCTTGTCTCTTCCACCTCAGAAAAATATGTCTCCGCAATGAGCCCGAGAGACTCATTTGCATTAGACACCTCGGTGTCCTGACGTTGTCTCTTTTGAGACTTCGCCCCGACCCAGAGGGATCTTCTTCTTCTACAACTGGCCGGGAATCAGCTTCGGCCATGGGGAGATCCACTGCTACAGAAGTACTACCAACACCTTGACCTATGGGTACTCTGCCAGCAGCATTATCTTGACCATCATCCCCGTCATCATCTCCATCATCATCCCCGTTACCTCCTTCTCCTTGGTTGACATCTCCTCCAATGTCATCAGCAGCGTCGTCTTGGTTATCTATAACCATATCATCGACGTGCTCTGCACCCAAACCCCTATCGTCAACATCCATGTTGATTTCTTGGTTCTGTGCATGAAGTTGTTCAGCAACGATCTCAGGATTTGCTTGAACAGCCTCTTCCTGGATCAACAACACTTGAGGAGCCTCTACTGCAGCTGGAGGTGGTTGTTCTGGTTGCTTGTTGTTGTTGTGGTTGTATCACTGGTGCACTGGGGCGCCTTCAACATCAGAATCCTCATGCGCAAATCCATCATGTTCAGGTGCAACATAATTCAGATTAATAAGCGCCCCAAAGAGGTTTCTGTCCCTCGGTCGAGCCTGTGGTGGAAGATTTCCACGGTATCTATAACTATCGTTAAAGATACGATTAGGCATCGTCGTCACCGATTCAGTGGGACCCTCCGGAACAAGATTGGGTAGTCGAGCATTAATGATCAGCATCACGAACCTCGGATACATCAAGAATCTCTCATCATCCCTCGCCCTTATCTGCCTACACATCTCATTAAAGATATAACGAGAGAAGCTATAAGGCTTGTTCAGCACCAAGGAAATCACTTGTGATTGGGTTTCGACATTCAACGAATCGTAACCCGACTTCTTATTGCTCAAAGCAACAAGAATCACATGTGAAAAGAATTTCCATCTACCCATCAAACAATTCTTCTGGAATGTGTTTCGATTTGCAGGACCAACATACCCCATTCTTTTGAATGCTCCCAATCTAAGTGCTTGGGGATATGTGGTTGGACCATTCACTCCTCCCTCTTGGTCTTCAGTTCCCAAGTCGAGAATACCAATCAAGTCAGAGGCAGTGAACTGGAAGGTCTGATTGTTCACCCTCGCTTCAATGCTTGGGACAGCACCGGGTAACAATCTTGCAGATGCCCAGAATTGACTTAAGAAAGTCAGATAGATAACTGGGTCAGCCGTGAGAACATGTCTGATTCTTGATTGCTGCAGAAACTCAAGAATCCTAACAAATCTCCCAGCATTGGCTTGATTCACATCCAAATCAATCAAGTAGTTATGATTCTTATGAAAGTACTTCTCAGCCATCTGCAAAAAGATACAAACAACAACCAAATAAACGATTAGCAACAACAAATAAAGTCGAACTTTAAAGCTCTTAACATTTTCTAAACCCCTGAAACTCTTAGTTTCATCGGTTCCGAGAATGTTATCAACTTTAACAATCGACAAACAAGTTGAACGATAAAAATTTTTAACATTTTCAATGATATAGAAACCATTTGTTTCTTAATCAACCAAAACGTCACCAATTTTATCGAATCAACACGTCGAAATTAATACTTTTAATGTTTTCCAAGGTGGTGAAACCATTTGTTTCATAACCTTCTAAAACATTTAGTTTTAATAAACGACACTTTGAACTTTACTAAATTTAACTAAAACCATTTGTTTTTCTTAAATTTTAAAGTTCAATATTATAAGACAATTCACACTTTCTAATTTGACTTATTTGAAAATTTTCCCATTTTGAAAATTTTCCGAAGTCCTAGAACAAGCAAAATTCCTTATACACACACATATGGTGACAATACACACATATGGTGTCGGGTTTGACTAGTCAAGGCGAGTTATGTTTCATATTTTACTTCTAAAATTTTTCAACTTAAAAATTTTCTAAGTCATGAAACACGCATACAGTGCCACAACACGCAAATGGTGACAAACACGCAAAATGGTGTATTTGACATTAAGAACTCGCAAATGGGAGTTGACCAGTCAAATGCGTGTTCTATGTGATGCCGTCATCATAACACGCAAAATCTGAAGACTTTTGAAGATGTGCATCAGGTTCACAAGAACACGCATATGGTGTATGAACACTGATATGTCCATTTATATATACATTCCCATATCGTTCTAAGTCGTTTTAAGCTTAATTATGTGCAAATTATATGTATATTCGATGCTTTGATGGTATTGTTAGTGATTTCAGGCTTAGAACAGGTACAATGGTTAGAAATGACATTTGGAAGGTTAAAAGATGCATCAAGATGGTTCATGGACGAGTTCGTGTGAAGACCGAGTGAAAAATACAAGTTTCGAGAGATTTGATGATTTATGCGGCGCATAGGTTATATGTGCGGCGCATAAAGTGAGTAAATTTTGGACAGAAAGTTGGACAAATTCGAGGAAAAGTGTCTATGCGGCGCATAGGAAGTTCATGCGGTGCATAGCGGGCAAGAAAAACTGAAGTTGATGGTTTATGCGGCGCACGCACATTTTGTGCGGCGCATAACGGGTGCCCACAAATATGGAAACTTAGTTTTGTGTGGCGCACAGAAAGGTTGTGCGGCGCATAAGTAGGTCGGCCGAAAACCCTTTTATTTTTACACTATAAATAGAAGACAAAAACGCCCCCATTCGATATACTTTTACATTAAGTCGATTTTAGGGTTTCTTGAGGCACTTTTCAGCAGCTTTTACATCCATCTAAGGGTTGTTCAAGAGTTTCTAGGCATTCCAACATCGATTTCTTTAGCTTTTCATTGTCTTTCACATTTTGGTACAAGATGTTTACTCTTTCTTTTGCTATTTGTGATTCATTTATGATTATGTCTGGCTAAATACTTTATCATCCACTGAGATGAATTGACACAATGAATAATGGTTGCATAATCTTTTGAATTCAAGTTGATTGTTAAACGTTTTGTCGAGATCTTAATGCTTTGAGTACTTGTGTTCTTATCTATTGATTTGTTGATAATGTATGAATGATTTAGAGGTATCTAAGTTTAGGAGTACATTGTTCTAGTCGATTGGGTACAATTGATAGGTGTTAACTTGTGGTAACAAGATAATAAACAACAATAGATAATAGAATTCAAAGTGTTAACGATTTGGTAAAATTGGTAGACAAGATTGTTTACAATAACAATACAAATTTGTCAATTAAGTAGGTTTTGATAGTGAAGGTGGTAACCGGAACTTAGGGATCGAACAATTGGTTAATGGGTCGGATAGGGTAATAAGCTAGGTGCGCAACAAGTGAGTTCTTTGTCTAGCCTCGTTATAAGATCAACATAATTGAATTGGTTTTAACTTAAATGCAACCTAAATAAGTTGTGTCATGAAGTCGAAGTGGATGATCTTTTAAATAAATCTTGATATAAGACAATTCTCTTTTCATTTAATTCATTTGAATTACTAATTTCTTCAATTAACTAACTCTTTCAAAAATCCAATATGACGGGAGTCTTTAAAATCCAAAACCTTTTCTAAACTACTTAAAACTCGCTTGCTCTTGTTAGTCTCTGTGGATTCGACCTGGATTTACCTTGAAGCTATATTGCATACGAACGGGTCCACTGCCCGAGAGTGTGTAGTAGTAAGTTCTAGGGTATTTCTTGTTTTTAAATTTAACTCGATTTTTACACATCAAGTTTTTGGCGCCGTTGCCGGGGACTAATTTAAGAGTTATAGTTTGAGATTTTGTAGTTGATCCTTTCTTGTATTCGCGTACAAGAAAGTTACTTGCTTTCTTAGATTAGTTTTCAATTTTAGTCTTTGGTTCAAGGTATTGGATAGCTGGGGTAATGTATAGAGGTAGCGCACTATCTCCTGTCACTACCATTACTTGTATACCAGACATTGCCACAATGCAACTGATTCAACTAATGGGTTTTAGAGGTTGATTGATAGTCCTAAAATAAGTTACATCTAGGTAATTTTTATATTGTTCATTGCTTTATTAAGTTTCTTTGAATGTGGCAAATTGGCCGGGTTGGGTAACAGGTCATAAGGATTATTTATTAAACTGGTTTATTGGTAAAACAGTTGATTGTAACGTCTAAATAATAGAAACAATTACAAAATGGTGTAAATGGGTCAAAACTATTGATCCTTAATTCCGTATAACCTCCCATGCAGGTTTGTTTCAAATATACTCATTATCATTTTGGTATTCTATTGTTTTTTTAATCATGCATAAAACCTGTCATTGATAAAACTAAAAGAATATCAACGTAACAACATCAATGAGCCAACACGGCTCAATCCCGACCCCATTTTGTAGATTCTTAAACACTTACTATTTAAGTATTTATACTTTAAACCCGTTTGGTTATGGTGGTTTGCCCAAACAAACCAGAAAAAATCACAAATTGACAAAGTTGACAGCTTTCCCCATATGGACCAAAGTTTCCTTTCTTGGCATTAAATAAAAAGTTAAACTCAACTTGAGTTTGTATGTTATATGTAACGCATTCTAGGAAGTCGAGTCAGACTAAACTTTGTCGATTTTTGCTTTAGGTCCTTTTAGAGTTTATAGAAATTAAAAACTTACCAGAGATTCACAAGAGAAAAGTCAGCATTGTGTTTAGTAAAGCACAGCCTGATAAATCCTCAATGTGAAGAGGTGTATCATTATCAGTCTGAGTGTGGCCAGAAAGAGGTTGCTACTTTTCAGTGTCAACCTACTGGATATTTGTTCTTTGAACTTGTCTCTTAACCTGATTCCAACACACGACGATCAGCAAAGGCCAAAACTCTAGGCTCTTGTTTTATATCCATGGAAGAATTTTTGGCCCTGTCTCTAAACTCTCGGTGGAAACATGGTTGGATTTGGTGCCTAGTGCAGGAACTGTTAGCTCTGAACCAATGCGTCTACGAGTTGCTGCATCATGTACCTTGCCAGTTCCAGCACCATACATGGTTCAGATGCTAGGTTCTTCTCCTCGTTTTAAAACATCTTGCTTTTTCCCACTACCCGGTAGGGTGCGATTTGCCAAGAATTAGACGCGAATAATAGATGTAACTGGTGATGAGATCATTAAACTTCAATTGAGGTAATTCTTCTTTTTTCTACATTCGTTTTAAAAGTCGTGTGTTCCGAAAAGTTAACTAAAAGTAGCAAGCTGAATGTGTTGGACACTTTGGGTAATGGGTTCAAACATGTCATTTTTAGGTCAAAACAGCTGGGATTGGGTTGACCGACAAACACACCTCTTTTTTCTTGTTAAACTTTTTTTTAAGTAGTTCATATGTAATTCAATTTAGAAGAATAATAAATCTAATACTTCTAACAAAAACGATTTAAGAACCGTGTATTAAAAGTTAAGTTTTAGCGACTCTCAAACTATTTGTCTCATTGAAACTGTTTTCCCTTTTGAGTATATTTTTTAATTTGAACCTCTTGTTTTTGGAAACTTAATTTTATTCTGTGTTGAGGCAGGGTCTTGAAAAGAACAAAAAGATATAACGGACGAATCATTGACGAAGGATATATTTGGGTTCACGAGAACAGGCGAAACACTTGTTCTTGGTCAACTTTTGAGAACTAGTGGTCTCTACTTTGTTCTTTATGGTTACTTAAGCTTTAAAATAGTGTGGAGAAAGAATCCGACCTCCTACTCACTGGCCCACGGATGGTAAGCATCTCTTTTTTTTACAGGAATTTATTGTCTACATGTTTATCTTTTTTGACATATAGCTAATGAATGTTCATAATGATATAGAGCATGACAATAACCTTATTGGACATGTAAGTTAACTAACATCAGACTACTTTCATGAATTAATTAATTAGAGTGTTCTTATCTAATGCATTACTATTGTATTTGGATTTATTTTCTTAGATTTAATATTATTTAGATTACATTAAGGGTGGTGCAGAATTGAGAACAGGGGTGGCATTGGGTACGATCAAACCACCATGAGTTGAGAAGGAATTAGAAATCAGCTTTACCAAAACGTTAGTAGGATCTGCTCAATGGTTGAAACCTATGAAGAAAAATATGGATGTGGTGATTAACAAGATTGATATAGATTTTTCTGGCATCCCATTACCTCCTAAAGGTATGCTAAAATGTTAACTTCTCGTTTCCTTTGAAATTTGTATTCAGTAGAATATTTTGCACTACTAAATCCAACATATGTTGCTATGTGTGTCAAGTTACAAAAGTACATTGTTTGAACTAGGTAAACCATTCATAGTAAAAAAACTATCTGGAATAATTATCTGAAGGGAAATGTTTCACCATTTTAAAAGAAATAAATGTACCATACAATTTGATATATATATCACAACATACGAGACTTACACAAATGTAATGATATAATCATGTGATGCACATCCGTTTCAGTAATTACACATCAGAACCTCACAAATGACGGACCCATGATGAACTTCCCGACACCTTATAGACCAAACCAGCAGTTTCACACCAACAACCAAGCCATACAAACAATGGTAACAGCTCTGCAAATGGTAGTTCGTTGAATTTGCTCTGATATGGACTTAGGTAGTTCGTTGAGCTAAATGTAAATGGTATCTTTTTTTTTTCTCGTCCTTTGGTTATAATTGTAAATGTAAAAAAATGTATCAAATTTTATAAAAAAAAAAGTATCAATATAAATGTACCAATGTTTCATTTTCTTCCAATCCTTGAAGTTGGAACATGGTTGTAATTTGCCTTACATAGTAGTTAAACATGGGTAAGTTAAACAACTTACAACTTACACATTTGTAAGTTATACAACTTACAACTTACACATTGTGTAAGTTATACAACTTACAACTTACACATTGTGTAATATTACACATGTGTAAGTTTTACAACTTACAACTTACACATTTGTAAGTTATACAACTTACAACTTACGCATGTGTAAGGTAAAAAACTCAATTATTTCATATTGATAACTAACTTACACATGTGTACAACTTACAACTTACACATGTGTAAGTTATACAACTTACAACTTACGCATGTGCAAGGTAAAAAACTTACCAGTTCTGAATAATTATTTGATATTGATAACTAACTTACACATGTGTAAGGTATTCATTTGATTTTGATGTCTAACTTAAACATGTGTAAGTTATACTACTTACAACTTACGCATGTGCAAGGTAAAAAATTACAGTTCTGAATAACTAATTACATCTTTATTTATAACTTTAATAACAAAATAAAAAAACTTACGTTACATCATATATATTTAAAATAATATAAGCATACTTTTAAATATGGATTCAAGTCTAAACGTCCATATGCATATTTAAGAATCTTTTCCATTATCATAATACATTTTTAAAAAATGTATCAACATTTTATAAAAAAATATGTCAACAGATTTGGGTACCTATGTGTTAACAAAAAATTAAATAAACATCCTGTCAAGATCTTTTTTCCAAAGATCAAAGCACCAACAACCTATCAAAAGCTAGTTTTTATATTAACTATAGATTATCATAACTGAGGCCCTTCAACACCATCCAAAGCGCATCCGGCTAGTGTGCCATCAATCAAAAGCTGTTTTATGGCACATTCATCCAATAACTAGCTGCTACAGTATTGACCAGAAACACCATAGTATTGGTTCAAAAAATAGATATCCCATGTCCTTATGATTATAAACAAGTGAATTCTACCTGGTTTGACTATCTGCAAGCATTCAGCATTTAGGATTTTGTATTGTATCATTTGTTAAGGAACAATGAAGTGAAATGAGATCACTTGCAGCAAATAAATCGTTAAGAGTGTCCATTCTCCGAGCAGCAAGAGGAAATCTGCTTAATCTTTTCCCATTCTTCTGGAAAATATGAAAATATACAATGAAAAAGAGGATACTTTACGAATAAAATGATAACATATGTAGGAATTCATAGCCGAAAAAGTTTAAAATTCTATTCTCAAGCCTGAACATCATTTACATACACAATAACTATACAACGGAACGCCTACTACTGTCTGCTAGTATTTGTAACCTTAATATTCTCTTTCATTTGCAGCAACTGCGACGGATAATCTTGGACAATAGTCTGAGCACACAATAGAAATTCAATTCATATATCTCAAATAGATAGCACCATATGATAAAACAATGTGACAAGTAAAATCCAAAAGATATTCAGGTAGATGAACAGACCTGGATTGTCCAACGGTGACATGGTCCCCTTCTTTCACACAGAAGCACGGAGAGATGTGAGCTGAAATGTTGGAGTGCCTCTTCTCATAACTGCATCAGAAAAGTTAAATATCATTTTAATAAAATTGTTGAAACTACATATTAAAACCCTAAAATCATATTAACACTATTAAAACATCATACTCGAGATCTTAATGTTTCCGTTCTAAAGCATGCTACATCAAGTAGAATATCGTAGGCAGAGGATATTAAAGTTATTCGTAAAACGAAACTTGATGGCGTGGGCTTGTTGAGAGATAAAAGAGGCTTTGTTGAATGTAAGTGAATCAACATAGAAAGCTTTGTTTTAGTCTTTCGTTCTATTTGTCTACAGTTTACACGGGTTCTCCAACTGTAGCTGCTTCCAATTCATTGTAGATGAACACCCTGGTGCCGAGATAGGTGCTGGCTCCTAATTCTGTTGTTGTGGAAGCATAAGAAGTGACAGTGGCAAGAATGAGTTGGAAGTTGTGGTTGCACTATCTTTGCTATGAGTTTTATCTTCTCCTGCAGCATGTCTTTTCTTCTGTTGTCTGCAAACAAAGAGTCCCGAGCCAATGCCAATGGCAACAAGAATTCCACCAGATATTGGAAGGCCTGGAATTTGAATGAAGAGTCAAATTTGTAAATGAAAAACGGTTTTAATTAACTAGTTACGATAGAAGTGGCTATAAAGATGGGTTAGACAGTTTGGGTCAAAATGGCTTTTACTACATGGGACATTTTGGGACTTGCGGATACAGTTCGGGTCAGACCAAGTTGACCCGAAACACTATTTTGGGTAAATAATTAGTGTATGAACTAATATTACAATAAGGAAGTATTTTGAATCAAAATCTAGAAGGTTATATACATAAAAAGCACCTTTTAGGTTGCTTAGAGCCCATTACAAGATTTATCATTATAATCACATCTGAGTAGCAAAAGATTAGGGGTTATCTATATGACATAAGCGACAATTTTCAATTTTGCACTTCTGCATATACGTGGTGACGTAGCTATTGGCAGCCCCCATAGCATTTTAACAGAGAAATAAGTGAAATATATTGCAATTCACATAACGACTGATAAAAATCAACTGTCTTAGGTAACTATATTAAACCAGTGAACTCTAAAAAGTCTAATTCTTTCTAGTAAAGCGATTTGTAGGTCTTACGCATTAGAAATACATTTTGAGGCGAGTTCTAGTGTCTACATCTACTTCCATTTATCTAATTTTCTTAACTTCCCATTATATCAACCAGATCTAGTTGCTAATGTGCTCATAACATAGTTATCAAAGGCGCGAGGCGCACTAGATCTGCAAAAGAATCCAATTGGGCCTAGGTGCATGAAGAGAGTGCTTTTAATTAGTATGGCTCATAAATAAGGCACAAACTGACATATAGATGTATACCTGCACAACACACTATTGGCGAGCCTCTTTATTTTGTGCATCACGTTTAGCATCCCAGGTATGATATATCAACTTATGTGGATGATCAATGCCTCCATCCTTGTAATAGGAGTTGTTGCAGATTTCAAAATCAGGACAAACATCACAACACCAGCATTGCCCTGTTTTTAAATCAAGATGACATCTGTTACATGTTGTCACATATGTCAGGGATTATGCAGGTGATACAACTTTGACAACAAGCGCTTATGCTGTATGGATTTAATAGAAACAATTCAGAAAGTAATAAGAAATCTGATCATGATTACAGGAAATTCCTTTAGATCAGATCAAAAACAAAAAGGATCATTTGATCACCTCATCATAACTTTTCCCACGAAACAGTCTAGGCTCTTCTACTAGAGTTATGCAAAGAACCTGTTCTCTATGTGATTGCTGAGTATCATTCGAGAGAGCAGTGACTACCGTCATTCCCCATTTTATTTCGAACATTTTTGTTACAAGTTATCCAAGTCACATGAGATCTGAATCGAACGACCCAGGCTTTTGTTTTAGTCTAGAACGGAAAAGGAAATCACGAACTCGTTTGGTAACTTTTGTACCATCCCAGCCCCAAAACCCTTGTTGGCCAGTCATGGTGCGAATGCACCCTTACCCAAGCCCAACTAGTGCTAAATAAAGTTACCCAACATCGTTCTTCAGTTTAGACTTGTCTGTATCGATATAGTATACAAGTGCTTGGCCTAAAACCAATGGGAATAGGGAGAGAACGGCAACTGCCAGCATACATTAATATCTCATATACATTATTTTGCATCATATCTGAGGGATTCCTTGCTTCGGGTCGAAGAATATAGTATACAAGTGCTTGGCCTAAATATGATTTCATGGAACCATAAATGAACTGAATGTAAGTTGGGCCTTTTCTCATTTTTTCAAATATAAGAAACTTATATAATGTTTGATTTTTTTCTTATCTTTATAAATTGTGACAACACTTCTAGAATTCCCAAAGCCCAAATTGTGTACATCTTTTATTGCACAATCTGAAAGTCTTGATAAACATTCGATACATTTTTAATGGAGTAAAACCACCACTACATTGGCCACAAGCGATAAGCGATACTAGAGGACAGCAGACACCTTCATGGTAGCAGCTATGCCCTGGATATACATTCCATACATTTTTAAGGAAATTTGTCACAATTTGTGAAACAAAACAACATGGTTTGGACATTAGCTATGCATTCGATACATTTTTAAACATCATCATAATAAAATTTTGATACATTTTATTATTGGTAGATACACCAATCCTATTCAAGTTGATCTATCCACTCAAATTTATGTATCCATATACAAATTCATCATATAAACTCAATCACCATTCTAATTGTCCCAAAAAGCTCAAAAGACACATAATTGGTATGTAAATATACACAATAACATATTTTTTATATTTACTGATGCTATATAGTACAATATAAACCCTAATTAGATTATAATTTAAGTTAAATAAAAATAAAACTAAATTTAAACTTACCAAATCAGTGGCGCAACTAGTAGACACAAAATTAGAAGATTCATCTTCAGACTTAGCATGATAGCATCTCTCCGTTTCCGAACACCGAAACTCTGTTCCGTCACCGAAGATTCGTCACCGCCGGCGTCACCAAATCCGGCAACAAAGTTGCCAATTTTGAGCTCCAAATTCTGTGATAAACTGAAATCACTAGGAATAATGATGGTTGAGATGTTAATGACAGAGATATTGATTGCAAAATGAAAGAAGAAACGGTACGTATCGTCATGCTTCAAAGGAAATGGCAGAGGAAGAATCTGCTTGAGAAGATGATAGGACGAGGATTTTGATCGGAAATAAGAAGATGATAGAATGTTTTACAGTAAAATTACAAAATTATCCTCCTACCTAAAAAAGTTATAACGCGCCTGAATAATAAAGTGGAGATCTGATCCCTCCAAAATACATAATCCAACCAGAATGTACCAAGTGTCCTAAAATAATAGTGTCCCTAAAATAACTTTTCTCATATTATATATATATATAATTTTTCACTATATATATATATATATATCTTTATATATATATATATAAGGTAGAGATCCAGAAGAGAAGTAGTTCTTAAGGAGAGAAGGTTCGTTTTTGAATTATTTTTTTTAGCTTGTTTTTTTATTTTTTTCTTTTTTTTTATTCACCCATTCCATTAAATATTAAAAAAAGGAAAATTCTAAACCCGAATTAGTGAGCTATACATATAATGAAACGGTATAGGCTTCGCCCTTAAGGATATAAATGAGGGTAGCTATCGGGAGCGATATGTCATAGAGGGTGATAGGTCATTGGAGGTGATCGGTGATGAGGTGTCTATCTAAAGGCTCCGTTTTAAGCCATCATGGCTTCGCCGTAGACTGAGAGGCTTCGCCAATAGCTTACGGGCTACTCCCTTTGGAAATAAATATTTTTTAAAACTTTTTTTTTGTTTTGAAAGTAGTTAATTATCAAGAGAATAAAACAAGTGGAAAAAAAAATAAAATCAAAAATCAAAAATGGTGTATGGGGAGTGATGAACGTTCATTTTGTGATAATTTTCCGCATCGTTAGGCCACATTTTAATGTCTAAATGAGTTAATATTTGTGAACTATTGATACTTAATGGATTCGATATAAATGCAGGTTCATGGAAGATGCGAGTGAGGGTGAATGACATCTATCAACTCAACATGAAGGCCGATGAAGTTACAAGACACAAGGAAGCGAATCGGGAGTCGAAAGAAGCAATACAAGAAGACGTAGGAGCTGCCAGTGCCGCTGGCACACTCATCGAAGGGCTCCAACGCCGCTGGGCGGCCCAGGTCCAGTTTCGACTTTCAGCTTATAAATAGAACAAGAAACCCTCAAACCCCAAGAGAGAGCAGATCCAGCAGCCCTAGTCGACACCTGTCAACCCTAGGTTGAATTTTGCAGATTCCAAGGAGGTTTTGGAGCTTCTAACATCTATCGATATTCACTTTCAACCTAGATTTTCATCTTTATTTACTTTCTAGTTGGTAAACAATGCCTTTCATCTTTTCAAACTTTGTTATTCCTTTAATAATGTCAGGCTAGTAGGCTGAATACTTTTTTGGATCAATGTGATCACGTAGACATTTATTTATCTTATTTTATTTGTTAGATCTGTTGGATAGTAATTACTATCGTAGATCCATGGTTAATGAGTTCTTCATATTGTTATAGGTTCTATATCTGCATGTATTGATTTAATTTTGATGATCGGTCTATAATCATACACTAGGATTAATACATAAAGATGGAAACACTAATCAGTCTATAATTAGATGTAAAAGGTGATTCAGTTCTAACGGACGGATCCAGAACCATCATAATTAGAATAAGTTGAACATGATGCTTAACAATGTCAGACGCGATCTAGTGATATGGAAACGTGCACTATGGTCACCGGAAGGGAATTATTATCTGGTCATAGCTTAACAGCCGGGTATACTAAAAGTTGAATTAGTAACATAAACTTAGGTTAAAATTGCTTAAACAATGAATTTAACGAGAATTTGTTTAAAGAGTAGTGTGAGTCTAGCGCCAACACTGTTTACATAGGCAAAGTGAATCTAACGAGAATCTGAGCCGTGAATTAGTTTTCCAACAGACTAGCAGTAAATAGGGTAGTAATTGTCGTATGCATGAGATCGGAGATGCCAAACAAGTATTTATTTTTAATTAATGTTTTCTGCTTTACAATTTTAGTTACTAGGCTAAAAGAAGCTTCTCGATAGACCAAGCGGTTGCGGCTTCTATATTTACTTTAATTTCAGTTGTTTAATAGGAAATCGTGACAACCCCCAACCGCTAGAATTACACATATTATTAGACTAGGTAGTGCAAGCGTCCCTGCGAACGATCATGTATCTTATCACTTACTATACTACACCTGACCAGGTTCTCTGCCCGTAATTGTGTGTTTAGTTTGAGGTATTTACTTGTACAACACTATAAATTTAAAACCAATGTTAGTTTTTTATAATTAAAAATCATTTTTGTTCTTCTTAAACTAAAACATCATCAGGGAGGTTGAGATGTAGACGGTATCATCCCTACTACGATGGTGTACACAGGTTCTATCTAAGATTGGAAAGGACCTCCAGGCTTGCAAGGCTTGAGGATAGAACCTCTTACCGTCTCCAGAGACAAAAATGTCAACCACTTATCCAACCTTGTTGGTTTAACATTTTAAAATTAATAAAAGCACATTAAAGAAAAACGTTGTATAAGTGACCACAATTTTTTGTTTAGTTCTGTTGGAATTTTACCAAGTTTGCTAAATGTTTAGCACTTGCCTCAAAGAATAGTCAGGCACAAAGTTTTAGCCCACCTTTTACTGATGTCCAGCCATATGGGTCAATTTGGATTCTCTTTTATTGTCAAATATAGCTTTCGACTCAAATGTGTAATAACAAGCTTCTGTTATCTTATTTGACAATTTTCTTTTGGAGCAGAATTTTATTAACAAAAGTCTTCAGCCAGATGCCGGAAAATAGAACAAAGGTTACATGTAATGGGAAGGACTAACGTGCCAAACTCGACTTATCACATGACGAAAACCGTAAAAGAATTTTTTTTTAAATATACCCATACTATATATAGAGCGAAAAATGGCCAAGCTGCTATCACGGTTCGAAGCAAAAATTGTCTTATTATTCAATATAAATAAAGGGGTTGTACACGATTACTGTCACCATCATCACAATTAATCTACAAGCACCAAAACCATAAGACGTACACAACTCAAACTAGTGAGATAATGTAAATGCCTATTTCAAATGCCATTGGCAATATTCATCATGTAATTCAACCAGTTACCGAACATCACCACCAGTATAACCTAGTGGAAGATATTCTCGATTTCTGGATGAGTCTTCTGAGCAATCACCATTGCATGAGTTGCTTAAATTAAAAACATAGACGAACTCTATATCTAAAGAACAGAGAAAAAGCTCAAGTAATACTAATTCATTACTGGCTTCGAATACGCTTAGACCTGCACTCGACACTTGACTCGGACCTGGGTTCCACCTCTGCCCAACTTCTCTTCCATAGTACTGATATCATGTTTTCCATCTTTGTGGCCTCTCGCATCCCTTTATCGGAACCACATTGCAGCAAATCACTGATATAATCTCCAAGGAGACTATCAGTCACCTGCTTCAGAAGCTTTTTGTATCGTGAACAAAGCTGTCTCAAAACCGAAACTGCATTCTGTTGGTTCATCAGAGACCCGATCAGAATAATAGTAACAAGGTGAGACCAAAAGTCTTCTGCGTATAAAGCCTTTTGTGCATCTTTATTTTTGCTCACAATCATATCTAAAAGCTTGAGTGCCTCATGGATCAATGGACTATGGGGATTTCTAACATAAATCATTAACTTGGCTATAACACCGCTATAGACAGCCTTCCTTTTGTTAGATAATACCGAGCACAGATTAAATAGAGCACATGTTGCATCCCTTTGACCCCTTTCACTCCCTTTCCCTAACAAATCCACAAGCAGCTCTATCCCTCCGCAAGAACCAATCGTAGGTTTTACCTCATCAAGTACAGCGAGGCTGCAAAGAATAGCCGCCCCTAGTTCTCGGGCCTCCAAGGAACCAGTCCGCATAACATTAATTGTCTCATTGATGGCACCAGCGGATACGATAAACTTCGTGTTTTCATCACATACGGAGAGGTTCAAGATAGCCCTCATCGCAAAATCTTGTGTAACAGGATCTGTTGATTTCATGAGTCGCGTCAGGGAAGGGATTGCACCTGTATAACCAAATTGTGCACGAACCTGGTCACTTCGTCTTGAAAATAAAGAAATGTTAGCAGCTCCTTTTTGCTGAACCATCTGATCGTGTGAATTTAGCTGTCCCATGTATGTCTCGATCATAACATATTCAACATCGGTTAAGGGAGGGTTTGAAATAGTTCTGTGACCACGTGGTGGGAGTATCTTGTTCTTCTGGCACCAGTCGGTTATAAGGCTTCGTAAGGCATAGTTAGGTATCATGCTCATGTTCGTCAAGATCTGTCCGGTCACGGGACAGGTTGTTTTGCCTGTTAGCATCCAGCTTTCAATAGACGATTGATCATAGGTCTACAAAATCAAACAAACACACATCTTTAGAGAGGTAAACTAAAACAGATTTACTGAATTAATGCAAAAAAACCAATACTCCCTGTTTCCCAAAATAATTTAAAAAAATTAAATTACTACCTGACCGGAAGAAATTATAACAGGATGTTGCATCAACTGAAGAGATATTGGGCAAATAAACTCATTGGGTGTTATAGATTGATCATCAGAATCCATAAATTCCTCAATTCCCTTAAGCTGCTGCTGATTTTCACCGAAGTTTGATTGTGGTAACCAATCATGAAATTTTTGATGAGCATCAATAATTTGAACATCTTTCAATCCCAAAAACCACTTCTTACTTTAAGTTATAGAACCTAAAGATCAGAAGGAAAAAAATGAATTAATCTACGGTATCACACAAACAAACCGCGAAGCTAAAAGTTTACATACATACACACCTTAAAAGCAGAGCAATCGAGATTTTGAGGTAAAACCTTAATAATCATTTATTTTAATAATTATAAATATAGATAATTATAAAATATAAATATAGTCACCCATAAGAGCTAATACAACCTAAACCAAATCAAGTCCATTGAGGATTGTTTTCTTAATTGCAGTTTTGCAAGTTCTATCCAATCGTGTGAGATACCACGTAAATTATTTTTATGTTTTGCTTCCGCTGTGCAACCCTATTGTTCCTAACAGATTTAACATGGCTTTTTAGCTTATCGCATTATGTAAATACAAGTAATTATAGCTTATTTGAGGTTAAAAATTTTCTTTGTGAAGTTACCTTGAGATGATTCGAAACAGCTTTTTGATAATATAAGCTAAAAAGTATAAGCTCTTCTAGATAACCCAAACACCCCGAAATCAGCTTAAAAAACTTGATATAACTATATAATATAGAAAAGACTCGAATATTACCTATATTATCTAATAAGTAAAAAACTTGATTTGACTAAAAGATATTTATAAGAAAAAAAAAACTCGAATATTACCTAAATTATCTAAAAGTAAAAAACTTGATTTGACTAAAAGATATTTATAAGAAAAAAAAAAACTCGAATATTACCTAAATTATCTAAAAGTAAAAAACTTGATTTGACTAAAAGATATTTATAAGAAAAAAAAAAACTCGAATATTACCTAAATTATCTAAAAGTAAAAAACTTGATTTGACTAAAAGATATTTATAAGAAAAAAAAAAACTCGAATATTACCTAAATTATCTAAAAAGTAAAAAACTTGATTTACTAAAAGATATTTATAAGAAAAAAAAAACTCGAATATTACCTAAATTATCTAAAAAGTAAAAAACTTGATTTACTAAAAGATATTTATAAGAAAAAAAAGACTCGAATATTACCTATATTATCTAATAAGTAAAAAACTTGATTTGACTAAAAGATATTTATAAGAAAAAAAAAACTCGAATATTACCTAAATTATCTAATAAGTAAAAAACTTGATTTGACTAAAAGATATTTATAAGAAAAAAAAAACTCGAATATTACCTATATTATCTAATAAGTAAAAAACTTGATTTGACTAAAAGATATTTATAAGAAAAAAAAAACTCGAATATTACCTAAATTATCTAAAAGTAAAAAACTTGATTTGACTAAAAGATATTTATAAGAAAAAAAAAGACTCGAATATTACCTATATTATCTAATAAGTAAAAAACTTGATTTGACTAAAAGATATTTATAAGAAAAAAAAAACTCGAATATTACCTAAATTATCTAATAAGTAAAAAACTTGATTTGACTAAAAGATATTTATAAGAAAAAAAAAACTCGAATATTACCTAAATCTTGTATCTAAAAGTAAAAAACTTGATTTGACTAAAAGATATTTATAAGAAAAAAAAAACTCGAATATTACCTAAATCTTGTAATCAAAAGAAAAGGGCTTGATTTATAGCTTAAAATGCACACATTGTGCGGTCGTGGATTAGTTCACACACATTGTGTGAGATACCACATAAATTTCTCTGTGTTGTTTATTTTAGTGTTTTGCTTCCGCCCTGTTGTTCCTAATAGATTTAACATGGTTTTTGAGGTTAAAAATTGTCTTTGTGAAGTTACCTTAAGATGATTATTCATTCAAAAACAGCTTTTTAATAATATAAGCTAAAAAGTATAAGCTCTTCTGGATAACCCAAACACCCCAGCTTAAAAGAACTGAATAATATAGAAAAGACTCAAATATTACCTAAATTATCTAATAAAGAAAACTTGATTTAACTATAAAAGATATTTATAACAAAAAAAAAAAACTCGAATATTACATAAATTATCTAATTAAAAAAGAAAGGCTTGATTTTTAATCATCTAAAAAAAAACTTCATACATAAAAGACTCGCTTTAAACCTAATGATCAAAAAAAGACTTGATCTTTACAGGGTATTGCTTCAAGATGGAATTCATACCTCAAAATTCACGGCAGCTACTTCCAAACCCTGAATCGAATTTTGATCCAGAAGTCTCAAGAAGTTCTTTTTTTTTCTTTTCTCTCAGCCTGTTTATTGCTATGCGTATCTGTATAGTTCAGTAGATACAAGTACATCAATTTCTTGATTGTTTAATGAATACAAAAATCATGAATACAAAAACATGGATACGGAACAAGAATGAACAAACCTTTAACGGAGAGGAGGACATATACATGACAAATAAAACAATAGGTTTCTCTTCACTGAACATCGTGCATCAATTACTTCGTAGAAATCTTCGTGCATCAATTTAACCATAATGATCAAGATCTTGTCCTATTTATTTTACTTTAATACTTGTTTTACAATACCCAACCTCTATACATACAATCATATCAATAAATATATATATATATATATATATATATATATATATATATATATATATATATATATATATATATATATATATATATATATATATATATATATATATATATATATATATATATATATATATATATATATATATATATATATATATATATATATATATATATATATATATATATATATATATATATATATATATATATATATATATATATATATATATATATATATATATATATATATATATATATATATATATATATATATATATATATATATATATATATATATATATATATATATATATATATATATATATATATATATATATATATATATATATATATATATATATATATATATATATATATATATATATATATATATATATATATATATATATATATATATATATATATATATATATATATATATATATATATATATATATATATATATATATATATATATATATATATATATATATATATATATATATATATATATATATATATATATATATATATATATATATATATATATATATATATATATATATATATATATATATATATATATATATATATATATATATATATATATATATATATATATATATATATATATATATATATATATATATATATATATATATATATATATATATATATATATATATATATATATATATATATATATATATATATATATATATATATATATATATATATATATATATATATATATATATATATATATATATATATATATATATATATATATATATATATATATATATATATATATATATATATATATATATATATATATATATATATATATATATATATATATATATATATATATATATATATATATATATATATATATATATATATATATATATATATATATATATATATATATATATATATATATATATATATATATATATATATATATATATATATATATATATATATATATATATATATATATATATATATATATATATATATATATATATATATATATATATATATATATATATATATATATATATATATATATATATATATATATATATATATATATATATATATATATATATATATATATATATATATATATATATATATATATATATATATATATATATATATATATATATATATATATATATATATATATATATATATATATATATATATATATATATATATATATATATATATATATATATATATATATATATATATATATATATATATATATATATATATATATATATATATATATATATATATATATATATATATATATATATATATATATATATATATATATATATATATATATATATATATATATATATATCTGTGAAAACTCATGTTTAGCACTTGACAATGAAAATGTCATTTAGTAGTGTCAACCTTAAATCCTTATAATCAAGTTTAACAATCTAGAATTCACTTTTTCCCTAACGATATGTATGTCAATTCCTATATGCTTTGTTCTCAATGAGAATTGTAGACTTATTGTCACAATACAAGTCAACAGGTATCATATCACTCATTTTCAAATATGCCAAAATATTAAGAATCCACACTAGTTCACAAGTCATAGTGGTTATTGCCTTATATTCAGTCCCAATTGAGGAGTGTTTTGCTTTTTACCTTTTCAAGAAATCAAAGAAACTCCTAAACATATAGAGAAACCTAAATGAAAGGACTTAAAACTGTGCATATATTGACTCAAGCAATGCGCAAGATAATTAATACTCTAAATGCAAGCTTCAAATGAAAGGACTTAAGACTACGCATGTATTGACTCAAGCAATGCACAAAATAATTAATGTTACGTCTAGCCAATGTAAGATAGATTAGCTCTCCAATAAGCTTTTGATACAAAGTAACGTTATCCAGATAAAAGATCCTTAGGCTCTTCTTTATCGGATATAATAAGATTCATATCGGCATGAGTTTTCATAGGTTTAGCACCAAACAAACCAAATTTATGTAAAAGTTCCATACAATATATATCTTCTTTGAGTTAAACAAACCATCAATAACCTCAATTCCCGAAAAATATATTAAAATTCCCAAATCTTTTATAGAAACTTTGCACTCAATTATTTCTAAACCTTGTTTTCTCTGCTCAAAACCAAATTTAATTGAAGAGTTAGTGAGTTTGTGATTCCATTGGCTAAGAGTCTACTTAAATTCATACAAAGATTTAACAAGCATGCACACCCTATTATCTTTATCATCATAATATCCTTGAGGTGAGAACATATAAACATCTTAAGTAAATATTGGATAGGAGGATTGGCTCATCGTTTGTGTTAAAAGATTTATTGGGTATTGAAAATTTTCCCCACAGGGTTCACACATCATCGATCATTAATTTCACAGAAAAAGTATATCTTTACTAGCTTGGAGCTTTGTAAATGGGTTGGCCGGTCTTCGATCTTGACTTTAAACCAATGTCATCTCCCATGACCACAACTACCCCATTAATTCTTGCTGATAGTGCTCGATCTATTCTATTATCGAGTTAATTAATATCGATCGTTGTGGGTTAATTATCAGTGTGTTACTCTTTCTCAATTGGATATCACATTTTCGCTTAACAACGTATGCTTAATTTATACATATCGACCAAAAATCATTGGACTACCTCAGTAAAACGAATTTTATGCTACCTACAATGCACTGTTGACTTTGGTATGCTCATTCGCAAGTCATCATCCCACTCCACACTACTTTAGGCTTTTACTGATGCTCATACTTCAGTCATATTCCCAATTCTATCTTATAGTGTCATAATCTTGTTTTACATGCATACTCTTAAAAAGCAAGTGGAGAAGTTGAATGTTCATTTTGTCTGAGACAAGGTGAGATCTTCATGCACAATTTGTAGAAACACCATTAAAAAAAATAGCATTTTATTGATATACATTCGAATTACAACACAATATTACAACTAAATCAACAGCTAACTAATCAATACAAGAAAGCAAATAAAACAGAAACAGAAAGAAGGCATGGTTAAACCAAGGTCCATCTCCCATGACCACAACTACCCCATTAATTCTTGCTGATAGTGCTCGATCTATTCTATTATCGAGTTAATTAATATCGATCGTTGTGGGTTAATTATCAGTGTGTTACTCTTTCTCAATTGGATATCACATTTTCGCTTAACAACGTATGCTTAATTTATACATATCGACCAAAAATCATTGGACTACCTCAGTAAAACGAATTTTATGCTACCTACAATGCACTGTTGACTTTGGTATGCTCATTCGCAAGTCATCATCCCACTCCACACTACTTTAGGCTTTTACTGATGCTCATACTTCAGTCATATTCCCAATTCTATCTTATAGTGTCATAATCTTGTTTTACATGCATACTCTTAAAAAGCAA